>JAUTXW010000011.1:0-1200000 GCA_030620095.1 Kuschelorhynchus macadamiae | reverse complement strand
CCGGCATTTGTGTTATTGTCAGGTTTTCTTGAAAGTAGCACCAGTATCAATTTTCAGTGAATGTGTGGGTGGGTGTTATTGACAGTTGTTTAATAGGCCCATATTTTCTTCTACATAGGTTAAATAGTGAGCTATAACATCTGTTTTTAGAGACAGAACTAACCGCTTTGTTAGAAGACGTATCAATTAGAATTAGACAGAACATGTGGCACATGCATGACGGCGCGCCCGACATTTTGCTTTGATCGTACGCCAGTTGTTAAATAGAGTATATCCTAATAATTAATAGGAAGAGGTGGTCTTGAAACTTTGCCACCGCGATTTGCAATTTTTTAGGTTCGTTTTTCAAAGAATGTGTTTTTTTTCTTCTGTGTTTGTCTTTTTTGCATATTATTCATATATTTGTATTCCATTTTCTATTTTTTGTATGGATTAGTAGGTAAGGAAGTTTCATATTATACAAATTCAATATACGCAATTTAAAATAATGTTACAAATAGACAACAAGAGACATTAATGTGCTATCCCCAGAGGGAGGACGATTCATACTCAGATCCCGCTCTAACGGCCCTAAGTTGGCCTCTGTCGATTCTTCTCGCAACGGTTGAAAAGACCTGACATGAAGAAACTAGACTGTTTGAGTCCTACTCGTTTGCGTCATTCTGCACTAAATTGATACAAATAAGTTAATAAACGTAATCACCATCCATACTGAGAAAAAAATCACATTACTATAAATATGTTGAAGTAAGGTTGGTAAAAGATTCCGGGTTTCTCATTTAAAATAACACAAGTCAAAATGACTAAAATTGGGAAAAGTATGCTACTAATTTTTTTACATTCTGCATGATTCTGACCGACAAAAGATATAATAATGATAAATGAAAGTATATTAAGCTTGTAGTTTGTTATTCAGATTATAACGTAAATTATTTTTACTGCCTTTCACTGTTTATATGTTTTAAAAACCCTGTGAGTTACGTAAGGTAACCCTTAATAATACAGGGTGTTCAATTTTAAAGAATGTTTTTTTATAAGCCACGCTTTTTTGGTGCACTCAGAACTGTATCTTAAAATTATTTTAAATTGTAGTAGTATCCGATCTGCATATTACCTTTAAGTTGTATTTAAAAAGAACTACGGTTTAACAGAGAGTTCAGAAGCTAGAGACAAGTGTGTAGCTTATGTTGCTGTCTCTATGAAGTTGGTTACGGCAACAAGATTTTATAGATAACCTACAGGGTGGTCAAAAAGTAGGAAAATGCTAAGTACCCTTTAATTAGATACAAAAACGTGTTATTAAGAGAAGTTAATGGGAGTTAGCGTTTACGTCTAAATATGAAATCTGCTAGCTAAGTAAAAATATATATTTTATATTTCTTAAGTGCTTTTAACAACATTTTTTATGATGTTTTGTTTAGGGTCATTTCTTTTAATTGGGCAGCTTTTAAAGGCTTTAGTTGAAGGAATACAAAAAAAGATTTATATAATAAGTTTTCAGATTCCTTTAGAAAAACAAGCGACAATCGGATAATAGAAATAATGAAAAAACATGTTTTTTTTTAAATCTTCTTGTTTTCATCTTTTCAAAAAAACACTGTTGGAACTTCGAAGTGCCCCAAGGAAATTTTTACTGGAAATTCAAAATGAACTATTTTCAATACGGATGACGATTTTGAGTTACGATTTTCGGTTTTTGTTTGATCAATTCCTAAAGTGTGCAGCCCGAAAGGGGCAGCCTCGAACGCAACCATCTTATACAGAGTATTATATAAGACCCTGTCATTTTTTGAAAAGTTTATTCGACCAGAACTCTTATTGTGGAAGATTTCTTTTTCTCTTTGTTCAACCAAAATAATCTAGAACTAAGTACAAAAAAATCATTTCCAGCGGTCTTTAAATTTTTTATTCCTTTCTGATATCTAGGGTTTTTTAGAATTTTTTTTTTAAATGGTCTGCTGAACAAAGCCCACTTATGGCAGTCAGATTCAGTATGATCTATCAGATTATGCACAGGGTTGGCACCCTTAAGTATTCCACCATGAATATAGTATATATTTAAAACATTCTAAACTTTAACTTGGTTGAATGTCTGCTCCGCAAGTTAGGTATTACTCCAGACCTTTGTTGTTTGACTACTGTATTATTGGAACATATTCTCAGTTAATTCGAAATGATATGTAAATAGTTTAGGTAAGTCTGTATAAACAACATGTGAAACTGTATTTTATTGGGAAAAAGAGAATTATATCAATGATAAAAGGCGATTTTTCATTTTTTAATAAAAAATCTGTTTTAAACTATAGACAATATCTGAAAGAACTAGAGCAAACTTTAAATGTAAAAAAACACTGTTTCGGTAAAAATGTCCATTGTCACTAAAATTGGCATTAGAAGCAACATCGAGTTCAAGATTTATAAAAGAAACCAAACCCAACAAATCACTATATAAAATCCACCTCTTAGTTTTTGGTGAACCCTGTATACAATATTCGTCTTGAAAAATTTAAGGGCGCCAACCTTGTTCATAATCTGATTGATTACCACAAGTTGGCTTTGTTCAGCAGATTATTTTAAAAAATCAATTTTTCCAAAAATCCACTATGTCGAAACGAAGAAAAAATTTCAAAATCGCTAGAAACGTTTTTTTCGTACCTAGCTCTAGATTATTTTGATTCCACAAAGAGAAACAGAAATCTTCCATAGTAAGAATTCTGGTCGAACACACTTTTAAAAAAATGACAGGGTCTTACATAATCCCCTTAATTAGAGGCAGCCTTTATCGGACTGATGCAATTCGAAATCTTCATCCGTATTGAAAATATTTTATTTTGAATTTCTAGTAAAAATTTCCTTGGTCCACTTCGAAGTTCCCTTAGTTTATATAGTTTGTCTATGTTTCGATATTTAAATTTTTATTTTAGACGCAATCCTTAGGTCTAGCAGCCCAAAAGCCAAGCAGGATTTAAAGAATGTTGGATCCTATTTAGCCTTGGATGACATCAGATTACAAAACAAATGAATTGACAAAACATCAACTACCCGTGCACACATCTTATAGTAATAATTTCTATTTGACAACAAAATGCTTTTTACCGAGGATGAAAAATCGCTTATACAAACATAGATAAAGTATATATTTTTGAAAAGAGGAAAACGAGGAACTTTTATATGTTTAATAAGATACAGGGTATTTCATTTAAAAATATGATGTTTTTCCTATTTTCTGATAGACAGTTGTTTTTTAAACGTCACACGTAGAATCTTCATAAAGAATTTAAAAATTTAGTACAGGAAATATCCTGTACTAAATCATATTTACTCAATTGTGCACAATAAAAAAACTGATAAATTTCGTTTACCCTAATTTTCTTCATTATGAGTCTTTCATATTGGATTCATCAATTTGCCGGTTTCTATATAATATGGGCCAAACCTGATTTTTGAGCATAATTTTAAATAAACTAAATAAGTAGTTCTGTGTACTTTTTATTTTTTAAATTTTGTTATGCCCTCATTTTGTTCGCAATTATGAATACGTACCAAAAGTTTATCAGTTTATCCCTATGTCATATCTAATTTTTGTGCAAAATTTTAATTCAAAGTCAATTGTGAATAAGAAGTTATTTCACGCTTATTTTTTAAACATTTTATATTACCGCTATTTTGTTCCTGTGAATTCTTACTACAATTTTGTCAGTTCAACACTATGTCAAACTTAATTCTTGAGAAAAATTTAAACTCAATCTAATAGGCAGTTGAATTTGTACCGAAGTTTTACCAATTTAACCCTACACCTAGCACATTTAATTTTTGTAATTTAAAGTCAATTGAATAAGAATATTTTTTTACGTTGATTTTCTAAACATTTTATTTGGTTGCCATTTTGAATACGTACCACAATTTTGCCAGTTTATCTTTTATCACACTTAATAATTCATGCACAAAATTTGAAATCAATCTAATGAGTGAATTGCATAATTACCTTTTTATTACTTTTTTTATATTTCACTAGACCGCCATACTGGATTTTTACCAAAATCAGGTAAATAGTTTTAAGCTATGCTGCAACCTGACAGACAAACCGACAGACAGGCCGATGAGATCTATAAAACATGTTCTTTGACATCTAGGGACCTTAAAACATAAAGATCTGTAAAAACCTCGGAAGGTGATTTTTTCATCATTAGGTACAAGCGTTTTATTTCTCTGCCGTTTTGTTTGGCCATCTTGAATCCTAACCACAATTTTACCACTCTATATCACACTTAATTCTTGCACAAAATTTGAAATCAATCTAAAAAGTAGTTTTTTTCAGGCTGATTATTTAAATATTTTATTAAGCCGCAATTTTGTTTCACCACCTTACACGTACCAAAATTTTAATAGTTCATTTCTACATAATATTTGATTTTTGTGCAAAACTTGAGGAAAATTGTTATTTTATAGTTATTTAGTAATAATTTTACATTTCACTAGAATTTTGTTCATCAGCCATAATGGATTTTTACCAAAATGTTACCAGGATCCTCATATAATTCCCCATTTAATTTTTGACTGAAATTTGACATCCATCGGGTAAGTAGTTTTTTAGCTATGCCTCGAACGAATGGACAGACAGACATGCAGACCGATGAAATTGAGAAACTATGTTTTTCGGCATCTGAGGGCCCTAAAACGTAAAGATCTCTAGAAACCTGGGATGATCATTTTTTCACGATTACAATACTTTCCTTGTACGAGGGACGTAATTAACAGAATATTAAATATTCGCTTTTCCATTTAAACTTTAGATGAGCAATAAATAATACATATACATTTAATGCGTTTTATTTATTTTTGTGCTGCTCGGGATTTTCTGTTTCTTATAGCATTTTCAGGTTTATTCTTGTAGAAACTTTATTTTTTGTTTTTTTGAGAAAAAAGTTCAATACCTTACACGTAACTTCATGAGGAGGTGACTAAAATGTCGATGATCTTCAATAATCTATTCAGAATTCCATATTATCCGGGTTAAACAAAATTTAGAATAATTTATATACTGCAACCTGAACTGCGTTGGAACTTCCAAGAAAATGTTTTTTTACTTTTGTTAGTTTCTCGAGTTATGACAGGTACCTTAATTCTAAAACAGTTTTAAGAACTGTATTTAATTTTTTTCATTACATAAGCAACAGCTTATTTAAATGATTCGCAGTGGGACCTATCAAATCAACTAGCTTGCCTCTACTAATTAATGTAAAACTTCTAAGTTTATTTAGCTCAGAGGTTGGATAATAGATAGTGCTAAAATACAAGATGTTATTTTTTAGATAGCTGTATTTTCTTTGTTTAGATATTAAACCCACAAAAAATTTCTCTTAATTGCATTTTCTTCTTTTTAGCCTTTGTAGAATTAAATACTTTTCCGTTTTTTTAGGTTTGTTTTGGATATCGGCTTTTTTCAAAAGAAATTCTGTAGACAACTTTTTATAAGATAACTCTGAACTGAACTCTTAAAAAATATATATATTTTGTTAGTATTTACTATAGGATAAGATCATCTTTGAAATACTACAAATAAGTGAAAACGGTTAAAATAGAAAAAATAACCCTTTTAGGACTACGGTCCCGGTGAGCTTTCATCTGGCATTTATAACGAAGAGGATTATCGTTCGCCCAGCGAAGACTCAGGACTTGGAATGGGATTTGCCGATAAGCAGATTCCCAGGTGAGAAAACCTGATATGATCTAAACTATAATAAACTGTAAAATGAATAAAATGTATGTTTAATCCGCCATCCAAACGCTCTTGCACGTATTTTAATTTATATTATCTTTCTCTGGAAAACTGTTGATGATTATATAAGAATCAATGTCATTATTCTTACAAGGCACAATTATTAAACGTATTTTTCAATAGCCAGATAAAATTATATTATAAGTTTATAAAATTTATACGTCTAACTAATACTAATCTTAGTAGAGATGTCTATTTTGTACCGTAATATCTATACGATGTGTATAAGCCAAATGAAATAAATTCGATAATGAATAAATGGAGATGTATTCGAAAAAGGACTCGGACACTTCGATTAGTATTTTTAGTTGCGCATTTTTTTCAACAAAACCTTTTTATACAGGGCGTGTCATGTAATAGTGGCCAATACCAACTTTCTTATTTTAAATGCAACACCTTGTATATTATTCCATTTTTGGATTACTCAGAGAATTCTAGATATAATTTATGTACAATATCCTATACCTATCTTTAACTCTTTCGAAAATATTAAGTGTTTTCAGATTTATTGCAAAAATTAACATTAAAAAAATAAAATTATGTGATTACAGAAATTCGCTACAACGCTCAAAAACTAATATGTAGAGTACGTCGCACGAATCTGAAGCCGCAACCTTTGTCAATCAATCACCACTGAGTAATGCATCGTTTTCAGAGATACTTGCATTCTTTTCATAGCCTCAGATTCGTGTGCCAAACTTTAATATTGTTTATTTTTTGATAATGTAAAGAACAAAAAGTCATTTTATGAATTGCTAAATATGCTCGCCGCGAACGTCTTGGTAACATCCTAATCTTAAATAGAAATTTCTTCTAACGTTACTTAACATCTCAGGCGTGACCGATCTAATCGCAAGCGTTATTCATCTTCTTAAGTCAGCTAAGGGGGTTTAGTTTTGTATACAATATTTTTTAAGTATCCCCATAAGAAAAAGTCTAATGGTGTCAGATCAGGGGATCGTGCTGTCCATTCCATCGATTCTCGCCTCCCTATCCACCAATTTGGAAATATTCCGTTGAGGGACAGCCGAACATTGGTTTGGTAATGGGGCTGTACTCCATCTTGCTGAAACCATATCATATTCGCTGGAACTTGTGGGTTTGCTTGATTAGAATATAAGTTTGTCGAAGTTGGTACGCTATTATTTTGGAGCAGTGCTAAATAATTGTCTATTCAATTTGCCATCAATGAAAAAGGGACCTATGATATGATCTCCTACAATTCCTGCCCAAACATTAACCTTTTCAGGCTATTGGGTATGTTCTTCTTTCATCCAGTGAAGATTTTCCCTATACCAATTGCAGTAATTTTGACGATTAGCATGACCGTGAAATGTAAAGGTGCACCCATCAGAAGACAAAACATATTCTAATTGGCTCACATTGTTATCTAACATTGCCATTATTTGTTCACAAAAATACCTTCTTCTATCAAAATCGTCTCCCATGAGCTTCTGAGTTAGTATCACTTTACAGGGATGCATTTTATTTTATTTTCAACTCAAGCATAATATCCAATTTAGTATCATTACTTATTGCATTGACAGTCTGCTTTTTTTATCCGTCTTACATGTCCAAGCCAGAGAAACTGCTTTTGTATTTTATTAATTGTCTCTTGGGATACAGGCAGCAAAATTATAAATTTTTCATGAAGTAAGCGAGCAACTTCCATTTGTATTCGTGTGTTATTTCCATAACCAATCAACTTCAGAATTGTTATTTTGTGCATTTCTGTTAAATGAACCATTTTTCTGATATGCAGTTAACGGAATTCAAACGACTATAACACTGACACTAACAACTACTGTCCTGCAACGAGAAAACAATTTGCTAAGTCCAGGTGTTTTAAATAAAAGGAAACAAACCTAAGTATAGCATTTTTTAATTTTAGTAGAAACGAAGGCTGAAATGGTTTTTGCTTACTTTCTCATTATCAAGGTCTAAAAAGGAAATAAGTATTGAGTATATTGTAGCGAATTTTAATAATAAAAAATTAACATTAAAAAAATATGTTAATTTTTGCAGTAAAAAACACTTAATATTTCCGAAGTAGCGGAAGATAGGTATAAGAAATTGTACATAAAATATATATATAAGAAAGTTGGTATTGGCTATTATTACATGCCACACGTTTTTTTGGGTTCGCCCCCATCTATTTATTATCGAATTTATTCCATTTGGCTGATATAATATATTATTTTTAGGAAACTGTCAGATTTACGGTCTGTGTACGACTATCAAGTATTTTGATTCTATTCCTAAAAATTTAAGTGTAGTATAATTTTTGCTCAAGAATCAATCAATTAAATTTATTAATATAAAGGATATGATTAAAGTGTAATTTTTGTAAATATAATAGCTCACTTATTATATTAATAATATAATATATAAGCTGGTAGATAGAGAGGTAATAATACTAGTAACCGGCATCAAACTTTAAGGCACTCGCATATTTCAAATCTAAATTGAGTCTGAGCATTTGCCCACGAGTCTACACGATTTTACTTTAGACAAATTCATAGAACGAAGCACGGACATTCCACTATCCTAAATATATATATTTGGATCTTTTAGGAAAATATTTAGCTGCACATCTGCTGGCACCGATCTTCCCTTACTCTGTAAATTTGAAGTTTGATGAAATCGTTTGTATATGGTTTTCATTTTTTCTTATTGAGATTGTAATAACTATTTTGAATATTGTGGCGTTATAATTATTGAATATGTAAACTTCAAAGTATCTGTTTTTCCTCTCCGAGTATCGCAATTTGTTCCCTAAAACATCTAATTATATGACATGCAACGGTCAATTTGATTTACAGTTTATAGTTATTTATATCTATCTGATATTTAGGTATAGGACCTTTTTTAAAAAAATGGTTTTATTTGGAATTTTAAGTGCTTATTGATACAAATTTTCAGCAGTAAGGATAGGGGTAATTTAAAAGTATGTTAACGTAGCAATGGAATGCCTCCATCTTATGTTGATTCGGATGATGAAAGGGATTAGAAATTGTGTGATTCGTTTGTGTTGGCTTTCTGTATATAGAGAAACTTACACCTGAATTTGTTTCCTTTATTGTTAAGTCAAGAAAATTCGGATGCTGATTTTCTTCAAATTCAACAGTGAACTTGATATTGGTTATATCTTATTGAGTTTTAAAAGTACAACTTCAGTTCCCATTCTGTCAAAACAAAGATAATAATCATCAACATATCTAAACCAGTGAAGGATTTCAGGGTTTTTATCTGAAAGTATGTTGTGTCAAGGTGATTCATAAATAAGTTAGGCAGAAAGGGAAACTAACAACTTCCTATTGTTAAGCTATCAGGCTATTTAAGAGAAACGTTAAAAAGAGATAAGATGTCCACTTTTTTTAGATTATCAACATTTTTAGATCTAAGAAGGTTACTTTAACTGTTTCATCTCTCGAAACTGCAGTAAAAAGGTTTGTGACATCAAAAGAAAGCATAAAATATTTCGGTGGTTAAGTTGCATGCATTAAGTTTGTTAGTTAAAATCAATGAATTACTGACCCTAAACTTCGGAGTGAATTATTAAAGTGCACTTATAAGCCTATATATGAAAATACTATAGAGGTGATTGGAGTGTTGGAAAAACTAACTTCTAGTCTTATGGGAATTCTCTCTTTATGTATTTTTGATAACCTACATAATCTAGATAAACAGCCACTTTTTCTATTTTCAATTTTTTTAGACTTAATTCAATAATTGACAGGAACATGTTTACCAATATTTAAATATAACTAGAGGGAACATTAGTTACTTTATTGTCCGAAAGATGTTTTTATGTAGGTACTCATAACTTATTTGTATATGATTGGCAATAGATTTGCAAAATTATTGTATTTCGTTGTTTATAAACTAAAAGACCAAACAAAATATCCGATTATATATCTATACTAAATATATTTATCTGTAAATAGCTTTTAATCCAACTCGCACCGTTCAAACGTAACAAAATAATTTTAAATACATTTCAAGGCGAGTTATTTGCTTTTCAGTGTGTCTAGTTTCAGTTGTACATGAAGTCTGCAGTGTGACTTAGAGAGCCATTCGAATTTGCAGCCAATTGCCAGATATAGCGTTTTCCTTTTATAAAAAATCATTATGATTAAAAAATGTTTTTAATAACCTTTATTCAAATTTCATAACAGGAGGAACTAAAAACAAAAATATTATGATTGTTGTTTGATTTTCGTGAAAACCAATATACTTTTGCCTGGAATATTTTTTCCTGTCGACAGTTTGACTTTATTCTCATAAGACACTTCAAGTAAACCAAAAGCTGACACCTAATAAGAATTTTATCTTGATTGCCTCTTGCCAATACTAATGAGTATTATCTCTTTGTAGAGATATGGTCATTTTTCAATGATAGTTCATTATTAATTATTGCTGAACTTTCTTTGGTTCATATAAAAAAGTCGGAGTCTTAAACTAATCACCCTATATTTATGGGAGAGGCAATAATTCATGACATAAAGCCCGTATAAAAATAATGAAGAAATTTTACAGAAAAGTTACCTGAGTGTTTCCAACACCGCAGGCATAAAACATAAATGACATTTATACACTTGATAAAACTTATTGTGATTTACGGTGATCGGGGAAATGTAAACAAAGCATCTTTTCCTATTACACATTATTTAAAAAAAAACTTTTTTTTTTATGGTTTTGATTCTAAACTCTAGTAAAAGTGTTCAGTGAACCTCTTTAATACATGTACTTGTGCCATCAACAAATTATGACCTTAATTTTACTCATAAAATCCGAAAGCGAAAGCGCGAAGTAGAAAATGAGAGATATTTATAAAGTCATCCACTTAATATATCATGTTGGACCCGAAGAAAAATTTAAAGGCTAGAGCTACTCCCCTAAATTCTAAAAGCCTGATATCCAGTAAATCGTTTTTTTTTTAAATTTGGACATCCATCGATTAAGCATATTCTAATTTGTGTTTAATTCAAGATTTTGTATTATATTTTTTATAAAGTACCTTTTAATATTATGTATTTGGTGCATATTTATCGGGGTACTTAGTTGGTAGGAAGTAAATTTTGTATCCAATGAATTATGAAAATCGTTTCTTTTTTACTTATTGCAGATTATACTACAAAAATATTTTAATGCTGGAATTTTTGTATAATTCTCCGAAATATTTAGCTTAAGATCATTTTTTATGTAAATATTCACAACTGCCAAAATTAAAGTGGCATAAAAATGGAAATACCAACAAACCAATATTACTATCAGATTCTTACATGATGCCGAATGTTATATCTATATCTATTTAGAATAGTTGAAGCTGATTGAATATTAATTACTTAAACTATGTTTCGTTATAAATAAATCTTGATTTTTAACAAATATAAATTATAAATTCTAATCTAGAATAGATATGAATAGTTTTTTTTTTCAAACCTTAGTTTGTAACCGTTACATATATTTGTGGATAAAAAATAACTTATGACAACATGGCGTGCGCTAGAGCACAACTAAAACGCCCGGTGTTTATTTTTACGGATGCTTCACTTAGCCCCACTTGATTGTGCCTGCACGAACGTTTTTAATGAAAAGACGAACACTGTCAAATTTACAGTACACTCTGTAATATATTTATGATTTTTTGTAACTTCTTGATGGGTCAGAGCTCATTAAAAGGGTTTGTTAATATTTTTCTTTTCTTTAAAATGAACTTATTTTACAGAAAATTCCGTTCCTTCGTGAAATACGAAATTGCAGTTTCATTTCTTTTTTATGCACTCTGTGATGTATGGATTTTTCTCTGATAAATGATACTAAGTTTAAGTAACCATTTAACACTTAAGTCAAGTTAGAATATCAGCATCGGGTAAATTCTGTTTAATGCGATATAATCATCTTATTCTTCAAACTCTGCAGATAAATATTCCATTACAAAGAGTAATAAATTTCATCTTTTAAATATTGTGTGATTTGACATGATTTTTACGTGCAAGCATATTAGCCTACTTTAGTGAACTTAGCTCTACCGGCAAATGAACTTTAAAACAAATTAAAACAAATTCAATACCAATCGAGTTGTTTAACCTAATATTTTATTTTAACAGAGAAAGATAATATTTTGCTACATAATATTCTCATTAAATGTATTAAACTCCATGTTCTAATTAATGTATTCCTTTTTGGAATTCTAGAATACGGCCTCCAAGCGCTTCCGGGAAAACCGCGACTGAAATAAATGAGGACGACCAGCAGGTGAATACATTTTCTCCTTTCTCTCTTTTCATTTTCTCTTATATTCTTATAATCTGTCTTTTACTGTATTAAGTAGGCTTGTAAAAAATTCAAAATAACGCAGAAAATGTTAAAAAATAAAATTTAAAAAAGCACGTTGCTGATTACATTAAGAAGCTTACTGTGAGAAACCATTTTTATGAAAATAAATTATGGTAATTTAAATGAAGAATCGTCACAAGTTAGTACATTTAAGTGGCTATAAAACGTAAAGCGCACATTTGCTCATCCCATCATCGTTCCGCCACTGTCATATATAAAAAACGGCTACGGAGGGTAGGTAACAAATAATATTATGCAAATACGTCCATCGACTAGATAAGAAATGAATATGTTTGCTAATCCGGTGACAGAACGGTGACGGGATGACGTTACGTTAAGTTCGCATCTTAATCGGTTAAAACAGCAACAAAAAAATCTGTCGTTATTTTGTATTTTAATAGAGCACTGGCACCAACATATTTCTATCATAAACTTTCTTGCACTTATTTCATTAGAGTCTTATGATCTGCTTTGTAGTTTGTAGTAATTTTTTAGATGATATAGTAGCAGAAGGAAATGTGTAAATAAAACTTGGATATAACTAATAATATTTTTATTACTTATATTTTATTTCGTTTACAACGCCGTAACCAAAATTTAAATGCAGCCGTATTACAGCCCAACTATTCAGATTGTAATGTGACCTAGAGATTGTAAAACATGTCCATAAATAGTGTAATCTGAATTCATCTAACTTTTTGAGAAGGCAGATTATCGCATGTCATGGGCAAAAAATTTAAAATAAACTTTAAGCAAAAGTTTACAATTTAATTTAGAAATTTAGCGGTACTTTCATAATTAGTGAATTTTTCACTAAGCCAGTAACTGCAAACGCTTCTTTTGAACGGCTGAGTTTTATGAGTGGGTATTTCTAGCAATCTATTCGAACCTTATATATACTTTTTAGATAATCAACAATAAGAAGACCAATTCTAGATCTAATTCTACTGTAACGGCCTCTCTATTGTTTCTGGTGTTGCTGCTTTGGCTTCAGTTAAGGTTGCTGAGAAGCCGGACTACCGGAAAAGTGATCAAGTTTCTTTGGAATATAACATGGATATATTAGTTATAATAGAGTCACAGTATAATAATCTGCTCGCCAAGTATGATGGTCAGAAATAGTAATAAGGATCTTAAATTGGAAATTGGCTGATATCAAAAGGCAGTAGTTAATTACCGTTGAAAATGGACAACGCTCAAGTTATGCATCTAGTGAACTAGTGAGTGAGTCGGCTCGTGAAGTGAGTGAAAGACTGGTACGTCATAGCAATTTCATGATTTTTGATGCAAAAGGTACTACTCTTACAGATAGCCGGTCAAAAAATGAACTGGATACTGCTCTAACTACTAATATTATTTTAAAGACTTACTCTGATGCAAACACACAAAGTGTAAAAGTATTTAGGATGAGTCGTATGGGTGCTTTCAGGATTAAACCTATGAAAGTGGTACTTGAATCTGCAAATGATGTTATATGTCCAATGTCCAATATTTGAAAGGTTAGGGAGCTGCAAAAGATCTACAGTTATAAAAACATATCCATTAGTTTCGACAGAATACCAAAACAGGTTCAGGAGTTCAGAGATCTAAATTGAGCTGTTGAAATTGGTGTTTCAAGGGAAAGTTGGTGTGGTTCTGGCAGTTAAAAAAGAACTTAAGTCAATTAAAATAAATTGACTTAGTTTTCTCTAAATTTAACTTTAATAGGGATATATTTCCTCTAATTCTCTAAAGTCTCTAAATATTTTTATTAACCTAAAATCGAACACTAGAAACATTCCTGTCATTTTAACACAGGTAAAATATAATTTTAGAAAGGGTAATTTTCCATTTCTCTGTGAAATAGCGCTTAATGCGGACTGACCTGACCTTTTACGAATGATGTAGACACGGTGTGCAGTAAATGTTATAAGATAATTGACATATTATGTGTAACTAAAACAGTTATTCGCAAGAGAAAGTTTCCAGTTTGGTTCACAAATGAGATTATTACATGCTTAAAACGTAAACATAGAATTTAAAAATAAATTAAAAACCTTCGATTGGTTAATGTATGAATGGGTTGATCTTATGCCCTAAATTTTAAAGATAGCTAGGCTTTTTTATAGGTTTCAAAGGTTCAAAAAATGTCACTTTCTCGAAGGGTAAACCACCCATCAGTTTTGTGATTTAAAATATAAACGCAATAAGTAAATGTATTCCAGAAAGATTAAAAAACAGGTGACTTACCATAAAGTAAAAACATTCGAGAAATGGCCCGGCAAAGTAGTAGGACAACACGATGCAAGAACGCATCCTAAACCTATTCGATCTGCTTTCGTTATTCTCCATCGTCGACGGATAAAACTTCCAGTACCATGCGGCCATGCGTAAATGGTAAAAAATATTTATCGGGATAATCAAGAAATAGAGAGTAGAATAGTAGGTCAAGAGTCGGTACATTTTAAACATTTAAATTGGTTAATCAAATTTAAAAGTAACGGGTAATTTTAGATGCAACTAACAACTTAGTAATAAAAAAAAATTTCAAATGCGATAGAATTATTGGGTAAATTATTCTAAATAATATTTACAGTAAAACAAACAATAGGGAAATTACATCGACTAAACTTATTATTTTATTCGGCAGTATAACGATACACGTACTAATACCAAAAGAATGATCAATTTTTTATTAAAGCAACAACATCTTGAGCCTCTTTGCCTGATATGCAATTTGACGATGTGCAATTCACTGAGCCCGAGAATAGTGAGTGATATTATATGGTACTCGCCAATGACATGATAAGTTATATAGACTGGCCCCGTCATACGTGCGCAACGTTTTATCTTCATGCAAACGCAACTTTTCTAGCTTATATAGCTTTATCTCTCCCACAGACTAATAAGATTTCCGCCGTAATTAGTTTCATCTCTCTAGCAACTGTTTCGGGTCATTTAAGGTTTACAAGATTGCCGTGCCTTACAAAAGAAAATCATTCAGTAATGGTGCGATACAAATAACCTACATTTTCAAATAAGTGGGCTCGAGTACGGTGTAATTATCTGGTCTCCTGTGTACAACAAATATATTGTCAAATTGGAAATATGCAAAGAAAATGTATGAAGTTCCTTGATTTTAAAAAGGTGGTATATTTCCTCCTAGGGGTTTAAGTAGATATTAGGGTACCATTTCTGTTACCACTTCTGGTGAATCGAAGAAAATACTTTACAGTTAAATTTCTTGTTAAGCTATGTATAGTTCTTGTTGATTGTCCATATTTGTTAAATCTTGTAAAGTTTCCTGTCCGTCCAAGATTCGTTAGACTATGTCCAGCCTTCCACCTACCTATTCCATCAACCAATATTTTAATTGAAACACCATTATTTCATGCCATGACTATTTTTAACAATACCTGCTGGTATTGATGTGAACAACCTATCATTAGCAAACTTTACTAAAACTCTAAAAAGCAGATTTTTGGATATTACTAAGTTATTTTGTTTATTATTGTTTGTTGTGTTTCATATTGTATTTTTGCACAAAATTTACCAATTAAATGCTATTATATATATTTTTTTGATATGTCTTGAGTAAGTTACCAACTTTATTATTATTCATATGTAATGCTTTACTTAATTCTCCGATAATTTCTTAGTTTTTGAAGTATTTTCTCGTATAAATAATTATTTTTTGCTGTTGTTAATAATTTAGTTGATATTATTTATTATTATGTAAAATTGTCTTGTAATTGGATGTAGATCTGTTAGACAATAAAATATTATGAATATTATTTTCTCTCGCAAGTTTGGTTTTACTATTATGATTAATTTCTAAACATCGTATGAAAAGTGGGTTCTTATATAGTGTCACAATAAAATGAACTAAAATTTATCGTGCTTTTTGAAACAGAGACATAAATGTATCAAAATCTTTATGTTTCTAACTCAATCCGTTGATTCCAAGATAACATTTACAATAATACTACAGCGTACAAAAAGTATGTTTCTACTGTGCCCAAAAAAATTTAAAAAATTGTTGGGTTTAACTTAAGATTACAAACAATAGAAATGTTAACCAAAGATGAATATATCTGTCTTAGATGACCAGACTGCTTCACAATAATTGGTCAGACGATTTATAATAAGCATAAATTTACTTAATAAAAAGAAGTAACACGGCTATTATACTTTACAAATAACCTCTTTGTGGACGTTGTAAATACCTTTAGTTACTTGCAGTTATATTAGAGCAAATTTCCACTTTTTAATGTTTATATAGATAGATATAAAATCAGCTTCTAATAATAATCCTATAATGACTAACTTAGTGCAATATGACTTAAACTCTCAACCAGAAACCAAAATAAATTTCGTAATACTCCCACAGAATAACCCTACGTTACTACAATATTCCTGACTGGAACCTTAAAAGTAAAAGCAATAAAAACAACTGACTGAAGCCGAATCCAAACAACCAAATATATAAATATTAGTCTAAAATATTGGAGCTGTCAAAAGCCGATAGCGATTGAATCCTCAATTATTGTTAACCATGTTCTGCTATAACACTTGATAGATAGAAACAAAGAGGCGCTATAGTTTGCTTCAAAATTTCCTTTTCTCAATAATAAAAAAGCCCAAATCTGTTTCATTTTTCAGAAAAACGTAAGAATATATTAAACATTCGGTTTTCCAGAATTGTCTTCCTTTTTCCTCAACAATTTGATATCCTTTTCTAAATGAAGGCCTGTATTTCTTACTTTGTCCCTCAGACATATCCCCAATAACCAGTCTCTAGCTTTTCTGAACTTTGTTTAGACCATGGGATGGTTTCGGCTCTGTACGTTGGGAGTGGTAAAATACACGAGTCAAAAACTCGATTCTGAAGACAGGTATATAGATATATTTTAGTTTTTCAAAAGCCGTCAATCCTTGTCTGACTTTTATAATTCCCGCTGTTTGGTTTTATTTTCCACCATTATAAGGTATTCTAAGTATATACATTCCTCTACTCTTTCAATAGGTTATTGGCTTATTTTAAACTGTTTGTTGTCAAAATAGTAACATGATAACATAAGAACAGTGTGTTTCGGTTAAAATATTCAAAATAAGCGGCAATGTTTCCCTGATTGGATTGGGCATTATTATAGCATTGTTCCTAATTTAAAATAAATATCTGAAACATTATCCAAATGTTAAGATAGGAAACAGACTATATAGTTACAAGGTGTAATCATATTACCCAATTATTCAGCCAAATACATATACTCAAAATCTGAGGATGTTATAGATTTTAATTTTTTTTACTTTAAAATGGGACTTAAATCAGGAGATTGAGCGGGCCAGCCTAAAACAGGAATGTTATGTTTTGCCAAAAAATTTCTTGTAGTTCTTGTAGTGTGTGGAGTGACAATATAAATATCAAAATAAAATTTGGTTCGGCGATGTTCCTGTGTGAAACCACAACAGCTTTTAAGATATTCCTAACATAATAATTTGCCATTAAAAGACAAATCGGCAAAACGAGTTCAGTTCTACTTTCCGGTGAAATTCATGCCTATAACATGATTGTGTTTTCATTAATGAATAAAACGTTTCTTCACCCATTCTCTTTCCACATCACACATTCATGAATCACGATTAGAGAAGAACTCCTTTAAGGCCTTCTGCTGAGCAGAGTAGTTATAATCTCCTAAAGTGACCTTATTGTGAGCTGTGTGTAGACGATTACTTACCGCAGTCACGATGTCGTTTCTTCGACTTCTAATTGGACATGACATTTTTGGCCGACAGAAATATCGCTCTCGTACACTTCCAGTTTCCCGATAATGGGCTTACAAGCGAGATATCCTGAGTAGTTCCCGTAGCATTAGCAACATTAACTTGAAGCGTTCCAGTTTCAAGTAGTCTCACAGCTCTTAACATCATATTTGCATTTGCAGAATACTAATTAATAAGCCACTAATGAAGATACATTATTTGTAAAAATATCTTACCAAAGAACTTGAGATTTGGTATACGTTTAAAGCAGAACAAGTTACTGATATCTCTTATATTTGTATATTTAGATTGAAACGTATTCAGATGTTCAGGAGATACACAGTCTGTACGATTTAATTTACTTTAAAACTCATTTGGACTTAAACATAAGGGGAGTTGGAACAAAAAAAGCTGATTGACATAATTTATTAATATTAGTTAAATAAATATTATTATTATTATTTTTAAGGCTATGTTTTTATATATCTAACTAATTGAATTTATCCCCAGAAAATAGTAAGCGTTGAATTAAGTGAACATTTCTCACATTATTTATATTAAAATTTAGTGAGCAGAATTGTAAGAAAACCGAAGGCGGCGACTCGGTGGAATTCTGAGGCAATAATTCTATAGACCAGATTCAATGTCATACTAGCCCTTTTACAATGCGTGTAATTTGAGTCAAGATACAAAAACCTATAACAATATTAATATAAAACCAACATTTAAAACCAATTCTTACCAGCTACAAGACAGATTCCCCTTTCTCGCAAATAATTAAGCTGTAATTTTAGAAAATTAATTTGTTTTCAATAGTTCAAAAGCGTTCATATCTCCATAAAATGAGATAAAATATATTAATGAAAAACAATTATTATTATTATTGTTATAAATAAACGTTCAATATTAGACAAATATACTCAACTGAATTGTGTATTTGGCTTCGCTGGGATCAGCACCTAGGGATCATACTAGTAAAGGCAAGTTAACATTTTAATTTCAAATATTTGTCTGAAATGCTATTGATATATGAAAAATTTATAAAAATAAAATACAGACCCCTAAAATTAAGTACAATTTAAAAATATGTTCTACTAACATCAATATCTTTAATTTCAATAAATTTGAAATTTAAATTATATTATATCTATCTATATATTATTATCTGACTTTTCTGATCTTTTCAGAGAGGGAAAAAATTTGTAAATTGCCTTTATCCCGAACTTTCCTGGTTGTTAATATTTCCTTTTATCAGGGATAGTGTAATGTAACCTGTTTAGTTTCGCACATAATCATTTAGTAATGTGTACAGGGTGGCGCCTTTTTTTATATGCAGGTTCTTGGTGAAATTATTGAGATAGAAAAAAACCGCACATCCGAACTCGATTTTAAAGATAAATTGATTCCCGCCAACAGATCAAGACTACTTTAATTAGATTTTGATTGTAGAAAATAAATCTAATAAATTTTATAGATGTTTACGTAGAATTCAGTAGAGTAACAACTTTTTATTATTCCAAAAATGAAGTTAATATTCAATATTTTAACCTTTTCTGACAATAATTTGTTAGAAAAAGAACTAATAAAAAATGTAAATCAATTACTTATTAATTTATTGTAATCAATAACAAAATAAAATATTATTATTAAAAATTAATAAAATATACACTATTTAAAATCCGGATCAAATAATAGATTTTGATAATACATAATTATTTACAAGTACAAATAAACAAATGTTTCAACTATATTAAAAATATTGACAGCTGTTTCGACAACACTGTATCTTCGTCAGATCATTATTTCAAACTAATGTTTTCTGAGTTTGAAATAATGTTCTGGCGAAGACACACTGTTGTCGAAACAGCTGTCAATGTTTTTAATATAGCGGAAATTTTCTAAGCATTTGTTTATTTGTACTTGTGTATAATGAATTTCCATCAAGTAACGGCTAACTGTATTGAATTTTAACATAATTATTTATCAAGTAGTCGATGGGCAAATATCTAAAAGTTCGGTATGTTTAAATGATATATACGTTACGCATTATTAAATAATACAATGTTGCTATGACGTACTTACGATAATTTATTTAAATTGTATTTTGAGAGATATGGTTCATTTACTAAACTTCGGCGTTGATTTCGACACATGCAAATGCATGTAATTCGTCTAACTCTCGATTTTCTTTATAATAAGTTTTGAGCCGACGCGACGCGACGCGCCGTTTAGTAAATGAACCATTTGTTTCTAAATTCCGCTTCAACTTTCCAAATAAATAAATATTTGATCCGTATCGTTCGGGATATATTTCAAGATGCAAATTGAATGCGGGAACACTATATTTTCGACATTGGAAGTAACATTCGAATAAAAACGAAACTTAAATAAATTACCGTTTGCCATTACAAAATTTTATTATTCACTAATGCGTTAACGTAAATGCCATTTAAACATACCGAACTATCCGATATTTTTCCATCGACTAATAGATAGATAATTATGTACTATCTAAAACTATTAATTGGTTTCGGATTTTAAATAGGTATCTGTTTTATTAATTTTTAGGAATAAATTTTTATTTTCTTATCGATTATTTATTAATTTCTCTAATAAATAATAATAAATTAATAAATATCGATTATCGATAATTTATTAATTTCTCTAATAAATAATAATAAATTAATAAATAATCGATTTACATTTTTTATTATTTTTTATGAGAAATTACTACGTCTGAGTCATATCTTTGAAGTTATAAATGATAAATAAAAAGTTGATACGCAAAAATCTATAAAATTTATTAACTTGAATTTTCTATCTTGACTATTAACCAAGATGTAGAGGGTAATTAAAATCACGGGATTACGTGGTCAATTTTTTTCTCTTATGGTTTCGCCAAAACCCCGCATGTACCATAACGGCCAAAAAAAAAAACCGAGACAAAATATTTATAATTATCACCTGGACTATTATAAGGTAGCTACAAACGAAAATTTGACAGCAGGTTTCAAATTGGACTATTTATTTTCACCTTTAAAAATGTGCGTAAAGTCTAGAACAGAAAGCGATTCCAAAAATAGATTCAAGTTACTATATACACACATGAGTGAGAAAATCGCTTTAAAAAATATTGCTAATAAGCTGCGAGTTAGCAAAATTTCTGTGTTATTAGCTAAACAGAAGTTTCATGAGCATGGACATATAATAAGAAATCCAGGTTCAGGTCGTTCCAAAAGTTCGAATGCAGATCATGATACAAGATTAGTATAATCTGATAAACGATCCATTTGAAACAGCAGTCATAGTAAAACAGGAAACACATGTACTGTGCCACCCAATCTCAGCTCTTGAAGGGGTTATAAGCCCTTTAAAGCCGAGAAACGGTAAGGTGGAGAAAATAAACGGAATGCTGGGCTAGCAGCAGTTCGGGAGTGGTCGTACGGTCAAAAAGATGGTCGATATTAATAGGGCGCCAGTAACCATAATATAAGAACCGAATTTCGTATATTAACTTGTTACCAGGTTACGTGATACCAAAACAAAATACCTGTGGGAAAATGCCAAAAGAAAAGAAAATTAACCAACAACAGTTTAAAAATTGCACCTTTAATATAAATACCAATCTAATTTACACTCACAATATTCATGTAAGAAAAGAGTGTAGATTCAAAAATTTATATGTACCTAAGTACGATTATATTTTTGCTTTAGTACTTATTTTAGAAAAGAACTAATAGAATTATATCGAATTAATATTAATTAATTATATGTAATTACAAAAATCAAAAATATCTAGTAAATACACCCGTAGGCGCTTAAAACCATAATAAAATTTCTAAGTACGCGCCTGTCAGAACCCAAACAGTATGGTTAAATATTATAGTTTGTTTTTATACTCTTGAAGTGGTCCGTAAGAATTAAAAAAAAATTAACAGGCGTTTACGCAGTCTATGACAAAATGGTTCGATAGTACACAGCTTGAACGAAAACTTTAAATTTAATTAACTGAGGATCACTAGTTTCCAATTTGAAAAAAAGAAAGTAGACAACAAAACAACAATTATTACTTGAAAGCCTGGAAACAACAACATGCTTGTATCTAAAAATCCAAGTCCAAAAAAAAAACTACATACAGGAGGTAGGGGTTCTCTTCTGGAGATCATTAATCCCTTAAAAGCGGGAAACCCTTCGAGGAATGAACTGTCCTCGTTGCAGGATGGTTAGGTGCTTTATTGCGCCGTCCAAAAAGCCCTAATCAATAAAACCTTGTTTTAATTTTACTGTATCGCATTATTTTTGCAAAGTAACATTTATTAGGAAATTATTTTTATTTATTTTTCTATTAGAATATTTGTTTTTATTTAAGCCAAAAAATTTTGTTTTAAGTCAAAATGTATCAGAAAAAGATATTTATTTTACTGTTTTAAAATGAGTGTGTTTAGTTATTTTATTTACATATTCTATTATATAACTCTTTATTTTAATTTAGATTTAAATGTATTTAATTATATGTATATGTATATAATTTATTTTATTTTAATAGAAACAGAATGCAATTAACTATTTTAGCTATCATTATTTTGGCTAGAACTCTTTTATCTTGGTCATTATCATATACAAATGTTACGCAATTATTAAGAAATCAGTTGTTGCCAAATACAGTTAAAACACATAGAATAATTCCTTTCCAAAAAAAACCATTTATTGATTTTTATTCGCAGTCCCGTTTCAAACCAGAACCCTCTCAATAATCTTTAACAAAAACAGGACTCAAACACCTATATTTACACCAAGTACTTAAGTAAAGCCATATTTAAAATCACTTACATAAATTCCCAATATAGATCCCTATATGTATACCAATTTATAAACAGTAAATAATAAGAAAATAAATTCTTTTAGTCTATAATTATTAACCTAATGTTAATTTTTAAATAAAATATCCTAAAACCAGTGCTGGAAATGGAATAAAATGAATCACCCCTTAGCATGTATACAGGGTATTTTAATACTATTGTTACTAAAATTATCTTGTGTTATCTTGTCCCCTCTATAATCTAGTAATATTTTTACTCTTGGAAATTTTAAGATTTCAGAAAAACTGGCCCAAATGTAAACCTATAAAACCATGCCCAAAATGAAATTCAGAAATCCCAATATTCAGAGAAAATATCTATAAATATAAACACTATGCAACAGGGTACTTTGCAGGCGATAAATATATATTTAAGAAACTAAATAATGTAATATTGAAATACTTACACACTTATCCAGTGTGGCTTTATTCAGGAAAAATTGGCAGACCAGAAAATTCGAAAAATTCATACGGCAGTAAGGTATTGTTAGAGATTCTAAATGAACTTCTGTAATTAAGAATTAAACCCTAATTAGACATGAATGGCCTCAAGAAGTTAGGAACATTGCCTTAATCGAAAAGAAAATGGTGACTTACCCAGCAATTAGCAAAAGCACTTTTTATATCTGGCTTTTCACGCCACAGTCAGAATCGAAACGAACAAAACGAACCACTGACTTTAATACACCATAAGGGAATAATCACTTATAAAAAGAGTGCAAACAGTATACTAAAATGTTAGCCCTAAATAGTTCAGTGCATATGCTTTCTGGAGATAGTACCCACAAAAATAGCTGATTCCTTGTCCTCTTTCCACGGGCTCTTTCAGTTCCCTCTACTATAATGACGTATTGACACAAATGACAGAGCGGGAAAATTCACTTTTCCTGCACTGCACTTTATAAGCGGAAAATATTTTTAGTAACTAAAGAATTACGAAAAATCGAGAAATACGCCAAAATTTTTCGCTGAAATTAATCCACAAGAACACAATTTACAAATAAAGATTCGAATTTTTGAGTTAACTACAATACCGATCGGGAACAGAAATACGGGTGTGCGCGGAACTGGCAATACAACTTCCGAAATATTCCGAACAGCATTATCCTGCCTAGCGGTACCTACGATTAGTATCGAAATTCAGTCAGCTGGATATCTTTTGGGTGACAGTTTAGCTGCCTACTCGCTTAACAGCGTAAAAGATCGTACGTGGATTCCACGAATTAAGGTGACCCATTTGAAAATGCGCGCTAACAATTATCTGCAATATGGAAATAATTCAATTTATATTTATGTATTTGCTATTAATTATTTAAATTTATAAATTTACTAAAAAAATACTAAAGACAGTTTTAAACCGTTACAACTGGATCAGTCTGTACCACAAGTCTAAGTTGGCTGGAGCCTAGGGCCCCCAAGAATTATTTAGCTCTGCATTGGAGTACGTTTATTTACAAATGGATTGTGGATGACCTTTTTTTTAGTTTATCAGCTATTTTTCGCTTCTCTTCTAGCAATTTATTTGTCGATTTTCTTTTCAAAAACGTTTGGTAATTTTGTAGTAAATTTTCTGCTTTAAAATTATTCAGCGTTCTTTTCTGTTGTAGTCTAGTAACTGTTAATGCGCAAATGAAGTTTTTTAGAACTATGAGGGAGCCACAAAAAATTAATTAGCGTAGATCCCCGAAAATACGATTCTCCACTGATTAAAAGTCGTTCTGCTGTATTTATTTTATAAAAATAAATAAATTATAATAATAAATAAGATTCGAATTTTGAACATAATATGTTTTTTCTACATGAGAAAACTCATAATGCCAGAATGCGATATTATAGCTCCATGGAAAAAATATACATACAAAGTTCGATCGATTTTCTGTTAATGTCTAGGTTTGAATTAGCGGAAAATAGAATGTAGTACAAAGGTTTTTATACCTAATTGGATTACATCCAAGACTTGTGAACAATCAGGGAATTATAGTGCCAAATAGTACGAGGTGGAATGGATCCTACAACTTCCTGTTGTATGGGACCGGAAAGTATAATTAGACCATGGTCAGAGGAATCCAGAGGAGCGTAAGTAAGTAAGTTCTCTGATGAGGTTGGTAAAAGATTAGCGGATTGCAATGGCCTCTGCTGCTTTACCTTGGGGATCGGTTTTAGTAGATCCTAACCATCCTTTGTTATGAACGGTAGAGTTACCAGGGATAATGATTTCAGAGTAGGAAAATTCAAATATTAGGAAATCCACTTTAGCAGAAAGAAAGTCCAAAAGCTCGTTGAAGAAATTGTTTGAGAGATTGAGGGAGAGCGTGAGGTACAACAACTAAATTTAGTGGAGTTCAAGCCTCAGGATATCGGATCTGTTCGACTCAAGATTCGGAAGTCTTGTACAGGATGGATTACTACGAACGTAAGCGCATACGCCACCGTTCAGGCGAAATGATGAAAGAGTTGCATACCCAGGAAAGAGAAGGTGATTGGTTGCATTTTTACGGCTTAGTCTAGTGGAGCTTAGGAACGGAATATGGGGCTTGCAGGACTGGAGATAGTGGTGAACAGAATTGAGGTTTTTACTTAAGCCACATATATTGGTAAATACGAAATACGTATTTCAATGGTGGAGCGCCACAAGTACCTCTCACTCGGAGATCCGAACGGAGAGGTATTTTGACTCCATCATCATTTTTTCATGGAACATTGTTTGGCTTGGGTAAAATATGGAAGAAGAAAGAAATTAAAAAAAAATAGAAAGAGAAAGGAAGTTTAAGGAAAACCGACTCATAAATACAGATTTGGAAACGTCAGTAAAGGCTTCACCAGTCCTTGGAATGTGTACCTGAGGTGGTACCTACTCGGGCGAGAAAAAAACTCCTCTTTCTGTTTTAAGCAAAAAAGTAAATAGTAAGATTCAATAAATTATATAAAAGAGAAATAAAATAAAACAAAAAGAGATTAATTAATTAAATAAAAAAAAATTCGTTTCTAGATCATCCGGCCAAGACCAAAGCGTCGCATCCGCGCACACCAGTCTGACATCTGAAATCTTATTGTTTTATTTTATATGTAAATTATCAGCATTCTGTTGAATACATTTTACTCAAGTATCCTGGAAATTTACAGAAAACTACACTCATCTTTCTACATATGATCAATAATGGAAGAGTTGCTTGTCTTTCTTTGTTGGCGAAACTCAAATTTTGTTGTGCCCCTGGAAGACAAAAAAAAATTCTATTTACCAAGAGCTAATGCAAATATTATGACCGAATCACAGTATATAAAATGTGCTCTATAATTCAATTAGTCATCAGTGAGATTTCGCCATACTCACCTATGAATTCATTCCAACTATCTCAGCTGAAACCAATGTTTATGTTTGTTGCTGTTATATAAATGTATATTGTGTGTTATATACAGTTTGTTTTATTTTAAAAAATATATGTATATTGAGTCTGCTACACACTGTACCTTTTATGTTTAATTTTTTTTATCTTTTTAAATAAGGCCCATATTGGGGCGGCCACTTATACGGAATAGCCAAGTACATACTACTAAATAAATAACTATGTGCCGAAATAAATAGGGTCATACTTCACTACCTGTGATCAAAAACATCTTTCATAACGTCTGAAATTCCAGGTAAAGGCTGGTAGTATTTTGCTGTTCTGCCGAATTGGACTTGCATGTTAATTTTATGAGTTCGATACTATAAGTCATTATTGAATAAGTAAGTAGTTTTTATACTGACTAATAAACTGATACAGTTTATTAATTCTACTAACTACATTTCTATTACATTTGTTTTTTGCAAATTTTTTAGTTTATACAGGAGGTGGCTTGTCGCACTAGTTTTTAAAACCCATTGGACCGCCATTTTGTTCCGTCATATTGGATTCGTGGATTTTTATATTAAATTTGTGCAGATACTTTTCCAGCCATTTTGAAATTTACCAAATTGTTAGCAGTTTAACCCCATATTGCCCTCAATTTTTTAACAAAGATGGCCAGACAGACAGACGGACAGAAATGGAAAAACATGACGCTCAGAATTTAGGGACCATGATAGATCGGAAAAAATCTCAAAGGTGATTTTTTAACAATTACAATACTTCCTTTCTAAAAGCTCATCGATAATATTATATTTACCTACGTTAGGTATTTTAAAAAATAAAAAGATTGAATATTCTTTATAATCTTTGTATATATTTACAAGTAAAAGTTGTAAAACATAAATCAACCGTAGATCACAGTTTCATAAAATATATAATTTTTATTGCACTATTTACGAGAAACCAGGTTATTCTAATATTGTTGTGAACAAATATTCAATTCGTATAATCTATAATCTTTCTATCTTCTATAATTTTTCTAGAATCTAAAAAGCTGGCTTAAATGATACTTATTAGGGATCAATTTTCACTTTTGGAAATATTAATTAAATTATAAATACAATTCAAAAATAAGAGGTTAGAAAACAAACAAAATCATCGGCGTCATGGGACTGCCATATTGAAATTTACGAAATTGTTAACAATTTATCCCCATATTGCCCTTTTTTTTAACCAAAGACAGCCAGATAGATAGACGGACGAAAATGGAAAAATATGACGTTCGGAATTTAGGGACCCTGATAAATTGGAAAAAATCTCAAAGGTGATTTTTTAACAATTATAATACCTCCTTTGTAAAAAGCACTTCTATAATAATATATTTACCTACGTTATGTATATTAAAAAATAAAAAGAGGACTTTGTATATATTTACATGTAAAAGTTACAGAACATAAATCAACCGCAGATCATAGTTGTACAAAATATATAATTTTTATTGCACTATTTACGAGAAACCAGGTTATTCTAATATTGTTGTGTACAAGTACTCAAGTCGTATATCTATAATTTTTCTAGAATCTAGAAAGCTGGCTTAAATGATACTTATTAGGGATCAGTTTTCACTTTTGAAAATATTAATTAAATCATAAATACAATTCTAAAATAAGAGGTTAGAAAACAAACAAAATCATCGGCGTCATGAGACTCCATTGATATAAAAAAAAAACCTTAAGTCATGAAAAACAAAACATTTATTTTGTCGTTCTTCGGGACACTCAGGGTTTGCAGCTATAAATGGCTCAGCGGATTAAACTTTGTTGTCTTTAAATAAAATAAGTCGGAACTGTCGTACAATGCTTTTAGTATTTTTGCGGTCTTTTTGTCTTCCTAAGACTTTGGTTTATTTATATTTAGAAATGAGGTAGTGTGGTAAAATAGTTTCCAATGTGTATAAGTAAAAATTGTTATATGATATCATTCATTCTCCTGTGAATGATGTTTTAAATTAAACTATTTTGTTATTATTCTTTTAACCGCCTTGCTAATTTTATTTTTATTTAATGGCTATGGAAGATCTAAAATTTAAAATTTTGAAACGATACTGTACGCTATGCGTATTGCCCATATATCTTAGTCCTCGAGCCCATGACCAAAATATGTTTCGGTTTCTGGATGTTCCGAAATCTGAGCTGTAGCAAGAACAGCTTGGCATCTATTCACCGCTAACTAATATTAATAGAGAGACGTGTCTTCGTGTACACTTTTGTGTTAAAAAGCAATGTTATTTTATTATGTCTTAAGGAAAACATGCTTATTTAAAAAGAAATGGCATACGAGGCCTAAATTTTTACACACAATGTTTTTGCTTAGTTATATGAACTAGGCAAAACTTGTTGAATTAAAATGGAATAGAAAAAACAAAAATTACAAAAAAATAGCCACAAACTTGAGTGGCCTATTAGAAGTATCTCGAAAATCAGTAAATGGATTATTTTGAAAATTTGGCTCTGGTCATAAATGAATATAAACTCTCTTTTTAAAATAACTGTGCGGTGTTACCGTTCCTACCTTAAACAGGTAGCAACATCCGTTTTCCAAATGAAATGTCATGTATAAAATTGTACTTTTGAATTGTCCTGAACATTTTAAAGATTTTTTTGTGTTGTTTCCTATACCTAAATTCAACTGTTTTCGCTTAAAAATTGAGATTTCTATCTCTTTGAAGCTCTGTAACTCCCAA
Source organism: Kuschelorhynchus macadamiae (assembly GCA_030620095.1). Taxonomy (NCBI): domain Eukaryota; kingdom Metazoa; phylum Arthropoda; class Insecta; order Coleoptera; family Curculionidae; genus Kuschelorhynchus; species Kuschelorhynchus macadamiae. Next base: position 1,171,207 of record JAUTXW010000011.1, on the reverse strand, counting down.
ATAACTTATCTTGTAACGAAATAGATTGCACTTGCCTACCTTAGTTTTTAGTTGCCTATCTCCTGGTACCAATTTCTACTTTGCCAGGAAATGTCAAATTTTGACACCTTCTGTCAAACTAGAAATTGGTGAAGAGAAATATACATAATTAAAAACTGGGCTAGGAAAGCGAAAACCATTTCATTGCAAGTGCAATAAATAAAGTCGTATGGGAGTTACATAGCTTCAAAGGGCCAAAAATTTCAATTTTCTAACGCTTTTTTCTCGAAAACAGTTGAATTTAGATATAGGAAACATAACACAAAATGTATTTAGAATGTTCAGATTAAACATGACCTTAAAATCTTTAGTCAACGCTTCCATTTCTGCTTTAAAGGGGGTATCATTAATACGTTTCTGAGCCAATATATTATGGTCGCCTTGTGTGTAGTTTATGCGCTCAATGCTTTCCATAAACATCAAAATACTCACTCGTCTGACTGGAGCACCTCGACTGTTTTGTTTCACTTGCCGCGTTGTTTCTTCGTCCGTAACGAAAGTCCAGATGTGGAGGAAGATGGCACACTCGTAGACTTTGTTTTATCCTCTGATGTTAAAGGCGTTGCGTAAAGCGAGACTTCTTGTAATGAATGTTTCATCTGCATCAGTTACTTCTTTCTGAAAAAGAGTATATTCGTAAAAGCTGTATCTGAATCCTCATCTATATTGTTTCTCTTGGGATTTGATTTGATTATTTAGGAATGATAGCAGATCGAAATACCAGAGGGAGGGCTTGTAAATATCATCTGCGCACCAGCACCGGAACTGTTTGTGATCCTTTACGAGACATTAAGTGGAAAGAGTTATTTTTACCGTATCCTTTGTAGCTGCACGATCCACTTTCTGATATGGCGAAAAATGGCTGATTCTTTTTTTCTCTATCACTATACCCCTTTGATTTAATTTGACAAAGGCTAGGATAATTACGGTATAAGTCACGTGACCACTGTCGCAAATCCGACATATCTATTCGATTAAAATCGTAGCAAAAGGACATTGTTTTGCTCCACAAAACGACAAATTCGTCTACATGCAAGGATTTGCTCAGTTTTAACGGACGTTTTGCCTGAAAACTGTGATCCAGCGATCAGTTCTCTGGGAGATCATCCGTGTTTATTCAATTCAGGTAAAACGTCCGGTTTTCTGTCCACACATAATGTTTTGACTGATACGTTTTAACTGATCGGGTAAAACATACAATAAGGTGGTACGTGTAGACCGCGCTTAATAGACTACTGAGTTTGGGGCACCCTGTATACTTGCTATAAAGCAGCTACGTATTATATTCAAGAAATATGTCCCAGGCAATAAATATTTTAAAATAAAGAATAGATAACTACTTCGGAACATTTTACTTGCATTAAGTTATAAAAATATAAACTTCTTATTCATGTGTGCCATTTAAATAGGAAGTGAATCGATTCGAGGTCAGCCCGATAGAACTAGGTGGATTAGTTGGCCACTAAGCTTCGTCTTTCAATGTAAATAAAAAGTACTACAAGAGGCAACTACATCCCCTTAACATGACAAAGTTTTATTCCAGTCAGTTATTTTGCGGACCGATAACTTTACACAGGAAATACGAAACAGAAGTTTGTCCCAATTTTGCATTCTCTTCCCTATAGTAGGGATCCATTTTAGGCGCAATTTTTTACGGCTTGTGTTGCGAGTATGTAGCAGTCTGATACCTCCGAATTGAATTACCTATACAAATATTTTTAGACAAATAGACCTAATTCGTGTTCTCGGTAACTCCGCGCATAATCTTGTTGCAAATGATCTAATATTTCTATTAAACGGTGATACGAACGGTTAAAGGCGGTATATGAGAATCGTAAATGATCTTTGCTAGTACCTTTTTAAATGCTTACTTAAATAATTTCCTTTCCGGAACGCATAAACGAGATTTTTTTAGAATGTAATTTTAAACTTATTTGGGTGGTTACCAAACATTACCGATTTATTCTAAATTAACTTAAAGCCTCTTAACTGCTGGCTTACCTATTTTATAGATCGGTTTTACGTTATTACCTGGCAATCCTATTTGACTTTTTAAAGCATAGTTCGTCTACTGAATTTTTAAACACGTTGCATGTCTGTTAATATTACGATTAAATGGCGATACGAGCATTTGATGTGGCGAATTTATAAAACTGTCTGATTAACTGTCTATTCGAAGTATAGTATATATATAAGTATACTTTCTGGCCCTTTCAGAGAATGACCTTTTCGATTACCTACAAATTTCTTGTTAGTTGATTTTCGTGTTTGTTTATGAGTTAAGCGGTTTTAAAATTATAATAATAATGACTGCAAAAACTTTCTTAAAGAAGAAAGCAGTTCATGTTCATGCCATGACACACTACTACGGGACAGTGGCGGCTATTCGGGGGAAGTACCTCTTCCACCAAAAAAAACCTGGCAAATTATTTTTTAACACACTTTAAAAATCAACACAAAACTAATTTTCAATATTAAATCTTTTCAATATTAAACCTGTTCAATATTAAATCTAATTCATTTCATTAAAAATTATCAATAATTGCAATGTTAGATTTAATGCATTTTATTTTTATTTACTTTTTAACTTTAAAGGTAGGGTTAAAAGTAGGCTTTGCTTTTTCAACTTTTTTCCGGAAAGTCAGGTAAGCCGGAAAAATCTATTTCCGGACGTATACTGAACGATATTTTTTATTATACTTCTCTGAAAAACACAAAAACAAATTATAAAAATCTAGATATGAAATAAACTTGCAACATATTTATTTCTATGACATTAACATAATTAATTGTTACTAATAACAACTTCAACTAATCAGGTTTTTAGTTGAAATTGTTATTATTAATGGTAATGTTTCATTTTGTAGAACTGATATTATTGAAGCAAACTGCTCGCAAATATCTTGGTTTTTTTGAACCAATGGCGCAATTCTTGTATTCTGCGAATGAGAAAGGATTTTCTATATGTCCTGCTACATGGAACGCCATCCTTTTTAGAGTGAGTAATTCACGATCTCTTTCCAGCATCATCGTTGCCGAGAAACGTCTTAGTACATGTCCGGTATATTCTTTGGGATCTTTTAAATCTACGTATCCGGCAACAAATTTCGGAATACCACCGATGGTGTAGTACCACCGATGAAGTAGCATCCAACATGTTGGGCGTAGAACGTGACATTTCAGTATGCAACAAATTATCTCCTCCTATTCATATTTTTATGATGAAGATCTGCATATTTAAATACAAAAAACTCGTCCATCTATCATTGATGATGATGAAACTTTTTGACATATGATTTTTTCAGTCTCGCAAAAACAGAACAAAAAAAAACCCATTATCTTCTACATCGTCTAAACTCAAACGTATTAAGTTACCTCTACGATATGCACCAAAGATTACAAACATTAAAAATTGCCTTTACTAGTTGATATTGTTCATCCAGAGCTTGACATAAAAATTTGGTTGCTTGTTCTGCTGTTGAAACCCTGGACTTTTTGGACATATACTCCACAGTCTGGCACTTCAAAAAAGCAATAGTTTTCTATGCACTGTTTCCGTGCATTGGCTTGAGAACGCCCATTTTACTTTATTGCAAAGGTAGATGAAATTATGGGGTTTTTAAAGAAGTATAATAAAAAGTATCTTACATAACACGAGTGTGATGTAAGATACTTTGTAGCCAAGTCTTTTATCAGTTTCATATGTGGCTATAGGAAAAATACCTTTTTCTAATTTTGAGATATAATGTGTCACTTTTTAAAATGGCTTGCCGTTTTGAAACGTCTTACTTTTCGTAATTTTAAACCTTAGCTCAATAAAAAAGTTTTATTACTAGTCCAGTCAAATTTACAAAATAATAAACATATTTAGCCAAAAAGCATGTCAGCTATCGTTATTTAATCATCGTAAATTGTATGTAATTTTTGCGTCTTAATATGAAATGGCCCATTTAAAATTTCTCTACTTGGTGTTGACTATTACGATCACTTTAAACGTATTTTTTTTAAATAAAATTTGATTCTGCCTGGGATCAAACCAGGACTTTTCGTGCTAAAGACATACGTATCGATATACATATGCTTACCGCTATAATTCAATTTTAAGTAAAAGCTATCCAAATTTGAGTTTATTTTTTGAATGTGTAATAAAATGCACGTATTACTCACCTTGAGTGATATTTTTTTTCCACAAGAAGAACAACATTGGCATAGACAAAATTTGAATATACCGCAATACCTAAAAACTCGTCCTTTGTATCCTATGTCTTCATATACGTCTTCCAAACATAGACCTTCGAAAATACAAAGAGTAGTGAAGGGAGCGATGCTAGGTATGTATTTGGCAGATCAGAAAACTAACACTTGGTTAAGAGATAAAGCAAAAATGAAGTAAACAAAGATCATATTGCTCGGCTTCAATGGAGCCGGACATAACCCTAGACAAAAAGACAGGCGATCGAACACACTTATACATAAGGTGGGCAGTCGACCTGAAAAGATTCGGAGGGCTGCACTGGAAACGCTCAACTCAAGGCGGAACAAGATGGAAGAAATTGCGGGAGGACTATATCCAAAGTTGGATGACGTGAAAAGCTAAAGATGGAGTACAAGTATGGAGGGTAATATCAAAAGCCAATATTATGCAGGTGGCCTCTTTTTCACCATTGGCAGAATGTCATCCTTTTGAAAAAACTATAACGTTTCCTGATAACTCTGGAGGTATTTCACCGATAGCAGTGGTAATATTATCCCAAAAGCGAAAAATCCCTAAAGAGAAGTTTAAAAAATATATTAATAAAGGGCAATTATATAATTCTACATAAAAAATTTTTCTATCAGCGAACACTTATCGGATCTTATTTCCAGTGAAATGATTAATCTACCTTCTTTCTCGATGTAAGACTCCTTGCTTCATGCTTTGGAATATAATCTACAGGTTGTCCTAAAAAGTCCTATCAATAATTTAGGAAGACATAGATTTAATTAGAATATCGCGATTTAGCCCTGCTTGCCTTAGTCCAAAAGTTAATATTAAGAAAGATACAGGGTGATTAAGTTAAAATTTTATTTTCGATTTTTTAAAATAATATCCCTGGTTTTTTAGATATTAAAGTGAAAATTGGTGATAACGGATTTTTTATAGCCAGTAATAATAATACGCCTTCAATTTTGATGTAACTTGTAGAGGGCGCTAGCAGCGCCACTTTTTGTATTTAAAAATGTTCCAACTTTTTTGAATACAAAATTAGGAAGTTTTGTATAGAAAAAAAAAATTCTATTATCTTTTCTTCACAAAAAAACTATACCTTACAAATCTACCTAAATTTTACCATTTTCGAGATATTTGCAGTTTTATTACTTGAAACAGCCCCGTGTACTCAACATTTAAGATATTCGAGTTTTATCATTTTTATAAAGTAGGCTTTTATCAAATAAGAATCATTTGGAACTAACGCATGTGTCGCTAAAAACGTATTAGTTTTATTTCTGAAGAAGAAAATTTATAAAAATGATAAAAGTTGTAATATGCTAAATGGTGAATACTGCTGCAGCATTAAGTAATAAAACAGCAAATATCTCGTAAATGGCGAACTTTAGATAGATTTATAAATTATCGCTATGTTTTCCCTATACAAAGTTTCATAATTTAGTATATAAAAAAGTTACAACATTTTAAGAGCGAAAAGTAGCGCTCGTAGCGCCCTCTACAAGTTACATCAAAATTGAAGGCACATTATTATTACTGGCTATAGAAAATCCGTTATCACCAATTTTCACTTTAATATTTAAAAAACCAGGGATATTATTTTAAAAAATCGAAAATAAAATTTTAACATATTTACCCTGTATCTTTTTTGATATTACCTTTTGGACTAAGGCAAGTATGGGTTAATCGCAATATTTTAATCAAACCTATGTATTCACAAATTATTAGTAGGGCCTTTTTTTGGCAGTTATATTCTAATACCTTTTTTATTTCAGTACGTTTCGATTCTCGTTACAATCTTTATCAACTGTATTCAAATCTAAAACAATTTAAGCTGTCAAAACCGACAATATAAAAACTATTTTAAATTACTTACTATAAATAAAATTCAAAGGTCCGTTAAAATAAGTTTACAGGACATTTTATTCTTATTCAATAAGTAAAAATTACATACACCAAAAAACGATGAAATTGTACATATATTCATAAAAACACATTACAGTGGTAGGAACAAACATACAATATATATTTATATATATATATATATATATATATATATATATATATATATATATATATATATATATATATATATATATATGTATATATATATATATATATATATATATATATATATATATATATATATATATATATATATATATATATATATATATATATATATATGAACCATTCAGCAACTGAAGTTCTATAATAACCGTGTGAACAATATTTGCTGACTAAAAAAAAGATCCTTACTTTCATACAGTCTATAAGTATGACCATATGAGAAAAGCCATGTGCGTGTTAATTATATCTTTCTTTAATATAATAAGAACTCCCTGGAGGGCGCAGGAACCCCCTTAAGTACACCACAAATAATATTGTAGTGTTTAGATAATACATATATGTATCACTGCCTCCTTACAGTCGTTCGCCATGTTGTGAAGAAAATGTATGTTCACGGTAACTATACGGGGTGTCCGGATTTCGTTGTATTTGCGCCGAGGGTGACACAAGTAAATTTTTATGACTATTTTCGTTTTTGATATACAGGGCAAAAATGCCTTTTTTTATTTTCAGACCCTCCGTACAATTCAGTTATATTGCAATTTATGAAAAAGTGTCCATTCCACTTTATAGAGTTTTTTTAGGTAGAATATAGTGGCGTAGTTAGTTTTTCATAGTTAGCCCGTAGAACTTTTCTGCTTTGAAAGACGTTTTCGTTTTTGATTGTGTCACATCGATGATCTCTGAGCATTTGAAATCTCCCTGGATACAAGCCTGCCTGATGAGGGTAAAGGCCCAGAAATCGATCGCAGGAGGGGTATCCTGTGACATAATCAAAAGCAATTGTAGGACACTTTCCTGCATAAAACGAAATCCGGTCACTGTTATGAAACTGTCTGATGTAGTGTATATATAAAGTATAATAGGTCTTTGCTATAACGTCTGCTTCCAGAATCCATCAGTATTGTAATCGAGGATTTACGAGGGTAATATAGAAAGTTACAACTTATTAAATATCTGTAATAACTTTGTATTGTTGTTAAGAACAAGTCATAGTAACATACAAATCGGGAAAATACGTATGTACCTGCTACGTAATCTTTGCATTATCCAACAGTGTCAATTTGCCTAGTTAATTTGAGTCTAAAAACGTTAGAATGAAATGCTATAACGATTTAGTTTTTCTATTCAGCAGTTTTCCTTACGCACATTACCCTCATCCCGAAGAACGCAGGGTCAAATCTGCTCTTCTATGGATCTTATAGCTGTGTAAAATTAATAGAAAAAAAACATACCTCACGATTTTTTGTATCTTTAGCTTCCAGATTATTTTTATGAATGGACACTACTCGAGATAGACATTAGTATCTGAAAAAAGACATCAAGAAATATATTTAATACGTATTATTGATATATATTTTTTTGACTATTTCTCTCTCTCTCTCTCAAAACAGAGTTTGGGTGAACATTTCTGCTTTATATATTGTGTATACTTAAATACCAAAACCTTTCTAAGTTTATTTGAGTTGATATTCTAAGGATATTTCTATTTGTTCGCAAGTGATACCGTTTCCCTCGACTAATAATCGCATTTGTAGGAGTTTGTTGGCGAAGAAGAGGAACACGCTGTGGGTAGCAGGAGACATTCAAGTCCCGGCGAGTCCCGTTCTGGGTCCACGACGCAGCTGCATCAACAGGATTACGCGGATTCGGTAAGCAAACAAATAGTTCTCTATTTTATCAGGTTCTGATAATATTTAGGTAGAGAGATGAATAATACAAAGGATACTTTTTTATCAAAAATATAACATACAATGCAAAGGCAGTAGCTATATGACGCATAAATTAAACCATTTCACTAATGTAATTTAAATTTTCTAATATTTAGTAGCATCCATGCCACAATTATCTTTATAAATAAAGTGTAACCCAAATCGGCAGTTAAAAAAAGCAGTAATTTTTATTTTATTTGGAGACCCGGTTGTTCTAATATTCTGATGTGACAGGGTAAGGTAGCACAACCTCCTTCAGTCAGGACCAACAACCGAAACACGCATTTGGTTTTCATGGTATATTATAAATATAGTGGAAATAACATTATGATTCTTACTGAATAGTTAAAACAACTACTACTTTCCTTTAACAGTGGCCTATATGAAGAAACGCACGTTAAAAACAAATCGATAAATTGGCTTTACCTGGAACTTCCCTCATTATTAATCTTTCCTTTTATTAAGGATAGGACAATACGTACATATTAAACAAATTTTATTAATTTTCATTATCCTGTATAAAAGGAAAACAGATCTGTAAAAAAATTAAAACTTCACTTTTTCTCCAGCAAAATTAAACATTACACCCGTATTCTGTGGCTCCATATAACTAAACTATAGGCGGAACTAAACAGTATTAGCATACATTTTATCAAAAAACACCAAACGTGCAATTTAGAAGAAAATTTATTTTTTAGAATATTTTGTTTAAAAATTACGACAATTAACATAAAACTGCTATATTTTCTTCTAGGTGAGTAGCTAACAAACTAAACTGAAAAATTCTGGAATCATTAATAAATTAATAAATAAATAACAAAGAAATATATAAATAATTAAATAATAGAAATTCTTTTCCATATTTTTGTTTCTTTTTTGGACAATTTAAATTTTTTATTGGAGATAAAATAATTTTACCAAGACCTCAGTGACGATAAACGTTGATCAGTGGCGTATCTACCATATGGTAGTTCGGGTCTATTTTGGTAACTCCGGTCCAGTTAACACCCCTTTGTTGGATCAAACAAAGAGAAAATTATTTTAAAACACTTAATAAATATAATAATCTTATTTTTCTAATACCTTAATAATTTAAGTTTTATTCGGCATCACATCATATTTGATCAATTACTCATAATTTAATATAATTCATTTATTATAATCCGGCTGTCGCTTTAAACAACAAATTTGTTGAAATCGTGTGCAGGTACGAATGATTGCAATGCGGCACACTGCACTGTCATTGCGAACTGCGATGCATATATTTTGGTTTTTTGCTAGTTCGGCAGTTTCGGGGATTTACAGAACACAGAACTATTAAGATTAAAAGACGTTGTTTTTAGTTTTTTTCTTTTTTCGTAATTATTCATATTACTTATCATTCTTATTTTCGTGTTCATGTATTTTGTCTGCTAAATACCTATAACTTTATCCTGTGCATATTTGTAGTGAATATTAGTAAATTGAATTCATAATTCAGTACCAAAAGGTAAGGTTCATGATTCATGTATTTAAACTGTTTGTTTATCAAGATGTCTATTATTTTGCTTGATACTTTTGATATCACTTTTTAAATTTTACGTACCGTAGAAAAGCATGTTAGTTTGTTGATGATTTTCGCAAAGAGTAGAGCTCGGCTTTAATGTAGTCTCCAAACCGTATAATAAAGTCCCTCTTTTTTTCTAGTTCTGAAAATGGATGAAAGATAATATATAAGTTTTGCTCAGAAAAGATAATTCAAAAAGCAACGTGAAGACGCAACAAAGAAACTTACAAAAATTGACTATTTTTTTAAATATTACCAAAGGGTTTCTTCTTATTCTAATTCGCAAGTACGCAAGCTTCATCAAGTTAGCAATATTTAATAAGTTCTCAAATTTTAGCAAATGCTCAAGTGGAGTACATTTTTAATTTTTTGGAAAATGTATAAATATTCAAGACCCTGAAAAAGTAGCTGCGCACAGACACAGGGTAATATGTCTAGTGTAAGTACTTCTGATCTTGGAGCGTTTTTAGGAAAACAAGCCTGTCATCAAACAGACCAAAGAATAGTTGAACATGGTCAAACCCCAAAATATATTATATCGTAAGCATTTCTAGGCCTATAGAAGAAAATATAGTAATAGACAAGACCCTGGACGACGAAGACTAGATTTGAAGCGCCCTTTTCAAGATAGTGTTGGAGAGATTTTATAGAATCGCATTATTGTTAGCAAAAAATTACTTGGTATTTCATTGTCATCATGACGGTTCTCCAGACGAATATAATCGAAATTTTCAGTCACAAGCTAAGTTTCTAGCCCCTTACGACAATATCATGAACCAAGTTTTAGCATTGCTTTCAAACATATTTTCTTTTTCATGTTGCGTAAAATGGCTCCTAACGTCGCCATATTGATTTTTTGTTAAATCTATATATCAAATGATATCTCTTTCATTATAATCCGTTAAACCGTCTGAGAAATGGAATAAAGAAACGTAAATGGGAATCACATTCGCAATAGTTCCCATTCCTTTTTAACTTTTTACCTCTAGTTCTAAACACCAAAAAGCATCTCGTTTAAAAGATTTTACAGAACTTTAATACTTGGAGGTTCCTAGATATCTACAAAGTTATTATAATATAAATGGCTACCAATTTAAAGAGGCTGGTTTTATTAATACTAAATTTTAAAATAAGATAAGAAATCAATCAATAAATTATCCCAATTACCTTTTATCTTTTGAATATAAAGCTAGCTACCATTTAAATTACATACCAACAGCTAATTACTATTGATGATAAAATATATATTCACTTTTAAATTATGCTATACTTTTATAATCAACGATTATATGCGGGTATTAAGGAAGTAAAAATAAATATAATTACAAAGAGTTATGTCATATCACTCAAAATATTCACCCTGGTACTAGAGATATCTTCAAGAAACAGAACCGAGAGACTCAACAGTCTGATATTGCTCCAAAAGTTACAAAACAGGGCAAAAAAGGTAGCTTTAAAAACGAACATCATAAAAATCAAATTAATGACGAACCAACAAAACCGAAAAAGTTAATCAAGAATTGGATATTAATTGAAGCATACGTCTAGAATGATCAGCTTACGGTAAATTGAAGCACCTCTTGCAGGCCAGTTGCCTTTACAACTTAAAACTGAAGTATACAATGAATGCATTTTGCACATAGTTGCAAAACATGGGTTTTGACAAAAAAAAATTATTAGAAAATTACAACTACAGCAATGAGCAATTCAAAAAAAAATCTTGTTGAATGTATCACTTAGGAATCGCATACCAAACGATCAAATACGAAATAAAACATGGGTCTAGAACATTATCAAAAGAATATCCTTTCCGAAATGAAATATCGCTAATTGGACCGGAAAAATGAGCAGATGTAGACCACAGGAAAAAAAGGTGGTCCTGGAAAACCTCATCGTTGATATGATGACATTAAATAAATCAGCAGGCCTCGCTTAACTTGCCCAAAACCGAGACATATGGAAACACATGAGAATGTGTTTCCATATATCTGAAGGATCGGGGTTGGCTAGAAGAAGAAAGAAGAAAGTGATGGTAAAGTTTGAATGATAAAATACTCTATATTAAATAAATTTAAATATCCAGGAACATAAAGAAGTTATTGCAAAAATCATATTCTTTCGTAAGTGCGAAATATTTATAAATTGAATTAAACATTGTATTAGTATATATGCGAATAAGATCAGTACAAGAAAAACTCACACTCGAAACACCTATATTAGAAAATATAAATACTACACTGACGAGAAAAGTGAATTGTCTCTAAAGTTTTATATTTTTATTTCCACTCATCAAAGTGAACTTAATGAGGCGTTTCATGAATCCTACATTTACAAAAAACTATTAGCTCTGTTTGATGCTATTTGATAAAGGCATTATGGGCACTATCTACTGACCAAAGAAACAGCATTATTCAAATCGATTCTGAATAATTTGCATATTATTCTCGCCAATCCCGTGAGTATTTAAAGGAATAGCTACGTAAATCGAGCTCGTTAACTAACAGAAGAGAAAAAATTAAATTGTCTGATCTCTTCGAGTAATATGTACAAAGTGGTAACGTATCTTTGCCACGCACCTGCAGCCTTTCGTATAATAGATCAACTAGTAGGGTTTCCAAACAATTACACGAATAGTAAAGTGTGACCCAGTTTAATTCCGCAGATAGACATTTATTAACACTTATATACTGTCTTTTTAAATAATTTTATTGAGCGTCATTTTGTTGCATCATATCGGATTTGTACTAAACAGTTTCTACCTATGTCATACTTGATTTAGGGCACAATTGCAAATAAATTGAATAATCCGATTTAACACTGATTTTTTTAATTCCGCCATTTTGTGCCATCATATGGGATTTGTACCAGTTTATACCTATATCACATTTACTTATTGTGAAAAATTTGAAGAAGTCTATTGAATAAGAAGCTATTTTTTACATTTTATGTACCCTTATTGTGTTCCACCGTCTTGAATTCATACCACAATTTTACCAGTTTCTATTTTGTTATCCTAGATTCCTACCAAAATATTACCAGTTCAATTCTATGTAACACTTAATCAGTTAAGTAGTTTCTAGGTATAGCGCGAACAGACAGACAGACGGCATTTAAGGACCCTGAAACGTTAATATCTGGTGATGAAGAGGGTTACAATACTTCCCTTTTAAAGTAAAAATATATAAAATTTTACTGATTTTTGTCGGGTTTCAAAAATGTATAGTTTTACTGTTTCAGCAAGCCGTTTTTGAAACATAATAGAAACTTTTTTGAAAATACGGATTTGTATAGGGGACCCACATAACTTTGAATGAAACTTATATCTCCATTATTTAAAGAGACGTGTGGAGATTTTTGTGATGTTTTTAAACATTTTATTTAAGAAATTGACTATCAAATTAAACAAAATATGACACGAAATTAGTCAAAAAATAGTTAATTTAAACGCAACACCCTGTATTTTATTACATTTTTGATTTCTATGCAACATTCTAAACCAACTTGTTATATCATACCTTAGTTTTTTTTTATTTTGAGAAATGAAAAAGGAAACTGGAGAACTTTTATTGTCATATTGATTGTACTAGTGTCGTCAGAAGAAAGAGCATTAAAAAAAATTAAAATTTTTATCCACAATAGTTTACAGAGAACAATAAAAAACATATTGTTCTACGGAAGATTAAAATGGGGTGAAAGACAAAGCAAAAATTCAGACTTATTACGTCCACGACTTTTTAAATTTAAGCGCAAAAGCAATACACGATATATACTTAAGACTGCAGTAATATTAATTAAACTAATCCGGACAGCATAATATTGCAGAATAAATATTATGCTATTCGTTTTATTATTTTGGATTATTTATATTGGGATTGATAGATCAATAAGATAAACTCAGCGAGAATCCGACTTTGCATGCAAAAACGCTTAAATATCAAAGTTTTGTTAATTATAATTTATGAAGAGCACCGAAATCTTTTTACTACAAAAAGTGAGTAGTAGGTTTATAAACAACAGCAATGAGAAACAAAACAGTATTGTTTCTACATTACATTTTGTTGTGATTACGCCCTCACTTATCAATGACTTTGGATGATAATATCAAAAAACTATATTATTTGTAAGTGTTTTTGTGTGTGCAAAATATTTTTCCGTGGTAATTTCTCCTTATGCCCTCCCCCTTTAAAGATAATCATATGCACATCCCTGGACATATAAAACTCGGAATCGTGCAGTGAAGAATGGAACGCCCATTGCAGAATATATCCCTAAAAAATCGAATTTCAAATTATACATTAAGGTAAACGACGAAGGTAAAGTACTCCCAAAATATAAGGTCCTAACTTTTACCGTTGTAACTGGGCAATAAAGACATTCTGGCCAGGTCGCAGAGATTAAGCATTTTATTCATTAATGCTAAGATAAGTAAAACTAATAAGTGTTTTTGGAGATGTTAATTTCAGTTATTTTATTATTAATTAAAAAGTATCGATTAGACAATAGGCCGATAATTTACCTTGAAAAAATTTAGTTCGATACCCATGATACTGTGTGAAAAGGGTGGATTGACAGCAAAACAAAATGTCAAACTAAAGCACCATCAAATAAAGGTATAGCAATAAATATTTTGCATGCTTGATCTGAAAATAGCTGGGTATTCAAATTGTGTGTTATTATCTGCAAAAAACATAAAAGATTTAGGTTTCAATTATCACGAAGAACTTTTTAAAAATTGGTTTCAAAATTAATAAAGTTCCGAATGCAGCCAACACCACGATCTGAAATATAGGAATATATGTTAGAAAATGATATCTGTTTTAAATTAAGTTATAAAAAAGTGATCTTTTGAAAGTTTAAAAAAACAATAAATTGAAAAAGAAAATGTGATAGTATGGTTGAGAAAATAGGATAGACAGTTTTGCGACTTCTTCCATATTATTCTGGGTTTAATGTATTTGAACATATTTGGTATCAAGTTAAATCATCAAACAAAATATAATTTTATTTATACGATATGTCCCCATTTGTCCTCTTGTAAACCCCATCCGGGGACATACTGTATATTTATTTTTAATTTTACTTATCTTGTGCTTCTTACTACTCACTTTTTATTCATTAGTATTTACACGCGCCTACTAAAATAAATATGGCCAGAAATTATCATTTATTTTTATTTATCATATTGTGCAGTAATTGATAACTTGCTTAAGTTCATATCTGCATACTTTCATAAATAGATGATCAGAATGTCTTAATTGTCAACTTACAACGGCAAAAGTCAGGATATTATATATTAGGAGATAGTATAACTGACGTGATAGAAAGGATTGCCTGTTTAAAATTAAACTGATGTGACTTGATTCTGCAAGAGCGATGGACTAAGATTCTTCAATTCTTCAACAAGACGCTTACAGAAATAGAAAACACCCACTCACAAGATGGACAGATGAGATAATATTAGGAGAAATAGCTCAAACGTTCAGCAGCGGACAAGACAGGATATTCTTCGTTGATATTTTTTCACTCCTAGATGTAGGCTTCTTTTAAATTTTTTCCATGTCTTTCTACCTTTCGCATTCGTATACCAGTCTCTCTTGGCTATTTTTGTTATGTCGTCTATCCACCGTTTCTGTATCCTTCTCTCCTTCTCCTCGTCCCTCTTGTGGTCACCACAATAATACTTCTATATGGCCAGCTCAGCTCTATTTCAAATGGGCTGTTCTTTCTGTTATGTCTACTATGCCGGTTCTTCTTATTTCATCGTTTCATGTGATTTCGCATACGAACCAAGCTTTGTTGACCTTTGCATGACTTGTAATAGTTTGTTGAGACTCTCCGCTGTTAGAGTCAATGTATCTAATCAATAAGTGAATACAGGGAGGGGGCACGTGTTATAAACCTGTCTCTAGAGGTTTATTGGAATTTCCGGGTTCTTGAAAATATTACCGAGTTTGCCAAACGCTACCCATGATGACCCTATTCTTCTCCCGATTTCTGCCGTTTGATTGTTTTTCCTTGGTTTGATTTTGTGACCGAGATATTCAAATTTCGTTACATGTTTTATTCTATACCTTTTAAGCGTAATTGTATTCTAGACTCACTTTCTTTGATGTCATGTTTAGTTCTTTAATCCTGTTTCGTCGCTGCTGAGTAAGATAATATCGGCGGCAAATCGTAAGTGACTTAGGTAGGTTCCTTCTCTCTTGACTTTTATATCTGCCCATGGCAGTTGTTTAAATATGTTTTTTAAAACCAGACTGAAGAGTTTGGGAGAGATTGATCGCTCTGACTGACTCCTTTATTAATTTGAATTTTAGAAGTGCGTGTGTCTTCGTCGATTTAAATCTTTATATTGGCCTTCTCATGGATATCGTTAATGATGTATGTATATCCTGAGTCTATCCTGGAGTCGTTTAGTGCCCTTATGAGTACCCATTTTCTAATCGACTCGAATGCTTTTTATAGTCAATGAATATTAGATGGAGAGATATATTGTATTACGTAGTTTTTTCTATAAGACTTCGTAGATTCTGTAGGTGGTCTATCGTGCTATATTATTTTTCAAACCTGACTGCTTTGATGGTAGGTGGAAGTCTAATTTGTGCATCAATCTGTTGCTAATTATCCTAGAAAATAATTTGTATAGATATGACAACAAACTAATCGATCAATACTTCTCAATATTTGATTTGTCACCCTTTTTAAAGAGAAGGATTACTCCCTTCTTGTAAACATTTGTTTAGTAAAACTTTTACCCCCGTATTCAGTAAAAACGTTTAAAAGTTAGACCAGGTCTAGTTGCCATGGTACTTAAAACTCTTAGTTCGCAGTTATGTTTCGCTTGTGTCACTGTCATTTTGTAATTTATTTGTTGAAAATGTCATCTTAAACCTATAACTGTCAAGTTCGACCTGATCTAAATTTAAACCTCTTTAGTGAATACGAATATTATTGTCTCTAGAATAATTTCTCACCCAGCTTTGAGAATTTTCGTTGTTATTCCATCTTCTCGTGGAGCCTTTTTGTTGTTCAACTGTTCCACTGCTAATGTTAATTTCCAATCCAACGTTTCTGATCACTGGGACTTTTTTTGTCTAGCACTTCCAACTGGGAGGCATAGGGTGGACCATAAAATATTTGTATTATTTGGGATATCTCTTCTTTTGTATGTACTATTCCGTTGTTGCTGTCTTTCATCAAGTGTATTCTTTCATCAGGTGTATTCTTTCCTTTCCCGATGGTAGTTTTGATTGTAGGACTTTCGTATAGCCATTTTGTGTTGTGTCTTCTGATGTCTTTTCCTATTTCTCGTTTTATTTCCCTATTTAACCTTTTATACTCATCGATGGTTTTCGACGTTGTCCTTCTTTGTTGCATCCTTTTAATAGTATTGGCACTGAGTCTACTATCTGTAGAAGCTTTTGCTATCTCTTTACTGAGGCCTATATATCTGATGTTAACTTTGTTGTGAGGGTTTCTCTAGTTAAATTTTCTAGACAGATGTAATATTTTATCCTTTTTTCTAATACTTATGATTTTTCTTTTGATTTTAAGACTTCTGATGTTGGATATTTGGGTTTCTTTTTGAGTTTTCCTCTTTGGTTTCGAAAGTTGATGTTGACCACTGCCCTGAGGAATTCACTTTTTTGTTCTTGCTTCTTGAAAAAGGTATTCATGCAGTGAAATCTTTCTTCGTTTAGAAAGTTGTTCAGCATTTCCCCTCTTCCATTTTGTTCTCCTAGACCAAAGTGGCCTACGTATTTCGTCTGAACCTTTCCAATTTTTGCATTGAAATCTCCTAGTATAGCTTTCAAAAGGGATTTCTTTAATTTTATGGCAGTTATGTCCTCGTAGAATTTTGGCTTTTTAATTCGGTCAACTTCTAACCCTGTAATCGTTTTTCTAAATCCTTAATGCGGCCCTGACATGGGCATATTTACGGGGGGTTATATTTTGGAAAATAAATAATATAACATTTTCAACGTTCCTGAGTAGTGTGTTAACTAACTAATAACTAATATAAAAAAACGTTACTTGCTTTTTTTACGATTTTTTGTGGATGTTTAAAACTATAGTCACAAAAATTTTATTTTCTCAAACTTTTAGTTTTTGAAATCTACTTTTTTGTCTTTTTGAGATTTGAGATTGAGATTTTGTATAACCACGTTTTATTCTCACATGAAAAGGAGGACTCGTTTTTTTAGTCGTTGATTTTCATAAAGGTGTTACACTTATGCATATATTACGTGTAAAACAAAAAGCGAAAACAGAGGAACTTTACTTTTTCTACTTTTTTTGTCACTGAATTGGTTATCTTACCGCACTGACGTACAAATTACAGTATATATTTGCCCCCTCTCCCCCTAGGAAGACATTCTACATACGCCCATCTAGATACATTGCAATCAAACTCTAATTGTTCTTTTCTCCGTTCTTTTTTACGAGAAATTGTTGCTACCTTACAATTATTTACGTTTAAACCTTCCGGAAAAAAATTTCGAAGCTTTTAAGACACTACTTATAATAAATATTAAATTCTAAGCGTTAATTAGTGAGCTTTTATTTGAAAGAAGCAAGGAATGAGCACTACTAATGTGTTGCAAATAAATTGTGTTTTAGTATAGAAACAAACTTTGGAAAATAGTCAGAGATTAAATTTGAACTAATCAATTTCATTGGGAAATGGAAATGGTATATTTTATCGGTTACTCTAACTAAATCATACAAACGTATTTACTTATTTGCTATATTTTCAAAATTATATAACAAAATATTTAGAATTAGTGTAATTAACATTATTCAAACGGTACTTTATTCTACAAAACATATGTTATTACAGCTAGTTAATATAATAGCGTAAACATTAACATATTATTTATTGTCGAATACAATATCACAGTTATTTACATACATATATACATATTAATTACTTTATGACAATATTTTTTATTGAAAAAGTAAACCATGTTATTTGCAATATTTAGAATAT
This sequence comes from Kuschelorhynchus macadamiae, assembly GCA_030620095.1. Lineage (NCBI taxonomy): Eukaryota > Metazoa > Arthropoda > Insecta > Coleoptera > Curculionidae > Kuschelorhynchus > Kuschelorhynchus macadamiae. The sequence goes on along the minus strand of JAUTXW010000011.1, from coordinate 1,152,644 downwards.
AATTACCACTATTAAATAATGTCTAACGGATAAATGATATAAAATATGTAAAATAATTTCTTATGTCTAGGTCGATCAGTTTATAAGCACCTGGCGTTTTGGTATATAATTAATATAGAAACGAAACTTTTTTAACGGTTTGGTTGGCGAACGCGGGATGCATTTAATGAAATTTAAGTTATAATAGAAACTATAAGATTTAAATTTTATAATTATTGACTTAATCCAATTAAAATGCAAGCAAATTTAAAAAAATATTCATGGAAACATCTAAATTGTAACAGTATTGGAGATCAGAAGGTAGGTTTAAGGTAAAAATATATGTGTTTATAGAGTGACATTAAAAAACAGTTTTTTTTAAACATGACAATAACTACTAACTGGTTTTTGGGCATAATAATATATAATTTTAAGTCACCGTAAATTTTAAAGGAGGATTTTGGGCCATAAATCTCGTTTTCACAAAAACAATAAAATATTAAAAATGGGTTCACAAATTCGTATTTTTCCATCATGGTGTTCTAGTTATTTGTACTGAGTTATATACGATTCTGCAAACTACAAAAATATTTATTGGCAAATAGAGCATGAAACAACAATAGTGTATCTTTAAAACAGCTTAAATTGCTTCGCTATTTATTTCAACGTTAAACCGTGAAATTATAAAAATTACGATAAAAACTGTTGAGATTTGAAAACAAGTGATGATTTAAGAAAAATAAAATAAAACGACCGTTTTTGTTTAGAAACCATATTGTAATTATAATTGATAATTTATTAACTTTTAGTTTTTACTCCAAATCTGTTTTTCTATTGACTTACTTTGTTAAACTCATTTTTATGTACGCATTAGGATTTGCCTCTTTATTGATAAAATATTTACATTTAATTCAGTTTCAAGATGAATAAGTCATCTTTCCATTTGGTTCTAAATTTAAGTGACCCTATAACACAATTTTCATATTGTTTCATAAAAAATTTAAAATAAAAACGCGTCTTTTAAGAACATATTTTAAGAAGATTAATCAGTCCCAAAATGGTTCATTTTTTTATTGAAAAATGTATAAATTCAATTTTTTGGATGTGGTGAATTTTAAAAGTGAACAGATCACGGAAATAAAATCTTTATTTTTAGTTAAGCGAAGTTTAAACTCCAAATCAATTCGAGGTCATTGGACAGCTTCAAACTTTAGAATTCAGATGAAGCTAGAAAACTTATTTTAACAAAGTGTTCATATGTTCATAAAATGGTTTTCTTACTCCACTATAACAATAATATGCATACTTTTGTTGGAAAATACTGAAAAGTGAACTAGCAATATCTAAATACAACTATGACTTTTTATTAATGGCTACCTTCGGTCAGTCAGATTTAATCTCGAAACATAAATAAACATTTTAAAATCGAAACTTCTATTAGGCAAAGGTGTTTCCTATCAATGATTTTATTTAGTATTATCCTCGAACCCTTTTTTAGAATTATTAAATATCTCAAAGCAGGGTATTCAAATAAAATAGAATATACATAAAGTGTGTGCATATGCAGATGATTGTACACTTTTGCATAGATATTTTAAAGATATAAAAGAAATAAAAAAAAGTTATTTCTATTTAAGAAAAAGGTTCTATTGCAAAACTTAATGTTTACAAATCAGATATATAGCTCTTAAAAACACAAAAAATTAGTAAGTAAAAATATGCAAGTTATAATGTTTAAAAATAACCTAAGAAGTTTAGATCTCATTAGGAAAGTGTGGTTTTTAAATATATACGCAATATCTAAATCTCTCTAAATATAACTCAGGTGGTTCCAGTTACACAACAAGATTTAAAAACTAGTTTTAATGACAGTGAAATGTTTGTGGCAAGATATGCTTTATAAAGTAAAAAGAAAACAGCCTGAGTTAGATTATGAATATAATAAATTAATGTAGAAAACAAAATTTTGTTAAAAGCACAATTTATGTCTTGGAATACGATAGCTAACAAAATATAGTACGCTTCAATAATGAACTCTGTTTTTGACAATAATATTCAAAATCAAAATATATATTTTGAAATAATACGACATAAAATCATAGAAAGTAACTTACATTTTAAAAAAAAAGTGAAAGTTTAAGAACAAAGGATATATATATATATATATATATATATATATATATATATATATATATATATATATATATATATATATATATATATATATATATATATATATATATATATATATATATATATATATATATATATATATATATATATATATATATATATATATATATATATATATATATATATATATATATATATATATATATATATATATATATATATATATATATATATATATATATATATATATATATATATATATATATATATATATATATATAAGTTTAATAAAAGTTTATATGGAAATATAAACTAGTTTGGCTTAAATACCGTAATAACTCTGATCAAAATAATAATATTGTGTGCGCTTTATTTCATTGTAAAAAATATAAAAAATATGTTCAAAATATTACTTTCCCAGGCAGCCAATATTATTATTATTATTATTATTATTAATACCCAATGTAAACTATTTAGGGGAAATATAGGAATCATGGGCGTAGATATTCGATATTTTAAGGGGTATAAAAACGAAAAAAAAAATGAAAATATGAATAGTTGGGGAAATGGTCTGACAATGAAAAAATGTTGAAGACATTGGCATTGATTGACTTAATTTTTTTCGATTATATATATTAAAAAAATACACACATTTTCGAAAAACGGCGAAACACCTCAAATATATCTTATTGGACAGTGAAATACGTCAATTAATTTTTTTTGTATATAAAAACATATTTTCTCAACTATACAGGGTAGCCCTGTATAGGGTAGCAGGATAAAATAGCTACCGGAAAATAAATAAAAAAAATGAGAAGCGTTTAGCTATCGGGTAGGCTTAGATATATGAAACAGCAAAATATATGTTTTCAAAGCGGTTATTTAAAAAAAAAGGTAAAACATGGAATAATGCTTTTATAATTTTTGTATATAAAAACAATTATATAAAATTAACCTACGGTTATTCCGAATTAATACAGTACCTTTTCTTCGTCTAATAACACTAATAGAAAAACAATTAATAAAAGCTACTTATTTGAGTAATTTATAATGTATAATTACTTAAAGATATTTAGGTAATTTTTTATGTATAATATTGACATGTAAATGTCTGTCTCCGTGAAAGATCATATACAACGCTTTACAGCTTCCCAAATAATATCATGATTTTCAGGTACTTTAAGCTTCTTATATAAACTTCAAACTAACAGACACGTTATTTGGTTGATAATTTTGCTTATTTAGAAAAAACTATTGATACACACCTATTTAAGAAACTAGTTACGTTGCAATAAGAACCAAACGACGACCAAAATCAAACTGAATGTTAAATATTTGATAGATATTTAAATTAAAAAGCTTAAATTATATAATGAATTCAATTTTCCACGAGACAAAAATGATATTAGTAATATGAATATGATATTGGAATTGAAGATGAAGTTATAGAGTTTCATGAAAGTGTGACTTTTGGCAAATTGTTAGAATCCACATGTTTCAGATAAGTTTAAAATTAAATTACTTGTAAAATGTAGTCTTATAATAACTATTATTCTAATTAACAATTAACTCATTTAAAAAGGTATTGAGTCATATATTTTTTTAATAGCAACTTAGGTATTGTCGGAGTTCTGAATAAATTAACGTTTTCTCAGGAACTCTAACAAATACGAGTACATTTTGAGGTGTAATGTATACACATTCATCGAAAATATACAACAATACAAGTTGTGTTTTTAATAAACTTTTATACTAACCATTAATGACATGGAATATAAATAACTTTACTCTAGCATAACTATCATAACAATAAACATGAGTATTCCCCTTATGCTAATGCGTAACTTAAAGTTTTTCTTGAAAAGCTCTCCGAAGATCTTCGGTAGCTTTTGCTAAATTTGGAGACTGATGCATTGAGTTTTTCAACTTAATATCTTGAGGATCATCATATAGGTAATCTTTCGGAGGTTCTGTTGGAGGATACACGTAGCACCGGCCACTGCTGCCAAACTTTGGCCTAGGGATGCGGACTCTTTTGACGTCTTCAAGCCAATTTTCCATTTCGGAGTAGAAAGTTGTTTAGTTAGGTCTTATGAAATCTAAAACAATAAATATTACCTATAATCAGAAATTATTGAAAAATATTTTGGTTTGAGGGAAAATATATAATATTATCTATTTATATTTAAATTTAAAGCCATTAATTGCGAAAAATTAAACATAAACAGCACTCTAAAGAGCTTTATTAATTCAAATATCTCAATCAATAATTAGAATACAATTTGGTACAAACTTCAACACCCATATTCATTAACGAGGTTTAAATTTAGACCAGGTCTAACTTGACAGTTATAGGTTTAGTATGACATTAACAATTGAACAGATAATTAATATCACAATTACAAAATGACAATAACATAAACGAAACATAACTGGCGAACTAAATTTTAATTACCATGGTCTAACTCTTAAACCACTTTGCTGAATACAGAGGTAAGGTTTCGAGAGGTCATATAAAAGCGAGAGAGGAAAATATAATGTTAGATATAAGAATAATGTCGTTGTTAATGTGCGTCTAATATTCTTAACCCAGGAGCCGTTCCTGGAATAGTTGTCGCTCGCAAGAATTATTTTGTTGTATATTTAGAACACTTTATATTTTACGATATTTGTATTACCTATATATATATATATATATATATATATATATATATATATATATATATATATATATATATATATATATATATATATATATATATATATATATATATATATATATATATATATATATATATATATATATATATATATATATATATATATATATATATATATATATATATATATATATATATATATATATGTGTGTGAGTAAATGACTATGTATTGAACTAAATTGGGTCACACTACACTATTCCTAATAAAAGAAAAGATTCGTAACGAAGAAAGTCCCGGATAAAGCGAGGTGTATTGGGACATTGTACTCGGTATTTTGCTCCATTTGTGTTCTGCAGTTAAGGGTTTGCATTAAAGCCTTTTCGCAAGCAGGTTGGTAAAAAATTACTTACTTATTTTGACGGTTTTAAGGTTTATCTTGTCTCTGCGTGTGTAAATGACTATATATTGAACTAAATTGGGTCAGACTTCACTATTCCTACCTAATAAAAGAAAAAATTCGTAACGAGGGAAATTCCAGATAAAGCGAAGTGTATCGGGACATTGTACTCGGTATTTTGCTCTGTTGGTGCTCTGCAGTTAACTGTTTGCATTAAAGCCTTTTCGCAAGCAGGTTGGTAAAATATTACTTACTTATTTTGACGGTTTTAAGGTTTATCTTGTCTCTGCTATTTTTATTTCTACCATTTAATCTGATCTCACATTTATTTTATTTCATATACTGATTTATTTCAAGATCAGCAGCTCGCGTGCTGCTGACGCCTTGCGCACTCGACATGTGGCATAAATAAGTGATCGATCTTTACTATGATAGTCCTATATAAGTATATATCTGGTATATAATGAGTTCTACAGTGGTAAAGAAAATCAGTTAGATAAAGGGTAAATGAATCCTTCTCTAGACATTAACTGTGATATGCTTTGACTAATCCCACTATTGGAAAATAGTGCCCAACTTCAAAAGGGAAATAATTGCACTCTGCATATGAAAAAACGCAAATATTGTATTACGTTTAATTGTACAATAATAAAATATATTCCTACATACAGTAAAAAACAGTCTTGGCCGCGCCAAAATAAAAATTGGTGTCAAAGGCAGATTTAACTTTCAGTTCTAAAAGAAAAGTGATCTTTGATATAAACTAATTTTAGTAACTCTAGTAATCCTTCAGTACCAGAAAAAAATCCAAAATATTACTTTATGACAATAATTCACAAGAGATTGTATAATAATATTTGCTGTCTAATATTCACTTTTATTCACGGGGATAACAATTTACTTTTGCTAAAAAATGTAGTAATTTAAGTATTTTATTAAATAGCAGCATAGACCGATTATGCTTCGAATAGAAACTCCATTAAACCGTTTCATAATTCGCGGCACGAAACAATATTTTTTGTGACACTTTTAGAAATACGATACAAAAATTGTGCTTTAAAGAGACAAATTAGATTGCCGGATAATAGCGTAAACCGATGTATAAACGAATTTAATTAGCACTTCTGACTTTCGAGCTAAACGGAAATTCTTTGATGGATCCGAACTATACTGAATACAGTACAAAGTTGGGATCAATTCAGACTTTTAGCGGGTTTTTATTTTCTATTTTTTGGATCGTCTATTTAGACTATAATCGGTGTTGGGTAGTAATAGCTATTATCTTTCATTAAAAAAGGCAAAAGCAATTAGTCTTAGAACTTTCTCTCCAATAAATATCTCAACAAACTTATTACAAGTCATTGTGAATAAAGAAAATATTATTTTTTAATTTTGATAAGATTTTTGTCTCAGTTTTTATCGGAATAAATTATTATGTTATATGCTTAACATATAAAATGATAACATACATTTTGTAAAAGTAAATAAGTAAACGAGTAAATACAGAAGTATTCTTCAAAAGTATACAACCCGTCTCTGTCTCATAGTGCCCGGAAACTGTCAAACCGCGTTCTCTCATGGTGGTACTAAGAAACGAATAAAGACTATAAAAGTACCGTTCTCGCAGTGCCAGTCTTTGTGTAATTTATTTTCACGTGTGACCTGGCCGTGATGATATAAGCAGAAGTCTGAATATCGAAAAGATGAATGGTGGAGAAAAATGATGAAGACCTGCTTTAACGGGTTTACCGTCTCTTAATTATGTACTCTACTATATTCATTAAACGTAATAATCAAAAATGTAAAAACTGGATGTTAGTAGTTTCTGTCCGATAAAAACGAGTTTGATTTTATTATAACTTGAGAGTTGCTTTTGGTTAGCACTGGTTTTTACTTGTAGGAGCCTAAGAAATATATTTTTAAAAGGTTGCAACTATTTGTCTACAGTCTTTTTTTTAAATAAACTTTATTTATTCACAATACATAAGTTGTTTTATTACATTTTTATGATTTAAACAGTATTTGGAATACTGGTTTCAATTATTATCATTTACAGTTTTACTACAATGTACAGTTATTGTATAGTAGATATTATACATTCTTAAATAAATTTTTACAGCCATTTTTCTTATTTCTGCTGGTAAACTATTATACAATTTTTCAAGCCTTTGTTCTAATATTCACTAAATGTATATCCTCCTTTTAGATTAGTTTTGAGTCTTCCTTTCCCAGTTTTATTGTAGCCACGTAAACTGATTTACTAAATCGCATAATGACAAACATTTTCATACATGTTTATATTATATTTAATATGCGTTTTGAAAACAGAGTAACCCTATTTAGATGTAAGGGTACACAGTCCGGCAAACTCTGACGTTGCTACAGTTCTTTTCCTTGTTCAACAGAATTGTATTTTTTATGGCTAACCTAACCTAACGCTAACGGGACAGATCCACCTAACAGTATAGGTTTTGTTAAAAAAATCCTTGCTTTAATATAGAAAAAAGTTTTCGTCTGAGTCAGGATTCGAACACGCATGCTCTGCGACGTAGGGCAAAAACTTTACCACCTGCGCCACAAGGCTTCACATGGAGAATGTAACAATCTCTGTTTATACTTCGTCCAAATAAACCTATAACTTTTACACCGTAAAATCTATTTAGTTCCATAAATAGTTATTTAGTAATATATTACCGGTAAAGTCCTTCGCTCCAGCAAAGTTAAGTTTGCTTAGGCAAACCGCACATTGCCTGAATTTTCGGCATTGTCCGAAACTAGTTACTACTTCAGGAATAATATATTTTGTTATTGTGTCACAGTTTGTATTTTAAATAATACATTTAAATACCCTAGTAAATCAACTATATATTTTATTTGATAAATTTACATATATACATACAATTACGTAGGTACAAAAGGTATTTACTCAACTTTTGCTCAAATTCATTAGCCAACTCCTGTAGATTGTTCACTTTTTATATAAAAGATCGTATTTTTCGATTTAGAAAATTAGGTTTGTCTTTTTCATATATTTAATTTCAATCTAATTCATTTAAAAAATAAGCATAAGCACGTTCCGTAATCGTTCCGCCAACGTTTAAAATTCAAGTCATGCACTAGTTAAAATTTAATCGGAAAATAGTTCCCCTTTGTGCACGTAATGGAAAAACCAACAGTCCTAAAAGCTCTTTTCATTAATAACCTTTTAAGTCGCAGATTTCCTTTTAATAGTTTTTACTCGAAAAATTAATTCGATAATGGAGAGAACATACATTTGTTCGTATATGTCGGTAGTAAGAAATGTATATACAAAAAGTTATAAATAAAGCAAATGTATTTTATATTCTTTGTATTCTCTCAGATCTGTGATTTGTAATCCTAAAAAAACAACATCTAATATGGTTTTAGATCTCTATGTTTAAAAGACAAGTCCTTTGACGGTCTGTTTGATGATGTATTGATTTGATCCTTGTCTTTCAAATTTTTATAAGAAAAAACAAATAAATCAAATATGGGGATAAACGGTAAATACCATCTCAAAAAACGAGTTCTTCTATTTGTAAGGAAAGGTGAAAGATATTTAATTATCCTGCATAATAATTAGAATGTGTCACAAATATATTTTAATTCTTTTCTCAAAATTTTAGGTAGGGTACCACAATCGTCTTTCTGTGATAATTAGGTTGATCCTGAAGTATATATATATATATAAGTTATTTTCTTAATTGTTAAGGGGTTGAGGGGGTGAAAATAGCCAATAACACTTCGGAATCAGAACGTGCCCCAATTTATTTTATTAATTTTATCAACATTTTGTGTAGAGTAACAGATTCATCTTCCAGAAAAATCTTAGGTTAGTCCTCAGGAGTATATATGTATATATGTAATATTTCTCCAATTGTCAGGGGTTAAGGTGGTAAAAACAGCCAATAACATGTAGGAATCAGACCACGCTACATCATATTTTATTTATTTTCTCGAAATTTTGGATGGGATACTACATTCATCTTCCAGGAGAAAATCAGGTTGATCCTGAAAAGTATATGGATAAAATATGTTTCCAATTGTCAGGCGATACCCTGAAGAAAACAGCCAATAACAAGTAGGAATTACAACACGCAGGTGATTTATTTGATGAAAAAGATTATTATTATATTAGAAAATATGATGTAGCGTGTTCTGATTCCTACATGATATTGGCTGTTTTTAACACCTTATCACCTAACGATTGGAAAAATATTTTACGTTTAGGACTAACTTAATATTTTCCTGGAAGATGAATGTGGTACCCTACCCAACATTTTGAGAAAATAAAGAAAATATGTTGTGGCGCATTCTAATTATGCAGAATTTTTGGCTGTTTTCACCTTCTTCTAAGGATATGGGATATATTTTAGGTATACCAATTAGGATCTTCCTAATCACTATCTTGGAGATGATCCTGGTATCCCATACAAAATTTCTAGAAATTAAAGACACTATATTCCGGTACGTTCTGTGTGTTCTTTTGTATCCCTTTAATATCTAAATATCGCGGTAATATTTTACAGGGATATCCAATTTAACCCTCTAGTATGTATATATTGCTCTAGATATTAATTATCATCTTAATTTTGCATAACACGTATGGGAAATTTTGTGAATTCGCTTGTGCCGTTCGTCACAATTCGTGGCTAACTTCTCGGATATTTTATCAGTTATTCCGGTCCTAAAATTTACATTTTTAGTACAAAAATTATATAATATTATTTTACATATAGCTACGTGCCAAACACTACTTTTTATCTTGACCATTTCGGATAGTGTTTTGTTTAATTGTCATTTAATTTTATTTTGATACACTGCATACCCCTACCAGTCCCCGCAATGCGGTGGGCCCACTGATGCTAGGGACCCAGCGGTAATGTGTAATGGAGCCGAAGAGATTTTTTTTCATTTTTTAATCATCAGTTATTTATTATTAAATTTAAGGATTTTGCAAAACTATGAATGACCTTTTTTTAGTCATGAGTTATTTTCTGTCGGTAAGTGCATATAGGAGGTCCTTTGTTGAAATTGCGGGGTAGGGAGGGGGGGGGGGCAAAATCTGTAGTTACGCAACTGATACACTGGCTGCTATATTTTTCACTAGAACATTTCTGTTGCATATTTTAATCAATACCACCCGTATTTACAAAATGAACATCCTGTATTATATTTGGAATACCTAGCATTCAAAAACATATTTTTTAAATTAGTTAATTAATTAATTATTACGCAAGTTTGAGCCCCGATTACTGCAAATTGCATGTATCCGTCAGTATCTAATCGAATATTGGCTGTATTTCTACTCCTCTGGTAAAGAATGATGATCTGCTAAAAAATTCTAGATTCTTCCGGAAGTGACGTAGTCTTGCACAAAAAGTCAATAATAAGAACAATGTTACCAGGTCATCTCCATGTTACCGTTAATTTTTGACCATAGTTTGAAGTCAATCGGATAAGTAATTTTTTAGCTATGCCGCAAACAGACAGACCGACAGAGTCAAGAAAACATATTGTTCGGCATCTTGAACGACCTTGAAACGTAAAGATCTGAAAAAAATCTCGGAGTGAGACTTTCCCACGATTACAATACTTCCCTTTTACGAGGAAAATAAAAAAAATAATATTAAATAACTAAAATAATCTGAGAAGATAAACCACAATATTAGCCGAACATTGCAAACATATTTGTTAACAATATTTTTAAATGAAAAATGCTCAATAATTAACACTTTAAAATAAAGGAAGCAGGATTTAAACAATTGTGTTCTACGTCTTGATATTGTGCCCCTGATATCCAGCCGATGAATATTTTCTCTTAATAACCTTATAAATGATAAACTCAGGTGAATGTGTCATCTCTAGGTCATTTTACGTATAAATGTTTTATTAACAGGAGTAAAGTGATCCTTATAGTAATGTTTTTTACAAACCTAATGCGAGAATCCTACAGTTTCTGTATTCGATATTTATTAAAATTTGTTAGAAAATGTTCATAATCAACATTGATATTATTGGCTATTGAAACAACCACGTTCTCAGTAAATATTTCTTTTTACTTTAGGTAGAAGAACATACAAGAAAGAACTCTTCGAAATTTGATTGCAAATATAGTTTTAAGATTACATCTGAAAACTATATATAAGTGGTACTCCGTCAAAACTTGACACTGTAGGTATTTTCGCATGACTTTTTGTGAGCTTTGTAAATATTTTTAGTAGCATTTACATTAAATAGGGTATTATTCGGGATTCATATTAGGCTATATTTCAAGAGTTAAATCTTTAAATTTATACAAACTTAATACATACAAAATAATCATATCATGACTAACCTAGCGCCGTAACACTAAAACTCCAAAACAGAAAGAAAAAGAAGCACTAATGAAATTCCTAATAATTTCCCTTCTAGTTATTGACTAAAGCTTTCACTACTTTTCAAACAAATATGGAACATTTTCACTTCACGTACGAGATTTTCTTCTCTTTCATAGGTTGCAACGTAGGGCTCCTTAGGTAATTTTTTTTCATGGAAGAAATTATAATAAAAACAAATAATCTCTAGATAATAATTAACCTAGTATAACAAAATGTACCGTAATCAGAGCGTCATAAAACAAACATCATAATATCTATACATCGGGCCTTGTACCAGCAAAATCAATAAAAACGATTGAATCTAAATCCAAACAAAGGAACGATAAAAATAGGAATATCACACTAAAAATAATCAAATCTTAAAAAAACATAGAAATTTCTGCAATTCAAAAATAGAGGCATGAAACAAACATCATAACTTTACTTCCAGACTGTAAAAACATATGAATGAAAACAATTAAATTCACACCCAAATAAGATAATGATGGATTATGATCAAATATGGAAATTTTTGTTCTCACGAATGCAATATTCGCTTTCATGTAGGAAACAGTATAAGTTGTTTTTATTGCATCATCAAATCCTGGCTAAGCTAATTTAATTTATTTGATTATAATGAGACAAATCATTATGCTGTCTTTCTCTAGTTAGGTTAAATTTACCATTACCATTAGATTTTTTTCTTAAATGGAAACAGTTTAAACCGTTAATATTTCTCACTATTAGCTTTATATACTAGGATTAATTATTATAGAATGCTATTAGCCAAAAAAATAATAGTATGAATTGCTCAATTGGTGGTAAATATTTTCTGAGAAAAGACAAAAAATTTAATTTTAACATTTTTATTATTGAAAATATCAAAATGATTTAAATTATTAAACCCACCGGGTTTATCTACTGAGCAGTCAACCCCGATTTTGTCGAAACAGGTTTTGAGAAAACCACTTTTAAAGAATTTTGGGCAGCTTTATTTTTCCTACTATTATTAATATTTATCTTCCGAAGCATCTGGTCATGGTTGTTGATGATAATATTCTGCGCAAAATGATCAAATTTGCCGAAGAACCTAAGGTCTTTTTGGCACACCCCTATTATTCCTAATATTACTATTACCTATTGGGTCCCCTCTAATCATTTTCAATCACTTTTTTCGAAACCACATCTCTTCTTAGCCGAACGTCCTAAAAATTACTGAAGATTTTACATTTAGGCCTTTTTAGCACGAGATGAGGCTCTTTTCGTCATTATTTTTTACAGGCTCTGGTCATTGTCGACCATTTCAGCTCAGATTGCTTTACTTTTTGTAAAAATTACGTCATATCTTCGCTATAGAAGTAGTCAAAGTAGTGTAAGTATGTCAACTATTAAGTTGATTGAAAGAATTTGTTCATTTCATATAGTGCTAAAAGTTTTTATCGAGAAAAATTATCCCACGTTCAGTAATAATTTTACTTTAAATTTGTACCAGATTTGATGTAGTTATCGTTATAAAAACGCTTTATCTATCTTACGACAGCGCATCAGTTTTAACAGCCAGCGATTGATAATTAAATACACCTATATAAATTGGATATTATATACACTTTTAGACCCAATTAAACCAAAAATACAAATCTGTAAAAACTAAAAGTTTGTAGGTAAAATAACACATTTAATGCTCATTTCTTTACAATCAGATTGTCAGTTTATTTTTTTATAAAAAAATAAATTTTCATAACTGAAAATATATAATTTGAGTCTCGTTCAACCCTGTTCAAAAAATATTTATATTATTTATGGCAGTGCTATTTTAAACTTATAGATTATTACTTAATTACTTTTCGATGAAACATTGAGCCGGGTCACAGTCTGAATCCTAATATAAAAATGAACGAATATAAAAACCACATGGTATTGTTAGTTACCTGCTGAAGGTTATTGTTCTAAGATATAAAAAATTGATTGAAAGTTATTCATGGAAAGCATAAAAAATGAGAGCATAACAGATATGCTTATTAAGAAATCGGTAAATTGGAGATTTAAAAGATGTCACAATCTTGCTTGGTATGCAGCAAGGATTATATATATATATATATATATATATATATATATATATATATATATATATAATATATATATATATATATATATATATATATATATATATATATATATATATATATATATATATATATATATATATATATATATATATATATATATATATATATATATATATATATATATATATATATATATATATATATATATATATATATATATATATATATATATATATATATATATATATATATATATATATATATATATATATATATATATATATATATATATATATATATATATTAGCTAAATGCTGCTTCCTCTGTGATGGGACAGTTAAGCACGATTAGAGCATTACAAAAAGAGAATATGGCTACTGAGGAAGTCTTTTGAGCCAGGAAGCAAAAACGTAACTAACAGGTCAATATTTTTTCCAGAGAACTACTGAAAACACAACTATGAAAAATGTTGTAAATGCCATGGATAAACAGGGATGTGCTTTTAGTTGTTTAAAACAGAAGTTTCCTAGAATCTAAAATTAAAAGAGATTTTTGGTTGTCCCCAAATTAGGAAACTTTTCGGAGTCACGGAATCCGATTCTATCTCTGAAAGCAATAAAAAAGATGCTTGAAATGCATTTAAAATGGTTGCAATACATTTTTTGGGAAGCAAAAGAACTGAAAACTACAGAGATCTTGTTGCGCAACTTATTTCTTGGGTTCACATCTAGATCACTTTCCGGAAAACTATGATGCAGCAAGTCATGAGCACGACGAGAAATTTCACAGGACATTTTGAATATGGAAAAGAGGTATCAAGGAAAATGGAGTTGTGAGATATTGGTCGTCTACTGCTGAAGTACAAGAGATGCACCAGAGGTCGCTTTCAAAAAGCAGGCTCAGAAGCGCAAAATTAGTGTCTAATATTCTAAAGATAGAAATATGTGGTTTGATAATTTTTGTAATTACATAAAATTAAATTTTGTAATAAACAACAAAATGAAATTTTGGCTTATTTGTGTTTAGTTAAATCCAAAAAAATTGTACTTGTTGGGAATATAAAAAAAAATTAAAATTTGTCCAGTCCAGATTTATTCACGCTTATGTGTATTGCTTGCTTTTTACTTCTCTCGTAAAAAGGAAGCATTGTAATCGTCCCATATGTTTACAGATCTTCACGTTTTAAAGTATCTATATGCCGCATAAAAATGTTTTCCCATTTCCGTCGATTTCTCTGTCTGTCTCCCTCATTGGGGCATAGCAAGCAAAATGCTTATCCGATAGACTTCAAATCTTGATCAAAAATGAAGGGACAATGGCGGCCTAATAGAATGTTTAGAAAAATAAGGCTGAAAAAAATTACCTGTTTGATTGATTTCAATTTCTGTACAAAAATTGACTGTAATACAAGGACGAACTGGTAAAAATTTGGTAGAAATCCAATATGGCGCAACAAAAGGGCGACCCAATAAAATGTTATACAAATTGTTACATCTGTCTAATATGGTGCTACAAAATGGGGGGTAATAATGTGCTAACGAAAAAAAAAACTTCTTATTCAAAAGATTTTAAATTTTGTTTAAAAATCAGATGTGATATACTGACAAACTGGTAAAATTTTTGAACGTAATTAGCATAGCAGAGCAAAATGGTTGTCAAATAGAATTAAAAAAAAATCGGATTAAAAACTACTTATTCAATTGATTTTAAATTTTAAACAAAAATCAAGTGCGATGGGGAGAAACTGAAATATTGGTACGATTGCAATATGGAAAAACAAAATGGCGGCCTATTAAAATATTCGAAAAATAAGAATAAATAAACTATGCTTCACTTTCCTTGATAAAAGAAAGGATTCCTAACGAGGGAAGTTCTGGCTAAAGTCAATTTTCAGATTTTTTCTTACGCAATACAGTAAATAAGAAATATATAATGTCTGCTTTACACAGAACTTCAATTTTTATATTATTTAAATAATGTGTTTTTTAGTGCTACATTTCGTTTATAGGTCCTGCATATGCATTCTTTTATATTTAAATCAATACTCTTTTAAATGACGTGTATTTTCAAGAATATAGCAGCTACCGATAGTAGAAAACACAATTTTTTATTTATTATTTGGTAGACCTAAGTATAACCTTTGCGTACCTAGTTAAGAGGAAAATTTCTCTGTTTTGCTCTTTAACTTTTTTGCAAATTTTATTTTTATTATGTAAGATCTATTTAGGTTAAACGTTGCTTTTATTAATTTATTATATAGAATGTATATAATGAAATACAAAAATCTACAAGTAAAAAAAAATTCCATTCTTTACCATTACAGTGCCACTCCTGTATGCATCTATCGTTTACTCAAGTATTCCGAGGCCTCCACAGACTCGTGCCGATCTTATATCAATTAATAGCCCGAAACCGACTCTCATCAGAGAATATTACATAACTCCATTCTACTCCCCAGTTAAGCTAAAACTTTAAAGATATTTGTATTTATTACTACAGACACCCCGTATAATGAAGTGACAAAGTACCAATCAACATGTTAAAAATAAGATTAAATAGATCTCAGTAATAAAATTCAAATTTTCAAAAAAAAGTTAAAATATTTAATTTTTGTTAAAGACAGTTTTCCTCTTAGCTACGTAAAAGTGGAATCTAGTTCTACCAAACAATAAAAGCAAATTTGGCAAATCTTGGGCTCGACGCGTGTAAACCAACGAAGAGGTCTCGAGAATAAACAAGGATGTGAGGGTAAGAATTTTCTGAAAGAGGAAATGTGGTTTGAAAGATTCCCTCTGATTGATATCAACAATTAAACGAACAGCCTTCTTCTGCAATACGAAGAAGATGTTAAGCAGATACTGGGTACTAAACCCTTAAAATAAAATACCATATCTGAGATAAGACTCAAAATACTCAACTCAATTCTAATACAAAAGCACCCTGATGAGAGATTTCTTCCCAGTCCCATAATATGATTTCCAAATCGGAGGTCCGCGTCAACAAGAATTTAGCTGCAGGTTTTTCTTGCAGCGGATGCTTCCCTAAATATAAACTCTACATGTTACATCTAAACCCGACTATGTTTGTTTTTTTCAACATTCAATGAAAGTCGGTTAGCGCTACACCATTTCTTAATCTCCAATAAGTCAGTTGATATAATAGACTTAAAACCCTCAATATTTTTACTCTCCAGAGATATTAACGCGAACTCGTTTATGTATGTTAAGAAAAGAAGTGGTCCCAGAATAGATCCTTCAGGGACACCGCGCTCAAAACTCATTGACGACAACCTCCGATCAGACACAACCACCAACAGACGGCAATCTTCAAGATAGGACTCAAACCACCGGTGTGCAGACCCTCTAAAGCCATAGTGCTCAAGCTTGGACAACCATATTCCGTGATCCATGCAGTCAAAAGGTTTGAGAGATCACAGAACACTGCCGCCACTGATTCACCCTGATTCATATAAAGATAGAAACCCTCAAAACAGCTGAATCATGCGTTCCCTTACCGCTTTAAAATCCAAATTGCTTCACTGTTATAACCTTTTTTTAAATAATTTCATACTCAGTCAGAATGTGGATTTTAGCCCAGATATATTATTTATTATTTTATTTAGCAAATTTAACTATTGTTAGGCAAATTACTGAGAGTAGCGACGGGTAAGTTTTATTGATAAGTAAGTAAGTAAGCCCCCTCGGTTAAGTCTACTTGTTTAAAACCTTAAGTTCTAAGCATTGACGTGAATGTTCGATTTATTTTCATAAAAAAAAAGCTTAAAAAGCCTTTTCATAACAACTACAGAAACCTACGATTTCCGCAGAAAATATTAAATTGGCTTTTTTAAGAGAGATTTGCTTAAATGTTTATTCTTATTTCGTTTTGTTGTTTGTTGCAGTTTGAATGCATCTAAAGATGAATTATAAAATAGTATCTTAGATAGACGCTGTTCAAAACCTATACAAGCTAAGCCGTGATTGGTCCATTCGGGTTTGCGTTAAGATTCCAAGGACAGCGTTTTCATTGGTTACTCACTCGCTTTCCCTCATATTTGCAGCCTTATATAGAATTTACTCGCATATTGATGACAAACTTTTATGCGTCCAAGATTCTTGCTGTTTTAGGCGGCTGGCGCGACAGATATACCATTTGTAATGTATGCGTTAGTATAGGGAAAGTGGTTTTATTATTATGATGAAATATGTTTAATTTCATAACAAGGTTTGGAAAAACATGTTTTATTTTAATTTTTGCAAAAAAAAATTTTTTGGTTTAAAAGAGTTGCTTTAAACAGGTTTTTAACTCCAGGGTGATGGTTAGGTTCATAAGAAAAAAATGTATAAAACACTAGCTTTAAACTTTTTTTTTGTTTTTCTTTTTAATTATTATTACGTTGGTGCATTTACTATATATGTACCTATGTTCTTCAAACTAGTTTTGTAATAAACTAAAAGAAATTATATTTAGGTCGGAATTAGCCTAGGCAGGTCTTAAACATGTTGTTTATATAGTTTTAAACACATTTAAAACACATATTTTAAATCAAAATATTTAAAGTTCAACAAACTGATTATACTACTACTAAGGGATTTACTGCAGTATGTATTTAAAACTATAATTAGTTATATAATTCAAATACCTAACCATATACTACATGTGCGATCCATAGCTTGGATTCGAATTATTTCTCATAGAGCAATACACATCTATAGAAATACAGTTGGCTTTAAAATTTGATATCTGCCGGCATGACCTCGTTTTATAGAAAATATCATTTCGTATGGCCTTATCGGAAACATGGATCTAGCACCGAGCCTCTCTGTTGGAAAATATTGCAATCTTTCATTCGATTGCAGCGTTTCAATCTGATAACCGTTTGTGGCTTCTGAAAGTATGCCTCTAAAATTGTCTGGTTATTTTCACAGTCTGATTTATAATAATCAAACTTGGTACAATCTAGATATAAATCTAGAATAAATAATAAAAACTCTAGATGTTTTTAGTTAAAGAAGGCATAAGAATCCCGTATCATAGCTAAAAAACTACTTACCTGATTGATTTCAGATTTTACTCAAAAATTAATGGTCACATAAGGATGAACGGGTAACATTTTGGTAAATACCAAACATGGCGAAACAAATTAGGGCTTAGTGAAATGTTAAAAAAATTATTACTCCAAACTACTTATCCAATTTACATGATATTTTGCAGATCAAGTATTACTTATGAATCAACCGGTGAAATTTTGGTACAAATTAAAGAAGGCCAAACAAAATGATAAAATATTTAAAAAATCAGCCTGAAAAAACTTTTGGTAGAAATCCAAAATGGCGGAACAAAACAAAAAAAAACGGTAAATTCCTTTTCCCGGAACTTCCCTCAGCGACATTTTGTTCCATCGTATTGGATTCGTACCAATATTTTACCAGCTTCTACCTATTCCATACTTTCTCTGGACATAATTTAAAACAAATTTAATAAATATTTTTTTACATTGACACACATCGCCATTTTGTTACGTCATGTTGAATTCGTACCAGTTTATCCCTATATCACATTCAAATGAAGAAAAAAAATTATTTGGCCGCTATTTTGTTCCGCCGTCTTGAATTTGCACCACGACTTTACCAGTTTATCTGTATATCACACTTAATGCTTGCATAGATTTTGAAATTAATTTAATGAGAAGTTTTTTCAGACGTATTTTTAAATATTTTGTTTGTTTTGCTATCTTATGTTCATACCAACGTGTTACCAGTTCATTCCTATATAACACTTGTTTTTTTTGTGCAAAATTTGAGAAAATTGGATAATTAGTTTTTTTAGTAATAATTTTTTTAACGTTTCTTTGGACTGCCATCTTTTTCGATTTTTACCAAAATAATACCAGGTTATCCTATATGACCTTTAATTTTTGTCTAAAATTTGAAGTAACTCTAATGAGTAGTTTAAAGCTATGCCGCTAAAACCTGAAAATCAGTAAAACCTGAGAGGGTAAATTTTTCACGATTATAAATTTGTTTTTGGCCGTAATTTTATTCCGTCATTTTGAATTAGCATCACAGTTTTACTAGTTTTTTTCTATACCACAGTTTATTATGGCACACAATTTGAAATCAGTATATTAATTAGTTTTTCCGGCTGAATTTTTAAATATTTTATTAAGGCGCCATTTTGGACTCGTATCAAATTTTTAGCAGCTGATTCCTACATAATACTTGATTTTTGTGCAAAATTTGATATAAACTGGATAAGAAGTTTTTTAGTAATAATTTTTTTTACATTGCACTAGGCTTCCATTTTGTTTTGCCATACGGGATTATTACCAAAAAGTTACCATGTCATCCCCATATGACCCTTAATTTTTGACCAAAATTTTAAGTCAATCGGATAAGTAGTTTTTTAGCTATGCCGCGAACAGACGAACAAACAGACACACCAACGGAATTGAAAAAAAACTTGTTTTTCGGCATCTAGGGACCCCGAAACGTGAAGATCTGAAAAAATCTCGGAGGGTGATTTTTTCACGATTTCTCTTTTACGAGGGAAGTAAAAATTATTTGACCGCTATTTTGTTCCACCATCTTGAATTCGTACCACAACTTTACCAGTTTATCTCTATATCACACATAATGCTTACAAAAAATTTGAAATTAATTTGTTTTACTGTCTTATATTCGTACCAAAATCTTGCGAGTTCATTCCTATGTAACACATGATTTTTGTGCCAAATTTAAGGAAACTGGAATAATTAGTTTTGTAATATATTACTAAAAAAGTAATTATGCAATTTATCTCAAATCATCAAGTGTTACTTAGCAATGAATTGGTAACATTTTGGTATGAATCCGTGATGGCGGCCTAATAAAATTTTTAAAAAATTAACCCGAAAAAACTACTGATTAGATTAATTTCAAATTTTACGCAAACATTAAGTCTGATATAGAGATAAGCTAGTAGAATTGTGGTATATATAATAAATAAAATGTTTAAATAAATCAACGTAAAAAATCTTTTTATTCATTTGACTTCAAATTTAGCTCAAAAATTAAGTGTACGAATTCAACATGACGGAACAAAATAGCGGTTTTAAAAAAATCAATGTAAAAACTACATGTTCAATTTATTTTAAATTATGCCCAAAAATAAAATGTGGTATAGGTAGAAACTGGTACAAAATTGGTACGAATCCAATATGGCGGAGCAAAATGGCGACCAATCTTTGTTTCTATTAATGTTCCGGGTGAGTTTTTTTTTTAAATTGGGTTCGAACAATTTAGCAATCAAAAAAACGTTGTTTAACATGTTAACCGTATTTTGATTTCGTGAGTAAGATCCATGAACATACTTCGTTCAGATTAAAAGGAAACGTTAAACCCAAGAATCATGATTTCTTAAATAACTTAATAAACCGTGAATATATCTTTTTTTATGTTTAATCAATTGATCAAAAAATTACTTTCATTTTAAAATCGAAATAATGCAATTAATTTGTTTAATTCAACAAGAACCTGAAAAAGCAATAACCTTTTCTTTTATTAACAATAATATTTTGCGAAAAGTCCTTTTTGTTGCTATGGATTCCCTTAAGGAAATGAAGTAAATAGAAATAAGTCAAATTTTAAATTCGCGTTTATATGAATGTTTGATTTTAACTGAAGCCTAAGCTATAATTTGTCATATGTCGCTAACAAAAAATCTTATAGATTTCAATGTTTACCTAAAAATCATGTTAGATTGCTCGAATGTTTATTTAATGTTTGTTACATGCTAAATTACTATGGAATTCAAGTGCAATTTCTTAAAATTTAACTTTATTTTAAATGGTCGTAACTTGAAAACAAAATTGTTCATTTTCAAACGATTTTTTACATTTTATAGACGGACGTTTTGATAAAATTTTTGTGGGCTTTGAGTTTATAAAGTTGCTTTGATTTGGTATATATGAGGGGTAGAACAAAAGTATAATTTTTACATCAACTTTGTCAAGAGCGACAATTTGCAAATATGAAATAATTTTTACTTTTAGTGTTTAATTAAAAATTTAGGTCCAATTTATTACTTAGGTTCGTTATTGTAGAAAATTAAAATTCCAATACGAAAAGTTCTAATAATTTTTTGAATATAGGCACTCAGCATCTTGGTTATTTTAATTTCTTAATAAGAGAAGCATCCAAAAAATTGGTAATGTAAATAGTTGGGCTTACTCAACATTCATTGTTTTTCTTAATTTATTCATTATTTTGCCATACAGTTACTTTCTGGTACCATAGGTTCTTGCTACTTAAAAATAAAATTTACATTAT
Source organism: Kuschelorhynchus macadamiae (assembly GCA_030620095.1). Lineage (NCBI taxonomy): Eukaryota > Metazoa > Arthropoda > Insecta > Coleoptera > Curculionidae > Kuschelorhynchus > Kuschelorhynchus macadamiae. The sequence continues at coordinate 1,130,719 of JAUTXW010000011.1, read as the reverse complement.
ATCTTAAAGAAACAAAATGCCGCAATTAAATTTGTTTAAAATATTTTATTTAATACATTTAGTTACTTTATATAAGAAAGAGTATTTACACACTATATATGTAACTATAAGGTATCAAAGGTATTATAAGACTAATAACACTTGAGGTCGACACAGTGGCCCTAGAAATATACGTCAAATGAAAGCAACGCTTATAATATGTAATACCCGGCTGTGGTGGCTTCAATGTTCAAAATCTAGTTTTAAAAATAATAACAAACCAAGTTGCCCTCCAGTGGTATTTTTCATTTATCTGACATTAACATAATGGCATTTTTTGTAGAATAATAAACTAGTCGGACATTAATACAATATATAGGCTATATAGAAGAAATACTGGAATCGTAAAAGTATGAATTTTTCAAAATTGTATTTAAGTTAGTGTATGTCAGCCCATATATATATATATATATATATATATATATATATATATATATATATATATATATATATATATATATATATATATATATATATATTATATATATCTATATATAATACCTGTGTCACACTTAATTTTTAAGCTACATTTAAAATCCATTGAATGTTGAATTTGTATTCAAATTTTACAGTTTATTACATCTGATATTTAAACAAAATTTGAAGTCAATTAAATATGAAGGTTTTTTTACGCTGATTTTTTATTTTAAATATTTTATTTGGCCGTCATTTTGAATTTGTACTAAGTTTCAGCTCTATGTCACACTTAATTATTGTGCAAAATTTGAAATTAATAGAATAATTTATTCAGACTGATTTTTTTAAACATTTCATTAGGCCGCTATTATGTTTCACCCTCTTGGATTCGTATCAAAATTTTACCGGTGCTCCTATGTCACACTTGATTGTTGTTAAAAATTTGAAGTAAACTGATTAAGTATTTTTAGTAATATTTTTTAATTAGCTTTTATTCTTGAACATCAAATATTTAGAACTCTCGATGACATTACCAAAGCAGTTCCATTAAACAACAGAAAAATTTCGAAGGACTTCTGGACGACCAAAGACCAATAAAACCACCACGTAATACATTTGTCTTACAAAATCCTTACTGAAGCAGAACAATCTGTCCTCTCTAAAGGCCAAAATTTCGCCATTACACCAAAGGACATATCCGTAGAAGACATAGTGTCATTGTTTAAGCGACAATTATAAGACTTCCAGCAAAAGAAGCCGACGTAATAAGGTATGAAACAGCGAAGATCATCAAAAATTCTAACGCGCCTATGTCGAATCTATCAGCTTCGGAAAAAACACGGCCACAAAGAGATTAAATAACTGTACAGACATTTTGGTTCTTCCAGCAGACAAGAGAAATGCCGCTGTCGTCATGAACAAAATAGATTACGTAAAGAAAGTAAAACTAATTTTGGGCGACAGCACCTACAGAATAGTTCATGTAGACCCGACCAACAAAATTGAGAAGAAGATGTTAAGGTCAAGCAGCTCAAGGATCCCGCGGTTCCATGGACTACCTAAAATACACAAGGTTAATGTACCATTTCGACCTATCGTCAGTGCAATAGGATCACCTACTTACAAAATCGGTAAATTTTTTTCAAATATTCTTAATAATTTTACCGGGAAAAAACATTCATATATTAGAAACGCTACGCATTTTGTAGAAAAACTAAAAGCAATCCAATTAGATCCCAAAGATATCTTAGTCAGTTTCGATGTCGAATCTCTATATACGAATGTGCCTATAAATGATTCAATTTCCATAATATCAGACTTATTTTACCATAATAATATTGACAACTCACTTTTTGATTTGATTGAAGCATGTTTCACGTCAACGTATTTTGTTTATCAATGATAATTTTTTTATAAACAAACCTCAGGGGAAGCCATGGGATCTCCGCTGTCACCAGTGGTAGCCAATATCTTCATGGAAGATTTTGAGGAGGAAGCCTTAGAGTAGTCTCCATTAAAGCCAAAATCGTGGTTCAGATATGTAGACGACCCTTTTGTACTATGACCGCATGGTCCAGAAAACTTTCCCGTGTTTCTTGATGATCTGAATCAACAACATGCTGATATAACATTTAAAATGAAAATTGAGTCAGGAGGCACGATTACCTTTCTAGATGTTCTTGTGCAAAGAAAAGGGTGTGGTTCCTTAGGACACTCTGTATATAGAAAACCAACGCATACGAACAGATACCTAAATTCAAATTCCCATCATCATCAAGCAGAAAAGCAATCAGTTATTAATTCTTTGGTTTACAGAGCCTTCTTGATTTGCGTCCAAAATTCTTTACAATCGAAAAGAGAGAACTGACTCAAGCTTTACCACCAAAACCCAACTTATCAGCCGCAGAAAGAACAGCCATAAAGAGCCTTAATTCTACCTGCAGATAAAGGAAATGCAATGGTGGTCATGGACAGGGACAACTACGTAGAGAAAACGGAGACATTACCTTAAGATGACAGCTATAGGACAATACGAACGGACCCAACTAAGAAAATTGAAAGGAAAATTTGCAGCCTTATTAATGTCTTAGATTTGCCATATTTAGAGAAGAAATTGAAGCCAAGCGGTTCTAAGATTCCTCAATATTACGAAATTCCAAAAATAAATAAAGCTAATGTACTGTTATGATCTTACTTTTATATAAAAAAATCTAAGCATTTCGTAGAAAAACTTAAAGAATTTAATTTAGATCCCGGTAATATTTTAGTCAGTTTTGATGTTTCATCCCTGTATACAACTATTCCTATTGACGATTCAATTTATTAATTTCTGACATATTTGAACATAAAAAGCTTCATCCAATGTTAATTGAATTGATAAGAGAATGCTTAGCGTCCATCATATTTTATTTTTCAAGAGACCTTTTTTGAGCAAACCTAGGGTGACACCATGGGATCTCCGCTATTTCCAGTGGTAGCGGACTTTTTTACGGGGGCTTTCAAGGAAATTGCTTTAAGCTCTGCTCCTTTTCAACCTAAATATTGGTTTAGATATATAGATGATACTTTTCTAATATGGCCCCATGGAAAAGAAATTTTAGCTACATTTTTAGATCATCTAAACCAACAACATTTTTATATAAAATTCACTATAGAAATTGAGTCAAATGCTGCTATTCCCTTCCTTGATGTGTTAGTACAGAAGAAAGAGAACGGCGCTTCTTAGGTCATACTGTTTACAGGAAACCAACACATATAAATAGATATTTAAATTTTACTTCTCACCATCATCATCCATCTCAAATCAAAACAAACCAAACATCATTAATTCATTTGTCTTTAGGGCTTTGTCAATATGTAACACAAATTCAATTCCGAAAGAAACAGCAAAAGATATTGGGCATTCGATTAGGTTATAATTATCCCAAACATAAATCAGTATTGAATACTCAACCATTATGTAGTGCAGTTTTGCTTTTTATTCAGGGTCCCACAGATAAAGTTGAACGAATTCTGCGGAGATCCAATATTCGCAAAATCTTTCGTACACGCAAAAAATTGGGCAATTCTTAAGACACCAAAATATGTAATTCCTTTGCAATCAGAAGGAGTTTATGAAATTCCTTGTTCTTGCCGTAAAGTGTATATAAGTAAAACTGGACGATCTGTGTCCACTAGACTTACGAAAGAAAAGATGTATAAGTAAGAAACAAATTGTTCAATCCGCTATCGCTGAACAGCAGTACACAACAGAACACATGATTAATGTAAAAGATACCAAGTATCTCCTACATTAGCCTTGAAAATTCCAATAGAGATACGGGCTATGTGCTACATCATGAGTGGAAACCAATCATCTGAGTGAGTCACGCGTCGATGGGCACAGGTCGGGTTTAAATACCTAAACTCTGCTCATCGTAGCCCATTCAATGTTTTGATCTTGTGCAGTGGGTCTTCACTGCTGAAGATGCCTCGTGCAATCGCAGGCGAAACGTCGGAAAGTAATTCCAATTTGATACGGTCTAAACCTACGAACCATATTTCTAACAGTTTTTTCTAAATTGCCCATATTCGCATGCATTTATGTTCTATAGTTGATCGATGGCTTGCTGTCTTTCTGGATACGTCTCAAAATATATTTCAGAAAGAGACATAAAATTTACTAATATTAAACGTATTGTGTATTACACATTTGTACTGAACCTCACTAGTTACGTGGTCTTTCAACCTGTCTTTATCCTTAACCTTATCATGCTTGCCAAAGTAACGTCAAAATTTTAAAATATTTTATATATATTCTATATTCAAAAGTATTAAGGCTCCATAAATATAACGTTATTATTTACTAAGTTTTCTTAATGCTAAATTAATTTAAGTAGGCAGTAAGAAAAATAAAGAAACACTGAATTAATAGAAATTATTGAAAATGTTTTATTAGTTTCAGAACGTTTCAATCCGTTTAACTGTTATTGTATCAGGTCGTAATCAGCATATGGCTCGAAATACCTTTAGGAAGCAGTTGTTGAAATTCTTGTACACTGGTAAACATATTTTAACGTTTTTTCCTCATATCGTTTTTTTAGTATTCATAATTGTACTGAAACTACAACTAAATCGATGATATGCCACGGTACAGCTCATGCACCCAATATTAATATTCAAATTTCAGAATATGATAAGTATCACCACTTTTTAAAAGGCTTAAGAAATATGATAGAGTTTTTTCAATTTTTAAATTAATATATTCTTAGTAAAGAGAAAGAAGAAGCAAAATTCGTTGAAATTATTGAACATGTTTTATTAGAGTTGAAACCACTAAACTAATATTAGTCGCATTTCAATACGAATGTAAACTTTATTTTATATTAATTTTTCAAATAAAGTCCGCAAAAGAATAAAAAAAATTATTTTTTTCGTTTTTTTACGAATATCTTTGGATAAATTCGGAATTTAATATTGTTTTTTTTTAAAGTTGTGTGGAATTTTCCATTTTTCGTAACTTTAGTTTTTGTCCATGTACAGAAATATTACGAAGTTTTTCAAAAATGTTATCATTTTCTGAAAGAGTTAAATTAAAAATCTTAAAACTTATAATAGAATATCTTAAAGCTCCAATTTTGCTGTTTAATTTTTTATTACAGTTCTCTTATACTTTCTCCGGAACATGACCGTTCCGCCTTAATCTCAGATTTTACCAGTTTAGTTGAAATCGTGGCTTTACAGACCTATATTTGTTTTGTATGCAAATGATAAAAATTGTTATTCGCCAACAAGAGAAATTTGTGAATCTGGTTTTATACTTGCAGATATTTTCAGTTACCTGCTAAGCATCAGCAGATAATTGCGTATTCGTACTGTAGCTTTTGTAATGTAATATTTAAATTTTGTAATTAATTGCGTTTAAAATAGTTAATTATTTTGCCATAATTAGGCGCCTATCGAAAAACTTTAGATGGGGAAAGAAAGGCCAACATTATTTAATTATTGAAAATGTGTATTGTTGATTTTCTAATAATTTGTAACGTGATCTGGCAAAATTTGGTATGCGATGGTTCCAGTAGCTAGTTGTTATTTTAGTAGGGATGTCCAAAATTTTGAACTAGGTTTAGACCTCAAACACTTTAAAGCGGACCTTTGCAATAAACAACAAAACCTTGTATAAATAGAACTAAAAATGATAAAATAACAATTTTTTATAAAAAAGTAAAACCGGCTTGCACAAAAAAGCACTATAAAAAATAATATTTCATTATATCTTGAAAATTTTACTATAAAGTCGGCGTCAAATTAATAAAGCCATCATACTCATGGTTGCTTATGGTATATATTTTTAGCCGATTTCAATACTTTTTTGGCGTAGTGTGTATTCGACACTTCCTAATACAATTTTTATTTTAAAATCTTACGCGGTGGACCAAAAAATCTCTCTTTTAATGAATTTTTAGCTCGATGTAAAAATATAATTTAATTTTTGACTCTTACCAATTTAGGTGGTATTATTTAAATTTTTCTGGTCATTTTTTACAAGTCAACATTATTTGTCTTAATAATATCGGATTCAGACAGGAAAACGAAACAAAATATTAAATTAAAAGATTTTCAAAATTGCCTTATGTATACGACCTTTCTCACCGTTTAATATTTTTCGTAGTCTCCTCTGCCATTGCTGTATGGATGCGACAATAGCATCATGGGAAAAATCTTGTCAGTATTGGGTGATCCTGGCCTTGAGCTTATTATTCGTCCTGTTTAAATAAACCATATTTTCTGATAAATTCCAAATACTATAGTCGATTCGACTTGAGTTAATGCTGTTAGTTGACCGGTTATAAGGGTCAATAAAATCAGTATAAGTCTCACTAAATAGTTGACTATGCTTCCTAATGTGCGCAGGTTCCCTAGCGGTATATTACTTTTTTGTCAACATTTGGATACCATCTATTACTCTCTGGTTCTTCAGCTGTAGTATTTAAATAAATCGTGAAAAATTGAAACACCTCAAAGACACAAATGCTTTCTTGCAAATAAAGTCTAGTTATGGAAAGAAAAGAACATCGAAAATCGCCGATTATACACCGCGTGTTGCGCAAGTTCTAGAAAAAATGTTTAGACTTATTTTGAAATTAGATATTAACATTAAAGTATTTAAAACGGTTTACCGTCAAAACCTTACTCCGATTGTTAAAGATAAAATGCTACAAAAATAAGTTATTTTGTTAAGTGTTCTCATCAAATATGGTTTACCGATGAGAAATATTTAGGTAATTTACCGCAGCTCAATAACCTTCACATTAGCATAGCGTATTCGAATAACGACAAAAATGTGACATACCTCAACAAAATCTTTTAATTTGCAGACATTTTTCTGCATATCTAATGATATCTGTTCATTCGAGTAAAACCATTTATTTTCTTTGGGAAAGATAAAATTAAATCCCAGGTTTGTCATAGGGATATTTTGTGATAAATGTTACCAACATTAAAGAAATCACCAATAGTTAGACGTTTTAAAACAGTACACCCGGGCATATATCAAGGAGCACGTTCAATAATGTATTTGAGAACTGTGCTGATTGTATTGATACCCAGAACTAACCATCTAACAGCCCAAAACTAAACCCAGTTGACTATAGTATCTGGGAATTATTAGAAAATACGGTTCATTTAAATACCTCTTTCAAGACGGTTCAGAGACGGACAAGAGATTTTCCAAGATACTATATTTATGGATATACAGAGATGGCCTAGGATCCTATAGAATAGAAAGTAGTAAACAATGAGAGAGGTCATATTAATCAAAAGATACAAATTAAAAATGTACATAAAATGTTTGTAAGTCTTAATTTAAAATACCTATCGTTTTGTTTTATTGTTATCTGAATCCGAATCGGAAATGTTAACTGTATTACTAATGTTCAAAAAGATTACCTTTCTCCAGAAGATCTCAAAAGTACTACCTATTTCGTGAAAGTCCAAAATTAAATTATAATTTTGCAAACTTAAAGAAAAGAATTTAACAAAATAAAAATATTTTTGGTCCACCGTGTAATATTTAAGAATAAAAACTAAAATTGCGTTGAGAAGTATCCTATGTAGTTTGTCAAAAAAATCATTTAAATCGGTATAAAACTAAAAAAAATATTAAGGTGTCAAAAGGGGCTACTTTAATTTGATCCACAGTGTATATGCAGTATAGGCACGCAATACATAAATGTTTTTGTGATTAAGTAATTAAGAATTAATATGAAACCGACTCCATAAAGGCTAATTTTCAAGAATGAATAAAATATAATTTTTTAATTTTTAATGTTTTTCTTTGTTCGGTAAATTTCCTTTTCCCGGATTATCCCTTGTTTTGAATCTTACCTCTTATAAGGAATAGTGAAGTGTGGCCCAATTTAGTTCCGAACATGTCATTTAGTAACACACCTTTATATCACGTTTAGTTTTTATTGATAACGAAGATCTTTTACGATGAGTTTTGAAACATTTTATTTGATCGCCATTTTGAATTCCTACCACAATTTTATCATAATTAATGTTTTATAAAATTTGAAATTAAAATATAATAAGCATTTTTTTAAATGTTTTTTTAATATTTCATCAGGTCGTCATTTTGTTCCACCATATTGGCTTTTTACCAAAATGTTAAAACTAATTAGCCGACTTCAAATTTTATTAAAAAATTAAGGGTCATATTTATTATATGGCAACATGGTCATGCAGAGCTCGAAAAATTTCTGACTCACGTAAATTCAATCCACCCCAGAATACAATTTACTCTAGAGTTAGAGGAAAACAACAAACTACCATTTTTAGATGTTTTGGTCACAAAACTACATAACGGACATTTCGAATACACCGTGTATAGAAAACCAACACATACAGACAGATATTTAAATGCAAAATCACATCATCACCCAGCACAAATTCAAGCTGTGGCAAATACTCTAATATCTAGATCCGTGCGACTAACTAAAACACAGACGAGACAAAACGAACTTAAGGTAATATCTAGTGCTTTAAAGAAAAATGGCTACACAAATCGCACCATAGAGAAAGCTATTAATGCACAAGTTTCCCGAACAACAAACAACAAAAAATATGAACTGGGAAAGCAACGAGTAGTCTTACCATATGCAAAAGGCACAACAGACAGAATCGGAAGAATTCTGACGAAACACAACATACAAACAATACACAAGCCACAAACAACTATAGGTAAACTACTCGGAAACCCAAAAGATAAAATCAAACTGGAAAACCACGGAGTGTACAGTATTCCGTGCCAGGACTGTGAAAAGTTGTACGTAGGGCAAACTAACAGGCGAATATCAGCAAGAGTGGAAGAGCATAAACTCAGCATCAGAAATAAACAAACAACCTCAGCTTTACTCCTACATCATCAGGAAACCGGCCATAAAATAAATTTCGATGGGTGTAGGGAGATTGCCAATATAGAACATTATAAGACCAGAATAATCCGAGAAGCCATAGAAATTGAAAAGCAAGGTGATTTAAATAAAAGGGACGAATCATTAAAACTACCAACAGTATGGAAGACAATAATAGACAAATCTAAAATCGCAAAAACTCAAGCGCAATTAGCGCAACAACAACAGCACCATCCGGAAAACATAAATAACGACCAACGCCTGCGCAGATATAACCTTCGGCCCCGAGTGGGGGTATAAAAGGAAGCGTCGCAGTCACCAACACTTCAGTCTCTATTCGGACGCGAGAAAGAAAGCTTCGAAAATGCCAAATGTGATTTTGGCGAAACGTCAGCAAAACTGTTCTTTTCAGAACGACAGTAGTGAACGGATGTACACCCGGAATATATATATATATATATATATATATATATATATATATATATATATATATATATATATATATATATATATATATATATATATATATATATATATATATATATATATATATATATATATATATATATATATATATATATATATATATATATATATATATATATATATATATATATATATATATATATATATTGACTATGAATTCTAAATTACAAGCTGATTACGGCTGGACATTAACAACGGCTGCTTCTGAAACAAAATATCGTCATAAAAAAAACCATACTTGAGGAGTTGCGTTAAACTTTAAAATAAATATATATATATATATATATATATATATATATATATATATATATATATATATATATATATATATATATATATATATATATATATATATATATATATATATATATATATATATATATTTTATATATATATATATATATATATATATATATATATATATATATATATATATATATATATATATATATATATATATATATATATATATATATATATATATATATATATATATATATATATATATATATATATATATATATATATATATATAATATATATATATATATATATATATATATATATATATATATGACTATGAATTCTAAATTACAAGCTGATTACGGCTGGACATTAACAACGGCTGCTTCGGAAACAAAATATCGTCATAAAAAAAACAATACTTTAGGAGTTGCGTTAAACTTTAAAATAAAAAAATAAATTTTGACGTAATTTTCCGTTTTTTAGTCAATATTTATATATTATTCATAATCTTTTATCCATGGCACAAAAAAGGTATTAATTTTTTTAATACTGATTTTTTGCAGAATTAAACGCAATATATTATTTATTTGTTAAGTCGTAAAACTTTACGTTATAAATATATCTAAATTTACGTTATAAATTTAGGTCCGTAACTTTGTAACTAGAAACACAGAATTTGTAACAGTTGTAAAAGCATACAACAAATCGGTTATCAAAGTACATACCCCGGGAGACGGAAGTTAAAAAGTAAAAGTTAAGAAACCCGCTGCGATAATATTCGAACCATCATTAAAATGAACTTAACATTTTACTTTCCTTTAACGATGTGTTACACATAACACCGATGATGAATCCAGTTAATATGTCGTAATAAATTTATGATAAAGCAAATAATACATGTGGGCTGCCAGTAGTCAGAATTTCTTAAATAATGCAATTTTTATAAATAAATAAATACATATATATATATATATATATATATATATATATATATATATATATATATATATATATATATATATATATATATATATATATATATATATATATATATATATATATATATATATATATATATATATATAAAAATGTAGATGTCGCGTGAGTAGTATCGATCAAGCATTTATTTGCTCGTACAATTTATTTAGTATATATTAGCTATAGTGCTCTTTATATTTTGTGTGTGTGTGTGTGTGTGTGTGTGTGAATTGGGTAGCACTATACCTGTTACCTAGTGAAGAGCGATAATCCCATGGATAGTTACTGGTGTACCTTAAATTCGTAGGAGTATTTAGTGAGCTGCTTGTACAAAATGGTGGGTGTAAAGTGGAAAAAAAGATATCTATTTGTTTTGTTTTGTCCTCAAATGCGTTTACATAGTGGGTACCCAAGTTAATTACTTAGAAATAAAAATTATATTTTTTTTGTCACTATTTTTATTAGGGTTTATTCATATTATAGATTTTTTATTAAATAGTAGACTTTTGCGTAATAGTCATTATAAAATAAATATAATTTTAGGTTCTTCGTTTAATTTTCTCTTTTTTTCTCAATTGGACTATCGCATATCGAAAACAAATTAGACATTTTAGTAAAAACGTATTAACCTTTTTATTTATATGTATACTAATAATACATCTGCATGTTAGTTTTTTTAATGATTTTTTGCTCTTCTAAATTTGATAAGAGAAACGAGGCATGATTTGTTATTTATGTGTTACAGGAGGGATTATTAATTTACATGCTTGTCTGATAGCAATAAAATAGTTTGAGATGCGATAGTTTTTTTATTCCATCTTAGTTTTTTTTGTCTTTCACTTGCGTCATTTTTTATTTGTTCTTGCAATTCGAAAATAATTTATAAATGGATTGTTAAATATAGTTACTAAACAAGTATTCTTGCTGCAATTGGCAAGTGTTACTTTTACAATAATTTTGTAATAAGTTAATGGTTTCAAAGTTAATTTGTTGATTTAAGTTATGAGCAATTAAACAATAGTTATAAAGCAAACAATAGCTTATTATTGGAAACCTTTATTTATTATTTCTTTTTAGTTGCAAAACAAAGTTAGTTTTTTCTCTTGTATAATATATTAGGTTTAAATTTATTATTTACTTAAAATTGTAATTTGTAACTTTTTCATTAATGTATAATTTAAAATTGGATCATTTAAATGTTCGTTCTATATTCACTGGATTTAATAAATTGACAAATTTGGAATATTAGAATGATTTTGATATAAATGCGCTGTCTGAGACATAACTGTATGATGATGTCAGCTCTCAACCTTTCCAAATTCCAAATTATCAATTTTTTCGAAAGGTAGAGGTAGAGGTGTAGCCTTTTATATAAAAGTCTCTTATAATGTTAAAATTATTGCACTAGATTTGGATACATATGAACATTTAATTATATTTAATATTTAATTTTTACAACTAAAATAAAAAACAAAACATATGTCTCTTTAGTTGGTTTATAAAAGAACCACCTGTTTTAAATTTTAATACCTTGGTTGCAGACTTTGATAATATCCTTTTCCTTTATCCTACAGTTGGTGAATTTTTTTGTTTGGTAGATTTTAATATTAATCTTTTAAATTATAATAATACCTTGACGGCTTCATTTGAAAATTATAATCTTGAACAAATTATAGACTACTTTCTCGTATAACTAATAATAGCAGTACTTTCATAGATGCAATTTTTGTATCAAATAGATCTATTGTAGTAAAACATGGTGTAATGCCCTCTGAAAATATTTCTGTTCATACGCTTATGTAATGTGATTTAAATTTAAGTATGGCTTCAGTAGTGCCCATAATTTTAAAATATCGATGTTTTAATTTGTGATTGACTTACATGCTTTACCGTGGAATAATTTTTTGTATGAAAACAGCATGGATAAAGAAATTAAAATTTTTAATGAACATATTTTAGCGTTATTTAACATTCATGCTCCAGTGCGAGAATCGCGAATTACGAAACCTAAAGCCCCTGGTTAACTGCTAACCTAAAAATATTTATGAAGTAAAGGGATAGTGCACTATGCCTTTGTCCCATATGTGCTAACCGAAACATAATAATACCGAAAACACTGTCAGATTAAAAATAAAAAAATATTTTTTTTGGATCCTCTCTGCAAAATGTGGTTGACTGATCAAAACAAGTATTATAAAAGTAATATCTTTAATCAAAATCTTAAATTGAAACTTCGGTTAGCTCAAGAATCTGAGGTAAAAAAAGTTTTAAATAATACCAAATCTAGTGCAATTGGAGTAGATGAAATAACCCCATTAATGCTTAAATACTGTAGCTCCTTTATTGATAAATATATAACTCATATTATTAACTGCTGCATTGAAATTTAATTATTTTCCTGATTTGTGGAAAGTATCTGTCTTTTATAATTGTTTGTAGTAGTTCCATGCAGAAGTAGTCCATTTTTATAAAAAAGAAGAAAGAAAAAGGGGGAAATTGGAAAGTCTATGAAATTTGCGGATAGATAACATTTTTACGCATTTTTGGAAACTTTTTGAAAAAAAAACTTTGTTATCAGATTAGATTAAATGTGGCAACATCTCGAAGTATACGAAAGTATTTAAACTAAGATTTAAAATTAACAAAAGTGTTTTGGGATATCTTTTTAATGATACTCAGAAAAATAATAAAGAAAAATTATAAGAATTAGTTATTACTGAAAATGAAATCATAGCTCACTATGTAAAATATGATTTTTGAAACTCCTAAACTTAATTTTATGTACACTAAACTTGAAGATTGAGGACTCTTTCGTAGTTCAAATTAATCAAATGTATCAAACTCTTTTTTTTTTTAGCCTAGAAATTGATAATACTACCAAATTTTTTTTTAGAAAAATCAAAGAATAATTTCATATTATGATATAGCAATAAATCCTAACAAATAGACACGTTTTTTATATTCATTCCGGATATTGAGATTGCTGACCTAATTTCGCTTGACATTTTGTGGTTTTATGTTTATCGATTGTTGTCTTCCATACTGATGGTAGTTTGAATATATATCCCTTATCTTTAAATCACTTTGTTTTTCAACTTATATATCTTCTCAATATATTCTGATTCTATAGTGCCGTTGCTTCCGTTTATGAAAAAGGTAGACCCACGACCGCTGGTGCATCCAATTTATTTATATTTTATATTTATTTATAATACATTTAATACGCTCTCCATCAGATGGGTAGACGATTGCACATTCTCTCTATGCTAAAACCACTCCATATAGTGTCGTTCGAATCCGATGATAAAACGAAGGTCCCGACATTTGCAAATAAAACTAAAATTTTATTAACTTTAGACAAGAGAAAAATTGTTTCCAGGGGAATCCGAAAATTGAAGCTACAAAACTGACTAAAGGTAAAACTAAAAATAAAAATTTAGAAGTCATACACGCTCATCTAAAGCTTCTTGATTTACTTTCCTTCCAGAAAATCTTACTTTTGGCGAGGGTTGAATACATCCATTCATACTTAGGAGAGAAAATGTGTTTAAACATGATATTTAGATTGCTTGTATAGAAATAAAAAAAATAATGATTATAATTTTTTTGAATCTTTGTAAGAGCATTTTTCAAAAATGTTTTTAACTTTTTTAGATTAATCTGCCCAGGATATCTTTAGAGAAAAAAAAATTTAGGCAAAAAAATAGTTAAATTGTTCTTTGCCTTAAGTTTTTCTAGAAACATAATTTTATCATTTTGATGCCCCAACATACCTTTACAAAAATCTTATATTGTTGTAAGTGTGAAAACCAAAATTTTATAAGTAAATTCAAATCGATGTTTGTAGGCTGTTTTAAAAATTCTGTTGTCAGAAATAAAATTGAAAAAGGAAATATTTAATACTAGAGAACCTCTGTTTCGGTTTCGGTGCATTAGCACAACCAGGTATTCAACTTGGAGGCTCATAACTTTTGATGACAAAAAAAATCTTCACTTCTATATATGAATGAAGATAAAATAAAACCGTTATTGTACGGGTGACGGGGGCTGGGTCCAAAAAGAGCCTCGGAACAATTAAAAAACTAATATGCCTTATCTTAATACACCTCTATGTTTTGTCTGCGGGGGGGGGGGGGGTCTGCAGCTCCATAGCTCCCTCTGATTGCGTTACCGATATAAAATGAGTTTATCATATTTTTGAATCTCCAACACATTTTTAAAATTCCAACTTCCTACTGAGTAGTACGCGGAAATGTATCAATAAGTCACATTATGCGGAATATGTATTTTATTTTTTTACGTAATTTTATTACCGTATGCTATATATTCTATGGTTATAAAAATTAATTTGCAAAGAGACATGCATATTAGTACGGTAATGTTTATGTAACTACTTGTTCTTGTATATCTTGTTCCTGTGCGACCTCGCATGTCAACTTGTGTAATATGCAAATTACGTCGAGAAGCTAGACAATAAATAATTAATCGAAATGTATAGTATGAAATTTACAAATATATTTTATTTACAAAAAATATTAAACTATTTATAGATTTACATAAAAGGCATGTCATTTTCGCCTCATTTTATGAAACGGTAAAGTTACAAATTTATTATACTGTTTCCCTTGTTTTTTATTGTATATATATATATATATATATATATATATATATATATATATATATATATATATATATTACTTGTATATGTTTTATGAAGAATATACCTGCTCGTTACAATTAAAAATATAAAAGATTTTAACTTTTCAAAGTGTCCTAATCTGATAACTGGACGTTTTTGTGTCCCCGGACATTTCAGGGGGACACCGGGACAACGTGCTTTAAAACTGTATTGTCCCATTTAAAACGGGACTCATGGTTACTTTATGCATGGCGGCTAGGTAAAAATTCGGTTTTGGGTATTGCAAACTATCTGGTTGATACTTATTGGTATTGTAAATAATTCGAGATTGTTCTTATTTTATAAAGTCTATTCAGTTTTTCTATTTTCCGAACGGTGTTGGTTTTTTATTTCTCATATTTATTTTTTTGTGTAAAAACGTTATAAAATTGTTTCTTTGTGTCCCTTTAAATACAGTTTTTAAAGGGTTAATGTAAAAAAATAAGCAAACAAAGAAATTTCAAATTTCCTAATCGGTATTTGGGCTTGAGATGCAAATTTATAAAGTGCATACAAATTTACACGAGAATGTCAGCCGATATCCTGTTGAAAATCAATATCAACTAGGTTAAAAAATCGTTTAGTTTCAAAAAAAAAAATTCTTTTTATTATCCTATTCTACGATTTTTTGGAGGCTCTGAGAAAAACTATAAAAGACCAATAAAGATAAATATTAATCTACCTCTACTGGCACACAGCATAATAATATGTAGATACACCTTATATACTTACGTTATAATCACAGTACTAAGATTCAAAACCACCTTGCGCTTATAATGATCCTAGCTTCAGTATCGTCTTTTGACAGTCCTGTAAAAAAATAAGTCATAGTTGTAAAAAATCGATAAATTTTCTTTACACGGAATTGGTTTAGTACATTGTCACACATATATATTGTCTTTTCAAACATTTTTATTGGGTGCCATTTGTCCCATCCTGTTGGATTCCTACCAATATTTTACCATTTTCTACCTATGCCAAAGTTGATTTTTTGGGCATAATTTAAAATAAATTTAATAAGTAGTTTTTACATTGACACACACCGCCATTTTGTTACATCATGTTGAATCCGTAGCGGTTTATCCCTATAGCACATTGGCCTCTATTTGTTTCGCCATCTTGAATTAGCACCTCAATTTTCCCAGTTTATCTCTATATCACACTTAATTCTTGCACAAATTCTGAAATTAATCTAATAAGTAGTTTTTTCAAGCTAATTTTGAAATATTTTCTTTTACTATCTTGGATTCATACCAAAATGTTACGTATTCATTCCTATGCAACACTCGATTTTTGGACAAAATTTGAGGTAAATTAGATAGTTAGTTTTTTAAGTAATAATGTTTTAATGTTTCACTAGGCCGCCATCTTGTTCCGGCTTATTGGATATTTACCAAAATATTATCAGATCACACCCATATGATTCTTAATTTTAAGTTAAAATTTGAAGTTAACCTGATAAGTAGTTTTTAAGGTATGCCATGAACTGACAGACAGACCGACGGACGGACCAACGGAATTGATAAAATATATTTTTATATGTAATTAGATGTAAAACCTGAGAGGATGATTTTTTCACAATTAAGAACATTTTATTTGGCCGCCATTTTGTTCTTCCATCTTGAATTCTTACCACAATTTAGCAGTTCATTCCTATACCATAATTAATTATTGCACACAATTTGAAATCAATCCATTATGTAGTTTTTTCAGGCGGAATCTTTTAATATTTTATTACTCCGTCATTTTGTTCCACCATCTTGGATACATTGAGTAAGTAGTTCTTTAGTAATAATTTTTAACATTTCACTAGGCCGCCATTTTGTTTCGCGATATTGGATTTTTACCAAAATGTTACCAGGTCGTCCCCAGATAACCCTTAATTTCTGGTCAGTCGGGTCAGTCAGTTATGACGCGAACAGACAGACAGACCGACGGAATTGAGAAAACATGTTTTTCGGAATCTAGGAATCTCGGAGGGTGATTTTTTCACGATTACAATACTCCCCTTTTACCACGGAAGTAAAATCGGTAAATTGGCTCTGCCCGAAATATCTCTCTTTATGAATCCTTCCTTTTGTCAAGAAAACTGAAGCTTCAGCATGACACAGTTGCGTTCTGCACGTAGTTATTTACTAGTACGTAAATGAGCTATTATATCTTTCACTTTCTATGATAAACGAAAGGATTCATTATGATGGTACTTTCCAGCAATTTATGATGATGTTTCCTCACAAAAATGTTTTGGAACAAAATTGTGTCATGCTGTACTTTAAATACGAATAAAGTTATTATTATTATTAAATTAATGTTTTTTTTTGCTAAGAAAATGTTGAACAGAAAGTAACAAACGAATTTATAAAAATATATCCTTTAAAAAAACTGCATTACATAAAACGAACGCAATATAAAAAAAGTCGGTAAATTTCTTTTACCCGCAACTTCCCTCGTTATAGATCTTTCACTTTTGTAGACAACAAGAAATATTTAGGAGGAAATTTCCAGCTAAGTTTCTTTACAGATTATCATTAACCTAATCATCCTGAAGTTCCCTCATAAATATACATGCCTGCTGTTTAGAAAAGATAGAAAGATAACCCAATTTATATATGTAAATAATATGCGAAAGTAAATAGGATCATTCTTTACTATTCCTAATAAAAAGAAGGATTAATAAGAAGGGTAGTTCCGGGTAAAAGAAATATACCTATTTATTTATATTGCTT
This sequence comes from Kuschelorhynchus macadamiae, assembly GCA_030620095.1. NCBI lineage: Eukaryota > Metazoa > Arthropoda > Insecta > Coleoptera > Curculionidae > Kuschelorhynchus > Kuschelorhynchus macadamiae. The sequence continues at coordinate 1,112,756 of JAUTXW010000011.1, read as the reverse complement.
TTTCAAAGATGTTAATAGGCCGCCATCTTTTCCAATATATTGGATTTCTATATTTTACCAGTTTTTGCCTATATCACACTTGATTTTTGGGCAAAATTTAACATCATTTGAATAAGTATTTTTTACACTATTTTTTTACAAATTTTATTATGTCGTTATTTTGTTTCGCCCTGTTGAATTCGTACTAAAATTTTCCAATTTAGCCGTATCTAATTTGTGTGCAAAATTTGAAGTCAATTGAACAAAAAGGTTTGCTACTCTGATTTTTTAAACGTTTTATTTCGCCGCCATTTTGTTCCGCCATCTTGAATTCTTACCAAAAATTTACTAGTTCATGACAATGTCACATTTAATTACTGTGAAAATTTTGAAATCAGCCGAGTAACTATGTTTCTTAGACTGATTTTTTAAACTTTTTATAAAGCCACTATTTTGTTTCGCCATTTTGGATTCATACTAGAATTTTCACAGTTTATTACCATGTCACACTTGATTTTGGTGCAAAATTTGAGATACATTGAATAAGTCCTTTTATATTAACATTATATTATTTTTTTGACATTTTACTAGTCCACCATTTGTTTCCCCCATGTTGGACTTTTTTCAAAAATTTTACTAAGTCGTCCTTGTATAACCTTTACCAGGTCATCCCTGACTCCTTTAAATAGTCGCAAACAACATTTTTATGATATTGTTGCTCTTTTCGCACTAAACTGAGGCTAGCCATTTGCTGTTTCAAATATCAGGTTTTACATTATTTACTTCCGGCTAAATGTAGCCGTAAATAACATTTTTGTTGGTGATAATATTCAATATTTAGACATCAGCATTACTTACGCATTCCTTTCGAAGCTGTTTTTATCGTTTGTAAAATATTTCAATTACTTAAGAACTAAAAGTAAAATGTGTGAATTTTCTTTAATATAATTTATTTACGAACATGGAAAAGTTCTGTTCAATCCTATTAAAGAAAGTATAATAAAACAAAACAGAGAGTATCGAAATGGATTTTATTTTATTGAAAAAAGCACTCTTCTATATTTTGTTCTGCTCATCACGTTTCAGATAGATACCGAAAAATATGTTCTCAATTTCGTCGGTCTGTCTGTTTGGAGCATTGCTGAAAAACTACTTATCCAACTGGTTTCAAATTTTACGCAAAAATCAAGGAGATAATCTGGTAAAACTGGAAAAAATTCAACAGAACGGAACAAAATGGCGGCCTAATAAAATGTTTAATAAATCAGTGCAAGAATCGACTTACTCAATTAACTACACGTTTGTAGAAAACAAGTAGAAGAATCAAGCGTGACGTAGAAATTAATGATAACATTTTGGTACGGGTCGAACATGAAGGAACATAATGAATTTGTTTCATAGTTGTTTAAATTTTGAATGATACATGTTTAGTATGAACTTTGTTAATGAAAACTGAAACTGTTGTCAAACTAGTATCATTAATATCTATTAAAGAATCATTATAAAAAAATTGGAATAGTGACTCTATTTATTTCCTCACATAATCATTGAGTAGTTACATTAAATTGCGTTATCTTTTACTTTTGTGAATAAAAGATACGATTCATACTTCAGGGTAATTGGTTAAAACTGATCTGTAAAAAAACTTAACCGGAAATGACCTCCAAATGAATTTTTCTTTTGATCAGAAAAGTAAAAGATAAGACAATTTGTATATGTAAATACTAAAGGACTATGTACGGAACTAAGTAGGCCCATACTTTACAATCTCCAATAAAACGAAGGATAATGAGGTACTTTCCGCGTAAAGGAAATTATCCAATTTTTTATAATTACTAAAATAATAAACCAAAGAACACAACAACTTTCATATATATAATAGCATTTCCCACTTATTCTTCCTAAATATGGATTGATATTTAAATGTTTTTTTTTTTCGTTTTTTTGCTTCTTTTGTATTTTCATTTCAATGCCTCTGAAGTATATTTTGAGTAATTTACGGACTTAACATAACTTAGCATCTTCTATCGTTTATTTTTTTTATTCTATCTCGTAGCAGAATACACCGACTGTATTTCAAATAAAAGCGCATAAACTTACGTGTGGTGGTAATAATAAGTCTACCTTTTACTTTTCTACTACTCTTTTTACTTGGCGATAAGATGTATGAATCCAAACAGGAAAAAAGCATAACATAATTTACATTTCAAAATCGAAAAAATTGAAAAGTTTGTATAAAAACGTATTTAACGTAACGATCAGATCAAATACAATATCGGCATTTCTTTCATTAATAATTTAGAAAATATTAGCTACAACTCGTAGTCATTACCAGACTCGGCCATCCAATTATAACTGAAGAATGAAGATATAAGCCAAGTAATTAATTATAAGTTAATACGGCCATCAATAAATTGTCTGGAATATTAACATGAGACCCACTAGATGTTGGTCTATATGAGGCTCGAAACTAAACTGTTCTTCAATTGAAACGCAACCGCTATTTTTTTGGTAATTTCCAAGTTATCACAACTGTCGGAATCATTTGTCATTGGATAGGCTATTTCTTCCAAAAAAAAACTATGTTGTTTTATTTATTTAATATTTTGAAAATTGGTATGTACAGGGTGTAAAACTAAACTGTGATTTTTACTAAAATTTTCTTAAGGCCGAAAAACAGCATATATTTGCTACTTCATATTTGAGACTCACCAAATTAATTGATATGATATATAAATGAAAGTATATTCTCAGTTTCTAGTTCTTCATGGATGGAAAAATTCGATGTGTTTTAATTTCGGGTTTATATTTGTTCACTAATGTTGTTTTGAAAAGAACAGTTTTGTTGATGTTTCGCCAAAATATCATTTCGCATTCTCGAAGCTCTCTCGCGTCCGAATAGAGACCGAAGTGTTAGTGATTATAAAAACTGGAAACATGTCTTAAGAAGATTATGGAACTGACTGATTCATATGCAGAGTATTCCACTCGAATTATACTAGACATCGTTCTTGAAAAAGATGATCTCATAACAACCTAGATGTCAAGTCGTTGTATCTTCCTATCCACATATAATATAACTCTCACAATATTGCCTTTAAAATACTGATATTTCATTTAACGTGCTCAATATGACCAGTAGCGGCGAATTTATTTCTAATATACTTCGAAAAAGCAAGTTTGAAGCCCAAATTATTATACATAACATGGTCATACAGAGCTCCAACATTTTCTGACTCAACCAGTTAAAATTCAAGCTGTGGCCAATACTTTAATATCTACATCCCTGAAATTAACTGAAACGCAAACGAGACAAACTTAATATATCTGGCGCTTTAAAGAAAAATGATTACATAAATCGCACCACAGAGAATGATATTAATGTTCAAGGTTCCCGAACAATGAACACCAAAAATTATGAGCCGAAAAAGCAACAAATACCATATGTAAAAGGCACAACAGACAGAATTGGAATAGTTCTTAGAAACCATAACATACAAACAATTAGCCACAAACAACCGTAGGTAAACTAATAGGAACCTCAAGAGACAAATCACATTCGAAAACAACGGAGTATACAGCATCCCAGGACAGTGAAAAGTTGGACGTTGGGCAAACTAACAAGCGAATATCAGCAAAAAAAGAAAAGCATAAACTCAGTATCGGAAACAGTGTACCTTCTCTCTATTCTTACATCATTAGGAAACGTGACACAAAATATATTTTGAAGGTTGTTTTGATAGAAACTTATTGGGATTCGATTGAGAGGCAATTTGCATATACAGTTTTAACACAGTTTTTACAAAGCCTTAACATTCTGGTATGCGAAGCCCGAAAATTTGACCACATTGTTATAGTTACTGCCGCGCCTACTACAATTGGTAAAAGAATTGGGACTTCGCAAGAACTAGATGCATATTCAAGGTCTGGGGAGTGCCAAGACATATTAAATTACATTTTTCAAAGAATGTTCACATTGAATGAAGAATGAACCCATTGCAAACACCTCTCAAATATTAAAACTTGCTTAATTTTTTCTCAAAACGAAATCCTCCATAGCAGACATTTTAATATATTTCCTATCATATCCCTATTTGGAAAAAAATTATGCTATAAGATTAAGAAACTGATTAAATACTGTAACATATACTTAAAATGAACCCAAAACCAAAATGATTTGCTAAAAAGCAGCTCTCTACTAAACAGACATGATGGAACAATTTAAAATGTTAAAAACGTCAACCATTTTTATAACAAATCTATTTAGTAGATTGGTACTTTTTAGCAAACTGCATTTTTTTTAAATGTAATTTTGATGTCCGTCAGTGTTTGTTTTGTCTCTGTTACATGTGCATTGTTAAAAACGTTGATTAGTCGAAAGCGCTCTACTAAGATAACTAATATGGATATTATACACGTTATATAAACTGTTTCATAACTTTAATACATATTAATAGCATTCCTTCGCATATATGCTGTGAATGTGAAAAAAAGTGCACGAGCTCAACAATGGAGCTACTTAGTTAAGTTTTATTTATCATTTGTCATGTTTAGCTGATTTAGAAAAAAAGATTTTATTTTCGACTTGTATATGTAGGTATACAGGGTCACCAGTAAAAAGATAGATAGATAGATAGATAGATAGATAATTTATTGGTGCCAATACAAGAAGTTACACAGGTCAATAAAATAGTTCAAAAGCAGTCTTAAAAATCAGTATAAAAACTCTTAAATCTAGTAATAAATGTGAAAATATAAAGACAATACTTAATTAAAAAAAATACATATATAGACTAACAATACAGAAACTTGTCGAAAAACATTGATTTCAAGATGGCCTTAAGATAATTTGGACAATTATAACAAACAATGACTTAATTTAATTAAAGTTAAAAATTATAATATTCATCTATGGAATAAAAAATATCTATCAAGCAATAACTTTTTTAATTTGATTTTAAACCCACTTCCACCTATTGACTTAATATCAGTTGGAAGCTTATTATAAAGTTTAGGACCATAGTAATTTATAGAATACCTACTCCTATAAATACGAGTATAATCAAGAGCTATATCATCGTCATGCCTTGTATTATAATTATGTTTTTGATTCTGAAGGTTATAAGTATTTGAGTTTTTCTTTGCATGTAAAAGACATCTATAAATATATACTGAAGGTAGAGTAACTATACCTAACTCTCGAAAACCCGATCTGACATCTTCACGGTAGCCCAGTCCGGCAACCACTCTCACTGCTCTACGCTGGATGGAAAAAATTAAGTCAGCATGTGCCGAATGGCCCCATGCTAAAATAGCATAGGACATTTTGCTGTGAAAAAGACTTAGAGTAATTTATTTTTTATGAAACAGCTACCCACATTATAACCCATAATTTGTGCTATTTCTGTTCATACTATAAATATCTGAAAAAACTAAGAATTATATATGAAAGTATTGAACTGCTTTACCAACTAGTATATAAATTTAGCACAAAAAAAAAACACAAAAGACATTCAAATCGGTGACATGCTTTATCGCACATAAAGCGAAAAATAAAAGTAAAACTAACTCTGATTCCTCCGTATACCTTTGCAAAATTTGTGCGAGATCCGTGAAATATATTCTAGTTTTCGATCCAAATCCATTTGTAGTGACGCTTAAAATATTTGGCAGTGAAGCTGGTTTGCAGATCAACTGCCTTACACAAATTGCGAAGGCAATACACTGCACTTGAGAGCTTACTTGAGAGTATCTGAGTATGGGATTCCCATGTTAAGAGAGGATCCAAAGTGACGCCAAGAAATTTGATGGTGGTCTTATCAGAAGAACTGTCCCTGTGAGAGAAAATAAGCTTATGTGTTTTTTCATTATTTAATGCTAAATTATTACTCTGGAACCGAGCCCTGCGGGACACCACTGCAACAGTCTTCATAGTCTGAAAATTTGTTATTGAAAAAAACAGTCTATTTCCGATTTGTAAGATATGAGCTCAGAAGACTCAAGCTAGAAATGTCAAAGCCATATGAGTTCAACTTAGATAGCAAAATCAAATAAAAGACGCAATCGAAAACCTTCAACAAGTCACAGAAAAGTGAACCCACATACAGACAGCCTTCGTAGCCCTCAGCAATGAGGTCAACAAATGTAGTAATAGCAGACTCAGTAGATCTATTCTTTCTGTAACCAAATTGACTACAGGAAAACAAACCATTTGCCTCAAAATAAGAACAAATCCGATCCGTAAGTATCTTTTCTAGGATTTTTCCTAGCAGAGGGATAATGGAAATGGGTCTGTAATTGTCGACCTGCTCAGGGGTTCCGTTCTTCAATATAGGAATCACCTTGGATATCTTTAAGTCTGAAGGAAACACACTGCCTGTAATGCATTCATTGAATAATTTAGTGAGCGGTGTTATTATCAAATTTAATACCCTCTTTAAAATTTTAGTATTAAAACCATATGTCACAGCTACCTAAGTTTTTTAAATTAGTGACAACTTCCTTTACTTTCACCTCCGATATAGGAGAAAATGAAAAATCTAAATTCCTCGAAACATTTTTCATAAATTGAGAGAAATGCTTTCTTTTAGTGGGCAAAGAAGAAACAATCTTATTTGCAATGTTAGCAAAAAATGTATTAAGCTCAGATGGATTTAATGATGAGATAGTTTTTTGGGATTTTTTAGTAAAATTATTTATAACATCCCGCATTGCCTTAGGTTTATTGGTTTTGGAATTGATATAATTTATATTAGCTTGTTTTTTACTTTCATCAATTTTAAAACGATAGGCTGTTTTATAATTATGAAAAGTTTCTCTATTTTCTCCAGTAGGATATTTTTGGTAAAATGAATTTAAAAAGTTTAATCTTTCCCTCATATCCCGTAACTCAAGAGTAAACCAGTTAATGTTGGATTTATTGGTGTTAATTTTTTTAATGGGAAATGCTTTTTCCTGTGTTGTTACAAGAGACTGCGTAAATAAGTGACATTTTGTATCTAGAGATAAAAAGAAAGTCAAAAGTAACAGCTTGAACAAGTGTAAAGAATGTCACTAGACCCACCTCCGTAACAGGTCTATAATTAAGCCCTCCATTTTATTTCTATGTTAATACAAATTTCAATTGCATTGTGGTCAGAGAGTGCCAGATCTCTAACACGAGTAGAAAACTTATCACTCTCCAAGTTAGTCAAAATATTGTCTAAACAATTATCAGCTCTTGTACTAGCTATTATTGCCCGATAGAAATTTGACGGGATTTTTTTCTAATAATTGATTTACGTGAAATTAAAGTTTGAAAAAGTTTTTGCTGGAAAAACAATAAAAACATTTAGTCATGTGATTTATCTTACCTGTTAAATTTGATTTTTTTTTAAATGGCAAAAAACTACCCTTTTTCTCAAATTTTTAAAAAATACTATAGAAAAAAGTTGTTTATTGTTTGATTGTATAACTATGTGCCAAATTTCAAGGCTATCGGTTGACTTAAAATGTTTCTCCATTTTTTTTTAATTTTATGTTTTTTCACATTACCGAATGTAAGCAAACCTGAGTTAACAATTTACTCTTGATAAGTTTTTCGCCTAAATGAATTTTCTTATTTATTTTTATTTTATTTAAGATGGAGATTTGTTGATGAAAACCTAAATGGGTCCAAAAAAATGCTTCCAATTTGATGCAAAGTTTATCCAATTTCCACAATTTGATGTAAAATATTTTCAAATTGGGTTATTGATGAAGTTAATATGTTTATTTACTATTTAATAAAAAAGAAACTGAGAAAACTGTATTTTCTATTTCTATATCGCCCTCTCCAAAAATAAATATAACAGGGTATTAGGTAGAGTGATTGGCAACTTAAGGATTTGCCAGTCAAAATTTTGATCTGTACTGAAATTTTGTTATTGAAATATTATTTCCAAGCGATTTTTTGATTAACGAAACATCGAACTTCACATACAAATATTTATGTAATACCTTGTAAGTAATAATTATTGATATTCGAGACGTTTTACAGAAAAATACAAAATTTACAGTTATTGGCCACACGAACATAGTTATTGGCACATTACCGTACGGTCATTGGTCGAGCTACAAATTTTGATTTATACTGTTTTTTGAGACTCCTCTATACAGGTAATATGGTAAGTTCTGAAACAAAACTGACATCTCACTACAGTTTTTAATTGAATTATGTTCAATAAGCAGCAATAACATAATCCTTGTGCAAACTTGGCACAACTTGGAGACGCTGCAATCCATCTGCTTTCACTATTATATAACAATGACTGGAATAATGACCGTTAGAGATACGAATTAGCAATGTTGCCAAAGTTCTGTGCATATTCTTTTATTGTCGGATTGTTCTCAGAAATCTTAATATTTCAATGTAAATTCGAAGTGACCAATAACTAATGAGTGGCCGATGACTGTACCCGTTACCATATTTTTGTTAAATTATTTGAAATAACCAAATAAAGCCTAAATTATAAAGTAGCCTATGAAAACAATTGATTAAATTCTTTATCCAACGATTCTATTAATAATAATCCACTCATAGTTTAAATCAGGTTTTACATTCGGTTAACTAGGTGAAAAAGCATTAGGTTAGAAATGTTTTTTTCAACTTAATGTTTTTATTATTAAAATATCAATGCAATCTTATTAATAGAATCATTGGATAGAGAAATTAATCAATTATTTTCATAGGCTCCTTTAAAATTTAGGCTCCATTTTGATTATTTCAATTAATTTAATAAAAATATTCAGTTTATTTTTAGAAAGGGTGATATAGAAATAGAAAAAAAGGTATTCTGAATTTCGATTTAATTAAATATTAAATAAATATATTATAACTTAATAAATAACCCAATTTAAAAATATTTCACTTTAAACTGTGGAAACTGGATGAATGTTGCATCAAGTTGCACACACATTTTTTTGGATCCATTTACGTTTTCAACAACAAAATGCCGTTTAAAATAAAAAATTAATTAACAAAATGTATTTAGGCGATGAACTTGTCAAAAATAATTAGTTTAATTCAGTTGGGCTTATGTATTCAGTAAAGTGAAAAAGCATAAACATTTTAAAAAATGAGAAAAGTTTTATCGATAGCGCTGAAATTTAGCATATATCTATAAAAGCGGAAAGAAACCACTTTTTCCTCTAGAGAAAACTGGAGTAAGTTGACGAGGTTAAGCAAGAAAACATTTAAGTTTTTAAAGAATATAATCTCATCGAGTTTATTTTTGTTCCAAAGCTACATGAGTTAGTTCTATGTTAGTAAGTTCAGTAACAAAATAATGTTTTTGGAAAAGTTGAAACTCGTCATCTTATCCAGTACGTCGGATAAGTTGACGATAAAATGCTATTAAAATTATGAATCAACAAAACAAAATCGTGAATTAAATCAAAATTGTTGCATTCTTCATGCCACTAAATTTGACAGGGAGTACACTGTAACCATTTATAGCACTTGCATTGATAACATTTTAATCAATATCGATAAGCCATTTGTTGCTTCCGTTGTAAATTTGGGCCTATCGAATCATTTCTCATAATTTTTGGAAACTGAATTTTAGACTTACAAACAAACTAAAAATGCCAGCTGAGATTTCTTTAACAAAAATATAAATAACTTTATAGAATACATAAGAGAAGAAGAAAAATGATATGGTGTTCTTTCTCGGGAATATCCAAATAGTGCAATTGAGATCTTTTCTAGACAATTATTTTATTATTATGAATTATGCTTTCGTCTTGTCAAAATTAATATATTCTGCAAAAAGAGGGACTCAAAAAATATTTGCCTAATACCGGAGCTACTTCACCTAAAAGGGAAAGTGACACTATATACTGATTTGTTAAAAAGGATGAAAAATATAAACTTCTTAATAATATTTATAAAGAAAAATTAAAACTATTTTACTACTATGTAATAAAATGGAAACCATATACAAAATTCAAACAATAAATCAAATGCTGTGGCAATTGATTAAGACCTTGCAAAAAGAAAGATCAATCTAAAAATGAAATTAGGGTTGTTTATAATGGAGAATTTGATCCAAATAATGTGATGGCAGATAATTTTAATTTTAACTCTATCCATAAGTAATAATGGTGAAACTGCTTTTGTGTGCAGATGTATACCATTTTGGAATAGAACCTTATTTTCATCATCTATATATGAAAAAGTTATTTTAAATTTTATCACTAGTCTCAAGAACTCAATAATTTGCTAAAAAATGTAAATTTGTTTTGTGTAAAGTATTATCTCACCTTATAAATATGTCTGTAGCGTTTGCGATATTCCCATTAAAATTAGCCGCAGCCATACTTTTTTATAAGAAGGGGGTATTTCCAAACTTTCTCAAATAAATATAGAAATTCAATTATTAAAATTTCTAAATAAAATTAATCTACTTAATGATTCTCAGTAGGGATTTACGGAATCACGTAGTACTGAAAGTGATCTATGTGATTTTTATATGGCAATCGTTAATGCTGTTAATAAGAATTTCTATGTCTCAGGCTTGATTGCAGTTTGACATGCTTAACCACAACATTCTCTTGTCTAAACTGGCAATTTATGGGATAAGAGGACAGGCATGGGAGCTGCTGATATCTTACTTAAATAGGCTTATGCAGTATGTTTTGGGGCTAAAAGTAATTCTTTACTAAAAGAGCAAGGGTCACAGGTCTGGGTTCTTGGGCCATTGTTCTACCTTATTTATTCTAATGAGCTAATTTCTCATCTGCAGCAAACCTCTTCAGGTATAACGATTGTATCATACGCTGATGATACAAATATTTTTGTTGTAAAGAATGATGCATAATTGGCGATAATTGTCTCATAGAATCATCTAATTTCTGTATAATCACTAAATTTTGACGAAACCTTACGATAGCTGAATCATGTTGATAATCTCTCAGTTAACTTAACGAAGAGTTGCCATGCACTCTTTATCTAGTTACCACACTCAAAATGTTGTTATCGATATATTATGCTGACATTTATGTCACCTATCCTAGGATATAATCAATTGGGGAGCAAATTCGAACATGCAAAGAGTATTTTTACTTCAGAAGTATGCATTTCGGATTATATTTGGGTTCCTTTAAGACCCTTGCAGGAAATATTTTAAGAAATCTAGAAATTTTAAAGCTACAGAAATATATATTATCAAAATTTGTATATTTGTCTATCTGCATAAGGACCTTTTTCAATCAAACCGCACTTTACATAACTACAGTACCAGAGATAAAGAATTGTTATTGCTTGCTTCACATAAGACAACGTTAAACATAGCCTAAAATGGATTTAAATTTTGTAATAGACTTCGAAATTATATAAAACACGCTGCTACTATAAGAATTTTTAAAGGCATATTCAATTTCTGTGAATGTCTGTATTAAGTCCTAATTGAGCCTGCGGTGTAAACGTTTTTGGGGTGAGACCTGTTACTGATATGACGAGAGGGACAATAATGACTCTTTCCTGTTTCCACAGCCTTTTTATTTCCGTTGCCAAGTCGGTGTATTTGGCGATCTTCTCACTGTATTTCGCTTGGATGTTCTTGTTGTTAGGGGCAGCCATGTCAATTAAATAAGTGATTTTTTTTTTGGATTGAAAGGTGATATCGGGTCTGTTTGCGGGGATTGTTTTATCTGTGTGGATGCTAATGTCCCAGTAGAGCTTCTAGTCTTCGTTTTCAAGTAAGGATTTTTGTATAATGGTAATAAGGCTCTGTGTTTTCCATTAGTTTGTATGTTATAGCTAATGCTTGATGAACGACCTCCGCTGCTGAGTTGTGTATCGCGGTGTATTCAGTTCCGGCCATTATTCTACATCCACTCGTTACGTGATCGATCGTTTCTCTCTGCTGGTGACATCTCCTGCACCTGTCGTCTTCAATGGTTGTGTCCTTGATGATGTGCTTTCGGTAGTTTCTGGTTGCTATGACTTTGTCCTGGATGGCAAGCAGGAAGCCTTCTGTTTCGGGGAACAACTGCCATTCTTGTAACCACGTATATGAAAGCTTTTTATATATGTGGCCTCGCTTTTGGTGGTATCTGTGTCTTGCGTTGAGCCGTGTCTAGTCGTGATTGGATGTGACTGTGTGCGTCTGCTGCGTGGCTCGTTTGAGACAGGTCGAGTGCTGTATAATTCTTGTCTGCCTTCTCTATTGCCTTGTGGAGGTTTGTTTGTTGTGGAAGAATTTTCGAGTTCGTAAATATGTTTTTTATTTAGCTTTTGTATATCTATAATTCCCCTCTCTCGTTCTTTTCTCTCGATGGTGAGTCTTTCCTTGCATGCGTTGGAATATAATTTCCTGTGTTTACTGAATTCAGAGTCTATGAGAATGTGAATGTGTTCTATGTCTGTGTGTGACCATTTAATGATACCAAACGAATACGTAAGAATAGGTATGGCGAAGGTGTTAATAGTTTTCGTTAGATTTCTGGAGTTCAGTTTTGTTTTTAGTAGTTTTTATGAGTCTGGTTTTAAATTCCGTCTTGAGCTCTGATATGAGTGTGATTCATTTAGGTGCTTTGATGGAAGCCTAGGTAACTGTATGTTTCTTCTTTCAGCATGTTATCTATGGTTTCATTGTTGATTACTTCCATCGTAGGGTGGTCTTTCTACTGTCCCTTGTTGACATGAAGTAGCTTGCATTTACTTATACCAAATTCCATAATGATGTCCAGGGTAAACGTTTCTGTGATTTTAAGGATTCCCTTAGCTGTGCCTTTGTGCTTGCGTATAATTTTATGTCATCCATGTACAAGAGATGGTTTATTTTGTGTAGGTTATTTTTTTGGTGTTTAATTTGGAATCCGAGGTTTGTGTTACTTAGTGTGTTTGAGAGTAGATTGAGACAGAGGCAGAACCCCAAAGCGCTGAGAGAATCTCCCTGGAATATACATCGTCTGATGTAGATCTCTTCTGTTTCGATGTGTTCTTTTTGTGTTCTCAGGTTGATTTTAGTTTTCCACGTATTTATGATTTGCGTAAGAAATTACCTGATGTTTTTATTGACTTTGTATAATTCTAGCACTCTGGTTAGCAAAATGTGGGGTATCGAATCAAAAGCTTTTTTATAATCTATGTATAAAGGTTTCTATAATTTTTCCTGGGTTGTTCCATGTTGACGCTGTTTATAATTAGCTGCTTCTTGTATCCTCGGCTGTTTTTCCTGCACCTTTTTTGCTCTTCCGTAAGAATGTTTTTGTTTGCTAGGTGTTGTTCTATTCTCCTAGTAATTGTGGCTGTAATGATCTTATATAGGGTTGGAAGGTTCGTAATAGATCGGTAATTTGACGGATCCTTACTGTCTAAATTTTTGGGTTTAAGGTATCTTATTCCTTGGGTGAGAAAACTGGGGAGTGTGCTAGGTTTTAAAATAATTTCATTAATTTGGCGAGTAAGAACTTCATATGTGGAGGTAAACTGTTTGTTCCAGAAGTTATGAATTGAATATTCCAGGACATCTCCAGTTATGCGTGTATTTAACTGTTTCTGCAACTTCTTGTGTTGTCATTGCAAAATCCTCTTGTTCCTCCAAGCACTTGTATCTGTCTTCTTCCGTTTTAATCCATGAAGTGTTATTATTGTGTAGTTTCGGTTCTGACCAAGTATTCTGTGATCTATTGTTTCGTCGGTGGTTCTATTACTCGTGCCTCTTCATTGCTCATGATTTTTTGGTAGAACTGTTTTTCGCTTTTTCGAAACAGGATGTTAGAGTCCTTTCTATCATTTGACTCTTTGTATCTTCGGAGTCTTGTGATATACACGGATAATTTTTGCTTCAGAGTGTCAAAGATTTCTGTAAGCGTGTGATTAGGAGATGCAGATTTGATTTTCTCTACACTTTGTGTGATAGGTTTTGACTTGCTGCCGTTCATGAATTGGGTAAGATGTCCTAATTATTTTCTAATTTTGTTGATTTTGTTTTCGATCCTTATCTGCCATTTGAATTTTGGTTTTATGCTATTGGTGTTTCCATGTCGTGGGAGTTTCTGATTGTTCTGGGTTATCGTGGTTATAGCTGCTACCTAGATCACTGTATGAATGTCCTTAATTGTGCTCCCATTCGTTATATACTCGGGAATAATGTGTTCGTTGATGGTCTTTAGGATTTTGTGTGCCCTGTTTGAAGATTACACGAGGAATAGGATCTCTTTTGGTAGGATCGGAGCCTGACCATTTTTATTATTAATTAATATTAATATTATTATTATTATTATTATTATTATTAATATTATTAATTAATATTAATATTATTATTATTATTACTCAAATGTGTTAATAACACCGAATTAAAAGCAATATACAACTTGGTGTTAACTAACATGAACAAATCCAGGTGGCGCAAATATTTAAGTTGAGTTACAAACGGCCAGTTTATTTTCAATTGTCAATCTTAATAAAAATGCACTACGTTCTATTATATATGCACTACGTTCTATTATATAAATTATTAATAATATTTTAACATTAGATACCGTACTGCTTCAAATCCGAAAAGAAGAAGGTTCTATTTGTTAAATCAGTACCTAATTTGATGAACGGAAAAGGGCTACACCTAGTAATTAAATTCAGCACGCCAATAAAACATTAAGCAGAAAAATAGACAGCATGATTGTCACTACTTTTCTTTTAGATTTCGCCACTTCAGGCCATGTCACAATCGCGTAAGAACAGTCGGGCTTCGAAAAAACTACAGAGCTTTACTACAATATCGTTATATATAAATTTGTTACTGAAGTCGATTTTTCAGGATACAATAAAATCATTGATATTTATAAGTCTCACTCTAGCTCTGGCAATATTACTGTAGTCGGCAAGCTAAATATAAAACATACAGTCATGGAAAACCCTCAGTGTTTGCTAGGACGCGCAGAGACGGTAATGCCTTCAGATATGTTAACCCCAAAATTTTAAAGGAGTGTAATACAGGGTCGGCTTTATTATATTTTTTTTTGGAAGCAAGGCATCCTCACTTTAAACTTGTATCAGATGTTTCAGGATATATCAGTACTTTGGGGTTATAAAAAATCAAATCCTTTTTATTTCGATTACTGCTGCAAATTAAGACTTATTTCTCCTTCGAGTGCCACAGTACGATTTTTTGCAATTTTTGCGTGATTTTCGGCCAGCAATTTGAGTGCTGTATAAAATATAGATTTAGGCCTGGTTAAAGTAGCCAAACAAAACATTAACGATTTAGTATCTAAACTGTAAAGTTGCAGCATTGTTGGGTTTAAACAAATTAAGTTCTAAAAAACATTATGCTTGCGCAATTTATGGCGTCATTTGTTGTAAAGTTGTTAAATCCTTTTGCTGTTTTGAAATTATGAGGTCATATTTCCATATGTAAGTTGGCAATAAATATTTTATGTTGAGCCTATGCGTTTGTAAATACGTAAACAAAATATTTATAGTTATTTTAGTCATTTTAATAGTCGAAGAAAGGTATGAATCTAATAAAATATACAGTTACATTTTACACTTTCTTGAAACATTGACCACGTGAAAGTTCGTATAGTCAATAACAATAACCATTTAAATAAAAAGGACAGTCAATTTATATTAATGCATTACTTTTAAGAGAAAACTGTTCTTTTATTGTTGTCTCATTATTCATATATATTGTCTATTTTAAGATGTCAACAAGCTGGTGCTTACATTTATTTAATGAGTTTTAAGATGCGAATTACCAAGCCCGTACTAGTAGTGATAAATAAAAAGCTAGTAATAAATAATGTATAATTATAACTTAAAAAAATACTAGTATCACTAATATATTATAAACTCTAGTAGATTATAACAAATCTGCGAAAGTATGAAGATGTCTGATGACATCTGTTAAAAATTATATAATTTAAAAAAGTTGTTTCTATAAAAATTTTATGTTCGTATACGAATTTTAATTAGCTAATTAAACAACAATTTACTTTATAATTCAATTTTTTTCACAAGATTATGACCTCCTCATTTCATTAAAAAAATAACAAATGAAAAAAAAAATCTGTGATGCACAAATTTCCTATAACTGTCCTACTTTAATTAAATTAAGTATTTTCTTGCCTTTAAGAGAAACAAATGCATAATAAAATAGAAAGATATTAAAATAAAATCATAACTTGAGGGCAGCTTATCTGTAATATGACAAACAAAACCATTAAATATATTTTAATGGATTCTATTGTCATCTGCAACATTTTTGAAGCTATATGGAATACGTCAAAATAAAATAATTGTTTGTGTTAGTATTTTATAGGATATCCAATAAAAACTAACTTTTTTTGTTAATGTTAATCCTCAAATTAAACAACAAAATGATGTTTAATTTATTCTCCAAACTTAACCATTTAATTATTTCCTATATAACAAACAAAAAGTATTTTAACTTTCCTCGTAAAGAAAGGTAATGTAATCGTGAAAAAATCATCCTTGGAGATTTTTTTAGATCTCAGGGTCCCTAGATGCCAAAAACATGTTTTCTTAATTTCGTGGTTATGCCTGTTTACGGATAGCTGAAAAACTACTCATACAATTGGATATTGGCCAAAAAAGGGTCAGATGGGAATGACATGGTAAGATTTTGGTAAAAATCCTAAATTGCGAAACAAAATGGTAACCTTATAAAATATTAAAAAAATTATTAATCTAATTTACCTCAAATTTTATACAAAAATCAAATTTGACATAGGTAAAACAGATTAAATTTTGGTAAGGTGCCATTATATTGAAACAAAATGACAGTCCAATTAAGTGTTTGAAATATTAGTATCAGAAAACTACTGGTCCAATTAAGTTGAAACTTTGCAAGAAAATCAAGCGACAAACAGGGATGAATAACTATTCAAATGAACGGTGGCTTTCGGCTTGACAAAAACAATATAAAAATCTAGAAAAACGCTAGAAAATATACATAAAAGTAATGTGAAGAAAAATAAATACGAATTCTACCACACACAGATAACACGCGTAAAAAACCGAAAATTTGTTTTTAAATGTTTTTATTTTTTTCTGACTTAATATATTACATAGTTAAAAAATAACTTAAAATAAATTTTACATTCGTAATGCAACTTTTTGCCTGTCTGT
This sequence comes from Kuschelorhynchus macadamiae, assembly GCA_030620095.1. NCBI lineage: Eukaryota > Metazoa > Arthropoda > Insecta > Coleoptera > Curculionidae > Kuschelorhynchus > Kuschelorhynchus macadamiae. The sequence continues at coordinate 1,095,661 of JAUTXW010000011.1, read as the reverse complement.
TGGCGACGATCATCAGGACGGCTTTTTTAAATACCGGCTTGTATTTTTTATTGCACTTTCAGAAACTCAAGACTAGCTGCATCTTACTATAATATTAGCTTAGTCGCATTAGAACGTTTTGAGCCTAATTAAAACATCTTTAATAATCTCCACGATTTTTTTTAAATTTTTATTTTCTCTTCAAGTTTTTAATAATCCTGTTAAATTAATGTAAAAAATTAAGAAAACCCTACCATATTTTATTTATGAGATTATTTAAAAATATGAATTTTCCTTATTACCATGGAAACCAAGAGGTGCTCAGGAACATTTGTAAGGTCCAGTGATAATGAATTAGCCTGTAGTTTCAATGCATACTCAAAAAAAATTATATGAGGGAAAAACATCAGATTATTAGAAATTTAACAGCAGTAGAAGATATTTAAAAAATAGCAAAAGACTTAATAAATAATAATTTTATAAATATGGAGCCGAATACTTTTAATATTATAAACTTGTGATATTATTATGGCTATCGTAATAAAAATTTTTTGTGAGCTCTGCAAAATATTATTAGGCAAATGATTGTTTCCTTAGATTTTTACTTCTTAACAGAGAAATTTCTTCTTATCCCCTTTTAATAATTTATAACTATATTATATTATAATTACCAGTATTTCTTGAATTTACAACGTTAAAAATTTTGATTATGCCTCAATTTAGCCAGAACTTTAGACATAGATAAAATCTGCAAACAAAAATTTGTTAACATGCAAACTAAATAAATAACATCTGGTTCAAGGCTACCCACATACGTGAATGAGGAGTGAAAGATGATACTTATTCAAATGCCATACATTACTCTTAAAGAACATTAACAACGTCAAATTTGTGTTAAAGTTAAGTATAAATTACACTAAAAAACAAACTAGTCAGACTTTATAACCTATTACAAAATATTTCACCTGTCTAAGACCCTGATACAGAGATTCAGCGATGATGATATGCCTGAATAAAATGACTGCTGTTTTGAAGATATTCACAATAAGGTTATTGTTTTGACACCAATTACCTACCTTAACAATGTCTGAAGCCTTTGGGGATAGGGATGTAATTCCAGGGGCAGACATAATACATGATGTTGTCCGCGAATTGAACCAGGGAACTTATATTTACCTTTAAATGTATGTTATTCGAGAACATGGGAAATAAAATGGATCCAAGGATTGACCTCCCGAGTGACCTTTTTGTTTTCATTCTGACAAGGATCCCTCCATATGACCAATTTATCGGCAAGCCCGCGCATCCCAAGATATTCTGGCTTATACAACAAGAGTTCGAGATTAATAAGATCGAAAGCTCTACTAAAATCAAAGCAAATGGCTAATACTTTTTTCACCCCGATCCAAAGCGTTTATGGCGGAATTTAAAGCCTGAAAAATGGCTGCAACTAAGACAAACGAGCTGTCAATCTTTATCATAGATATAGCTTTTCCAAAACTTTTTCAAATTTTCAACAAATAAACCTCTCTTCGAATTTTTTAAAATGCTGAACCTAACAGTATCGTAACAATTATGCCAATGCGATGATTATGTCATTTTTGAATAAAACATGATTATATGAAGTTTTTCAAGTTTCTAATGAGAAAAAGTTCTATTTACTGCGAACTTGTTTGCTGATACTGTTTAGATATAAAGAAACTGTTATTTGAACATTACTATGTAAAGGTGCGCATTTACCGCAATCTATAAAAAACTATTATTTAACAGAAATTAACATTTACTTATACCTACTTTTCTTATCCGCATTTAGTAACCATAAAATAACCATTAAGAAACAAATCATTTAAAAGGCTACACTCAGGATATAGAATAAATGTATGAACTTACCTAACGAAGTAAATAACAACATAAATTATTTAATAGTATACACGTAAGCTATTTTCTGCGTAAATTTAATACGATTGTTATATAATAGGAATAAAAATTAATTAAACATGAAATACTGTTTTATTATACGGTAAATTATATTGTTTGTTTACGTTTATGGGCAAGAAATAAGTTTTAAAGGGTAAGGAAAACCGAATAAATTTTACACACAGCGGTTTCAGCATAAAGTAAAAATATATTTCATTGAAATTTCGTCAAATTCTTGTTTACGAAACCAAAATGGTTTCAAACATCCTGTACTGTTTTGTTTTCGAATATATTTTAGGTATTTTTAATAACTTATATCGAAAATATTCCTATAAGTAATAAATATTATAAGTACTCGTATTTTATATGAATATCTTTTAGTGGACATTTTTCAGGATCAGTAAGTACTGAGAAGTCAAAGTTTAGAATGTGGTGAAAAAAATCAAATAACTGGGATTTGTCTTTAAACAAATCTGTATTAACGCATGAATATAGAAAAATATTGGAAAATAATGGCTAAAAAATTAAAATTCGTAGAAATACCATTGAGCTTCAAAAGGTTTGCAATATACGGATATTATAAGTATAATTCTATTAAGCACTATTTAGAACTTGATTGATCCCATCCCACTAATATCAGTATTCCAGCCAAAGTGTGTAGGAAGAATTTTTATAAAAACACGATTTGAAATTTGGTTTGCTTCGCTTACTCACTTACTTACCAACACCTCAGAATTTTTCCTTGCTCTAATCTTAGGTCTTTAAACTGTAATAAAAGATTGTAAACATAATAACACCATAAAGCATAGTACAGTAGTTTTTACATTGACACATACCGCTATTTTACTACGTCCTGTTCAATTCGTACCAGGTTATCCCATTTTCACATCTAATTTTTCTACAAAATTTAAAGTCAAAGATTTTTTACGTCGATTTTTAAAAAAATTATTTAGCATTTTGTTTCACCATTTTAAACTGAAACCCATACTATCAATCTTTACTCTGTTGGTCCGTAGATATTTCCCAGATATTGAGTTTCTAACTGTTAACGATTTGTTTGTTAACTTGTTGTTATGTTAGAGTGGTGTATTATTTGAGGTTAGGATCCAGTAAAAAAAAACAAAAGTCCTTTTTTAAATTGTCGACGTTTCGCAACTTTATTGTTGCATCGTCAGGACACAGAGATTTTATATCCTGCATGAAACCCATATTATCAGTCTTTACCTAATCCGTTGGTCGGCAGATATTTCGTAACTCCAAATAATACACTACTCTAACAACAAAAAGATCATTAATGAAAACCATTTAAAAGCTTAGTATCTGGGAAATATCTGAACCAATGGAGTAGGTAAAGACTAATAATATGGGTTTCATGCAGGGTATAAAATCTATGTGTCCTAAGAATGCAACAATAAAGCTGCGACACGTCGATTATTTGACAATAGACTTGTTAAAGAAAACCAATTAGAAACTTAATATTTAGGAAATATATGCGGACCAACGGAGTAGGTAAAGACTAATATTATAGGTTTCATGCAAGGTATAAAATCTATATAATATGTGCCCTGAGAATGCAACAATAAAGCTGCGACACGTCGACTATTTGACAATAGACTTGTTTTTTTTTCTGGATCGTAACCCCAAATAATACACCACTCTAACATAACAACAAGAAGATTGTTAAAGAAAACCATTTAGAAACTTAATATCTAGGAAATATATGCGGACCAACGGAGTAGGTAAAGACTGATAATATTGGTTTCATGCAGGATATACGATCTATATGTGTCCTGGGGGTGCAACAATTAATTTGGAAAACGTCGACAATTTAATAAGAGACTTGTTTTTTTTTACTGGATCTCTTGGATAATATTTTTTTTAATTTACCAGGTCATCCTCATATGACCTTTAATTTTTCGACAAAATTTGAAGGTAAGTAGCATTTAAGCTATATCGCGAACTGACAGACAGACCGACAGACGGACCGATCGAATTGATCAACATGTTTTTTGGCATCTAGGAACGCTAAAGCGTGAACATATGTTAAACCGGAGAGGGTGATTTTTTTACGAGTACAAATTTTATTTGGCCGCAATTTTGTTCCGCCATTATGAATTAGTAACACAGTTTTACTCAGGTTTTACTAGTTGAGCCCTATATCACAATTAGTTATGGCACACAATTTAAAATCAATCCAGTAGTTTTTCAGGCTGAATTTTTAATTATTTTATTATATCGCACTTTTGTTCCGTCATCTTGGATGCGTACTAAAATTTTACCAGTTGATTCTAATATAATACTTGGATGTTTGTGCGAAATTTGAGAAAAATTGAAAACAAAAAAAAGTAGTTTTTTAATAATACTTTTTTTAACATTTCACTAGGCCGCCATTTTGGATATTTACCAAAATATTACTAGGTCATCCACGTGACTTCATTTTTGATAAAAATTCAATCTGGTAAATATTCTATAAGCTATGCCGCGAAATGGCAGACAGACAGATCGACAGATGGACCGATGAAATTGATAAAACATATTTTTTGGCATCTAGGGACGGTAAAACGTAAAAATGTGTAAAACCTGAGAGGGTGACTTTTTCACGATTACAAACATTTTATTTGGCCGCTATTTTGTTCGGCCATCTTGACCTAGTACCACAATTTTACTAGTTGATCCTTATATCACAATTAGTTATGACACACAATTTGAAATCAAACCATTAAGCAGTTTTTCTGACTGAATTTTAAATATTTTATTAAGCCGCCATTTTGTTCCTCCATCTTGGATTCGTACCAACATGTTACCAGTTGATTCCAACATAATATTTGATATTTGTGCAAAATTTGAGATAAATTAGTTAAGTAGATTTTTAATAATATCTTTTTTAACATTTCACGCCATATTTGATTTTTATCAAAATCTCAACCCCATATGACCCTTAATTTTTGTCCAAAATTTGAAGTCAAACGGGTAAGTAGTTTTTTAGCTAAGCCGCGAAAAAGCGAAGAGACAGACAAACAGACAGATGGACAGATAGACCGACAAACAGACAGACAGACCGACGGAATTGAGAAAACATATTTTTCGTCACCTAGGGACCCTGAGACGTGAAGATCTCGGCGAGTGATTTGTTCACCATTATCATATCTAAAAAAAGTTATATCAGCGGTGTAGTAGTAGTATGAAATATTGGTAAATATTTACCCGGAACTTCCTTCATTATGAATATTTCCTTTTATTAGGAATAGTTAAGCATTTTTATTGGATGCCATTTTGTTCCAAAATATTGGATTCCTACCAATATTTTACCAGTTTCTACCTATACCACACTTGATTTTGGGCATAATTTAAAATGAATTCAATAGGTAGTTTTTACATTAATACACATTATGGTTTTGTTACGTCGTGTTGAATTCGCGCCAGTTTATCATATTTAATTTTTCTCCAAAATTTACAGTCAATTGAATAAAACGATTTTTTACGTTAATTTTTTTAACATGTTATTTGGCCGCCATTTTGTTTCGCCATCTTGAATTCGTAACACAACTTTACCAGCTTATCTCTATATCTAATCTAATAAGTAGCTTTTTTTCGGGCTGATTTTTTAAATATTTTATTAGGGCGCCATTTTGTTTTGCTATCTTATATTCATTCCAAAATGTTACCAGTTCATTTTTATGTAACACTTGATTGTTTTTCAAAATTTGAAGTAACTGAATAATTAGTTTTTTACTAATAATTTATATAACTATTATCAGGTCATCCCCATAATTTTTGTCCAAAATTTGAAGTTAATCTTATAAGTAGTTTTTAAGCTATTCCGCGAACTGACAGACATAGAGACAAACCGACAGGTGGACCAACGGAATTAATAAAACATATTTTTTGGCATCTAGTGACGCTACAACGCGAAGATATGTAAAACCTAGTGTTTTTTTAATATTACTAGATCATCCCCATATGACCCTTAATTTTTGACCATAATTTGAAGTCAATCGGGTAAACAGTTTTTTAGCTATGCCACGAACAGACAACCCGAGAGACCGACAGCCGACAGATAGACAGACAGACAGAAACGATCCAAAAAAATCTCGGATGGTGATTTTTTCACGATTACAACATTATGAAGGAAGTAAAAATTGATCCACAAGGGGTTCGAAATTAATTTGAAACTCTTTCGAAAAAGGTAATACAGTATTACAAATACTACATTTGAAATCAAGGAATATTAAAAATTCTTTCTAAGCACTGTACCATTTTAATTTTAAAAAATTTCTTTATATTCCAACTTCTTTATTAAAAAATTACACGGCTTTACACATCTCCTATTATTAGTCTGTTCTCAATAGACTTTGAGGCAATGACAGTAAAAGCGATTTCCTTTAAACTTTTCTGTCCATATTCTTCATTATAAATATTCTTTATAAGGTTCTTCCTGTCGAGTCTTGTGACTACCTTGTGAAAGCCTTTTCCTTTCACTTATTTTTTGGAAGTAGCAAAGGCGCATATGAATTAGGTTTTTCATTCCAGTTTTGTTTCTGTGGTTTTCTATAGTTTTTTTTGGAGATTCCTCCTATACTTGAGTAGCTTCTAATTAAAAAAGTTTGGTGTAAGTTTTCCTTACTTATTTCATACAGATGCGATCTGTAAAAAGCTGCCAAGTGCTATAAACATCAGAAAATCAGATGTTTAGCAATTTTTGTTTAAACTTTTGTTTCATACAGTAGACAGTTTTCTTAAAAAATTGGAACAAATCAACGCCGATATTATGCAAGATAAAGACTTAATCAATTTTATGTTTAGGTTATGAATGGGCACGTACAAATTTCCTTGCTTATACTTTGGCATTTTTAATTATAGTAATTGCACAATATTATTAATAATAATTATTATTTTCCCATTACATTATTGACAAACGTGTTCGAATAAATAGGTCCAATTTTTACTTACGTACTAAATTAAAATATTTTCTAGAGCCTGTTGGAAAGAACCCAATTTTAATATGTACTGCTGTCAAAAAATTTTTATCATTGGCAAATTCTATTGCCCAAAAGTTATTCTTTTCGCGAAAATTTGCAAATTTAAAAAGTATTTACTTTCGCAGCTTTAAAGATTAAGGGAAACTTGACTTCCTTTTCGTTATCTAATATACTTCCATCGCACAGTACATAAAGAAATAAAGACGCAGTAAATATTAAACATTCATTTTACTTGTGAATAAAAAAAGGTACGATTTTTATTATTACTAATTACTAAATCGAGTTGAATTATTAATTTGCAATAAAATCTGGCCTAATTGAGTTTAATGTTGGTCTGGTAAGTTTAACGTTTTTCTCTCGATTTGACATGTTTCAAGGATTACTGACTTTCATTGTTGTTTTCTTTCAGATTAATAATGTCCAAATTCTTTCTTAATTTGCTCGATATTAGTCCAGTCGGCGAAATCACAAATGGGATGGTAAGTAAGATGGTTTTGAATTTATATATTTTCGAACTTTAATTTATGTTTTTTCTCTTTCCGTCTTTTTAAGCTTATGGTCATCTAGATGAGCAATGTTACTAAGGTAGGCTCTTTTATTTTGTTTATCTATAATGGTAATCGCTGGTGCATTATTTTATATTAGTCTTACAGCATGGATTGACGTGTCTCAGTTTAAGTGGTGAGTATAAATCTCTAGAACTGGAAAAGGCATGCATTTATTTATTTTTATTTTTTTTAATAGTCAACACTGAATTGCAAGTTTCTGGTCGCTTGTGTTGCTTTAAGTAGTCCGTTGGTACCAATACTGTGCAGCCAGCTATGACTTGCTCAATCGCTTCGGTGTTTTTGTTGCATATTCGTCTTGGAGTCCCTCTGAATATATTTTATGTGGTCAGAACAAGATCCATACTTTTTTCCGCCTGATATCGCTCTAAGGACGTCCTTACCAAGATTGTGGCATCAAGTATAACTGATTTTTGCATAGTGCGGTAAGAATTCCATGGAATTGTGATTTCGCTTACACTTTCTTGAAGGTTCTAGGTATAAGGCCCATAGATGAGAGAATCATTGAAATCACTCTTTCACTTACTCTCTCATTATGTTTCAGGTCAGTATTTTTATTGTTCAGTATCGCAACATCAATTAGCATGTCTCTCTTCTTTTTTGTTGATAATGTTACCCCAGTATATTTTAATGTCCTCATTTTCTACAACCGGTGGTGGTTTAAACCTGTAGTACGGCTCCCGGTCTCTGCGTTTTTTAGAGTTCTTAGTATCTAATTTCAGGATTTTAAGATAGATTATTGTGACTACTTTATTTTGTCTTTTCAAATATGTATTTGCAGCTAGGCTTTGTCTTCTAGATAATATATGCTGGATAGTTCTTTGTTGATTATTACATCTTCTACACCATCTGTTGTTTGTTGTTAAAGGACATGTTTAAGATGATTTCGATCAGCTACCCTAGTAAGGCATTTTGATCGATAGGCTCCCTCTCCAGTTCGTAGTGGTAGTGAGCATGAAGCTCTTCAGAGGACCATTGTTCAACCTTGCTATGAGGAAAGCATTTTTGGAAAAGGTAAGAAACCTCTATCACTTAAATTCAGAGGGGTATATTATTATTATTGTTATTATTATTATTATTATTTCTGCTATCTCTCGTTTCTGCGGTTAGTTGACGCTCATGCATATCGGCCTGTTAATACTAGTCGAGTTTATTTGATAGTGGTTGAGAAATTTGCAGACAATGATGCACATATTTAGGATTACGGTTTTCTGTACTTCTTTTATTAATTACAGATCAAGATTAAGAGTTTGCAAGCTATTTTCTAAATTATGAGAGATTATACCCGTGATTGAAATGTAAATCGGAACGATTTATACCTTGATCTGACGCCACTGCATCTGTATCTCTGCAGCTAAGGCGTTGCACTTGTCTACTTTTTTTTTCATACGTGCTTTGAATATTGTGACATTAGGTATAGCCACGTCAATTAAGTAGGTCTTTTTGTTATTTTTGTCAACCCAGAAAATAGGCTAAGGTCGTTCTATTAGTAAGTACAATATTATTATTAGTATTTTCCTGGATTGGCGTACATATCGGCTTATGTGGCAATGCACCCTGAATCTCGATTCCAGAAAGGCCCTCACAATATGGGTCGTATCCAGTACCACGGACTTCTGCTTTAATCGGCAAGTATTGTTTGGTATACCGAGTCGTTTAATCCCATCTTTCACTGTTTTAGGTATTAGTGCCATAGAAGATACAAGTGGAATGATCTTGACACTCTGGAGCCCCCAAATCACTCGGATTTTTTGAGTTGATGTTATTGTTATTCAGGATAGAAAAGTCAATAAGGAGTGCCCTCGTCTTCTTCTTGTAAACTATTATTATATCGGGCTTGTTATGCTTTAAAATTACATCCATTATAATTTGTTTATCCCAATAAATCTTCACATCTTCAGATTCAAAAACCTCTCCTCTTCTTCATTTCCTGGGTCGATACTGTACAGCTTTAACAATTCATGATATACAATCACTGCTACTTTGTTGTGTCTCTCCAAGTATTTAGTACTTGCCAATTGTTTGCATCCTGATAAGATGTGCTCAACAGTTTCAGTGCCACTATGACAATGTCTACATTGATAATTTTCTAGTTGTTCTTTGAGTATGTGTTTTTTATAGTTCTTAATGTGTATAAATAACGTTGTCCTGAATCCCTATCATGAAATCCTGTGTTTCCGGAAATAATGTTCCGCTTTTTAACCATTTAAGCGATGCCTCTATCAATTTTTTCTTTATACAAATCATTATAAAATCGTCCGTGGAGCTCCTTTGAAGACCATTGTCACATTTTTTCGTCATTTGAGACCATTACATTAAACAGTATAAGTTTCCTGTCTCTCATATCAAGTGGTGTATAATCAATCGCTCTTCGCCCTAGATATTAATTGATGCTTATTTGTTCTTGAAATACCATAACAACATCTCGAATGCCTCGTCCACCCTGATCTAGTGGTAGTGGACATCATTACTCTGATTTTTATATATATTTGTTCCAGGTCTGTATGTGTCTAGTTCACCACGCCGAAAGAGTACACCAATGCAATAATAATCATAATACTATTATTATTATTGTTAATATTATAATTATCTCTCGGAGGCTCTGAAAGTTTAGCTTTAATGTATCTAATTATTAAACTATAATTATTACTATCCATAAACAATTCAATAGGTATTGTTTCTCAAGAGGATATTTTTAACACACGTCGTCTTTTAATGAATATGTTTTCAGCATTAACAAACAATAAAAAATTACTTTCTCTTATTGGCATTTTATGTTCTAGACATTTTTCATTAAGCAGTGAGGAGACTTTTTTTTGGTTTCGACGTAGGCGCTGGTGAAATTTTATTTGTTATGAATATTAAGCTTATTCATTACACAGTAACGGACAACAAACGGTCTTACAAGCCTAGGGGACCCTATCTGAAATAAAAAAAATAAATCCTATACCGTTCGATAAACATATTACCTTAAAGATTGTTTTAGTAAAAAAGATTTGGCCAACAAAAATTGTTTTGTCAAGATGTCCTAACTGTACTGTCAAAATTCTAGAAGTTTTCTTAGTAGGTTTTAAAACGATGGTTTTATAGAGCTCAGAGATACGATGCTGCCCCAACTTGAATACAAGGCAGTGTTCAGAAGAAACATCCGTTGGGTTAATTTAAAAACATTATTTATTCCTTGGACAAATTGGCCATAAAATACCATATTAGAAATTAAATTATTTTAACGTTAATTAAAATCCTAGAAAGTTAAGAAACCTAAAAATAAACACCTGTATATTATGTCCCTTCATTGAGAGTAGTAGATTTGTAAATGAAAAATAGAAATAAAGTTGTTAATGAGCAACTGAATTTCTTTACTTATTTTTCATTAAGTTGCTAATGATTTGGCATCTATTTTTAAACTACTAATATCTTAAAGCCTAATCAATTCTACAAAATTGTTTATAAGTATGGGGGCACCATCCATTTGAAAAAAAATTAGTGTTCGCTTTACCATAAACAATAATTTCGCAGAATTTATAAGGTCCAATCAAAATGTTACCGGTCCCCCAGGGAAAGCTTTTCAAAACAAAATTTGCTTGTGGGAAACACAAATGAGAAGTAAAAAGTGTTTTCATTTTTTAACATTATCTGGTCACGAAAACATTGAATACGGTCGCTATGCTGAAGAACTGAAACTACTGTCAGAACAATTCACTGATCGGTTTTCCGATTTTAAGAATATGGATAGTACTTTCAATATTTTTGCAAATCCTTGTAAGTGTACTGTGGAAGATGCTCCGCTTCACCTACAAATCGAGCTTCAAGAAGACTCACATTTGAAGTCTAAATTTGATGAGTGGAACTAAGCGAATATACCTTTCCGAAGAAAAGTATCCACAGCTGGGAGTTTTCGCACGAAACATAACTTGTACATTAGATAGCACATATAAATGTGAGCAGCTTTTTTCAATCATGAAAAGTAATAAAAATAAGCATCGTTCTCGACTTACAGATGTTAATTTAGAAAACACTGCGTCTATGTACTAGTGATATTGACCCCAATATTGACATGTTGTTTCTCAGTTTCAAACTCAAATCTCTCATTAATTTTCATTTCATTTTTCTATCTGTTTTGTTAAATTGTTTTTTATATGTTTGATTATGCTATTATAATTAATAAATAAAAAAGTGTGGGAATTTTTATCGCTTTTTTATTCACTACTACCTACTTATTTCTTACCTATGGCCCGCGATCTGATTAAATCCCGAAGTTACACCCTCAGATGAGCAAAGGTTGCCCATACCTGGTTTACAACATATTAAGTAGCGTGACGATTTTGTCAACAAACTCGTAATTTAATTTTTATCAATCAATGTATGCGGCGTTAGTAGCAAAAAAGAAAGTTTTATTAATGCTGTTATCAGTACATCTGGATTAATAACTAAATTTAGGCTGTATTAACTATATAAATATTAACAAAGTTGAATAAGAAATGATGATGATAATCAAATGTTTCTAGATTTAATAATAATACCAGCCCACATACACTAAGTCGTTCCAATAAGCATATATAGGACGCGTCCCCAAATACCCCTAGGTTTGGGCTTCAGCTAAAGCAGTTTTATCAATTGAAGCATTTATGAATTTAAAATGTTGACCTATACTATTGCCAGCCAACTTTCTAAAGGCGACATCATCACCTCTTTTTTTTTTAATCGGGTTGACTGCTATCGTATAGTAAGCGCTCTTCTCGTTATCAGGGAAGATGTATAAGGAGCCAGTGATATCTAAATACTGTATTTCTATCTATTATGGGAAGCAGTGGGCTTGCTTAAGATCCAAAATTAAATTTAAGGTAAAAAGAACGTAGCACAAAACAACAGTTTAACTACTTATTGTAAAATAAGCATAACTTTCCCTAAAAACAATTATCTTAATTTGAAAGAGCAACTATTATTCCACAACCATGGCAGGAGTTAAGATGATAAGGACAATATCATTTAGACACGTTTCGCAAACCATAACAGTAAACATGGCCTTTTAAAGTAATCGCGGTTACTAGCACATCTACATACAGCGTTCTCCTTGTTAGCGATTGTATGTGGTTCTTGTTTTTATTTAAGTCTATTTTATGGCATATTTTTAATAAATTTACTTTTATGTTGAGATCGAAAGCAAACATTGAACTTATGACAATAATTAAGTTTCCATTTTATGCATGGCTTCTTATTGTCTCGATATCTTTAACTGAATTTCACTTTTTGTTCGGTAACGCAAATATATACATTATAAATAATTTACCAAAAGAAAAAAAAAACATTTATCATTAAATAACTATTAAACTGGAAATTAATTTATGGTTAAGTACTCGATTCTCTTCAAAAGAAGTCATAGATGATTTCGACCAAATGATCTGTTTGTATCTTTAATAAATGTGTAATACAATTCAACCACTCTAGTGCTTCTTTTATTGTGATATTCTTCTCCTTTAAAGGTTGGCTAACCCCGTGTTGAAGAAAGATTTAATCCAATGGCATATTTCAAAATATAAAGTTCTAGTTTTGTAAGCTTCTTGAAATATTTTTGTAACTATTTAATTAAAGTTTATATTAATTACCGAATATTGCATTTAACAACTCAAGTCAAAACAACTGAAATCAACGCCTAGTAAGTTAGTTAAATCAACGCCTAGTAGTTGGCTAAGTGATTAGCACATGAATTTCTGAACTTTGTACATGTTGTTCTGTCTAGTGGCTTTAGTTCTTGGGTCAACATAAACTTGGGTGTAAACCCAAGTATTTTTACATTATACATGTTGTCGCTCCTGTTATCAACAAAGATCTTTGCTAGATCCCAGGAAAAGTTGATGAAGATATATCTTAGGACACAAATTAAATAAACACGTTACGATAAGTTTGGCTTTTTAACTGGGATAAAACAATCTTTCTTCTTGATATGATAAACATCCTTGAGCTTAAACTTTTAGTGAATTTAAAATGTTCTGTTATAGATAAAAATTACCCGATTTATTTTACCCATACCTATACCCATAATACCTTTCCGGTGAGAAAATTACATATTACCAAAATTTTTACCTGGATATCTATAGTAGAGTTTCTAAGCAAAATTTTAAACTAAAAAACTTAAAAGACGTAAAGATTTGAGCAATTGAATTAGTAAAAAATGTATTAGTCTCTAGGTTTAATTTTAAAGACTACAGCGTCCGTAGAAGAAAGTAGGTCGTGCTTGAAGTAGCGTTATGCTTAGAAACAGACATTTTCCCTTAATGCTAAGGAAATTATGAGAAATGGGTATGTTTCATTGGTAAACATGGAATTCAATGGGATTTTCGTAATAATAAGTTGAAAATTCAAAACTATAGGTTTGAAAATGACATTTATTTTGAAAATGTATACAAAAAGTGATCCCTTGGATGTTTTAATATTGAAAAACAATATATTTGTGACACAATGGCTTTGAATTTGGGACATAGCGTTCCGCGCCTTCCCATAATATTCTATTTTTAGTCCCATAAAGCATGTAGTATTAAGTAAACTCGCCGACTCTAAGTAGAAGTGTTGTGGAATTATAGCTCATATAGCCGTAGATAGTTATATTAATCAAACATGCTATTAAAATCGAAAATTTTTGTATTTCGATTTACAGTGATAATTATACAAAAAATTTTGTTATAATTTTATAATTGACAAATTTTACCCCTTTGATTCTTAAATAATATTGGAATAAGTGATAAGAAAAACAGATATAATAAACTAATAGCAATCCGATCCTGTCGACCGCATTTTATTTCTTATTTATTTACGAGTCAACAAAGGTCTACTTAATAGTTTAGAATAGAGCAGCGTAATTCTTTTCTTAAGGTTAACAAAATATCCTTAAAAGGATTTTATACAAAAATGTTAAGAAAATAGATTACTACCAAATCGTATTTTTATAGTAACGTACAGAATTCTAAACCAAGATAAAAAAAATGATCATATGCAAGAATGGACAAAACACCAAATTAATATTTTATTTGATGCAATAATTTCGTTTCATCAGTGCAAAATAATGAAACTTGTGAAGGTAATAGCAGCTTTTTCGTTTCGAAATATTTACTGCTGTATGCATATTTATTTGCTAAACATTATTTTGGTGTTTTTTGATATTCATTGCAAGTGAAAATCCTTACCGATATACAAACAAAGATCGAGATTATTTATCAATTATTAAATCCTATCTAGCTATAGTCAACCACATTTACTAAGCTTTCGACTTCATTAATACACAACTAGTTAGTAACGCCGAAATTTATCTGTTTGAGCAATTCTAGTCTAAATTCCTTCACAACTTCCTTATAATCAACTCTCACCGTTAATTTAATATTATCCTTAATTTTATATATGCATGAAGAGTCACTTAAAGTATAAAGTAGTGTTATCTTTCAACTTTGAACTTTCAAGGAAGAAGAACTGACATAAAGTTTTCGCTAAGCAGTGCTTTGTGTAAGAAAAAAACAATTTATTTCGCTATGGTGCCTTGTCTTTTTATTTACTTTGCTTCCAACTTACTGCAGTTTCTTTCGAAACTTTTGACCACAGAAAGAGAAACTTCTTTCGACAGTTGAAATTATATTGAACACAACACTATTCGTACAGTAGTAATAATATTAAAAAACACATCCAAAAATATATTCCTGTGATTAAAGAATGATATATGATATTAACTGACCAGTCACCATACCAATAGGAAAGACTTATGAAATATTTATTTTCTATAGGTTGTAATGCCTATATGTAATACGTATTTGCTAAATATAAATATATAGTGGTGTACAGTTACATTAAAAAATTAAAAATTATTGGTAGAGCTTAGTTAATTGATTTGGATTACTTACAGGTGGTTTAAATTGTAGAAGCTATTAAACTAAATTGATTTCAGGTGATTCTAAAAGATAGTTTCGAGTTTATGTCTAAAAAAAATAAAATTGGCTTGTAATATCCTAGTTTAATGTATTGTCGTTCTATCAGAAACTTGTGGGGAACACAGACTATTATAAATGTGTTATTGCATTTGGTAGTATAAAACTAATAGTTTCCAAAAAAATATCTTTCGCAAAAATATATACATATTACTTCATCATCCCAATTTACGCTCAATGATTATTTATTATAGTTTAGTTATTTTGATTAGATTCTAATAGTAAATCAAAATTTATTAAAATTAGAGCAGACAATCATAATATCAGGAGAGACAAACAAGTATTTTGTGAATAGCGTTTATTTATTATTAATTAATAGATGTTTTGATAGTGGGATTTTGTAGGCGTATTCATATTTAAAGTTTTTTTATTGGTTGTTTCCTTATTTGTTATTTATACCTTAATAATTTTCTAATAGATAAAAACAAGCATAATACTATTTTCGGATGATAGGTAACGACTTATTAAAGCACAAATTTAGTTTCATCTGCTTTTCGGTCAGTTTAATATTTAAATACATGCATGTGTTGCATAATATAAAATGAAGAATAAAAGGTTTTTGTTGAATATTTTGAAGAAATAAATGTTATTTGCTCATTATAAAATGCCTCATAAATAAATTTCTATAAAACAGTAATTTGAGCGCTTCATAGGCAGCTTCTTTTAAGAGAACGCAGGAGCTCAAACTGTGTGTCATGAAACTAGTACTTTAATATAATAGTCGAAAATTTTAATTTTTAATTATTGTTTTTTTATAAAAATAATACAGGGAGACTCAACTTTTTGTGCTGTTTCATTCATAAAATTGTGTATGTTTTGATGCATTGATTAAAATAAATAAACATAGCTGCAAGTAAGTGTGACCAAGAAAAAATTATTATCCTCCTTGTCAGATCCCACAAAAGGCAACGTTGTAATAAAGTTATAATGACAGATTTCTTTTTTTGTTGTCGTTGACATAATATGTCAATGGCCGTGATCGTGATATTAGTAATAGCAATATTTTTTTAACCTATTTGTATAACAATCGTTTGATTGGCAGTCAAAATTAAAATATATTATCACAGTAGGCATATTTAATAACATACCTAATCTGTAATGTAATCATGAAAAAATCACCCTCCAAGATTTTTCAATTCGATTGATCTGTCAATCTGTCTGTCTGTCGGTATGTCTGTTTGAGCGCATAGCTAAAAAAAACTACCCTCCCGATTGACTTCAAATTTTGGTCAAAAATTAAAATCTGGTAACAATTTGGTACAAATCTAATATGGCAAAACAAAATGGCGGTCTAGTAAAATGTTAAAAAAATTGATACTAAAAACTTAGAGTCCAATTTATGTCAAATTTTTCACATAAATCAAGTATTATGTCTAAATCAACTGTTAAAATCTTGGTACGAATCCAAGATGGCGGAACAAAATGGCGGCCTAATAATATATTAAAGAATTCAGTCTGAAAAACTATTGAATGGACTGATTTCAAATTGAGTGCTATAACTAATTTTAGTATCTCTATGCGACCAGAAATAAACTAGTAAAATTGTGATAATAATTCAAGATGGCGGAAAAAATGGCGGCCAAATATTATGTTCGTAATCGTGAAAAAATCAACCTCTCAGGTTTTACATATCTTCACGTTTTAGCGTCCCTAGGTGCCAAAAAATACGTTTTATCAATTCCGTCGGTCCTTCTGTCGGTTTGTCTGTCTGTCTTTTCACGGTACAGCTTGAAAACTACTTATCAGATTGACTTCAAATTTTAGTCAAAAGTTAACTGTTATATGAGGATGAGCTGGTAATATTTTGAAACAAGACGGCGGCCTTGTGAATTGTAAAAAAATACATTACTCAAATTTTGTGCAAGCATTAAATGTGATATAGAGATAAACTGGTAAACTTGTGGTGTTTTGGCGGCCAAAAACTTTCTTAAAAAAATCTTATTCAATTGACTTAAAATTTTACAGAAAAATTAAATATAATAAAGGAATAAACTGGTACGAATTTCGGTTTGTATGTCTGTCTGTCGATCTGTCTGTTCGCAGCATCGTTAAAAAACTACTTACATGATTGACTTTTTTTTGTCAAAAATTAAAAGTTATATGGGAATGATCTGGTAACATTTTGATTTGTTTTTGATTTTGTCCAATAATTAATTATGGTATAGAAATGAAAGAGCTGGTAAAAGTAAGGTACGAATTCAAAATGACGGAAGTAAATTGCGTCCCTAGATGCCAAAAAATATGATTTCTCAATGTCATTTGTCTGTCTGTCAGTTATTTTGGTAAAAAATCCAATATGACGGAACGAAATGGCGGCCTACTGATCTTTTTATTCAATTGACTTAATATTTTGCAGCAAATCTGAATGTGATACAGGGATTAAGTGGTACGAATTCAAAATGATGATACAAAATGGTGGTCTTAAAAAATCAGTGTAAAAAAATTAATTTATTTGCCCAAGAAATAAGTGTGGCTTAGGTAGAATCTGGTAAAATATTGGTACGATTCCGATATAGTGGAACGAAATGGCGCGCAATAAAAATATTTAAAAAGACGGTATACTAAACGACTAAATGCGGAACTAAACTAGGTTACACTTTACTCTTCCTATTGAAAGGAAGGATTCATAACGAAGGAATTGCGGGGTAATGGAAATTTACCGATTTTTTTACATTATCCATAAAAATTATACCTAAACTGGTTTGTTTTTGTTTACTTTGTTCTGACTTCAAAACAACGTACCAATTTCACCACTCAATATTTTAAAATAATTCCTTGCAAGAAATGTTTTTTTTAATATTAAATATGTATAGATATATAAGCTAGCGGTTTTGCCTCCAAATTTATGGACATGTAGGTTAGGGAGAAAGCGCAGATAAGTAATTTTACATTCTAAAGAACGATAAAATAACAATTACAAATCATATTAAACGTTACTTAAAGTAATTAACCGTAGTATTAGAAAAAATCTTTTACCGCGCACGCCAATAATTAATACAGACAAACAACAACATTTTGACTTATTTATAAAAGGGTGTTAAGAAGTCCAGATTTTTGCACACTTCGCATTTAGGCACCATAATGCCCAAGATTTCGCCCAAATATTATCAAATATAACCCAAATACTCACAAAAGTCGCCCAAAAACAATACTCTGATTCAAAGCAACACCACTTTGTTCGATTTACTCTTTTACGATTTGAAGATTCACAAGAGTGCGGCGCTATTTTCAGTTTTTAAGCAATGGCGTTTTATGGAAATAAAAAACAGGTTATTTGAATAATTATTTGTTGATAATAATTGCATATAGTTAATGAAATATTACAGAGGTTCACAATCACAATATTAGAACCACCTAAAAATTAATTTTCATATTATTAGCAAGCATAAATTTTGTTCACAGACTTTCATTGTATCTATGATTTTGTTCTATGTTAGATAGTGAACAACACTCTAATTTCAATTCAAATCAAGATGATACAATAGTCCAAATAAGTATTAATTTTAACGATGTATGACTGCGTTCAAATCAAAACAATTCCGTCTCCCTGTTATTATATCTATATTTGGCGAGTTTATAACCTGATTTATATAATACGTATTTCTACATTTAAAAAATAGTGTCAGACATTTGTATTTTCTAATTGTTAAAAAAAATTATAATAATTTCAAGAATTATGTCATTCTTTGTTCAGTTAAAGTAGCTAAAATTTTTCACTTTTTTGGTATAATTTGAGGCAAAATGTCATGCCCTAATGGAGCTACATTATGAACCTAATTAACATCATCAAAAGTTGGAATTACATCGATTTCATTCCAAATTTAGTCTAGTATAATTTAGTGGTCTTAAAGATTAACTTACAAACTAACTTATCATGTTATATGTTAATTTGCCTTTGCTCATCAGGGACTCGTTAAGAGCATTTTTATGGGACGTGTTACTTTTTTTCTTTCCTCGTTAGCTCTTGAAAGAATATCCCTACCTTGTCATCAATTCGTGAAAATAAGTAATAATTCAAGCACTAAGAAACTAGGAACGCCCAGCAAGTGAATTTGGGATTGTGCACAGTGTAATCGATTAAAATAAAATATCCTGTTAGGTGCTTTGGAGCATGATATGAACGTAATTTTAGTTTAAGTTAGTTATCTATTATTAAATGTATTGTATATTAAAATTAGCTATAATTATTAACGATCTGTAAAATAACCAAAAGATAGCAAGTATTTTCCGGAATATCTCGTGCATAGACAAAGAACATATCGCCTGACTTACCTTACGGAAAATAGAAAATTAGACATCCTCAGGTTTTTGTTCATGCGTAAAACATATTCACTGTTATTTAACATAATTTTTTTGGACACTCTTTTCTATATTTGGAAAATGACGTGTGTCTAAATTATATAACATCAAGTAATGTTCGAAGAATGATTTATTTTTTGTTGATAACGATAGCGTAAAAAAAGTGAAAATCTTTTAGAATAATATCGTGAGTAATGTTGCTATTGCTATATAAAACTTTAAAAACCTTTGTAATCGCTTAATAACTTTTTATTAATATCATTACGACATTTTTATAATTAAAATAATGGGCTCGGACGACCTGCACGCTTTCTGAGTGAAGCTAACTTACGGAACTGTTTGTATAGAAGGTACTTTAATATCGTTCCTGGTAACAAAGAATACAAATTTTATCATAAGGGAACTCAGCTAAGAAAAGATGTTTTATCAGGGCTTGTTAATATTGTATCAAAAACTAAGAAGTAATTGATAACAACAGTAGTTATTAAAAGATCTATTATACCTACGTTTGGTAAGCTCTTAGTAAATAAATCGTCAAATTTCATAGAATATGCAAAATAAGATAGAGGTATTATTAAAAAAAAAACAAATAAAATATACTTATCATATAGAAAAGGCAAAGATATTTTAAGTTCTACGAAAGACCGATTTCACTTCGAATAGACAATCCATCATAAATAAATGAACCTCAGCATTTGCTCGTGTCGCCTTTAGATAGAACGCACGCAATAATCTCTCGATGTTGCCAAAAGCGTTTAAAAAAATATGCTTTAATGAGTCGAATAGGATTGCCGGGTAATCGTGTCAATCCGACATATAAACGAATTAACCAGTCGATTTGATGTAATGTGTCGCGGAATGGCAACTCTGGGCATTAAGCTACGCGGTAACCTCTCGATGAAATCCAACTATATGGAATACTAGCAAAGGGTATTTCGTTTAACACTGGATGTATGGTTTATTCGGAGTATTATCTGTCTTTGGTTCTACGTTTTCACAATAATATTATAGAAAGTAAATAAAATTATGAACGACAACATTTTGTAGAAAGTAACACTCGAGTCAACAGATAGCAAAATTTGGTAGAGAATGGCTGGAAATCTTAAAAACTAGCTCTTTTCAAAACTGAAAATGTTTTAATAGATTTTTTATGTAAAAAAAAACTAAAACCGAGCGTTGAGCGAAAAAGTCACCTCTCTCAATAGTGTTAGTAAATAATATGGAAGCTACTTTAGTTTATAGAAATGAAAAAAATTATATTAACGTGCCGCATTAACTACACGTTTCCGAAATACATATGTTCTGGTTTCAAAAACGTCCGTTATGATATTTAGTTTTATTATATTGCTCGACCTATATTAAAATGCTGAGGTATTTTTTTGTATTCCAAAACTTACCTTTCAAATAATTAAAAAATATGTCCAGTTTTAAAACTTTTCACCTTTCCGACAAGATATTACAAGAAACCGTCTACGTATTTCTTATTAAGTCAAGTTTAACCGAAAGCTATGGCGCTTCGCCGCCGACTGACTTTCTTGGCCTGATTGTGCTTTGTTTTGTTTCATGCTGTCTTTGATCTTGCAGGACCAGGTGAGTACCTACTTGATGTTATGGTGGTCTCGAACGCGCCGTACTCATACCTGATTTAGCCTTTTTAACTGATGTAGTGGTCTAGGTTAAGAGTAGCATAGAATTAGAGATGATAGCTTATAGCTCATAGATATCTGTAGATAGGTATAAAATGATAATTTTCGATCATAAACTATTTGACTAAAAAAATAATATTATATTATAATTATTATACAATGTAGAATTATTGACAAAGTGCCCTTCCCTAAAAGAAAAAGCAGAGGCAAAATAGTTTGCTTTTGATTCTAAATGAATAATTATGTTTGGAACGTTAAGTCCTCCGAAAACGCTTTACTTGCCATTTGTGTGGCCTTAGCTACAAGATAAGTAGTCAATAATAAAATGAAATGAAATGAAAAAAATTGAGCGAATATAGAATCTATAAGGTTTAAAACGTCTTTATAATTAACATTATTTATACAGAATAAGCTTTTCAAGCGCCTTTAAAGTTTAATAGTTTAAAAAATAAGTAGAACAGATGGCCTTCTTAACGGCCTGGTGATAAGTCCTAATTGTGTAGGAAGATTTTTGCTGGCTTAGCGTAACTATTCCAACATTTTCGGCTATTGGTTACGATATTGTCCAAATATTCTAACTATAGCCTAATCAAAATATTCTATGCGTTTCAAGAGACTACGCCTTTTGAGCGACTCCGCGCTTATATTTCGTTTCATCCTATATTATAGGTTTCGAATAATGTTGTTTTGTGTTATGTACTGATTACTAGTGAAGACCGGCAAGAGTCAGATGTTATCAAACTAAAGGAACTACAAATAAAATCCTGGAGAACGAATCAAAAAAAAATTACGAAAATAAATCAATAAATTTCCAAAGTTAAATTTATAAGTCTTCTTACTGAATAGGAATAGAGTCTAAAAAACAAAAGTGTTCTGTTAAGAAATCCTGGTTCTTGGGATTAGACCGTGAAATTGAAATAACTATCCGACGTTTCGCCTTCGCTTGCAGGAGGCATCTTCAGGGATCTTTATTTCACGAGATCTGAACACTGAATTCAGTGTTCTTATTTGACCAAAGCCGTGAAAGCTTCCGTTCAAAAGTGTTCTGGTCAAAACTATAACAAGAGTTGCAAAAATTAAGAAAAGAAATGAGCGTATGAAGAAAACTGGAAATTTAGTTTTTGATATAATTACTTTTTTGTTATAACAACCTTTATCAATAATTTGTTATCTGATATTTGCTGATATTGGTCGATGGACAAAATATCAAGATGTTTTAAAAATGATAACAAATTAATTGCCCTTTATCTCGAACTGTATTCAAAATATCAAAGTTGATACAAAAGTTTTATGTTTTTATTCATAATTATTTTGAAGTATACGGGTTTTCCCACCGTTATGACGCAAGCATATACGTTTTTAAATATAACAAATGAAACCTCTTTCAAATTCGACGACAACCCTTATTTTAGAATTACATCTTAAGTGTAACAAAAGTAAAATGCTCAAACAGTGCGGGGTTTCTCCTTATATTTTGCCCCGCCCCACTGTGGGGCCAGAGAACCTTTAAAATAGTGAATTATTCAAAAATATTAAACTGCAAATATCTTCACAATTTTATTTATTATGGGTAAGTAGGCTATGAAGCATCCCAAAACAATCGAATTATATTGATATCTTGTCATGGAGATGCGCAAACACGTTCAAAAGTTTGACATATTTGTTATTATTAGCAGTTATTAATTTACCTTATTAAAAATTGCATAATATAACCGGTGAAAATAAGTGTTTCGTGAATTACAAAATATTTTGTGATGAATGATGTTCAAGCAGGTAAGTTAATAATTATTTTAGGCCATTAGTTCTTTTTTCTGAATTATTACATATTAGTGCAAATGTTTGTAAAAAAATAAATTTTAAGTTATTTGACAAAAAATATTTTAATGTTCTACACACAGATACGTATTTTGTCATACCTGGTTTTCTTCTTTAATCTTATGACTTTTCAAAAAAAAATATAATTTGTGCAACTTTTTGCAACTTGTTGATTAATTGACATTTTTATTTGCCTATTATTTTACCTACAATGTAAGACCAATTTTAGCTCCACACTTTTTTATTGCCAATAACTATTGTATGTTCCTGCAAAGTTGTCAAATTTTGATCAAAATCTTTTAAACAGTGTTGTAGTTGATCACGACTTTCTAAAATAATGCATAAAAGTCGATAATTTAATAAATAATTATTATTAGTATCAATTTTGGGTCTTCTCTTTCTTCACTTCTTATTTTTTTTTCTAGACGTACGATCTCATCGAATTCGCAAAATTGATATTTTTGAAAGGGGAAAAGATGTCAATGATATTTTTAATACCTTATTTTCTATAACTTGTCCCATCTGCCAAAAGAAAAATAAACAAAAAATAAAACAAATATCAAAGAGTTTGAATAACCAATTTACACAAAAATGGAATAAAGTTTTTCGTATAAAATCAAAATTTATTAATAAGAATAGATTATGGCTGGACAAATACATAACTTTACCATGCTGTCCCGGTAAAGTTGGGAGACCCAAAGAAAACAATTTTAATAATTTAAGTTATTCTGCAAAATTTAAAAGAACCGAATGTTTACGAAAATTTGAAACGAATGAACTTTTGTTTGCGTCTAAAATGGGTTTAAGGGCAGACGGGAAATCACAAGCAGCCAAACAATTACTAACGATTGAACACAAATCCAATCCAATTAGTGAGATAAATCGACTTAGTGATGATAGTACTTTGGCAATGATAGTAGATTCTAGATTGTCCAAAAGACAGTACCAAAATATTCGAGACTCTGCAAAAAATAACAAAACCGATATTTATCCATCTTATAATAATATTAGAGAAGCTAAAAAACGATGTTATTTTCCAAATGTTATTTCCACTGAGCATTCAGTAACAGTCGATCTGCAATCCCTCTTAGACCACACTACACGCAGGCTCTTGTCTACTCTTGATCTGGAAAACTATAACATAACTCAGAAAATTATTTTAATCTCTAAATGGGGAATGGATGGCAGTTCTGGTCAGGCAGAATATAAACAGGCCTTTTCCGATAACAGATTCACCGATTCTAACCTACTTCTTACTTGTGTGGTACCTATTCAGCTTTATACAAAAAACAAAAAAAATCAAAAAGTAATGTTGTGGAACAATCCAACGCCTTCGTCAACCAAACTATGTCGACCACTAAAAATGCAGTTTTTAAAAGAAACGAAGGAAAACAGCATAAATGAGACCAAAGCAGTTCAAGATCAAATAAAGGCATTATTGGAAACCCAATTTACCACCAAGTTCTCAAAAGTGTTATTTATAAAACATAACTTGTATATGACCATGCTGGATATGAAAATGATTAGTTCCATAACTGACACGTCCTCACAAAAATGCTACCTGTGCGGAGCATCTCCGGTTGAGATGAATAACTTGGAAAAAGTTTTACAAAAACCTATAGTCGACGACTATCTACTTTACGGAATATCCTCGCTCCACGCTTGGATAAGGTTTGTGAATTTTATATTTTATTTTAGGTACAGGAGGGTAATCCACCATATTTTGAACATTAAAATTCTCCGTTAATATTGGTGGTATTATTATTTGCAAATCTTTTTTTTTAATGGTGCACCCCTGTATATTATTTTATAATAGGTAAAATGGTCAAAATATGGTAGGCTATTAGTTGGACCTAGCTAGTACTTTTACTACACCACACACCCTAGATCGCCCAGATACAACAATCACTATTTTGGATAAAATGTCTGACTTTTGATTTTTTTTTTTTTAGATCTTTTGAGTTTCTTTTAAAACTGAGTTATCGACTACCACTAGAAAAATGGCAAGCCCGTGGTGATGAAGCCAACGAAGTAACTAAAATTCAAAAGCGTCGAATTCAAGATGAATTTAAATCTCAAATTGGAATAATCGTAGATCAACCGAAACAAGGGGCTGGAACATCCAATGACGGCAATAGCGCTAGAGCTTTTTTCCAAAACCACTTGATATCTTCACGCATAACTGGGGTCGATAAAGACTTAATATATAGATTTTATATTATCCTCCAGGTAATCGCTAGTGGGTTATACATTAAATTAGAGGTATTTAAAGCCTACACTTTGGATACTGCTAAGCTTTTTCTCTCCCTATACCCTTGGTATCGAATGCCTGTGAGCGTACACAAAATTCTGTTACATAGCCATGAAATTATAAACGCTTTACCAGTGCCCATTGGCCAATTTTCCGAGGAGGCCCAAGAAGCCCGCAACAAAGAATATCGGAGGTACAGGGAACATAACTCTAGGAAATGTAACAGGATTTCCACAAATATGGATGTTTATAATAATTTGTGTGTTTCATCGGATCCAGTTATAACGAGTTTGCGAAGAAAACCCACAACACCAAAAAAAAGTTTTGCTCCTGAAGCGCTGAGCCTCTTGGAAGCATCTTGTCCAAATGCGTCATTGGATTCTTCAAGTGACAGTGATTCTGAATAAATGTGTTAGAGTTATTTTTTTTTCAGTCTCACCATACAAATTTATTTCTCATAACCCTGTACTTTACATCTGTAATATTTTTTACACTTCTAGACTTTCCAGGGTATGCCGAGATTAAGTTTTTTTTGTTTAAAGTTAAAAATAAAACAGTTTTTCTTATTGTGTCATTATTTTCCCACACGGTGTATGACACCGTTGTACAAATTCTAAACTAGCTTCAAATATGTTTTACAAAATGCTAAACTAAGGTTTTTTAAGCGTTTCATCACAAAAAAAATGCATAAAGCCTAACTTAACACTTTTTCCACATTTCAAGAGGTTTCTGGCCCACAGTGCGCCCGCCGCCCCCGTTTTGCATTTATTTTTAATGATAGAAAAAACTTTAAGTGTAAGAGTTGTAGAATTTTTCTATGCTATGCTATTTTTTCGTTGTTATCCTCGTGAACTCCCGATTTTTTATGCGCAGGTAGTATAGTTTCAGATATGCACAACTGCCATACTTTTTAAAGGTGACTTCAAGGTGTTTGACGATCGTTATATATCCTGGTATATTTGTACCATTTGTAAAACTAACCTACATCATGTTAAGCTTTTCTTGAACTGAATATCGCATATTATCGAGAAATTAAAATAAAATCTTTATTAGCTGCAGGTCACACCAGTTTTTAAAGTAAGTCTGTTTCTTTCCTTTGATGTGAAATAATGAAAAACCGCTTAGGAGTAAATATATAACATGTAAATATTATTGAAATCGAGAGATTATGAGGATTTCAATGATAAAATAATATACCGAATGTTCCATTAACAAAAAAAGTTGGTAGTTTTTCACAGATTTACGACGTTCGCTTTGTTGGATAAAAAAATGTTCTGGCGGTACCAGCATTATCCTACAACTTTTACATTTAAAGTTTTTTTCTGCCTCTAAAAATAAATGCTCTAGAGGGGTGCAAATATAAAGAGACGCCCGAACCAAGTTTATATACACAAAAACAAACCAAGATAAAGACGGGTCATGTTATGACAAGACACCTTGTGTAAATAAGAACAATCTTATCATGATACAGACTTAAAAGAGATATAACAAATAAAGTAATACACAGCATAATAAACTAAACATCTAGTAGTACTAGTAGTAGTAGAATTATTAGTTGAAGACAGGCTGAAACCTAGCCGGGAGGTCAAATTTACCCTTGCGACCTTCCCAAAGAATTCACATAGAAGTATTTTATCAGTTTTTTAAGCTCTGTAATATATTTTTTTAAATATTTGATCAGGAGTAAAAGTTATGGTGCCAACGAGGATCGAATCCGCACCTTTGGATCTTTAGCCCATTGCCCTGACTATCGCACCACTGATAACCAATTCGTTAGGACTTGTACATATTCAAACCCACCAGGATCATAACCATTGTTGATACGTTAAGCCCGTATAAGCCAAATTTTTAATAGAAGTATTTTATGAGTTTTTTAAACTGTGAAATATTGTTTTATATTTGACCAACAGTAAAATTATGGTATGAGCAACTCTAACCTCTAACCAACTGCGCTATCGTTTAAAAAACTACTAGTTCCATTAAAACTTTGGCTTATATGGGTCTAATGTAAAAATTATAAACTTACTACTGTTGACGGAATCTAATAGCACGTCAGATTTGTCGTTCAGTTAGCGCCGCGCCATTAGGTCAGAATAGTTGGCAGGATCAACAATGGTTATGATATTGGTGGGTTTGAATGTGTCCAAGTTTTAACGAATTGTTTATCAGTGGTATGATAGCGCATTTAAGCAATTGGCTAGAGATCCAGAGGTGCGGGTTCGATTCCAACTTATACCATAACTTTTTCTGTTGATCGAATATAAAAAAAAGTAAATAATTCATCCCAAGCACCTATCCGACCTCTGACACATCGTTAAACCTGCCAGACTTATTCACACTTAAGTCTCGATATCCTTCCAAGGGATAACCTTAACTTTCGTTCCTTTGCAGGATTACAATGCAGAAAATGTACTGTCACACTCTAGCCTTAGTTTCGCTCCTACAGAAGTAGGGTGCCGGAGTTTCCTTCTCTTCATCCTTATGAAGGCAGCGGGAGGTTTGCTCCGAGCACTCTAAATGAAATTTATTGTATTTATAAATGATCACATAACCCTATTATGGTGTCAGGCCAAAACTCAACCATACAACTATTTACCACAGTAATTTTCTTATCAATAAAAATGTATATAAGTTCAAAGTTATTTATTGGAATTAAAAAATATATATTTACTAAAACAGTATGAGACCTAAATGCCATGGGATATACACATACGTATAAAGTTTGTTTAAACGCTACAGAAACTAAACACAACTTGATGCAAAATAGTTAAATTAGTAATCATCAATAGTTGAAATTAGTATTTTATACTATGTTTTCTATTATATGCACTATATATTAAAAAGACACTATCTTTAATAAAAAATATTATTTATTTGGACATTTTCAAGTTGGTGACACTGCATGCCAAAACTGACAATTGCATTCTTGCCATTTTTGTTTCTCAACTTTGAGACGGTTTAAAAACAGTGTCGAAAAGAGGGCCATTGCGTCACTATTTTGCGTATCGAAAAGGCGCCTTTACAGATACAAATTAGAAAAAAGAAATTTTAACGTTATTGGTGAATTAAAAAAATGCAAGTCGTTCAACAAGAACTATCCACATCTTTGGGCCACTAGGCCAAAACATTTTAATTACACATCTAAAGAATGTCGTATGATACAGCTATAAACACATTAATTTGTTTGCACGTGCTCAGGAATAAACCTACGTTTTCCTAAGCTAAGTGGATGAAACTATACTTAGCAGATTATTAGTACTAAGGGGGATGTAATAAAATAAAAAAAAAACATCCAATATGCCTTCCAAAGAAAAACGTTTACTAATCAAATACACTTTAAACATATAATGTAAACTTTACATTTTATATATTTAATGGGTAAAACAATCTTTTTTGACTATTAAAAGGAGAAGATTATTCTTGTACCTAAATATCAAAACCCAGACCTGTTATATCTACTCTGTATTTGCGGTAGGTAGATGTTTCACAAAGCAACGTTTTATAGAATTAAAAACGCTATTTACTTAAGCTGCATACCTTTGAGGTAATTAGAAAATCTACGATGTTAAAGAAGACCGTTTTCTATAGATTCTTGAACAAAGCTTACATATTTTAAATTCCTGTGTTACTTCGCACAGATTGTGGCTACACAGGTCAGTAAAGGACTCTTTGGAAAATGTAGTACTAGAGGTATTTTAAAAATCAGTCATATAAGATAAAATTTTCTGTAATTGAACTTTATCTATTAGAAGTTTCAAGCTGTTATGAACATAAAATCGAATTCATAACAGTGCCAATAGGAAACGCATTTTTTTATCTAATCTTAACACTGCTTGTAAATTTTCGTATTAACCTATATAGCACGACGCACACCTAAATATTTGAGATCTTTTTCGGATATATTTTAAACATATTTGTATAAAATTATAAATATAAAATGATCAAATACAAAAAAATAATATGAAGTACTCCTTTTTTGAGACTTTTAGCGTATTCGTCCATTAAAAAATCTATTTTAATGGTTAATACACTGCTATTTTGCGAATCTATTTTTTTTCCTAAATATTGAATAGCCAAGAAAAAGTTGAAGGTCTTTAAGATATATGTTTTATAATTCATTTAATTATTGATGCATTAGAACTATTTTAGAGGATTTTTTTCGCTTTTACGCAGCGTGGAAACGACTAGGACGGAAAGACTAAATATATTGATATCAATATTACGCGTCTGTAAAAAGTTAAGATAAATTGGACAGGATGTAACCTTATTGCTATATTAAGTTTAAGGGATATACAGTACTATAAAGAATAAGAAAAAAAAGTATATTGACATAGAACCGAGAATGTTTCGTTATCAACATGCAGAGTGTTAAAAAGTGTTTATCTACGATCGTGAGATAAGAAGCCATTACCGCACTGATTTTAGTTAGGTAATGTTAGATATTACCGCACTAGTGCGAATTAACAGAATTAAAGAAATACGTTTATTTTTGTTTAAAATACAGCATTACAAACTATTTATTGTAAATATTAATTACATTTACTTCGCAAATGGTATTACAAATTGATAACACACACCTTCATCTTTCACATTTTGCAAGATTAAGTTTGTCAGCTCTTCTCTTCTACATGCTCCTGCTAGTCTAACAATAAATGCTACTTTCGTCATAAAAAACTTGTTATCATCAGCTTCCTGCAGAAAAACAACAATATCAGTTTTCGTTAATATCTTCGATTTTGTAGGTCTATATCCTTCCGACTTTCTTCTTACAAATGCTATTAAATGCGAGTATTGGCTCTTGTAGAGATTAGGTATTTTTTATTTTCTCACTTTTTGGATTCACTGTAGAGCTTACTGCGAAATAAACACATTTCAGCAAAGAAATTTGCAGATGAACCACTTTTTTTGCGGAAAAAAGCATAACAAATAGTTATAACTTTGTAAGGAACTATATGGTTATAAACGTCTACTTCTACTTTAATTATGTTAAAATTAAACGCATGATAGATAATTAGAGTATATTATTATATAATGTACTCTTTTTGAATTTAAATTTTTAACGAAACATGCAGCGGTCATTTTAAAACTAAATTACTTACGCAAACGAGAACCTAAGCCTAACTTTTACAACATATTGATGTAGGTTCGATTTGAAGGTATACTGGAGATGAAGAGTGTAAAAGAGAAGGAACTCTTTAAAAATAGCGACAAATTGGAATCGTGGGGTCTGTCTGACTTCCGTCTGTGTTTAAGGGTAAAACTGGTATATAAGTATTTCATTTTAGAGTAAAATCGTAATTTTGATACTGTATTTCATTATTTTATCAAGTGACTTAGTTCAACTTTGTTGAGGTCAAGCTATCATTGAAAAAATAATTAATTGAATAGTTATTTGTTTATTTTATCCCGAATGGTTACCTAAATTAACATTAGGGTATTATTAGCCGACCATTTAGTTAATTCCACTGTAATCTCTTATCTGCCTTTTTTCCACACACGTTCTCACACTTCTTTAACTCCAAAAAAGGCCTTTCTTCAACATATTTGTTGCAGTACTACTCTTACCTAAAATTTTGATATTCTAGGTTCGAAAATATAGCACGTCTCCATTATGTATGTACGTAATTGGTTTTCTTAATTGAGGCTTATATGCAAAAAATATAATAAAGTTGGTGTATTTTGTTATTTCTTTTTCAAATATTATTAGTTTATTTATTAAACTTTAGCGTGTTTTATGTTTTTCTTAACTAACCGCTTTGGGGCTGCTTGATATAGGTAGAGATATATAAGTATATTGGAAGACAACTGTTTAATTTTTATATACAAAAAGTGGAAGAAATATTAGTATTTTGAATGCAAAGGTTATACATCTTTCGACGATGTTAATCATTGTTCAATCTTTGTGTGCATTTTAATGATTATGCGAATGTTAGACCTCCCAAAATTCTTGTACTTTTATTTGAGGTATCCTATTATATAATGTGATAAAAGGTATTATTATAATGTCTTATCTAACGCTTAATGCCTTCAGTGCAGTATTTGTTTGATTTTACACATTCAGTCATTTTCCCTGTTCCAATTGTTCCTCAGATGGATTATGGTGAGTGCTAAAAGTCAATTGTTCATTTGTAGTGTGGGTTTCCTGTTAACAGCATCACCTACGGAGTCATTTTCTTTCTTTTGAACTAACAACTCAAGAACGGGAATGGTACACAATTTCCATAGTTAATACTATACTAGAATGTTGTTGGTTTAAATGATCTAAAAATATAGTTAAATTTTCTTTTCCACAAAAGTATCATCGGCAGATTTAAACCATGATATAAAGTGATAAAGCTTAGAGTAGCGTCCTCGAAAGCTTCCATAAAGTTGTTCGCTACCATAGGAGATAGTGAAGAGTCCACAGCCCTACACAAGATTTTCTCATAAGAGATACTTCGGATACTTAGATGTCTGACGATTCGATTTGCATAATTTCGGAGATATTTAAGCATGTTATTTATATTTATATATTTAACCCATATTTTAACTCTTATACTGTAGTTTGAAGAATATATTTTCAAAACACAGTGCTTGGTGAGTGCAGTTCGTTAATTTTCGTAATTATGTCAAAAATTCGACTATAAAATTAAGTTAGTAGATTTTTGCAATAGCATGTATACCAGCACATACACACTTTCAACTGCAATGGATCAATATCATAGTAATGAATCTAGTAATTTAAGATTAAGGTTGCTTATTGCCTAAGCGTAAAGTAACAATGAGTAATACTATCACGCACCGCAATGAACGGAAACGCACGTTGCATTGGCATTATTTCAGCAATAATAATTAGTGTATGTAATTTAATGATGATTTATTTGTTATGCCTCAGTCTCGTTTACTTCATCATGACTTATTTTGTTCTTTTACTTTCCCTTATTTATAATTAATAATAGGAAATGTTCTATGACGACAAAAAAATCATACTCCTTCTTACGTAATAGTAGAGATTTTTGTACATCTAGGCGGTTTGGGAGCCCTAGACACCGAACTCTTTCCACTAGTAATCCGGTTTGCCCGTTTGTCTATGCGTGATTTAGCTCAAATAATACTTACTCCACTGATTTCAATCAAGTGTGATATATTTATAAACTGTCAATATTTTGGTACTAATCTTATATGACTTATATGAATAAAAACTTTTTTTTTATCGAGGAATTTAGTAAATTACATATTCTTTATTATTTTGGAATATAAAAACTTCATTTGTGTGTGTCATCAATAGTCATTCTCGTTTTTTTAACATTTTATAGGTAAATATTCATATTTATTTATATATATTTATATATATATATATATATATATATATATATGTATATATATAAATACTTTTGATTTATATAGCGTGTTTGAACATTACTATGGATAATGAATAACGCACTGGCGAAAAATAAAAAAAATATGTATGATTTAAAATTATTTACTAACATTCCACGAGTTTGTAAACGTTTTAGTCTATTTATCTAAAAACAAAATGTTAAAAAAACGAGAATGACTATTTTACGAACTTCTTGTAACCTACCCCTAGCACCGGATCATACAAAATTAGTGAAAATATGAAGGTCAAAAAAGTAGAATTTTTCTTATCAAACGTTTAGGTAGGTAGCTAATGTAACAGTCATTCAATTAAAAAAATTGCATAAAAAAATAAACACGATAATTAAATTTAACAGTTTAATTTTTAAACTAATATCCCTTGATGTATAATATTAAACTTAGATAGATGGTTTAAACAATATTTACCGTTTGTCGTTCATTTCTTGATTTACCTAATTTACTTATAGGCACTGAACGTTGAAATGTTGAAAAATATAAAAAAATATAAAATATAAATCGTTTATACCCATATGTTTACTAAGACTATAGATCATTGACCTTAAATAAAAAAATATATTTATTATGAAAGAGATATACATAATTCTTAAGTTAATAGTTTAAAAAGCAATTAAAAAACTTTTCCCACATTAATCCTGCTGGATGTGTGATGCCAGCAAGAGACAGTTTCTTTACTTTTTCTGACCGTAACATAACGGTACGGGTTCGTTAGTACGTCCATGTTTTAATGACAATCTCGTTCGAGAAATAAATTTAATGCATTCCTCTTAACCTAATTTACCTGTTTTATAGAGTCGGAGATAAGCTAAATTAACGTTATAGTGGTCATTGCCGAATCATGGAGATCTTTATTTAACATATTTCTTCCAAGTTTATAACATCAACAACATAATAAATTAAAATTATTTTCTATAAAAAATAAAATAATAAAATTTCATATATATATATATATATATATATATATATATATATATATATATATATATATATATATATATATATATATATATATATATATATATATATATATATATATATATATATATTTATATATATATATATATATATATATATATATATATATATGAAATTTTATTATTTTATTTTTTATAGAAAATAATTTTAATTTATTATGTTGTTGATGTTATAAACTTGGAAGAAATATGTTAAATAAAGATCTCCATGATTCGGCAATGACCACTATAACGTTAATTTAGCTTATCTCCGACTCTATAAAACAGGTAAATTAGGTTAAGAGGAATGCATTAAATTTATTTCTCGAAAGAGATTGTCATTAAAACATGGACGTACTAACGAACCCGTACCGTTATGTTACGGTCAGAAAAAGTAAAGAAACTGTCTCTTGCTGGCATCACACATCGAGCAGGATTAATGTGGGAAAAGTTTTTTAATTGCTTTTTAAACTATTAACTTAAGAATTATGTATATCTCTTTCATAATAAATATATTTTTTTATTTAAGGTCAATGATCTATAGTCTTAGTAAACATATGGGTATAAACGATTTATATTTTATATTTTTTTATATTTTTCAACATTTCAACGTTCAGTACCTATGAGTCAATTAGGTAAATCAAGAAATGAACGACAAACGGTAAATATTGTTTAAACCATCTATCTAAGTTTAATATTATACATCAAGGGATATTAGTTTAAAAATTAAACTGTTAAATTTAATTATCGTGTTTATTTTTTTATGCAATTTTTTTAATTGAATGACTGTTACATTAGCTACCTACCTAACCGTTTGATAAGAAAAATTCTACTTTTTTGACCTTCATAGTTTCACTAATTTTGTATGATCCGGTGCAAGAGGGAAGGTTACAAGGAGTTCGTAAAATAGTCATTCTCGTTTTTTTAACATTTTGTTTTTAGATAAATAGACTAAAACGTTTACAAACTCGTGGAGTGTTAGTAAATAATTTTAAATCATACATATTTTTTTTATTTTTCGCCAGTGCGCTATTCATTATCCATAGTAATGTTCAAACACGCTATATAAATAAAAAGTTATATATATATATATATATATATATATATATATATATATATATATATATATATATATATAAATATATATAAATAAATATGAATATTTACCTATAAAATGTTAAAAAAACGAGAATGACTATTGATGACACACACTAATGATGTTTTTATATTCCAAAATAATAAAGAATATGTAATTTACTAAATTCCTCGATAAAAAAAAAGTTTTTATTCATATAAGTCATATAAGATTAGTACCAAAATATTGACAGTTTATAAATATATCACACTTGATTGAAATCTGTGGAGTAAGTATTATTTGAGCTAAATCGCGCATAGACAAACCGGCAAACCGAATTACTAGTGGAAAGAGTTCGGTGTCTAGGCCTCCCAAACCGCCTAGATGTACAAAAATCTCTACTATTACGTAAGAAGGAGTATGATTTTTTTGTCGTCATAGAACATTTCCTATTATTAATTATAAATAAGGGAAAGTAAAAGAACAAAATAAGTCATGATGAAGTAAACGAGACTGAGGCATAACAAATAAATCATCATTAAATTACATACACTAATTATTATTGCTGAAATAATGCCAATGCAACGTGCGTTTCCGTTCATTGCGGTGCGTGATAGTATTACTCATTGTTACTTTACGCTTAGGCAATAAGCAACCTTAATCTTAAATTACTAGATTCATTACTATGATATTGATCCATTGCAGTTGAAAGTGTGTATGTGCTGGTATACATGCTATTGCAAAAATCTACTAACTTAATTTTATAGTCGAATTTTTGACATAATTACGAAAATTAACGAACTGCACTCACCAAGCACTGTGTTTTGAAAATATATTCTTCAAACTACAGTATAAGAGTTAAAATATGGGTTAAATATATAAATATAAATAACATGCTTAAATATCTCCGAAATTATGCAAATTGAATCGTCAGACATCTAAGTATCCGAAGTATCTCTTATGAGAAAATCTTGTGTAGGGCTGTGGACTCTTCACTATCTCCTATGGTAGCGAACAACTTTATGGAAGCTTTCGAGTACGCTACTCTAAGCTTTATCACTTTATATCATGGTTTAAATCTGCCGATGATACTTTCGTGGAAAAGAAAATTTAACTATATTTTTAGATCATTTAAACCAACAACATTCTAGTATAGTATTAACTATGGAAATTGTGTACCATTCCCGTTCTTGAGTTGTTAGTTCAAAAGAAAGAAAATGACTCCGTAGGTGATGCTGTTAACAGGAAACCAACACTACAAATGAACAATTGACTTTTAGCACTCACCATAATCCATCTGAGGAACAATTGGAACAGGGAAAGTGACTGAATGTGTAAAATCAAACAAATACTGCACTGAAGGCATTAAGCGTTAGATAAGACATTATAATAATACCTTTTATCACATTATATAATAGGATACCTCAAATAAAAGTACAAGAATTTTGGGAGGTCTAACATTCGCATAATCATTAAAATGCACACAAAGATTGAACAATGATTAACATCGTCGAAAGATGTATAACCTTTGCATTCAAAATACTAATATTTCTTCCACTTTTTGTATATAAAAATTAAACAGATGTCTTCCAATATACCTATATATCTCTACCTATATCAAGCAGCCCCAAAGCGGTTAGTTAAGAAAAACATAAAACACGCTAAAGTTTAATAAATAAACTAATAATATTTGAAAAAGAAATGACAAAATACACCAACTTTATTATATTTTTTGCATATAAGCCTCAATTAAGAAAACCAATTACGTACATACATAATGGAGACGTGCTATATTTTCGAACCTAGAATATCAAAATTTTAGGTAAGAGTAGTACTGCAACAAATATGTTGAAGAAAGGCCTTTTTTGAAGTTAAAGAAGTGTGAGAACGTGTGTGGAAAAAAGGCAGATAAGAGATTACAGTGGAATTAACTAAATGGTCGGCTAATAATACCCTAATGTTAATTTAGGTAACCATTCGGGATAAAATAAACAAATAACTATTCAATTAATTATTTTTTCAATGATAGCTTGACCTCAACAAAGTTGAACTAAGTCACTTGATAAAATAATGAAATACAGTATCAAAATTACGATTTTACTCTAAAATGAAATACTTATATACCAGTTTTACCCTTAAACACAGACGGAAGTCAGACAGACTCCACGAATCCAATTTGTCGCTATTTTTAAAGAGTTCCTTCTCTTTTACACTCTTCATCTCCAGTATACCTTCAAATCGAACCTACATCAATATGTTGTAAAAGTTAGGCTTAGGTTCTCGTTTGCGTAAGTAATTTAGTTTTAAAATGACCGCTGCATGTTTCGTTAAAAATTTAAATTAAAAAAGTGTACATTATATAATAATATACTCTAATTATCTATCATGCGTTTAATTTTAACATAATTAAAGTAGAAGTAGACGTTTATAACCATATAGTTCCTTACAAAGTTATAACTATTTGTTATGCTTTTTTCCGCAAAAAAAGTGGTTCATCTGCAAATTTCTTTGCTGAAATGTGTTTATTTCGCAGTAAGCTCTACAGTGAATCCAAAAAGTGAGAAAATAAAAAATACCTAATGTCTACAAGAGCCAATACTCGCATTTAATAGCATTTTTAAGAAGAAAGCCGGAAGGATATAGACCTACAAAATCGAAGATATTAACGAAAACTGATATTGGTGTTTTTCTGCAGGAAGCTGATGATAACAAGTTTTTTATGACGAAAGTAGCATTTATTGTTAGACTAGCAGGAGCATGTAGAAGAGAAGAGCTGACAAACTTAATCTTGCAAAATGTGAAAGATGAAGGTGTGTGTTATCAATTTGTAATACCATTTGCGAAGTAAATGTAATTAATATTTACAATAAATAGTTTGTAATGCTGTATTTTAAACAAAAATAAACGTATTTCTTTAATTCTGTTAATTCGCACTAGTGCGGTAATATCTAACATTACCTAACTAAAATCAGTGCGGTAATGGCTTCTTATCTCACGATCGTAGATAAACACTTTTTAACACTCTGCATGTTGATAACGAAACATTCTCGGTTCTATGTCAATATACTTTTTTTTCTTATTCTTTATAGTACTGTATATCCCTTAAACTTAATATAGCAATATGGTTACATCCTGTCCAATTTATCTTAACTTTTTACAGACGCGTAATATTGATATCAATATATTTAGTCTTTCCGTCCTAGTCGTTTCCACGCTGCGTAAAAGCGAAAAAAATCCTCTAAAATAGTTCTAATGCAGCAATAATTAAATGAATTATAAAACATATATCTTAAAGACTTTCAACTTTTTCTTGGCTATTCAGTATTTAGGAAAAAAAATAGATTCGCAAAATAGCAGTGTATTAACCATTAAAATAGATTTTTTAATGGACGAATACGCTAAAAGTCTCAAAAAAGGAGTACTTCATATTATTTTTTTGTATTTGATCATTTTATATTTATAATTTTATACAAATATGTTTAAAATATATCCGAAAAAGATCTCAAATATTTAGGTGTGCGTCGTGCTATATAGGTTAATACGAAAATTTACAAGCAGTGTTAAGATTAGATAAAAAAATGCGTTTCCTATTGGCACTGTTATGAATTCGATTTTATGTTCATAACAGCTTGAAACTTCTAATAGATAAAGTTCAATTACAGAAAATTTTATCTTATATGACTGATTTTTAAAATACCTCTAGTACTACATTTTCCAAAGAGTCCTTTACTGACCTGTGTAGCCACAATCTGTGCGAATATATACATATAATATATTTTCTATATATATATATATATATATATATATATATATATATATATATATATATATATATATATATATATATATATATATATATATATATATATATATATATATATATATATATATATATATATATATATATATATATATATATATATATATATATATATATATATATATATATATATATATATATATATATATATATATATATATATATTATATATTATATATATATATATATATATATATATATATATATATAATATATATATATATATATATATATATATATATATAAAATTTCCCCTTGCTAGCGTTTGCCCCAAAATTTCCTCATGACCTTCTTTTTTCCCCAAAATTGCGAAAAAAAAACCCAATCGGGTAACCCTGTCCTGAATGATTTTTCTGTGGTTTCCCGCGTTATTTATATGAAAACGGGCCGCAAGAAAAATACCAAATTTTGACTCTTAATCGCGGGTTCCTATGTCGGTTAGTGATCTCACGGTTTCTACGCTGTCTGCTATGTGTAACGTTTCAAATGGTTTCGAGATAAGGACCTGTGTTCCTGTAGAAATTCCCTTCAAAACGAACTTTTCAAAATCTGATTATATTTAACGTTAAAATTATAAAATATTCAATATTATTTAAAACAATTTTTTTTAAATGTTTTGAAGAGACCTGGGGACAGTTTTGTTTGAATACTGTAATTATCGATACATTAAAAGCAATCAATTTATTAAACAACCTTTAATTTGAATTAATATATCAATGAAAAGGGAAATAAAACTACCATTTGGCCAACTGTTATGCAAATTGCAATCTATGCCATATAAACTTTAATAAAAGCGGTAGTTTTTAATACTTATATGAAGAACCCAAACGGTTAAAGCTTTTCCTTTTGTTTTTGGAACTTGATTTAGGTGCAACTAACAAGCTTAATAATGTATTTTATTTTATATTAAAAAGCCCGTAAGAATAATTCACTTGGCAACCCTGAAATAAGACTTTTTTCGTCAACTCCTTATCTATATATTATATTTTATATTATCAGTGAAATAAGTTACTATTTGGTCATCTGCAGACAATGAACACTGCTTTTTAAATTTAATTTGTAAACTGAGTTTATATAAACTAATGATTATGATATCCGAAATAGCTGTTCGCATATCCCCGAATCTGCGAAAGCTATATTATTTAATAAACAGTAAATTCCATGTTCCAAATACTGACTTAATCTATTATTAATAATTTTGTTCTATTATTTTAGAAAACTGCCTTAGCAACTTTCATTTGTTCTGGACAAATACCTTGATGAATAGAAATTAGAGATATCTTCTAGGTCAATAACTTTTTTTAAATAAATGTATAAGTGGAAGTGCTCGCAAAAAATAATTTGTATTTATACATTATTTTTACTTCGCTCGTAAAAGGGAAATATTGGATTCGTACTTCTCGTTGCTATTTTTACAGGTGCGTACCTCGAAAATAAATTTTACAATATTGGTAATTATACAAAAACTTAAATCTTAAATCTATGCATTACTGAAACAACAAAAATTATAAATACTTTAAATAATGTCATTCAACAAAAACTTAATGACATAAAGTCAGTAATTCCAACTAACATTCTTGATAAATTTATAGAACTAGAAACTAAAAAATATGAAAAAAATTTCAATTCAATAAAATACAAAAATCGAAAAAAAAATTCAAAATTAATAACATACACGGAAAAAATGACATTAAAATCAACACATCTTCCTGGCTTGACAATATTTCTGATACTAATATTCCAAACAGTATAGCAGAAGTTATGTCCTTAGGTGATAGTTTCTCATTATCAACTAACAACGAAAAAACTTACCAATAACCGAATACATGTCTTGCGTAGAATCAGCCATTCAGGATCAGCCCAATACAATAAAAGACAACATAAGGTCAATCTACCAATCCGACCCTACAAACGTTTTACAAAATAAAAATAAATCTTTTATAAAAAAGCTTAAAAATACTTTTTGTCTGGTGAGGTTTGGTCAAAGGGACAAAAATCGTATAAACTTAGGATGTTTCTGCATTAAATAAGAAAATACCTACTATTATTTTTTCTTTTTTAATGAAAACTTAAATTGGGAAAATATTGTTATAATAAACAAATTTATACTAAATTTACTTTTTAAAAATTCAAAAAATTATAATTGCTTTTGTTTTATGTGCCATTCCTAAAAATATTTCCAAAAGTGTTAAGAGAGGTTCAAGTGTGGTCTGGTATGGTGTTATGGATTTAGGTTGTTTCTGAATTAAATAAAAAACTACTATTATTTTTGGATTTTTTTTTGTGAAAACTTGAGGTGGGAAAATACTTTTATAATAAGCAAAATTATAAAAATATTAATTTTAATAGTCCTGGATTAATTTCAGAGTTGTTGATGGACTTATTGATTGTATACTGTATTTCTTCTTCAGAGGAAGGAAATTAAAAACAAATAATACTAGGATTTTTTCAAGGGTATTTTTGACCACTAAGTCTAAAAATGGTATCAAAAACTGGTGTGAATAACTATTAATATTTGATGGAGTATTATCTGAGTTTTAATTTCACTAGTTCTAAATGTAAGAATAAAAAATACTCAAACAATTCCATTTATATATTTATTTCTGTTCTTTATATTTTTTTGAGACACCCTATACGCTGAAACATTATTGAGCCAAATATTAAGTGAAATTATTTATCGTGCGCCTGTCCATCATGTAGTTAAATATTGGTATTATTATGCCTATTGTTAAAATTGAAATATATTTAGAGGCACAAAACCAAAATCTAAATTTAAAATCAATAAAAGATAAAACAAACTTCATTTTCTTAAAAAGACCGATATTTTAGAAACAATCCAAATTTTGGTAAATTTTGTTTAGTAAAATAAATCCGAAGAATTTCATTAACGCAATAGTATTTATATCTATAAAGTAAGGGTTTCATTTACTAAAAGCCGAGACAAGACGAGATTCTCGAATCCTTCATTCTCGTCTC
Source organism: Kuschelorhynchus macadamiae (assembly GCA_030620095.1). Classification (NCBI taxonomy): domain Eukaryota; kingdom Metazoa; phylum Arthropoda; class Insecta; order Coleoptera; family Curculionidae; genus Kuschelorhynchus; species Kuschelorhynchus macadamiae. Next base: position 1,054,038 of record JAUTXW010000011.1, on the reverse strand, counting down.
GTCTCCAGTGTTGAAATTGAATGGTGCTGAGACGAGTCAACATTAGGTCGAGACGAGACGAGAGTACAAATTTTTGTCTAGTCCCGCGGCATCACTAAAAATAATAAATTAATAATGTTAAAAGATACAGTTAATTTACTATTTCCGCTTGACCATTTTATATTTACATCATTTAGAATTTCATTTTTATGTTTGGCTACTTTTCGAAAAAAATTTATACTTGATTCCAATGCCAGACCCAACACTTTATTTGGTCAATTTATATTTACTCTATGGCCGGTTGCAGAAAGCTCATTTAAAATTTAGAATATTTAGAAGGGTTCCTAGATTTCTGTAAGTAGCTTGTCAAATCCGAAAGCTTGGTTAAATATTCTAAACAGCAATTAAGTTTTGTGCAACCGGGGGTTATAGTTTTTATATTAATAGCAAAAATTACAATATTATAATAATTCCACATGGTATTTACTATTTATTTAGAAAATAAATGTCTGGAGTTATTGTTATTTTTGTTCGATTTTTTGTTGCAATAACTAATTTGTCTTAGCCTTAAATCCGCCCCCTCCTTGAAGAGCATCTGGAGACACCTGCTGCTTGGTTATAGTTTATAAAATACTCTAAATCTTACGTAACCAACTCATCTAATCATCAGTTTTGCAGTTATATAAAACTAATTAACATATTTTGCTTTGAACCTATAAAAGCAATTTGCATCCCTCCTTAAAAAGAATACAGAACAGCAGAAAATTTCTTATTTAAATTGGCATCCACAAATGCACTTAATTTAAGTGCTTCGAGATAGGATGAAGGAACGTACTTGAAAATATTAAGTCAGTCGCCAATTTTTCAAGAAATTTACTTTGGTATTTGCATTTCCTACTTCAAATATTATCTAAATTAAACACATTTTTCAGTATATTTATTTTTATTTCTAGAGAAGTTTGGCGTAATGACAAATTTGCCGATTTTTACTTTGCCATATAACAGCCTATATATTGTATTATTAATAGGGGTATACTATGTAGGCTATTTAAGGAAAGAAGAAGTATTGGAATCGTAAGAATTTTCTAAAAACATTTTCTTCGACGAGTCCCCAGAATTAAATATTTTAGTATTTTCAGAAAAAAAATATGATTTCTGTACGGATGTATGTATGTAAACAAAATTTGCGCCAACGGTGACGAGAAAGATCAAACCGATTCCTTTCAAATTTGTACCAAAAATAGTCTTTCTCAGTGACCTGCGGATATTAGATTTTGGGTGTCATGTGCGTAGATCTTTATTTTGTAGGAGTATAAATAAATACGCAAAAGTTCATATTTTGAAAACACCTAAATCAAAAACAGTCAAATTGAAAACAAAAAATATTTGGAGTAAATGTTCTAACATTGAAAAATTGTGGAAGTCATATATATATATATATATATATATATATATATAATAATAATAATAATATTTATTTACAACAGTAAAAATACAAGAAATAACAGTTTTATAAGGTAAATAAATATTAAAGGAATCTTACTCTTATATATCTAATTTAAACCCAGATATCCCTGTTTACCATCGCTAAGCTTGCGGCTTGTCAGCCATGTATAAACAGAGTTTGGAAGTGGAAAAAAAATGTATGTAAAAATTAAGTAAAATTAACCGATATATTAAAGCAAAACACCATTTTAACTTTTAAAAGGATAAGAGAGCAGCATACAGTATAAAATGTAGAAAACAAAATATTACAGACATAAATATCAACCGTGATACAAAAAAAACACAGTCTTAATTAATTATAAAAACATAACTGTTAGTTTAAATTTTATTAAGAAATAAAAGAACGATAAACGACATAGTATTTAGTAAAAAACATTACAAACATACATCTATCTAATGATAGATGATACAAAAAAGCAAATAGAAAAAAAAAACTAGATACCTATAAAATAATTGCCTCTCTTATCAGCCACCTTGTTAAGTGTTTTTTAAAGTTTTTATTATATATTTTATTTTTCAGATCTTGAGGCATTAAGTTATAAACTTTTTGGCCAATATAGTTAAACTGTTGCCTTCCTACTTGCTTGTTTGGTCTAGGCAATGTCAAATTTAGTCCTTCCCTAAATATTGTCCGATAATTATGAGTATTGTTTTGGCTAAGCATATGTTTTTTTGCCAAGTATAAAATAGACGATTTATAATAAAGAGACCTTACACTCAACATATTCGTTTGGGAATACAGAAGATGGGTAGGATATCGCCATTCAAGCTTAAACATTATTTTAAGAATTTTCTTTTGTGCCATAATTACAGGAATTAGATTTGACTGATATGCGCCCCCCCCCCATCCAATTATTCCATACTCTAACAGAGACTGTATAAGGGCGTTATACATCATTTTGAGATACTTAGCGTCAAGAATTTTCGACATAGTTTTAAACAGATACATAAGCGATCTCAGTTTTTTTGCAAGGGCTTCAGCTTGAGTATCCCATCTTAGATTTTCATCTATAAATATTCCAAGATATTTTGTATTTTTAGAGCGATGTAGAGTCCAGACGTGATTTCTCAGAGGTAAGTTTATATCAATTGATGCCGCTTGAGGTAATCCTCTTTTATAACTTGAGAACATTATATAAACTGTTTTTGTTAAATTTATAGTAAGTAAATTAGTATCGAACCACTCTACTATTATTTGTAAATCTGTTTTTATTTTTCGCTCTACTTGTTCCCATGTATCGCCTTCTATAAAAAGTGCTGTATCATCGGCGAATGATATAATGGTTCCGGTACATTGTAGTGTAAGAAGTTCGTTTAAATATATTAAAAATAATACTGGACCCAAAACTGTTCCTTGTGGGATACCGTAATTAACCACCTTTGGTTTGCTGATTTTATGATCTATTTCTACGACTTGCTCCCTTTCGCTAAGATAATCTTTAAAGAGATCATGTGCAGGTTCACGGATACCGATATTGTAAAGTTTAGATAACAATTTTTTATGGCTTACAGTGTCAAACGCCTTTGCTAAATCAACAAATACCGCAGCACTTGGTTTACTTTTATCCAAACTTTGATTTATTTTGCTAGTTAATAATGCTATTGCGTCATTTGTTGATTTATTGTTTTGAAATCCGAATTGGTAGGAGGATAATAGATTATTATTATTTAAAAACGACATTAATCTTGTTTTAAGGGCCTTTTCGAAAATTTTAGCAAGGTTTGAAATTAAGCTTATTGGTCTATAATTTTCCATTTTGTCCATCTCACCATTTTTGTAAATCGGCTTAATTTTTGCCTTTTTAAAATGTTTTGGGCATTTTCCAGTCAAAAATATCAAGTTTATTAGATAGGTTATTGGAGGTACTAGTTTGTAACTACTCAATTTTAATATTTTTGTTGTTATTTCATCAATTCCTGGAGTAGAATCGTTTTTTAGGAAGTCGATAATTTTACTTATCTCATCTTCTGTAGCCTCATATAAATAAATTGAATTTCTATATGTTGATTTTATGTTTTGGTATTTTCTTGCTGTTCTATTATTTTTTATAATATCCTGAGCCATCCGTTCGCCTACAGAGGCATAGTACTCGTTAAAACATTCAGCGATGGTTTGAGAATCTGTGTATTGTACTGTTTTGTTTTTATCGAAAATAGCTGGAATTTTGATTGAACTTTTTGTATAATTAGAATTATTGTAACTGATTATTGTCTGCCAAATCTTTTTAGTATTATTTACATTATTAATAATTACACTTTTAAAATACCTTTGCTTTGTTATCTCAATTAGTTTATTGATCTTATTTCTGTAGGTTTTGTATTCTATGTATAATGCCTCGCTCTTACTGTTATTTTCATTGATTTTAAAATTCCATTCGTAATCCAAGGTGATCTTTTTGTTTTTGGTAAATATGTTGATATGCTCTCATCCATACATTTCCTCACTGTATCTACCAACTTAGTCGTAATTTCGTCAACATTTCCGTTTCCGAGGAAAATATTGTTAAAATTGTGTTTCTCCAATGATTTTCCAAACTTTGTATAATTAATATATGTCTTTCTCTCTGCCAATTTTGTTTGTTTATTAGATATTTCATATGTTAGCATAATAGGATAATGGTCGGTTATTTTAGAATGAAGTATGATTGGTTTAAGTGTCTTTTGGCTAATAGAGGCACTTTTAAAAAAAATGTGATCTATACAACTTTTAGCATCCCTTTCGACTCTAGTAAATTGATTTATAAGAGACTTGTAGCCGGCAGCATATAACAAGTTTAGGTAGTCCTGGGTTTCTATAGTGTTACCTAAAATATTAATATTTAAATCCCCTATCAATATTTCCGTATCATTTGTCGCAATATCCTTTAGGTAAATTTGCAGATCAGAAATGAACAAATTTATATCCGTAGGGCGTGGTCTATATATAGCTGTTATAGATGTAGTTTTGTCTGACATTATTAATTCAATTCTTAGACAATTTATATTGGCAATCTTAACTATTTTAAATTTAAATTTATATACATTTTTAATAAATACAAGCACACCATCATTCTGATTAATTTGACCATCATTATATACACAAACATAATCTTTTAAGCCAAATGCATTTATGTCTTTAATTTGAAAACTCTCTGTTAACACTATTATATCATAACTATGTTCTAAACTCGCCAACAATGCCTCAAGAAGTAAAAAATTTTTAGATATACTGCGAATATTTGTGTGAAATATTGAAAATTGCTTTTTTGTTTTAGTAGATCCAAGTGCCAGTTTGGCTTCAGTAATATTATTGACTTCACATGTATTAATATCAAAACAATCGAAATCTCTTATATACCCATCCATACTAATCTTTCATTAAAATAAGTAAAATATAAAATAATTCGTAATATATATATATATATATATATATATATATATATATATATATATATATATAAAGAGAAGGGTTGTCTTGACCGACTAGTTGAACAACAAGTAACCTAATTATTGGGGCATCGGTCCTAATTTAGGACTAGATTTAAATTGCTTTTAAGCTACGCCAAGCTTTCGGTAATGATTATTACCTTCTTCAGGGGTGCAATATGAGAAGAAATTTGTTTTTTATCTCTGTATGCACATTAATTAGAAATTGAGGATTTTTAGAAAAAAAAGAAAAAGGTGGAAAATTGGCACTTATTCAACTTTAATGATACCCAAATATTATGTAAGGAAACTAATTATAACAAGAGACTGTTTCTGGAAATGGTGGAAATATTTCTGAATCCTAATTCGTTAAATAAGAGAGCTGATATCGAAGACCTTAGTTCTATTTATTCAAATTTACTCAGTCTGAACAATTATACGAACAACAATAATAGTTTAAATAACACAGAATTTTCCTTTTAAAAAATATAAGTATTTGTACGTATTATATCCATATACCTTTCTATAGTCAGTCTCTTCAATTCGAGTAGTTTTTCGTAGGCATAAATTCGACGTTTAATTCATACTTGTTCTGATTTGATTGAGATATTTCTCAGCTACTCATTTTTCTTTGTATCTGGATGTATATCGATGTGATTACATAGCTAAATCCTAGATCTGTGTTTCAATCATCCTGACAGAACGTACTATAACATTCTTTACATGTCAAAAAAACCTACATAAGAAATTTACTTGCTTCGTATTTCAATATAAAAATATATGGAGAACAGGAATTCCTGCCAGTATGTAAAATCTAATTTTAATGTTAAGGTCAAAGTGTGTTTGTTTTTCGCAAGAAGTTATCGATACTAATTGCAAAGCAGTGAGTACAATTTTCTACCTTTTTCTTTTTTTCTAAAAATCCTCAATTTCTAATTAATGTGCATACAGAGATAAAAAACAAATTTCTTCTCATATTGCAGCCCTGAAGAAGGTAATAATCATTACTGAAAGCTTGGCGTAGCTTAAAAGCAATTTAAATCTAGCCCTAAATTAGGACCGATACCCCAATATATATATATATATATATATATATATATATATATATATATATATATATATATATATATATATATATATATATCTACCCAAAATCACCAGCGACTACAGAGTTATTTTAAATGTAATACCCAGTATATTTTTTAATTTTCAATTTTATGCTGAACTTGACCTTTGAGTTACGGAGCAAGAATACCTTTGTTGAATGTTTTTGTCATAAATTTTTATAGGTGTAAGTAACTAATAGAAGTGTCTGAACATTTTATTGGGACACGTTGTATATTAATATTTATAAAAATCTGATAAAAGCAGCTTTTTAGCAATATATACTTTTCAACGAATTTGGTAGTGGCAGGCATGAAAACAATTAATTATTAGTAGCTATGAAAATTTATTTGATAGAAGTATCATTTTTTCGTTTGTGATTTTAAGTTAACATTGCAATCGCAGAAAGTAATAGTTAGTCAAATACGGCTATAATGAATTTATTTATCCTGCTGAGACAATGTTATAAGATTATCAGCACAACGTGCCGAAAATTTAACGAAATTAATCCAGATTTGCCACCAATGAATATCAAGAAATTTATTCGAATCCAGAACAATTTTAAAAATCTTGGTTCAACTTTAAAAACGCCAGGGAATTAGCCCAGACTAGTGACTTTCCATGAAAAAAAAAAGAAATTCACTTTTTGGCACACTTTTATACATAGCCCCACTCTTAAATACCGAAGAAGATTTGGGTACCTATAACATTTTTATATGTACAAACAAATGCGAAAAAACATAATATGCACGACTACAAGTTTACCAGGGTTCAAGCTTTCAAACCTCAACATAGTCCGCAAAGCGTACAGTTTAACAAAGTGTTACTAACACGTACATAGGATGATCAAAATTTTTTACGCAAGTTTATTTGGACCGTTGAGCTTAAATTTTCCGGGGAAGGTATTTTTAATCGGCATATTCGTCATTGTTCCACATATTTTAAATTGAGTGAAAAAGAGGTCATCCATTAAACATATACCTACATAAAACAAATAACTGCGCCACATATTATCTACCTTCAAACCCCGTTGTGGTATTAAACTCAAGAGATATCCTCTTATCCAAATTAATGCGGCTAAATCGATGGAAATAAAGGCAGTTTACATTTCATCATTGGGCTAAATTTGATAAGTTTGCAATGGCTTCATTTAATGAGAACTTGGAGTCAATAATAACTGCAGTCTACCTTAATGATCACTTAGCTCTACTCATTTTCAAGGTTAATAAATTTTACCTGGAGTGACAACGAATCGTTATTTATTGTGCATTGTATGATTGCGGCTGCCGACAACTTGAAACCTATAACGTGGTATACATATTATCAGTATTCGTTACGAACTTTTCATAGGCGTAGCATAGGATAAACACTATTATATCATCAGTGGGTATAGTACAAACCCGCAAAACCTGGGTTTGTATAACTCCTAAACGGCAAATTTAATCCGAAATATGTAAAAGTGCGGTAAAGGTATCTAGGACCGCAACGTCTGAAGGGACCGAGCGGTAAAACTTAAAAGAATAAATCGCTTTCTATATCAATGACATGCAGTCGATATATATATATATATATATATATATATATATATATATATATATATATATATGACCATAGATGATCAAAAACTCTCTTTCTAAAGTATGTAATTTCCTATCCTTCCCTTTCCTTATCTATTCCCCCAAACGAATTTCTAGTTTGACAGGGGGTGTCAAAATTTGATATTTCCTGTCAAAGCAGAGATTGGTGTTAGGAGTAATCCATTTCGTTGCAAGTTAAATCGTTTGCGAGTTACAGGGCTTCAGAGAGTCAATTTTCAAGCGCCATTTTCACGAAAATAGTTAAATTTAGGTATAGGAAATAAAACACAAAAAGTGTTTAAAATGTTCAAGATAATGCAAAAATTAGGGGTTTGCTCATTTCGCTATAGTTTCTTTACATTAAAACGAGTCCACATAAGTTTTTTAATTAAAATTAATATTCGAGGGGGATTCTTAGCACTCACCTGATTCGGTTAATGTAACAAATGCTGAAAGTGATCTCCATCTTCTACTTGACATGCACCGAGTCTGTGATAAATACTATCAATACGAATACTAACCTAACCTAACCTAACCTAACCTAACCTAACCTAACCTAACCTCCATCCTTGTAGGTCCTCAACGAGGTTTGGTCTATTTTTAAACGCTCTCTCCTTCAAATACCCCCATAGAAAGATAACCAATAGTGTAATTCCAATGGGACCTCGTCGACCTATTCACCAATTTAGAAAAATTTCGTCCAAGTACCTTCGGACATTTATACCAAAATGCGGTGGTGTGCCATCTTGCTGAAACCATATTCTTTCATGGAAAATATTTGGATCATCCTCGTTAGGAAACATTACTGCTAATTCAGGTATTAAATCGAGTGAGAGGAAATCTAAGCAACGCTCAGCAGTAAGATTTTCTTCAAAGAAATATGGTCCTAAAATTCGGTTATTTATTATGCCAGCTCACACATTTTTAGGGATGTTGTGTATGCCCCTCACGTATCCACTGTGGATTTTGATCAGACCAGAATCGATAATTATGTCTATTAATCATTCCATTTGAGGAGATAATATTTTGAAAAAATATCTTATTTTCATCATATCTTTATGCACTTTATACGGGTGATATTTCTGGCCCTTTAATAATCGCTGTAACTAAACTTGCATTTACAAGAGACCTAAACCAATACGTAATAATATAGACACTAAAATAATACAATATATTTAGTTTAAAACTTACCTCGGTACAAGGCTCTTGTTCTGCTTCAACTTTTTAATTTTTACGACTAACATCACTTATTCCAGCAATTTTCGCTTTTCTTTATTCTGAGACAAACAAACCGCTACCACTTTTACGCCTTTCTCTTTCCATTTTTAAAGAGAGATAATAATATAGGTTTAAAACTGGATGAGCACTTGTCAGAAATACACACAAATGACTGATGGCACACTACTGACACCAGATGCCATCTTTTAACAGCGATTAAACCATTTCGGTTGGATTTGGTACATAGCTCGTTTTACAGAATGTTGGCGATGGCACATAGGTCATTTATAAAGGAAAAATGAATTTTTTTAAAAATTGTCACTTTGAAATATCCCGTCTTCAATTTACAGGTATCATGGAAACTAGACCTTTATGGAGGGAGCAAATATTTAATAAAAGTAATAATTTACAAAACGATTTTGTTAAAAAGGGATATTTTTAATGCAACTAACAGCTTAAAACCCCATAATGAATATAAATTAAAACAGGCACTAGTAACTATTGCATAAAAAGTTCGTTCCATCGAAATTTAAGTTTTATTAAAATTAACTTAACTTTTTCTGGATCTTTTGGATCTCGATGAATCCACGAGAGGTTCATCAATAAGTGTGTACGTCATGTACTTAAACGTAGAGAAACTCGGTAATATCATTGTCGATTAGGACGAAATTCTCAATCTTAATTTATATCCTTATCCTCAATATACGAAACACTTCAGGCAGTTATGGCTTATAGAAGAACAGTGTATACGAACATTCTTAAAACTGTAATTTGCAACACCACAAATGTTTGTTTTATTAAGAGAATATCAGACTGATTCTAGAGTCTTAAGGTGTGCACGGGTTCGAGCTGATATCCTTCACTGGAGCGGTATTAAACTTTTTACCCTCAGAGTTCTGAAAAAGCTTTTTACCAAACCAGGCTTGAACTTGGAAATAAACTCAACAACCATGCTTTGCTGCCCTTTAATAGGTGGAATGATCGAGATGTTTGATTTCAGGGTAGTATCAATCATAAGTGGTACCGAAAGGAGTTCCCAGAAGTTTTCCTTGGTGGTGTTCCCTATTATTTAAGGAAACCCATACTACTATATTCCTTACTATCACTGATAGAGAATGTCAAACTGGTGCGCACTTTAGAAAATTTCTAAATGTGGGCGTTTGTTGTACAACTTCACAAAATCAACTATGAAAATACGCAGCAGAACGAGCCAGAGACTTAATTTTTGAAGCTCTTTTAATGAGTGTGTGCTTTTTTTATTTTTCCACGTTCAAGCTTGAAAATGATGATTTCTGAAATTTCTGGTGTTAATGCACTCATTATTTTAATGACGTCAACATATTCGCTAATCGACGCAATATTTGTGCCGCTTTGGATTTTTTATAGCAGTAAAAAACCCGTCTCAGCGTGTGTCCTCTGTAGCATCTCAAGTATCTATTGGATTGGACCACTGTCTTTGAAAAACCTAAATTAACAAGAACAATTGTTTTATTCAACTGAAACGTTTTAAAAATATCTTTTGCTGTTACGACTATGATGGAACATTTTATCTCCGAACGCAAAAGCTGGTGAAATTAATTTTGCCATATCTTAGGCTACATCTCAATATTGCATTATTGTCGGGAATTGTTCATTTGATTTATACGAAGATATACGCTCGGGGTTGATACCCACAAGTTGAAGAACATTAATTATCGCTTTTTGTAGCAGTAGGTTTAGATTTGTGAAGCGGTGCCTTTCTCCCATTGTTTAACTATTAAATAAACGGAGTCATTATATCTTGCTTCCTGCATAGTTTATTAATTACATTTTTAAGTTGATGCTAATATATATATATATACATATATATATATATATATATATATATATATATATATATATCTTAACATAGGATACAGTGTGTTTTAATATAATTAATGAATTATAAAAAATAATTTTGTAGGTAAATCGGCTAAGAGAAATCGCCGTAAATTATTTTCAAGTTCCAAAGTTGGCTGCTAAGGGAGCGTAACAGCAACACAAAAGTGTAAATGCCAATTTTCTCTTAAATTTCCCTAAATGAGGTATGTTAAAAATGTAAGCAAAATAAAGTGGTGGGGGAAGGTAAAACATTTGTACTTTGAAATGTCGATATCTTTGTTCTGGATAGACCGATTTTATTCAACTTCGAATCAAAAAGGTGCTTTTTTTTGCTCTAGTCGTGGAGCCATAAACTGGACCGTAATGACCTTGCCGTTATGTAGGGAGGAAAAGGTGACAATGGCAAAGTAGAAATTATTTTTATCTCTCATTTTAATTAATCCTAAAATTTTAAGAAAACCAAAAAACTGGAAAAAAAACAAGGCTCCAATAGAAACTCTAGTAATCTTGCATAACTGTGAAGAACAAAACTTAACAAAAGGATAAAACAAAAAATACTAAGACTCTATCTCATAGTCACATAAGTTTCCAATAAACTAGCTTAGGTTAGGGCGCGACAGTGCAGGACTCAGTTTGGGCAAAATCATTAAACCGAGTTCTACCTTGCTTCAGTGAAACAACAAAAGTAAAGCGGCAAAATAAACTCATAACTAACAATCAACTTACAACAAATATATTTAAAATTACTGAAAAGTACTTTCGCAATGTGTTGATTGGACTGCAGCCTCCACTTTCTTCCCCAGTATCTCTATAACAGAAGTGGAGGCTGCAGTCCAATCGATACAGGAAATATTGCAAATTGTATTGACAATGTCGGCCGGCTTTTTGAGCATTTTCGAAAGTAGTTTTCAGCAATTTTAACTATATTTGTTGTTAGTTTATTGTTAATTCATTTCGCCGTTTTTATTTTGTTGCTTCACTGGAGCAAGGTACAACTCGGTTTAATCTTTCTGCCCAAACCGAGCTCTGCCCTGCCCTATCTGGCCATATCTTTAGCTATTTTATTGCCAAGCTTATGTGAATATGAGACTAAGTTTTAGTATTTTTTGTTTTGTTCCTTTGTTAAGTATTGTTCTTTATTGCTATGCAAGAAAGTTTCTATTGGAGCCTTGTTTTTTGGTTTTCCTAAAATTTTAGGACAAATTTTAATGAGAAATAAAAATAATTTCCACTTCGCCATTGTCACTTGTCTCCTTGACAAAACGGCAATGTTAATTTTCCAATCGACGTTGTCGAAAAACCATCATCACCTTTCTTAATTTAAATGCGGACCTGGATTTTTTATTTCACTATTTAATATCCTTCATAACTACTAAATAGATTGTGATATAAAAGTCATAGCGTACTATTTGATTTTTTTGAGAGAATCAGCATTATTTGAAGAATTCCGAAACAACGCCATCTAGTTCTAGTGACCACTAACAAAGTCATTAGTTTATGACCCAACTTTTAAGACCTACCTAATCTTTAAACATTGTAAATGTTTTAGTTTATTTATTTCGACAGGGTCCAGTATACTCAATGTCTGGGCCATACATAGTTTACTTGTATAAAATTTTAAATTTGTTATCAAAGGTATAACCAGTCTCAATTAAGTAGACCAATATACGTTTTGTCACAATCTCCAAAATTTACTCAGTATACACTTGATCATTTAAGTTAGTCGGATTTCTTTTTATTATTTATAATAACATATTAAAAATAATAAAACAAAGCCCGGTAAACTTAAACAACTAGGTGAATACCAAACTAAGTTATTTAATAAGAAAATTAGTGGCAAACGTATATAGATCAGACAAACAGGTCATTTGGTAAAAGAATAGACAAGCACTATTAAAGCCTCACCAAAAAAACAAACCGAATCGAGTTTCACTTAATTGAAACTGGTCATACTTTGGATAACAATTTTAAAATTTTAGATAAGAAACTAGCAGTCATAAATTGCATATAATGGAGTCTCTTGAAATAAATTATCTCAAAAATATAAAAGGTTTATTAACATTAGAATTCAACAATTCACCTTTGTTAAATATATTTTTATAAAATTAATTTAATTTAACAGCTAGTCCGTAAAAATTCCAAATTTATGCAGAGAAATATGTCAAGTTTTTTAAAGTTCGAAAATAATTGTTCATAAACTCAAAAATTGTAGCAAATATTTGAGATTTTGAAAAAACTACTTTCTATTTATTTCACTATTATACTTTACCAATATCCACTGCAGTGTTTTTAAGTTTTTAACATATTATTAAAAAACGCAATTCCAGTTTCATATTTTGAACGGACGTAACATACATTTTAACTAATATTTTTGGATGGCACCTATTGGCTTGAAATAATGCATTTTAAAACTGGCTTTCATCTGAAAAACTGGACACATATGCCCAAAAAGGAATCAAAATCCCTCCTAAACTAATAATATTATACTAGACATTATGCATACTAGTCGTTTATTTTCCAGTCTACTTTATATTTTGTACCAACTAAATATAGAGGTAAATTTGTTCTTAATAAAAAAATTCAAATTATTTATTTTTTTACTTACGGCTTGTCAGCTTGTCACGTTTTTAATCTCTAGATTTTATAAAAAAAATATGTATACGTAGCTACTTGTTTCACTTTTAACTTCCAAAATATCTATATATTTAAAACACTAAGCCAGATTTTTCAGCAAATTTGTAAGAGAGTTGTAGAGCACCAATTTACATGATTTTTTTTTTGAAATGATCGTCTGGTTACCAAGACCTTTCGACACTATTTACTGTATTGATTTATTGCGTATTTTTTCTATAAAACCAATATTTTGAATACTGAAGAAAAACAATAACATTTATGGACAATGTGGTGAATGCGCCCATTCCACTGGAAACTCATGCCGCCATCTAACGAAAAAGGCAGAACGAGGTCTGCCGGGCCAGCTAGTATGTATTTATTATATAATCAAACAATGTAATTCTTTAGTACCTAGATAAAAGTAACTTCAATGATATGATATCAAATCATACAAAATGCGTATGATTTGTTTGTTACAGGATTATATAAATATTTTATTGTATAGTATTACCAATTAATAATATAAAGAAATAAAAAGAGAATACTAAAAATTATTTTTTAAATAGAACACTATCTATATCATTATTATTTCATTAAATTGGTCTCTTCTTGCTGATTATAAATATACCAGGTGTGAAACATTTATCTCTAAAGACAACCCCAGAAAATTTACAAAAACTTTGGCGTGAGTCGTAGTATTCCTATTGACACCACATTTACAATTAGAAGTTATAATGTTGTATACGTATCTAGCGCATCGCTTCTTGTAGCGGAGTGTTTACTTATTTCTTCGGCTAAGTAATCAATCTAGGTATATTTATACTCAACAAGATAAAACCCAAAAATACACACAAATACACAAAAATTTCTACTTTTTGATGATTTCTGTTTCATTTTTAATGTTGTGAAAAGATAATATAAGATAAATCTTACAATTTTAATTAATTATAGCTGTAAGTAGGTGTTAAAAAATAAATGAGAACCCTGCATAGTGGCCTAGACAACAAGTCATGGTTATCTAGACGGAAAGCTTATTACTTTGGCGTTTTGCAGATTGCGCATTTAAAAATCGAGGGGGCTTTGCTAAAAACGAAAGCGAAAGGAAAATGTCCAAAATTCCTTGTTTTTTATCTTTTGCGCGGACAAACCTTATGGTTTTCCCATTAATTGATTTTAGTTTTTGTAATAACTTGAGATCTATTTACTTTTACCCCCTATTTTTTACCCACTGAAGATATTTTCTATCATGGTGTTCTTAAATGTTGGAAAATGTGACATACCTTGTTTTTTCCCCATACCCTTCAAATAATTCTTACTTGCCGTTAAGTAACCATGCAGGCACGAAGCCCGGTGGGGTCTTGGGGGTTTGGGCCCCCCGAAACTTTCAAAATATATTGATATAGGCATGATTTTTACTAATTTTCCTGAGGTTTAACCGGTTGGATCACTTCGAAATAAATTTCTGGTTTTGTGCATGAGGCTTTGACTGACAACGGGGTACACCCAGCATCCAGTATTTATTACGCCGTTGTCTAGCTTTCGCTGGTAATATAAAGTTGACACAAGTTGTTTCAACGGAATTTATTACGCAAACTTGTGTGATTTGAGTAGCAAGATGTTGCGCTAGTCGCAAAAGCCCGCGATTTTGAAATGGCTGCTACACATAACATTTATACATTAGACAATTATTCACAAGTAACGTTAGAGTCCGCCTTAAGGGTTACGCAGGCAAATTTATGGGTTACGCTTATAATGATATGAAATCGTGCCTATATACAGTCGATCCAAAAAGTGTTCATACACCATCTTTTACACTATTTTTTTATCATGTATGAGAAAACCTGTTTAAAATAATATTTCAAACATAACCAACGATTATTAAGTATATCAAAAATAACTACGAAACATTTTATATTGCAGTTGCATTATTGTTCTATAAATGCAAACAAAATTCATGTTAAAAAAGCCTCCATACACTAACAATAATCAATAATAGTTTGATGATAGCGTGACCGTTGACCGTGAAAATCGTGCAAGCATGACTAAAAGGTTTTCGTTTTCGAAATTCGTTTATTAGTCTGTTTTTAATTCTTCCCTATTTGAAACATTATGTTCTTCCCATAAATGCTCGATGAGGTTAATGTCTGGTGATTGTGGAGGAGTATGCAGTTCAGTCGCACATTATGCATCATCCATGTTCGCACCAAGTTTGTCATATGTTTCGGATCATTGACCTGTTCGAGTGCTAATTTTTAGAGACTTTTTCTTAAACTGTCTCTCAAAATGTTCAGAGAAACGTGCTGAACCATAGTATCATTAATAAAAATATTAATAAAATAAAATGTCCAACCCCTCTAGCGGACATGCATCTTCAAAGCAAACCATTGTCACCCTCTTGTCTCACCGTGGAACAAATGTATTTAATATAGAATGCGGTATTCTTCTTTCTATTTTAATTCTGCGATTAGACCCAAAATGGTTATTTTTTGTTTCACCACTGAAAATTACGGATTGCCAAAATTCAGGCCGGAGGAACGTATTCTCTAGCAAAAGCTAAGCGCTTTTTGCGATTAGTTTGTTTCTGGTTGCTCAACCCTTATAGTCCTGTATATACAATTTCTCGCTGTTTATGGACAAAATTTTTTTGAAAATAATTCCCGTACTAGTTCATTAAATTTTGATGCACTTTTTTTTGGATTTATAATTATTTCTCTAACAACACTGGCTTCTTCACTTGGTGTCAGTTTCTTAGGACCACCCTAGCATGGTCGAATTTTATAGGAGCCCATTGATTTATCCTGGTTGACGATATAATCAACAGTAGCATGTGACTTATTAAAATGTTTTTATATTTCTCTACGATTTTCCATTTTTCCATAAATCAATTACGATCTTTCGAACTGCAAATATATTATTACTGCTCTGAAAGCTCACTGCTACATTACTAGTAACAAGTGATAGATTTTTTCTGTGCTCAGTTGTTATATGCGCGACTTCTAAGATATTATTCAAATATTTTTAAGGTTTCTACTAAATTGGGCGACGATGATCCTTTGAGGGGCACATTAATGTAATGCAAAAGCTTAACCTCGAAAAATAAAAACGGCAAATCATAATCTCGAAAAATAGACAGATGATTTTTGCTGCTTGCTTGTTTGTAGCTATAAAGTATACTAGCTATATAGTATATAGCTATAAAGTATACTTTTGAGATAAACATAAAGAAAAAAATGGCTTTGGCATTGCTGAAGTATCTTAAACGATGCTTTCTGCACTTTGCAGCAAAATAAATATCTTTTGCAACTAAGTTACATGCCTTGCTTGCTGTTAAGTGCAGAAACTCAGAATGTTTTAACATGCCAGAAAACATTAAAAACATAGTTAAAAACTATAAAAAAATAGCTTGATTTTGACTGGGATAGAAATAAGCTCCAAACTATATTACTTGGGTTCTATAAGCTTAGAATATCATATTACATTTTTCTACATTAATTGTTCTATTCTTAAACAGAATAATTTATGATCTATGCGATATAATATTCCCAATCGATAAAGATATGCATCGACATTTTGAAAGATATACGGAATATTCTATTTAATATAACAATGCTGATAGTGATTCCGTCCAAAACAAATACGACAGTCAATTGTTTGAACAACCAGTTACTATAAAAGTTTCGAAATACCATTTTTACTTTGGCCGCATAGCTTCCGAGTGCAAATACGTATCAAATTAGGGCTTTAATGATGGTTTATAACTTAATGGGACAGATCCATAAATTTCGTTTTAATCTTGTTTTAATATAGATACACCTTTTAGGTCATAAAAAAAAGGTCCAACCAAATCGCATTTTGATTTTAAAAACACAAAAGTGCATTTTGAATTTTTCGTAAGATACTTTCCTCGATAACTTTGCAAATTAAATTTGATGTTCAAAAAAATAATTCGGAAAAACTTGACGTACTTCTCGTGAGTGTGAGGAGTGTCAATTATTTCAATAATTATAAATCTTAATGAATATTGACATTATTAGATTTCTTTATAGTTCAAAGAAAATATTATTTTGTGTGATTGAAGCGAAAAATATCGTGTTTTGTAAGATCTTGAGTTTTTTATATTTGATGTAAATATAATCTGCAATTTTGCAAATCTATTTCTGAAAAGGAAATGTAATGAAGAGAGGAGGGAGGACAAAGAAAAGGAAGAGAAAAAACAATTGGGGGGGGGACCCATAGTTTTATTTAGAGAGTCATGATGCCATTAGCCGAATGCACTATTGCTGACGTAATAATTCGCCTTTTGCTATTCTTTTAAAAGCTGATATCGAAAGTTGAAAATCAATATTAGAGTGTGAGTTTATTCTAGTAGCTACGTTGTATGAAAAAGATCTCTTGTAAATTTTTTTTCTGTGTTGTGGGACTCTAAGAAGTTGACCTCTTCGCAAATTAATATTATGAACATCAGCTCTAAATAAAATTTTAGAGTGTAAATAAATTGGCACTTCATATTTTATAATTTTAAAACCAAAACACGACATACGAAGCCTAAACCTGTTTATATATGTTCAGCCATTTTGAACTCACTAAGTAGGGAGATATGTGATTTCATCTTTTGACACCATACATTAGTCTCAAACATGAATGTTGAACCTTTAGAACACGATATCGCTTGCGTCAAGACACGGGAAAAATACTATATTACAATAATTAAATTAAATTGTGGCAACACAAGAGAGTCGCACAACAGCTTTCTGGTTTCCAAACCGAGATAGTGCCTATTTGAATAAATTTGTTTTAAATTGCTATAAGCAGTGCGAAGCTTTGAAGTAATGTGCTGTTTAAAGCGTAATTTGCTGTCCAATACTACTCCTAAACTTTTGCAGGTATCAGAGAAAATCAACAGAGTTCCGTTAATTTCTATTTGCGTGTTATTCTTTATTTGCACAACCTGACTCTGATTACCAAATGCAATTACGGTCGACTTTCCAGGATTAACAACCGATAAGTGCTCTGATGCCGTTCTGTAAAACTGGCTTAGGTCTGAGTTTACTAGACTTTGCGCCACTTTAATTTGGTGCACTTCAAATGAAAAATATAGCTGAGTGTCGTCTGCGTAAAAATGGGATCTACAGTGCTGCAAGGACTTACAGAAATTACAAATGTAAATGGTAAATAGTAGCGGACCCAAAATGCTTCCCTGAGGTACACCGAGCTAAAGGGCTCGAATGCTGCCTACAAAGACGACTTAATAAGAATTTATTAATATACGGGCGTTATCGCTAAATCCTACAAAATGGAGAATTGAAATGAGAATTTTATGATTTAACATGTCAAAGGCCTTACTAAAATCAAAAGACACTAAAATACTAACCTTATTCTCATCCGACGCCCCCAGAACGTCATCCACAATGCAAGCCAAAGCACTCTCGCAACTATGATTGGGTCTAAAGCCCGACTGGGTTTCTGGCAGAATATTATGATGATTAAGGCCCTGATTTGACTTTCCATTACTTTTTCCAATATTTTAGAAAATGTGGGAAGTATACTAACAGAGCGTAAATGCCCATACTCGGTGGGATTGCTTATTTCTGGCAATGGAATTACTTGCGCCTGTTTCCATAAAACTGGAATGTACGAAGACAATATACATTCA
Organism: Kuschelorhynchus macadamiae; assembly: GCA_030620095.1. NCBI lineage: Eukaryota > Metazoa > Arthropoda > Insecta > Coleoptera > Curculionidae > Kuschelorhynchus > Kuschelorhynchus macadamiae. Next base: position 1,035,123 of record JAUTXW010000011.1, on the reverse strand, counting down.
TTCACGATGTGAACAATATATGGTACAATAAATGGGCAGCAAAGAATAATCATGGTCAAATTGATTTTATCAGCCCCAACGGCCCTTGATTTTATTTTTTTAATTACATTAAATATTTCATTTTCATTAGATAAATTAAAGTGAAAATATTCATTAAAATGAGTTAAATAATTATTATTATAAAAATTTATAATTTCCTGACTTGGGTTGCTGTTACCTGCTACGGAATTAATAAAGAAGCTATTTATTTTACCTGGATCAATAAGATCTAAAGGTAATTCACATTTTTTTTCCTTGACCAAATTTTGATTTTTCAGGTCACGCCATTTTTCTTTATACGTACAATTTTCAAATCTAGTTCGTAAATATATTTTTCTTTCAGTTGTTATTGCGAAAGTGGTATAATTTCTAAGTTGCTTATAAGATTCATAAAGCACAGGCTTTTTAGTCTGTTTATATTTTTTAAAAGTTTTGTTCCTTAATTTTTTGTTTTATTGAAATGTTTTACCGGAGCATGTTTGTTAAAAAGGGCTAAGATAAGACTATTGAAATATTCCAATTTTCCATCAACAGAAACCTGGCGGAAAATGTGATGCCAGTCAAAGCTTTCCAGATCAATCTGAAATTGATGGAGATTCTTTTTATTGACCTATAAAAAAAATCAACAAGCGAATTATTAGGGTTCTCCAATTTAAACTTAACAAAGGTCAAAAGATGATCAGCAATCTCCCCATCCAAAGTGCCGCATTCAATAATGTTTTCCATATTTTAATTTTTACCATTGTCTATTGTTTATATTCCATGGATCTGTATAAATGTATGTAAAGTTTGAGTTATTACTAACACTAGAATATAAGTGTCAAACCATCACATTTGCCATTTTTAACAGCTTTAAATAGTTGTAAGTTTCTAAAACACGGTATCGTATTAAAATGAAAACATTTTATTTGTAAATATAAATATGTTTTCATAAAAAAACAAAACCGTTATAAAAAGGACCACAGAAATGTAGAAAAATGATATTTTATTCCATGTTGAAATTTGAATTTATGAAGTCGGCGTCAACATATTACTTAACTTCTAAAAACATAACAATAAAGACATTTATGTATTGAGTATCCTAAAGTCTAACACCTGAAGTGTATTATTTACTATCTACATTAGTTTAACGCCGACTTCATTAGTAAAAGTACATTTTCAAGATGGAAGAAAATTTTAATCTTGTTAATTTTCAGTATTTTTTTATGGCGGTTTTATTTTTTATAAAACTTTTTAATTTACTTTTTTTAATTATGTTTATATGAAGTTTTTTGGTAAAGGTCAAAGTTCTTAAGGCCTTAATTTTGGATAAAATTTTGAACGTCACTAATAAAATAAATACGTTCTGGCATCCCTAAACTAATTATATAAAAGAGGCGCCAAATATTAATGAGAATAATAAAAATTAAACTTGGTGCCCGTAAAACCCCAAATATTATATGAAACATGATATCTCTAGGTTGCTCCTCTGTTTACCCTTTATACCCCTCCTTCACCATACACTCTACATTCCAAACTTTATTAAGATATTAATAACCGAAATAACCTGAGGTATCTAAAGGTGTGCCCAAATTACTTTTTTGGTTTTTTCAATATACTGGTATAGGAATATCGCGTCTAGAGTTCCGGATATTTCGGCTTGTCTTCTATTCCCGGTTCGGACGATGACTTTCTTTAGTTTTTTTTAACAAAACTTATAATTTTATGTATAGTTGTGGGATTGCGTTTTGTTTAGCTTTTTCTTAAATAATGTGAAAAAGTGTCTCTATATTAAAACAGTGATTTTTTCTTAACAAAACCTATACAATTCAATGCTAGCAAAGATTACCATTTTTCCGTCTCCTACTTTACTTGCCGTTAGTTTGCCTGTGACACCCACCCGTCGGCGTCGCCCCGCTTCCCGCTTGCCCCGTATCACCGCTGTTTTAATACTATATTGGATTGGATAGTTTTTAGTTTTAGTGCTACATAACACTTGTACGTGGTTAATCTGCGTGCAGAATGTCAACGGTTGCTATAATTGCGATGAAAAAACATGTACAGCTAATAAAAATATTTTGAATTGAATTTTATTGCACATTTTTGACGTCAAAATTCAAATAAATTATATGCGGACTTACATAGGGCAAGCAGGGGCTGAAACCTGTATGCTGAATTTGCGTACTGAAGACGCATCAGGCTCCTAATTTCAACATTGTTGCCCTCCTTCCCATTGCCGTATTCTGGGGGGTTTGAAGGTCAATCCCTTCGCCCATCTCTTTAGGACCTGGGTCCAAAATTAAAGTATAAACTGGTTTGAAGCCTAATAATTATTTTATTTTATGTCGATAAGCGCCGTAGGAATAATTCACTTTGCAACTCTGAAGTAAGACTTAGTTCGTCAACACCGCCGGCAATGTATTGAAAAGATGTTTAAACCCCCAAAAGCAATTGTCGGCTACGCCACTGCCCCTAGAAATGTTTCTAAGGGCACACGTGATAATATGCAACGAGGGCGCCTCTTCCTCGATCTTGCCGTCTGTGTGTACCGGACTCCGCGCTCGGCACAGAACGGTCCTCGTTTCAGTGTCAAGTAGAAGCACAGAAAATATAGCTGTTCGCACTTTAGCTATATAGTATAAATAGTACATATGGGGCATACCATGAATAGTATAGGCTCATGATATTGATGCGCCGGTCGTAACAAACCGTTACCGTCTTGTAAATATCATTGTGTGAGGTTCACTGTGGCAACTTTAATATCAGGATTTAAGAAATAAACTAAGATCTAAACTAAAAGGTGGTACAAAGTTAGTGGAAGCAAGTCCCCAGGTAGTAATCTCGAGCCAATAGTGTTTGTTAATTCACTTAAAATATTGATCGGCAGGTAGATAACTAATTGCTTTTTAAATAATTTATTTTTAGTTATAGGTTTTAAATTTTGTAAACTTATTATTTTAATTATTGTCATAAAATATATTTTAATGAAAGCAATGGCAAATAATATTTACGTAGAATGTTTACTGCATATTTTATAATGGCTTTAAAATAATTATTTGTCAATTATATACGTTAACCAAGTCTATCAGAGTAGAAATTGTTGTATATTTCAATTAGGAAAATAGGAATTGTATAGGGTCATTGAATTACAAACTTCAAATTCCCTTTCGATTTTCCGACATGTTTTAAACAAATAAGCGCGTAATATGTTTTTGTACTACATTAATTAATGTTTTCTATAAATATTCATCAAATGTTAAGTTTCCCAGAAATCTTTTATTTGGTAAAAAAAAACTTTGGCTTTAGTAAAAGATATTTGCTTGAAGACATAAAAAAGTTAAATATAAAAATGGCCACACAATATTTAGATTTTTATACTAAAATGTGTTCAAATAGAAGTTACTACTATTTTTTTTTTAATACAATTTATTTATTGTTTTATTTAATATATCGCTTATCTGTAGGCGAACTCAAACGAATGATGTATTTGACAAACAAATACCCAAATATTTTCCAAATAAATAGAAATATCCAAGTATGAACAGTGATGCTCGATCACACTCTTTGTGTATGTAACAAAAATTTGAACGCATTTACACAGCACTCTTTGACTAGTGCCATATTTACCTACAACCGATGACAAATAAACAAGTGCCGATGTGTGTATAAAATATGAATGACAAGCATTCACAAGTTACGTAAATTATTACTCAAATACACCAGTCGTTTGAGTCCGCCTTGAGATTATTAATTTACTTCATAATAGATCCTATTGATTGCGTAGTAACTAAAATGGATAGATTCAATCGTGCTTTTACTTGTAATCTTTTAAAACCTAATATATAAGAAAGTTAAATTCATTTTCTCCAATTTCCATCCTCTTTCTCTTCTTACCAACTGAAATTACGCAAAAGGCCAATTTTTAAATGTTTAAAATTTTACGCAGAACTAAAAAATGTAACATACATGAGGTACTCCATTTAAAAATAATAAAAGCATACTTTTTATTTGAGATACTTTGTATATTTTAAAGTTATTTTGTATAAAAATATAAAACTTGACGAGTAACTTTTGTATTTACATTTTTAATACCTCCAGTACAAACCGAGATAAAGTGTAGAATGTTTGGCATGTTTAAAACCATTTAAATTTTATAGGAAAGTTAAATTCATTTTCCCCAATTTTCATACTTTTTCGCTTTTCACCAATTCAAATTACGCAAAAGGCCAATTTTCAAATGTTTAAAATTTTACACATAATTCAAAAATGCAACATATATGAGGTATTTAAAAATAATAAAAGCATAATTTTTATTTGAGATATCCTGTACAATTCAACAGAATTTTGTATAAAAATATGAAACTTGACGAGTAACTTTTGTATTTAATATTTTTAGTACCTCCAGTACAAACTGAGATAAAGTGGGGGAGTCAGACAAAAGTTTGTTACTTTTACCAACAAGGAGTCACGAAGAATACAAATGCTGCAGTCAGTATTATTTGTACAAACAAAGACAAGAGTTGATATATAGACGTTAATAAGGCAACAGCATGCTTAGCTCCGAGACGAGACTAGGGTTAGGTTTGGCACCTCTCCGGGTTTTGCAACCCTATCTCCGGACTCCGATTTTAACGCCTCTATATCCGGGGTAAAGGTCTTCTTAAACTATCTTCGGACAATTTATATTAATTTCGCAACATAACCAAATAAAACAATTCCCGTCACCATGTTTAGGTGATGAGGAGTTACCCAGATTATCAAAATTTGTGACTTATAATCGTTGGTCGTTGGGTGAGAGGTAAACGCTCACGTATTTTTGTTTTGTTTTACATAGCCGAGTGTCTAGTTTCTGCGTGACTTGTTGCGTCGATTTTCTATACACAGAATGTCCTAACGTATCATTTTCCTTACCTTGAACGAGTACATCTAGAAAAACAATTGTTCCATTAGATTCAATCTCTATTGTGAATTTAATATTATGTGTTGTTGGTTAAGGTGGTCCAGAAATACGAGGAGATTATCCTATGCATAAGGCCAAACAACAAAAGTATCATCTACATATCTAAGACAGTGTTTTGGTTTTAGTGGATGTTACAGCAATATCCTCATAAAGGTATTTGCTACCACAGTTGATAGAGAGGATCCCATATCAGCCCCTGAAGTTTGTTGAAAAATGAATTAAGTAAGAAAAGCTTCCACTAGGTCGATTAAGTTATCAAGATTATTATGATTCAATATGGCTGATATAATGGAAATTGAGTCGTTGACAGAAACATTTGTCTTTAGTGATCCCACATCGAAACTGTTCAAAATATCTTAGAGATCCAACTGAATGGCCTGAGGTTTTTCCACGAAATGTGCAGAGTTTTTTATAAAAGAATCTGTTATTCTAGTAAATGGGTTAAGAAAATTTGAAAGATGTTTACCTTTTTGATAAACGAAAAATTAGAGATCTTTTGAAATTTCTAAACATAAAAAAACAGAGATACGGGTTGCGGTCTACATTATGTCACACGAGGAAACCGATCTTAGCACAGGGTCACGGTTCGGCGAGCACAAGTCGGGTACAAAAGCCTCCCTGAATATATCTGAGCTCATTCAATGTTAATATCTCGTGGAATAAAGATCCCTGAAGATACCTCGTGCAATCGAAGGCGCAACGTCGGATAGTAATTCCATTTTGACATGACCTAACCCCAAGAACCATGATTTTTTAATTGACCAAAGCGGTGAAAGCTTCCATTCCATGTTAAGGTACCATGTGATTTATAAAAAGTGAACACTGAACCACTCAAGTTGACCTTCCAACAACGATTAAGTAAATATGATTTGTTCCACTCGAGATAGATTTCAGAAAACCCAATTTGCTACAATTTCCATAATAGAACCTGACTCCAAACACTGTGAAAAGTCATAGATATATCAGTGTATTATTTTAGGTTTAAAACATTTCTTTCAATTGTTAGCTCGGAGGAGGGCAATTACCCCTTTTGTCCTCCCTCAAAGTACGCCTATGGATAGCAATAGCATTGTAAAAAAAGTTGTTTCCAGTTTCATTTCCGTTTATACCGGAATACTTAAATCGCCTAATAATAGTGAGAAAATTTTCAAAAATCAGTTTCTATGCCATATATTTTTTGATTTGACGTTCAATGGTCTTTTTGATGTCATATCAGAGAACTAAAAATGAAAAATGAACTACAGCTGGATTTTTATTCTGGTTAAATCATAAGGAAGTAAAATAAAGTGGCCCGTTTACGATCCGTCGACATTTACAAAAGTTATACAATTTGCAATATTGAGCTAATTTACACAAAGCTTTGAGTATAAAGGAGTATTTGTCTGAAATAGAATATATAAGTATTGCTTGGTTTGTATAAACACATTTACGATTTTTTTCTGTTTCAATAGAAAGTACTAATCAATGGATGTTCTGTTATTTTTAAAACTACTTCTCCTTTCTGCTTTCCTATTAAAATAGTACATCATATGACTTCCATAAATCACTTTAAGTTCGCTGACTGGATACTGCGATTAACGATAATTTTCCAACATATTGTTCTTATCTGTTAGGGTAAATGTTTTATTAGTCTTAGGTAAATGATATCGGTATCAAACCAATTTTTATTTTTTATAACAATCCACATTTGAGTAAAAAGTTAATTTTGACATTTTTTTCAACGGTTCATGTAGCCACCGAACATTAACAAGACAAGAAAGAGCACTTGAAGCTCCTCCCCTTGTTATGCCTATCTCACTCGAATATCGGATGCTATGCTTTTTCGATCCCTCGAAGTCGCTGACGGGCGAGATGCATAAACCGGTTGTCCGTCGTAGAATAAAAAGTATTGAAATATACCACCGAACATTAATATATACCAATTGTCTTTATATTTGCCGGCGCGCGGCGTGAGACTAGTTTTTTATTTCTTTTAAATGAAAATAAGCATTTACCAATTTACTTAGTGTTTTGTGTTTGGTAAATGGCTGGAAAATTACGATTAACTCTTGTCTATCTTTATGAGAAACTTTAAGACGCATTATTAATTTCTTTTAACAAGAAACCTTAATCAGGATTGCCTCGAATTTTTTTTGGCCTGATAAGAAATTGTGGCGGAAATTCGAGAAATCCAACTCCAATACAATTTACAATAAGCCATTCAAGAAATTGTTTACTCAAAAATATCTTAATGAGATTGAAGGTGCAAATTCTATCCAAGATATTAATATTTTGCTTAATGTAACTGCTGATATGACGCTACGGCAATGCTGTAGTGTTTATATTATTGGCTATCTATTAAAAAATCAGTAAATTTTCTTTACCCGGAACTTTCTTCGTTATGAATCTTTTCTTTTATTAGGAATAGTGAAGAGTGACCCAATTCATTTCAGTATATAAAGTCATTACTATCTTTTAAACATTTTTATTGGGTGCCATTTTTTTCCATCATATTGGATTCCTACCAATATTTTACTAGTTTCTATCTATGCCACACTTTATTTTTGGACATAATTAAAAATAAATTCAATAAGTACTTGTTACATTAACAAATACCTCCATTTTGTTACGTCATGTTGAATTCGGCAAGTTTATCCCGAGGTTTATCCCTATATAACATTCAATTTCCTGCAATCATCTTGAATTGCTGCCACAACTTTACCAGTTTATCTCCATATCGCAATTAATGCTTGCACAACATTTGAAATTGATCTAATAAGTAGTTTTTTTCAGGCCGATTTTTTAAAAACCATTTTGTTTTGCTATCTTTTATTCATACCAAAATGTTACCAGTTCATTCCTAACACTTGATTATTGTGCAAAATTTGAGGAGATTTGATAATTAGTGATTTAGTAATAGTTTTTTTAACGTTTCACTAGTCCACCATCTTGTTCCGGCATATTGGATTTTTACCAAAATATTACCAGATCATCTCCATATGACCCTTAATTTTTGCCTAAAATGGAAGTCAATTGGATGAGTAGCTTTTAAGCTATGTCGCGATATGACAGACCGACAGACGGGACGACGGCATTGATGAAACATATTTTTTGGCACCTGGGGATGCTAAAACCTGAAAATATGTGAAACCTGATTTTTTTTCACGATTGCAAATATTTTATTTGGCCGCTGTTTTGTTCCACCATCTTGAATTAGTACCACATATTTAATAGTGTATACCACAATTAGTTATTTAGGCTGAATTTTCAAATACTTCATCTTGGCTTAAAAATTTAAACTATTAATTTCCATTTTTACTTAATTTTTACAAACAGTACTTTTTATAATTATATTAAGATCAATCAATTAAACAACTTGAAGTTTTCCCCTTTTTTCTTTTAATACATATAAAGCAGAATGTGTCAGAATAGCAATTACGGCTAGATATTTTTAAAACTCATTTTTAAATCACCTCGGTAGTGAACGTTTATTCGTTTAGCGGTTTGCATCAACCTCGTAAAAGTGCGGCCACCTGCAGAGCTATATGAATTTCTCGGAATAGTCGGCGCATTACATAAAAATTCCGACGGACTGTGCTCCTTCTTGTCTTGTTAATGTTCGGTCATGTAGCACCAGCTGTTATCATTTATTGTTTCTCATCACCTAATAAAATGGGAATATCCTTAGAAGGACATCAAAAGACAACAATTTGGAAATGTATCTAATATTTCAAAAGGTTGTTTATTAAAAAATCTAATCTATTCTTCTTATAAGGTTAATTTATTCTCTGTTTAACTATTATAATTTTTATTCTAGTTCTTACGTTAGTACCAAACAAAAAAAACTAAAACAATTTTTAAAAATAAATATTTTTTTAATTGTTGCTAGTTTAGTGTATTAAAGTTTGATGCATTTTCTATATCTAAACGACATTATAGTTAACTTACCTTCGATTGCATTTGACCCCAGGACTTTCTCTAAGTCATTTAACCACCAAAACCTAGGAAATCCCTGACCTCAAAAAGCAATCTAACTTAGTTATTTGATGTTAGTCAATACAGCGTACTAGAAACAAGAGGGGTGTTAAAGGAAAAGGTAACACAATCATGTTTATTAATATACATATCAAAGTCAAACTATTTTTTTAAATTGCTATTCTATTAGTCGTCGGTGTTTAATTTTATTAGTTTTACATATATTATGGTTAACGGCATTTTAGACAGATAAATTCAAATTGAAAAGTGAAAGTGACTTTTAAACCCTAGACTCATACTACTTATGCTTCTTTAAGCCCTAAGGTACGGAGACTTTTAATACCACTATCTAGTGTACCTTGTCCTTTTGTGTAATAATGGCTGTATGTACTTTTTTATCTTTACACAATAAATGTTTTTAAATTTGAATTTGAATTTGAATTTGACTAACAACTAGATAGATTTTTATCCGAAAATGAGTCATTAAACATATTAATTAACTAATTATGCAATCAGTGGTGGACTAGGGTGAGGGGCTGCGAGGACGATCGGTTCAAGCCCATAAGTGTCTAAGAGGTAACTTCCGATCAGAAAATGCTAGAACTACCTATAACATAGGCAGGAGGAAACTTGAAAAACTGTAATTAAATGTGTATTTAAAGACAAAATCGTATCAAAAAGGCTAAGGTTCGGTGGAAATAGAAACATCAGCTCATGTCCTGTCAAACAGGTCCCTATTACAAGTGTGAGTGCCGAAAAACTGAAACAGTGCTTGTTAGTTGTGTTACCAGAAAATTAAATGTTTAAAAAAAAACTATGCCATTTATTGTATAGTAGTAGGGATGGGTGGTAATAGATTTTTCGTATCCATAGCCGATAGGTAAAAAATATTCGATATATTTTAGTTATCAATAGTTATTGCCATCTATCGATAATTTACTGCTATCTATCGGTTTTTGCGACAAAAAAGGTACTCATCTTCAGACGTATTTAAACCGTTTAATAATTTAATAAGTGTCGATATTATCGAGATACATATCGGTATTATTGGATATCTATCGGTACTTATCGGATAACTATATATATATATATATATATATATATATATATATATATATATATATATATATATATATATATATATATATATATATATATATATATATATATATATATATATATATATATATATATATATATCGATATTTTTATTTACATTTTGTAATTCGATATGTCGATAAGATATCGATACCTATAGATTTATCGATCAAATACCCATCCTTAATTGTAAGGACTTGTAGCCGTTAATTTTACAAATTACACTTCTGGTTTACTTTTCAAGGGGTAAAAAAGTTGCCTCAAATTAAAAATTAATAGACACAATTTAAGATCAACCACTATTAGTACAGAAAACGAATTTTTTATAGGGGTCCGTGATGTTTGCCCCCAAAGTATTTCCGATTCGCTTAAATTTGGAGCCATTCGCTAGTGCTTTTTAGTGCTTTATCTGGTTTCGTCAGTGCTTAGTTTCGCAAATATATTTTTTTTAATTCCAAGGTCTTTTACTTTTTGGTGCTCGAATAATTTCGTTAGTGCTTTCTTATTTTTGTAAATATTCGTTTTGGGTCAGCCCAAAGTTTTTCTGATTGGCCCAAACTAGGCGTCGATCGTTGGTGCTTTGTTAGTGCTTCAAGTACTTTCGTTAACGCTTATTTAATTTTGAAAATATTCGCGTATTTTGTTTGAAGGTCAGGCCCCAAAATATTTCCGTTTCGCTCAAATTTAAACTCATTCGTTAGTGCTAGGTTAGTGCTTCATTTAGTTTCGTTAGTGCTTCTTTAATTTCGCAAATATTTTTTCTTAATTTTAAGGTCAGCCCCCAAAGTTTATGTGGTCGACCCAAACTAGGTGCCATTCATTAGTGCTTGGATACTGCTTTTTGGTGCTTTGATTAGGTTAGTTAGTACATCCTTATTTATATAATTATTCGATTATCTTTATTTTAGAGTCACCCCATGTTCGTTAATTTTGTTTCAAGGTCAGCTCCCAAGGTTTTTCTGATCGTCCCAAACTAGGTGTCGTCCTTAGTGCCATATATTGCTCAATAGTTTCATTATTGCCTGCTGAATTTTGGAAATATTCGCTTACTTTAATTTCAAGATCAGAAAGAAATAAACAAATAATTTGGTTTCATCTTTTTTTTACTCAAAAATCATATATTATATCTTGCATCTTTTTTGAGATAACTTTTTTTATTTCCCTTTTTAAGAATTTTTCTATAGGGATTATTGAAACAACAGGTTAATAAAAAAAGAAAAAGTGTAAAAACATCTATGGTATCATACCATATAGAATAATATTTGATCTTGTAATCAACACAAGCGAATTTTTCAAATATCGAAACTACTCTGTATCAGCAATATAAAACACTAAAGTCGACACCTAGTTTGTCTCGATTAGAAAAGTTTTGGGGGCAGACCTTAAAATAACAATAAGCGAATATTTACGATAGTAGGAACGCACTAAAAAAACTAATCGAGGCTTCAAAAAGCCCTGACGAAAGACGCCTAGTTTGGCTCGATCAAAAGAAATTTGGGGGCTGACCTTGAAACAAATAAAACGAATCTTTCTGAAATTAAGCCAGCGCATAACGAAACCAACAATGCACTAACGAATGACACCTAATTTGGTTCGATCAGAAAACTTTGAAGACTGGCTAAAGCCTAAAACTAAAGAAGTACTAACGAAACTAAATGAATCACTAAGTAGCACTAACAAAATGAGATCAAATTTTAAGCGAATCGGAAATGAGGGCTAACCTTCAAACAAAATAAACGACTATTTTCAAAATTCACCAAGCAATAACGAAACGACTTGAAGCATTAAAAAGCACTATCGAACCATACCTAGTGTGAGTCGATCAGAAAAACTTTGGGGGCTGACCTTGAAATTAAAAAGAAATTAATATTTGCGAAACTAATAATATCTACATACAGTTACGACCACTAAAACTCGAAAAACTGCTTTTCTCTTGTGTAATTATACTTATAGTAACCTAAATATCCCCGTATTATAATGACTGAATGTCAAATTCAAAGCATTTGATTGGAAAAACTATGCCGTTTTTATCAAAAGCTGAAAAAGCTAAAATAATTGCTTTGCTTGAAGTCGGCCTAGATGGAGAATATCTGAACAACTATTAATTATTCAATTTTTTGTTGATATGGCCATAGCTTTACTTATAGCCCATCTGGCCCAAATAATTTAACCACATCAGTTGCCCATGTCACCGTTTAATAAGAACGCATGTAACAATATTTAACTCGGTGTTGCCAGGTACTTGATTATGGTTTACTTGTTTAGAAATACAATTGAAAAATTATGTTTTAAAGAGACAAATAGGATTGCTGGTTAATAGCCTAAAAACCGATCTATAAACGAAATTAAGCGAACAATTGGATGCAGTGCAGTGCGTCGCGGACTAGGAATTCTGGGCGTTGAGCTACACAAAAATCTCTCAGTGGATCCCAACTGTAGGAATTACGGTACAAAGTTAGGATCAACTTAGGGGTGTTTTAGTTTACATTGGATGGATCGTCTATTCAGACTGTAATCTGTCTTTGCTTATACTTATTACTTTTTGTATAAAATTATTCCATAGATATTTTGTGTTGGTTTAATAAGAGTTAAATGAGAAATAATTATACTTAGCCATTTATATTTTTTACCGTTAATGATTTTTTTTTTAATTTCATAGATTTTCTGATTTTTTATTTTTCAGCAATTATGTGTTTACGGAAAATTTTGCGCCGCCGCTGCATTAACAAAGGTTTTTTTTATATCTAACGAAAGACTAAATAATAAACCAAAACCTCCTATCACATTTCATTATGTCAAAACCAGTTAGTTAAAATAGTAACAAAATCTTGACAGGGTCTCTAAAATAAAAAAAAATAGAAACTTTGACACCCTGTATCTCAAAATCTGCTCAGAGGATCAGCTGTGCCCGCGTAAGAACTGCTACAAGGCGGTGGCGGTGATAATGTGTAATGGAGCCCAAAAAACACTATGGATGCGTGTTTTTTAGTCATCATTTCTTTTTCTCCCACCCTATTGGATTTGATTATAAGGAGATAATGCAGAACTATGAATGGCCTTTTTTTTAGTCATCAGTTATTTTCTGTGCATACAGCGGCCCCTTTGTTGACAACTACGTGGGGGTCAAAATTTGTAGCTACGCCACTGTCTTGCTTTTTGTTACTTACATATAATATTATTGTTCTGTAGAATTTGTATATTAAAAAAAATTCTATGAATGAATTCGTATTGCTTGTGATTAATTAAAGTTATATATCTATAGGGCACCACTTTTTTACAAAATAATTAAATCTTTGTGATAATGTAATGGATGTAATTCAGTTATGCCAAATAATATGAATTAAGACCTCTGAAAAAATAGATTGTGTATTTTAGTCGGTAATCTAATGAAATCTTTAGACCTATTTAACTTTGGTAAACTATGCATCCTTTAACCAAATACCTATGTTTAGTTTGAAAAATTAGACTACTGATTAAAACTTTTTAATATTTTGTGTTCATCTTAAAATGCATAATGGTAAGTGCCTATATTATTATCTACAAAAATAAAATTATTTTCAATAGGGATATCAAGTCCAAAACCTAGTTTTCTATATAATGCTAAAATGGTTTGAGAACCTTATTTTAATATCTTACGTCATTTTCAAGTAAGGTAAGAGTTCACTTTTTTACATTTTTTGCGTGTATAACCGCCCGCACTTTACATTCTTTCCATAAGTGTCTTCAACTTTGCTTCTATTATAAACAAAATTTAGTAACCTGAAATGAATAGTTCCTAAACAGAACTTTATACATCAAAACCCGGAGCCCGTAACCAAAAATTTCACTACCTAGTTTTTTACGTTAGTATTTGACATAAAAATTAGGCAGATACACTTTTCACGCATGTCAACGACATTTTAATTATTGGATCTTTTTATAAAATATACAAAATTTATAATTTATATGAAAATTAGGTCAGAGTCATGCAAAACTTATAATTTATATGAAAACATAAATATTAAAATTAGGTGAGAGTATTACTTGCATGTGTCTAAAATTATGTGGCAAATAGATATACAAAAATATTTTCCCTAAACCTGTTAATTGAATGTAAATAATCTCAAGGAACTTAATAAAGAGGTATAAAAAGGATCTCTCTCACTCTTTATGAAAAAACGATTTGGTGAATTGTACCGAACAGATATCAAAATATCCTCTAATTAGAAGAATATAATGTTGATTCCAAATATTCATGTAAATATTTTATTTATATTATATATTCATGTAAATATTTTATTTATATTATATATCCATGTAAATATTTTAGTTTAAGTTTAAATATTTTAGTTTAAGATCAGGTGAGATGCAGAATTTTTACTCTACACATATTTTTGTTTATAACATGTAATTTGGGATATAGATTAGTAATCAAAAAACCTTTTAAAAGATGTTATACATTCTGTGCTAATTAGGCATGGTATTTTGGCAAATTCTCTGAAATTTTAATAAACTAATTATCAGTAAAATATCAACAAAATTTTGGGCATCACTTTTTCGATAACTTATGATTTTCCCTGGGCCACTTGTTTTAGTATTTCAAGTGCTCACTGCAGCCAGTAGTGTAGCGTGAGTAAAAGGGAGAGGGTGACATGTATTACGCTACTGATTACAGCTGCTTTTATGCTTAAAATTGCTTAATTTTTTTATCAGAAAGACCAAGGTTAACTTATTAACAATAACATTTTTAGACTCTACCACCATTTTGCAAAAGTAATTTAAAAAAATATTTCTTTTTTAGAAAACTACCTTTAGTGGTCTAACAAGATGTCTTATAAGATCAAGTTGATGCCAAATATGTAAATAACACAAGCTTAAAAGCAGAAATTGTATCCTATTTTCCTTGAAGCGGGCTGTGTTCTCTGCAGAAATTGCCACATATTTTATTCATTTCTTCGGAATCTCTCTGGGTTTTTGTTTCATGCAAGTTTTTTTATTGCAATGTGTCATGTAAAAGAAAAATAATATAAAATTTGAAATCCTTATGTTACACATAAAATTATTTTTATCACTTTATAGGTATATTATCGCACTAATCTTTTGTTACTATATTAATTTTAAACCGCAGAATGACTGTATTTAACATATTTACCCAAGTGTTTTATTATATTCAACCATAGAAACAAACATGGCAATATACATTTCTTTCATACCGGGCCTACTTTCTCCCAAAAATATCAACTTCGAAGAAAGTTCTTCTGTTTAGTATGTTCCCCTATTATAAATTTCACATTTCACTCTCATTTTTTTCGGCAGTTACATAGGTACGTCCTATTAAAAGTAAGAGTGAATGAATACTTACTTAGTTTATTTATGCGCCAGTTTATTTATGCGCCAAGTTGCGGCATGCTTTATATTTAAATATTGATGTTTAAGATAATAGATAGTACTTTGATGATGTCTTTTATCGTTGTTACAATGTGAGCATGTCAAGCAGTCAATCAATCAATGTCATGTATCCAATGTACACATCTATGCTTGGTACTAATTTTTTGATGGTACGATCTATGTTTTCGCATTTTTCTGAAGTCCTAATAAGAAGTGATTCGTTTTAACTAGTTAATGTTTTTATAACAGGAATTTAATTAATTAGCTACAAGTGGTTTTATATATATTTATGAAAATGGTGTTCGTTTGCATAAGGACAGTTTTTGGAGACAATTTTAAATTAGTTACCTTTTTTTCTGCTGTCCTAATACTAAATAACGTTTCATTGATTTCCCTTTAGAAAGTGAATTTGATTTTTAATTTAGTAAGTACTAAGTTCACGCATGTTTAAATAGTGAATTGTGTTTATATTAGGAAATGGTAAACTTATAATATGGTGAATATAAATAATATAAAAAATGACATGACTAAATTTTACAATACTTTGAATGGAGCGCCAGTACTTAACAGTTTTATTAAAATACCAACTGTTCTATAAGGGATATTTTACTTTCCCTTGTTTCTCTATAGTTTTTTACTCGAACTTTAACTAAACTTCTGTCAAACATTTGGATCTTGTATATTTCATTAAATTGTACTGTTTGAATCTTATTGGATGAAATATGAGTTAATGAAAGGCCAGGTTTTAACACAAACTTTCAATATTAGTAATTTTTTGTTAATTACAGGTTAAACAGGTAATTCTACTTGGTCGAATCGTGCGCGTTGTTTCAGTAGCGATTGGAATTTTTTGGTTACATCTAAAATGCGATATAGCACCTCACTTTTTACCAAAATATTGTTGGAGGTAACAGTTTTTTTTTAAGTCTTTACAAGAACTTATGCCATTCACTTTTTTGAGCCACAACAACATGTTCTTGATATCAAGCAAATTCCAGTTGGATCCAAGTTTCCTTACCTCGCCTACTTTGGTGTATAAATCCCAATATGCATCTGGAGTTTTTATTATACTAAGATGGGAGTGTCCTCTAATCGGAAATATAATTTTCATTTGCCTTACTCTTTCACCCGACAATTTCTCTAAGTCAGGATCATGGTTCGAATACCTGAAATAATAATAGAATCTGTACTTCAAAAATTTAAAATATCTATTTTGTTCATACCTGACTTGTTTTTTCCTCTTTCTGGATGTTAAATGTATTTGTCGTTTCCGGCTACCACGATCAATGTCACCAACAATGTGCTCACCATCCACCGATTCCATTGTCACAAAAAAACGTGATAAAAAGGTTGCAATATAAACGCACAATACTGGCAATAGACGCAAATAAACTGAAGCAGCACTAACACAGCAGTAGACTATCAAAACCACCTGTTAACGGCAGGACTAAATGCGTTTTGCTCGTCTTTCGGACAAAATGCTTTTTGTTTGTCTAATGTATATGGACAAAATGCATGTTACATGTCTAGGTGGTTTTCACAGTACATTTTAAATAGGAAATAATGCGATGCGAACGTCCAAGATTTTATGAAACGATGGCGGTTCAAATGAATATTTTAACGCCATCTACAGTTTAAAAAGTGAAAATTTGGACAAACTGCATTTTGCAAGTCTGCTCCTCAATTATCTTTATTAACAAACTTTAAATATGTAACCCAATGTCGTCTTACAGGAACTCACGCGGATCTTCAGCCTCATGGTCTTCTTCTGCTATGTCATGTTCATCGATCTCCAAAATATTTTTATACCACAATAGTATCTTTTCTGCATCCCTTCTGCCTTCTCCGAATTCTTGCAAAAACAAATTTCGAAGAGATTTTTTCTGTTTTCTTTAAGAGGTCTTCCAAGGTCCAGAAGTTGCGAGTCCTTTTTATCTTTTTTAAGAAGAGTTATGAAGTCCAGTGGCACTTTCATATCTATAGTTTTAAAATCATGTTACTGTTATGAGCAAACGTTGATTTATTTGTAACACGATTTGTATTTTATATCCCTTCAACTTTTTTGGGTAAACGTTTATAAGTTTTTGACATCACAGAATAACCATTCTGCACCGAAACATTTAACTTCTCCAAATTCTCTATATATTTCTTTACATCCTTCCTTTCTTAAATAGTAGTGTGTTTTCTCAGAGCTTTTTCAACTCTCCATATACACTGTCAGCTCGTAAAAAAACTGTGCCCCCTTACTGAATGTAAGGTGAGTTATTGATAAACTATCAGGTGGTGTCATTTTCAGCCAGTAATATAACGCATATACAACATGGGCATTCTTATTTAGCCACCCACATCCGTCACAGAATAAAGGAATAATTTTTCTATTTCTGACATCCGGGGAATGGAAATGGCTTAAAAGGCACTTCCACGGATCTCGTTCCTGCTTTATTTTCTGCCGACAGAAAACAGTTTAGCCTTCATATCAACACAACAGAATAAAAAGAAACTGACTTGCTGAGCATAAACAGCATCGGTATTGGGCGTACGCGATAGGGGCTGTACTTGCTGGTGACTAAATCATAAAATGCCTTAGCCCTTCGGTAGTGAATACGATATTTTTTGTCTGGTGATCTTTTTTCATTTCCCACGTTAATTTCCTTTTTTTTTAGCAAACCGTATTTACCCTTCTTCAGAAATGCCCAGAGCTATTGTTACAAAATTTAGACAAACTCTAGTAGGCCTAGTACCACGTTTCGGAGTAACATGATACGTAAAAGTTTAAAAATTAAAGTACGAGTACGGGGCCTGTCTTTGGAGGGATGTTTTCTTTTTACATTATCAATGGTGATCATGTATGATAATTTCATATCCTGTTCCGATTTATTGGAAGTGGAATAAAATGATATTGTCTGTAATTTGATATTAGAGATTTTGTTACAATTTAAACTCTTACCTGAGTGTTTGCAGCGTCTCTTAAATTTTGTAAATAGAGGATCTTTATCTTCATACCTGAAACAAAAAAGTAAAATATAGTTATATTGTACATTTTACAATTTCATTTTGCAACTTTTTTGAACGGCCATAAGTAGTGTTCTCTCTTCAAAGAATGCAATATGGTTAAAAACCTTTTTCTTGAAAGAAAATATTTTTAATCATATTCCAATCTTTAAAAATAAAGATTATAGCCGTTCAAAACTGCTAGAAAATAAAATGAACACACCGTACTTAACGCACAGAAAGTTGAAAACATTCAAAAAACAGTATAGTTTTTACAAAATAATTGTAATAAATGCATTCTTAACTTTTACGTTTTTTTAACTCCTGTTCAGAAACTACTTTACGGATTCTTTTGGGGTTACCTACATTACCATCCTTAACAGATATGGTTAAATCCATATCCGCCATTTTTCAGATGCTGTCTAAAGAACTTAACTTGTTGACTCACAACAACCACCTTCAAGGAACAAGCCTGGCGAACTAAAAACTAAACTGGAACCTCCAAGTGCCTCGAATAAAAATAACGTGTCAACAAAATGCACTGCCATCTATGTTAGGTGCTAGCAACAAATGCAAATTGAAAAATCAGAGATTATAGGATACTGCATGGATTTGCGTTTTGCTTGTACCTAATTGGATGTCAGTTTGCTTGTGTGAAATATGGACTTAATGCCATATGCTTAGCTAAATTATTTTACCTTAGATAAATCTATTGGATTTAATGCGATTTGCTCAGTCAGACTTTACTAAGACATAGATCGCTGAAAATGCACATTTTTATACGCATCTCAAAAATGACTAAAAATAGATTTTGCACAATTGCTCATCAATTATAATTAGCAAAATTTGAAAATTTTAAATGTGATATCAAATGAAATATTAAATAGGCTAAGTAACTCTGAACTTAAATAGTTCGAAATAACCAGTACTCAAAAATTATTCTTCAAGGTATATCTATCGGCTCTTGTACTTGTTAAATAGTTTACGTTCCAAAAAGAGTTTTGAAGCTGTCGAAGCATTTAAAAACTTTACGATATAAAACCGCATTTTGGGCTATTCCCATGACATATTACCAAGGAACCGACATCTTCTATGAACGGCGTCTAGTAGTAGCAGCAAGAGCAGACATATTTTAACATGTTCTCTGTTACAACGTGAGAGTTCACGGCCATCCAAGTGGTCACGTATTAAAATATTAGTCGCACTCCATGACCGTTTGACAGTGATTTTCTTAATTAGCGTATTATTTCAGACTACAATAATGATTAAATATTTCGCATTGCAGTATATGAACCTAACATCCCATGCAGCACAGCAGGCCGAGGGGTCAACGTTAATCCTGTGGGTATTTCGATACTTTTACATATTTCGTCTGTTTTATTATAGCTACATTTTTTTTTTCATTTCATCAACCGAAAAATAATGCCTAACAAGGGTTAACGAAAAGCGCAGATCGATATTTAAAACACGATAAAATATAAAATAATTGCTTAAATAATATTTTTGTTTTATTATAGATATACTTTTTACATCAACCCAAAAAAAAGACCTAACAAGGACAAACTATTATCTGTTATTTTATATCTAGTGTGGAAATTACCTACCAGATTACCTGACTTTCTGGTAAGCGCTTTAATGACTGTTGGTGTCGAGAATTCGCCCACCGTTCTCAGCAACGAGTCAAAGAAACGTGGCAAAAATATTACTGTCGATGAAGAATGATAGTCATCGAACAAATATAAATTATTAAAAAAATCGACTGTTTAGAACTGAATTAGGAAGGTATACTTGTGAAAGGACATTTAAAATTGTCTTAACGAACTTTTTAATTTAATAGGTACTCATCATGATGAAGTTTTCAGACTGCACCAAATGGCCCCTCAGTTCAAATAAATTTGTTTTAAATAATTCCTAATATTTGGGATACTCTGTATACTATAACGAGCACTTCAATTTGATACCTATCGCTATGAATTATTTTGTTATTTTGAAAAAAATTGCGTTCTACTTCTGCTCTTTTGATACGGGATACTGATGAATTTTTTGATTTCTCACTTATGAAGATTAGACCAGGCGTTTAGTACACAGAGGTATGATATTATGTATGATACATAGTAATATATAATATGTACTGCGTGTACAATTAAGAAAGGTTTCCGGCCATAACTCGGTAAACGTTGATCACACAATTATGGGGAAAAAATATTTATAGGTAAATCGGCCAAGAAAAATCGCTGGAAATTAATTTCAAGTTTGATTATGCAACTTTTTGTTGTGTATCATTTTTCTTTATTTTCAATAATAAAGTGGTGGAGGAAGATCAAACTTTTTTTATTTGAAACGTTTATATATATATATATATATATATATATATATATAAACGTTTATATATATATGTATATATATATCTATCTGTTTTAGATGAACTGATTACATCGAACTTGGTGTCAGAAAAAATAAAAAATCCAGGTCCCTATTTAAATTTAAAAAAAAATGGTCGCCC
This sequence comes from Kuschelorhynchus macadamiae, assembly GCA_030620095.1. Lineage (NCBI taxonomy): Eukaryota > Metazoa > Arthropoda > Insecta > Coleoptera > Curculionidae > Kuschelorhynchus > Kuschelorhynchus macadamiae. The sequence goes on along the minus strand of JAUTXW010000011.1, from coordinate 1,014,232 downwards.
GAATTCGAAACGTCGGATTGAAAAACTAACCTCTCCAATTTGTAGAGGAGAAAAAGTGAAATGATGAAGTGAAAATTATTTTCATCTGTCATTTCAACTGAGCCTAAAATGATTGAAAAACCATGAAAGTTATTTTTTATTTTTAGTTTTTCTAAAATTGTAGGCTTAGTTGAAATGACAGATGATAATAATTTTCACTTCATCACTGACACTTTTCTCCTCTACAACTAGGTGAAGTTAGTTTTTTAATCCGACGTTTCGAATTCGGGCGACTATCATCAACTTTTTTAATTTAAATACGCACCTGGATTTTTTACTTCAATATTCGATACCTTTTATAACCTTCAATTAAATTATGACAAAAAATCATATCATACTATTTGTTTATTTTTTGAGAAAACTGTATTATTTGAAGAATTACAAAAAAATGCCGTCTAGTGACCACTAATACAATCATTACGGTACACTTAATAACTCTACATAAAGAGCAAAGAAAGCGCTTTTTTCACACCCCAAGGTCAATGTAATCAGTTTGTCCAAAGCAGAGATATAAACGTTTGAAAGAAAAAAAAGTTTGACCTTTCCCTACTCACTTTATTACTGAAAACAGAAAAAAAGCGATAAATAGCAAAAAGTCGCATAATTGCCTGAGGAAATCAATGCTTATATTTTCGATTAACCTCCATTAGGAAAATTCAAGTGAGAATTTTCATTTTTGAGTCGCTATTACGCCCCCTAGAAAATAATTTTCAGCAAATTTTCTTGTCCGATTTAAATATAATTGTGTGATCAACGGTTATGGCCGGAGACGATTCTTAATTGGACATCCGATACATACATGACTCTTAAAACACATTACCTATCTAAAAATTTTATTGTTATATATCCCGAAAACTCTCGTTGAAACTTTGCGTCTACTTTCCAAATAAATTTACTAAAATCTAAAGTTTGATACAATAGTTAACAAAAATTATGTGTTTCACATGATTTTTTCTCTTGTAATATTAAATTGTACAATAAGAATTTGTTGAATAAATTATTATGCTAGTTATTAAGAGAAATAAATTTCCAACAATTCCAAAGGACAGTTTGCCATATATTTTATAAATATGGTTAATTAGGCCCTAGTTATTACCATTGCTTGCTTGTGAATTTAGTCTAAACACGGTAATTGGGTATATAATTCCCTGTTTCGCAATTGTTTTTAAATAGTCTATATTAACCGTTTTTTGAAAAAACTGATGCATAGCAAAATATACATAAAAAACCGAAATAGCAATTCGTAATAATATGACAACCACAATGATTTTTTTACAACAATACCGTAAAGGTAACGCTGGTAAGGACTAGAAAAATATTATTTTAAAATAATAAAATTTGTTTAGTAAAATTTACCTTACTTCGTGAAAATATTATATCATCGTGGAAATTAATAATCCCTACATTATAACAGATAATTTAAAAGGATATCAATAATCAAATAAGTCAATTATTCCCAAAAAATTACATAAAAAACGAGCCTTATACTACGTAGCGTAATTAAAAGAATAACTGGCAGCGTGTATCAAGGTGAAGCTGAACGTATTAACCAAAACATAGACTCACTGATAAAAAATTAACACGAAAGTTAAAGTTTGCCTTAACCAAGCTGCTTGCTTGCTAAGGTAAAATAATTTAGCTAAGCATATGGCATTAAGTCCATATTTCACACAAGCAAACTGACATCCAATTAGGTACAAGCAAAACGCATTAAATCCATGCAGTATCCTATAATCTCTGATTTTTCAATTTGCATTGTACAAAGTTGCTACTTTGTTAACTTAATCAACGAAATTAATAAGAACTTTAAAAAGGCTTCAAACTCGGTTTCACATAACCAAATCATTTTAGAATCATACGTAAAACATGACCGAATTAGGATTGCATACTTTTAAAATGATATTTAATATTGTCTTAACGACCTTTTAAATTTTTATAGTCATCGTGATGGAGTTGGAAAAAATAATAATACGGACTACACCAAATGGACCTTCTATGCTATAATAAATAAATTTGATTTATAATAACTTCTAATATTTAAGACACCCTGTATGCTATAACAGCATATACATATATATATATATATATATATATATATATATATATATATATATATATATCAGAATTATTTTTAGTGAGCTCTTTAATTTGATACCTATCGCTATGAATTTTTTTTTTTTGGACAAAATAGGGCACTACTTCCGCCCTGCACTCGCGGGATAACATGAAGTTTGATGTCTCACTCATGAAGATCGGTCCAGACGTTTAGTATGTAGAAGTAACAAATAATGATACATAGTAATACATATATACATACATAACTGCTAAAACACATTTCACCCTTCTTTGCATCTGGGTGAAAAATAGTAAAAATGCTACTGCTGTTACGCTGTATATCGCAAAAGCTCTCGTTGAAACTCTACGTATACTTTCAAATTAAATTTACAAAAATCTAAGGTTTGATAGAAGAGTTAATAAAAATTGTGTGTTTCACATAATTTTTTCTTTTGTAATATTAAATTATACAATAAGAATTAAATGTGTTGAATATATTGTTACGCTAGTTATTAAGAAAAACAAATTTCCAAGAATTCCAAAGGGTAGTTTGTCATATATTTTTTAAATATGGCTAATTAAGCCCTAGTCATTGTCATTACTGGTTTGTGAATTAAGTCTAAACACGTTAAGTGGGTATATAGGTCCATGTTTAGCAATTATTTTTAAATAATCTTCATTAACCGGTTTTTTAAACAACTGATACATAGCAGAATATACCTAAAAAAACAAAAATAGCATTTTCTAGTAATAAGATAACCACAATGATTTTGTATAACAATGCCGTATTAAAGGTAATGCTGGTAAGGACCAAAAAAATATTATTTTAAAATAATCAAATTTGCTTGATACAACCTGAAAATTAATCTTATATTTGTTCAATATTAGTTTTTATTTAGAAAATGCCGACTTTTTAACCTCTAATTGGCCTTGATCAAGGCTGGAAAATAAATTAAAACAAATACATATTGCTTTTCAGGCGGCAACATAAGAGGAACAACAATACAATAACATTGACTAACTATATGCGTTCTTAAGACGTGTTGAAAAATGCCATTAATATAATTAGTTCAGTTTATGAAATATAAAAAATTTAAAAATGTATGCGAAATCGATAAAAAAGTAAAATAAACTGTGAAATGGATATAGGATAATGAAATTGTAAATATATTTCTGTATTTTTTGTCCTTCATTAATTTACAATTTACCTATTCCAATAAAGACGATGTATATTATAGTAAAACACATAAAACAATTATTTCAGATGGACGAAACAAAAACATATACATATATTCAGAATTACGTGATGTTCGAGGCTAAGGTGGCTTAGGTTTTAGGTTTTTTTAAAAATAAATAAACATTATTATTACTTACGTGTTTCATGGATGATTTTCACTTATTTGTTTAAAGGAATTAACTAAAATTGATATACTAGTTATTTAACTTTGTGTGTCTCTTCCAAAGTTAAGAAACAGTTTATTTAATGAAATAAAATTGACTTCACTTATTTTTTTCCTTCTGTAATGTAAAAACATTTGGAAATTCGAAATTATGGTGGGTAAGCAATAATGATAATCTGTGAAGTCTCTTTTCAGTTTTTTCTCGATTTCTTGCCGTACAGTCATGTTGATTGATGATAAGCTATTTTTTAAATATTGTTCAGTAGTTCCCACATAGCATTTGTTGCTATTTATTGATTTGTTATTATAGAAATCTGACTTACAGTTAACAATATTTTTTTATTTAAAAAAAAAATGAGAATGTAGCGAAAATTAAAGTATCTGGTATCATCCATTTCAGTGTTTATCTGTTTAATTTTAGATTGATTTATAATTCGCTAAATAAATAAAATGCGATAATTATTTTTTATGATAGTCTACTTTATTTATGGTTTCACTGGCAAATATTAACATTTTAAAAACATGCAGCATCCCATCCTAACTAACCATATCCACTAACTAATAAGAAAGATTTTATTTTATTTACGGTGGTTTTTGAAAGGGAAATCGATTTACATTCATTTTTTGATTAGGATATCAGAAGAAGTGGTATGTAAATGTTCAGATGAAGTAACTACCTAATTGCATTCTAGGGAAAGGGCTGAACATAAAAAACTTTTGTTTTTCCTATACATTTAACTAAAAAGGTTGTAAGTTTAACAACAATAAAGTTGCTATTCAGGTTATATTATATAAACTTATGTTAGACGTTTAAAATAATTGATTATCAATAGTTTTTTTTTGTAACATGTAACAGTATTATGTAGTAAATATAAGTAATAATTAAAGTACTTTTTGTAAAAAATAATCGTTAAGGGACGCTACCTGATAACCTGAGGTATTTTGATTAGACCTATTCTATTGACTAAAGTCAAAATGTTCTTAAAATTGTAATTGGTTTCCCATTACAATAATTTAGTTAATAGATTTGACAATAAAAAAGTAAATAGTTTTATTGTGTTAAATATATTGATTAAAGTTAAAATTTTCTTAAAATTGTAATGGGTTTCCCGTTACAATAATTTAGTTAATAAATTTTAGGACAATAAAAAATGAATAGTCTAATCGTGATAAAAATCTGCTAGCTGGTCCAGCAGACCTTGTTCTGTTTTCTTTCCGTTAGCGCGATGCGTTTCCAGTAGAATTATAAGAAGGGCTCATTCACGACATCGTCCTGAAATGTTATTGGAGAAAAACATATCGGTTTTATAGAAAAAATATGCAATAAAACAATACAAAAAATAGTGTTAAAAAGTCTCGGCAACCAAGCGATCATTTCAAAAAAAATCATGTAAATTGGTGCAGTACAACTCTTTCACGAACTTGGTGAAAAATCTGGCGTAGGGTTTTAAATATATAGATTGACTAAAGTTTTTTTAAATTTTAATGCATTTCCAACTATTCTTTAAACCGCATTTGACTGGTCCGAGATGTCATAGGCCCAAAAATGGTGCGGATCCAAAAATCTCACAGATATAGCTGTCGATGAATATGTTTTATAATATGTATACATTTGACTGAAATTGGTTTATATGTTCTCGAAAAATTATTAAAAAATTTAATACTTCCTAAAAAAAATCAAGTATCTATACCAATGATTTCACAATTTTATGGCATCAAGATATCTATGTAACTATATTTCTTTCTCAATTTAATTGATATTTTGGCTTAGATGTTCCTATAAAATGAGTTTCAGAATTTTATAGTCCCCTAAAAGTTATTACCAATCTACGTCCATTACATCTCAATAATACCTTCTCTGCTCATATATTATACTTGTAAGAAGTGACCATTCATTATCCCCTCATTTTGCCTCTATTAAAAAATGTCATCCGAAATATCCTCCATTTTACGTTGAAGTCTCTATTTTCCATTTATAACCACTTAAAGCATACATACAGATTTCCCTGTTTTTCCGAACGTTATTTGTTTTATTATTTATAGCAATATTTTTTTAAAAATTGTTGTCTCTTATATGTACATATTTAAGAATGTGTGTATCAAAAGTCCCATTGTTAATTGGGACAGGTAGATATTTTTACCAGTTTAATCAAAAAAAGAAATGCATTGCGCCCGAAACAGAAAAAATATGACTGTTGATTGTTTCAATAGTAATTTACGATTCGCGGTCACAGAACGAATACTTCAATTATTACGTTCAACGCAAAAAAAATGACTTTTTACTATTCTTGTTTTTTTTCTCAGATAATACTATGAAATCAACAAATTAAAAATCTTCAGCGACATATTTTAATAAGAAATATTTTACTTTGTCAATCAATACAATAGCTATTGTTTTCTGTCAGAATTGTTAACACGCGAGAAAAAGCGTTTGAGTGCCTTAGACACACAATTTTAGAATTTTATTAAAAACTATTCTCAATTGTTTTGTAAATTATCTAAAATAAATATTCTAGGTACTATAGATTTAAAACAATACAAGTATATCCTGTATAATGTATCGAAGATATGATTTAAACTTGATTTTTTATACGTTTTTAAACAATGTCTTAGTTATTAAGGTACTAAGCTCTGTAATTATACATGTTTGTAATGTGGAAACGTAATTTCGAAGTCCATCCGATAAGTAGTTTTTTAAAAACTCATATAACCCTTGATTTTTGACAAAAATTTAAAGTCACCGGATAAGTAGTTTGGAGCTATGCTGCGGATAGACACGTTTTTCGGAGTCCAGTCGTTGGAGGGTGATCTTTATCACCATTACGAAAGAGGAGAGTAACAAAAGCAGACGGCAAAATAGAAATACGTTTCGATATTTTTATTTTTTGACTGTCAACCAAAAATTATTCCCAGTATTTTTTATAAAGGAAAAGAAATAATCTTTTTGTCAATCAAAATTAATAAACTTTATTCATTCATTTTTTTTAATAGCCAATCCATCTTCACAGACTTTCTTGCTACATATTTATACACGAATATGGTTGGCTGGTTAACAAACTTAACAATACTGACGAATGAGTAAAAGATTCCGAAACACGCCTACCTGGGTGCAGTCTTTTGTACACCTGTGTAGCTTACACTGAATCAGCTTTTACCTGTGCACTGTACAGTACTCACTATACCTGTAAAATATTCTGCTCTTCTGGTACAATAGTGGCGATAAACCCACTTGTTTAGTACTGTCGGTGTCGTTCCATTTTACGACCCTGGCCTACAGAACGGTGAGGAGCATTTATATATATATATATATATATATATATATATATATATATATATATATATATACATATATATATATATATATATATATATATATATATATATATATATATATATATATATATATATATATATATATATATATATATATATATATATATATATATATATATATATATATATATATATATATATATATATATATATATATATATATATATATATATATATATATATATATATATATATATATATATATATATATATATATATATATATATATATATATATATATATATATATATATATATATATATATATATATATATATATATATATATATATATATATATATATATATATATATATATATATATATATAATACATATATATATATATATATATATATATATATATAGAGTGTCCCATGACGAACTGCGGCGATGGATTTCTCAGAAAGTAGGCTTTGCAAAAATTTGAAATTTTGTCAGCTAACTAAAGTCGATGGGGACAATTCGACTTTCTTTTTTTAAATAGAATACCCTGTATATTATCGAATTTTTGGATTCCTCGGAAAATTCTAGTAATATTTCATGTACAATAACTATACCTAAGAACTGTTTTTGAGATATTTCGAATTTTATGTAAAAAATGACGTTTGCAGGTCTGCATTTATTTGCGGTTGGCTTCCTTGTCCAAAAGGATCCACTTTAGTGGCCTGTGCTGATATTTTTATAATAAATAAATATAGGGTGATTAAAAACTAAAATTATAAATATACTTTAAAAAATCGTTAAAAGTTACTTTTTTTAAAGGGAAACCCCCAATTTTTATAATTTTATCTTATTTAACACTTAAAATAAGGATATATATATATATATATATATATATATATATATATATATATATATATACAGGTCACACTACACTACTTCATACAAATACTGGTCCACATACCGTAACACATCATATCTGAAAAAATTTATCGTCCCAAGTTTTATATGAAAGTTATCTTTAGTTAGATATTTACCAGCTATTTATACAGGGTACTTTAGAAAGTCATAAAATACTAAACCTTCTTTTTTTATTGAGCACTCTTCAGATTAAATTAATTGAATTTTGATGTATTTTGTTTTTTATTAAATCAATAAATCGAAGAATATTATCAAAGCATTCTTTCCGTAAAATTATGTCTATAAACTTTTGTAGGAGAAAGATATCTGAATATTCTTGAAGAGTTGGACAACGACTATTTAGGTAATTTACCTTTGGCAGAACATAGTCAAATTTTCTACCAACACGATATCGCCCCACCACATAGAACCGTTGCGGTTTGTTAGTAATAAAACGACTCGAGTATCATCCTAATCGTAATTTATTAACTACGCTACAAAACACTGGTTCTTAGCAACTAAAATACTTCGATACATAAATGGTACTTAAAATTACCGATTTTTTGCGGATGGGAGCATACAGACTCCCCGTCGACCCACGCGGCGATAGATGGTTCAAGGTTCAATCGCAACGTTCGACTGCCCGTTAGAAATCCGGTCTGCCACCACTCCTTGCGCTGTTGACCAGTTTCGCTTACACTTGATTACCAGTTTTGCTTACACTTGATTAATTCTTTAACATCCCCCCCGGCTTGAAAGAATCTGCTTTAAAAAAAAGCAAAACCGACAATATATAACGCTTAAATCTAAATTAAATTTAAACTACATCTAAAGATAAGCATAAAACTATACGCCGCAAGCATCACACAGATTCTACCGCGTTTTCTAACGGTAAAGGCCACAACTTACTAAAAGAGCGTTTCACTTCCCCTTTAGCCGTTTTTACCGTGGCAACCCAACAGACTCCATCTGCAGCCGGGTGCAAACACACTATTCGGCCCATCTTCCAACATAAAGGTGGAATATTGTTCTCCTTTAGGAGCACAAACTCTCCTTTTTTAAGTTCACTTTTAGTATTTTTCCGTTTCATTCGCTTTTGCAATTCAGCTATATACTCTCTTGACCAACGTGACGAAAATATTTGTTGAATTTGCTTAATCTTTTGATAACACTCGCGTCGGGTAATGACGTTAATCGACGCCCGATTAAAAAATGCCCCGGTGTGATAACGTCCAAATCTGACGGATTCGACGACATTGGGGTTAAAGGACGTGAATTTACCGTTGCCTCTATTTGACACAATACAGTTTAAAAATCCTCATAATTTAAAATTATACCACCCTTTTCAAATGGTATTTGACAGTTTTTACACCGGCTTCCCAGATACCGACGAAATGTGGCGAGTGTGCAGGAATGAAAGACCATTTTATTCCCTCATTTCCCACCAACTCTTCCAATTTATCTTGGTGACTGTGAAGAAAGTGTCCAAGTTCCTGTAACTCAGAGTGAGCTCCGATAAAATTTTTACCATTATCTCAGTAAATTTGTGATGGTTTTTCCCTCCGTGAAACGAATCTCCTGAAAGTAGCTATAAAGGCCTCTGTGGACAAACTTGACACAGTCTCCAAATGTATTGCACGTGTAGCAGTGTTATCGAGCGGTTATTTATTATATTTAAAATTATTTATTTATTTTATTTATTTATTTGAAGCTTAGCGGGCAACCCTGTCACAATACTGAAATTAACTAATATATGATTAGTAAAATCAAAGGTACTCTGTAGGCTTCTTCGCAAATTATAATTTAACATATTTTCAATTATAATTGTTAGTACAAATTGAATTAAACATTTTATCTCACCAATTCTGCGGTCATATAAACTCGAACAACAGCAAACTGCAACAACAATGGTATCTTCTTCTTGAATATGTATTTAGTTTAACTATCAGGTGGTTTATTTAAATAAAAGTTTTGGTTTTTAAAAACAAATTAAAAATCTATTAACAAAAATAAAGTAAGTGAAATGCTGTACAAAAATAATAATTAAACCTAATAACAAAAAAAAAGTATTTAAATCTAGAAAATGAAGGAATTATCTTTAAATCCCCAACTTTAGTACAAAAGAAAAGAAAACAAAAATCTTTACATAAAACGTAAATTTAACTCTTGAAAACCAGTTACTCCCCAGATAAATCATAGAATAAAAATAAAATATCTTCGAAAATCCCTCAACTTTAATATCCCACTATATACGTAAAGCCCCATAAACCACCACAAAAGAAGAATTTAGGATCAACTATTAGAAACAAAACTCTGACACAGACTGACTTTTAGTCTTCCCGTAAAATACAAAGTTAGCTCAGCTATTACTAGATCCACCCCTTAGACCAATCCCCTCTTTGATGTTATTAGTCAGGACGAAACGAATAAAGCTGTGAATGGTGAAGCTTAAGTCCCTACTCTATACTTTAAGTTCGGAACTTCGTCTTAGAAACACGAGGTGTCACCCATGATAATAAAAAGTGAATAAATAGATTTAAATGATATTCCCTTCAATTCTTAATCCTAACATTATATATATAATTTAATATATAAGCCTATACTAACTTATCCACATTATGGGTCCGAAAAGTCATGGCGAAAAAAGGCACGAAAAACCCTTTCAGTTTATCTTTTTTGCAGGGAAAATTATGCCCCAAAAACATGGCTTTTCGGTAATGTTCCTATTACAAGGTACTCTATTGTATTTTCAGCATAGTAAATTGACCATTTATTATCATTGCATCGAACCAAATAAAATGTTTCAATTAATATTTGCAACAAGTTAAATTAAACAGACCAAAGAAAGATTACCATGAAACCTGGAACATATGGGATCATAAACCCTCGAAAAGAAAGGCATAAATTGTAACCTTTTAAGAAAGCTTATCCATACATCTGTCTATACTCTAAAATATAGCATTTGAGATATATGAAACTTTATTTAGGGTTTAAAATTCTCGAAACTAATATTAGACAAATTTACATATAATTCTTGTGAAATATTCAATCCTGTTTAAGCGTGAACATGAGAACCAACAGTTTTAGTAAAATATTGCTTGAATTATATTTAGAATATATAAAAATATATACTCTATACCGTTGTTATAGTCCATTCTGTTACACACGCGTCGTAAAACATACAAACAGACATATATACGCCTTGTAGGTCCGTGTTCCTCGGCCCTGTGATGACTTAAGAATAAAAGGACCGGCATAGTCCACTCCAGTAGTGTTAAAGGCTGGCTGTACAGTCAATCGCGACTTAGGGAGATTTTCCATTTGTGGTTCAAACCCTACCGGTTTAGCCCGAGCACAAATCATGCACCTATGTATGACCTTTTTTACCAAATTCCTCCTTCCTGTAGGCCAGTACCTTTTACTTAACTAGTTTAGAACTAATTGTGGCCCTGCATGCATTAATCGTTTATGTTTATTGTTCACAATCATCTCCGACAACCTGTGTTTACAGCTTAACACTATGGGGTATTTTTTGACAAACCCAAAATCGGACAAACTCAACCTTCCCCCAACCCCTTAAGACATTTTCACTATCACTAAATGAATTCAAACTTGACAATTTTACATTCTTAATTCCTTCCTTTTTTCTTTTAGCACTGCTAACTAAAAACATTCTCTCTGTGCAATTTTTACCAATTCCCTTTCCGAAAATATCCAATTCTTCTACACTCAAACCTCCAAACACTAATTTTTCATTATTTTTACAATTTTTCAAAAATCGCAGGCACCATGAAAAACTCTTATCATTTTATTTAGCCTGGTAAATTTGGAAAATAATTCAAATTGGACATTCTCTGTGCTAACCAAACATGTAACTCTTTTTTTCTTTTCCGGCAAATTAGTTAAATCTATGACGTCCACTCTACCCTCCGGAATAGAGTGTACTTCTGACAACCAACTTGAGCCTTCAAACCAAAATTTATTACCAACTAATTCTGATGGACCTCTAGAAACTAAGTGAGCTGGATTTTCTTCAGATTTCACATACCTCCATTTGTCACAAGTTATTAGTGACTGAATATATTCGACACAAATTGATTGAAGTGAATTGCTGGTGACTTTATCCAACTCAGCACGACATTAGAATCACACCATAAAAATATTCCATCGATGGTAAGACCTTTCGACTCATACACCTCTTTCATTAATTTCGAAAGTAACAAAACAGCTGATAATTCCAGTTTAGGTATGGTCAATGCCTTAATTGGAGCCACCCTACTCTTGGCACACAATAGTCGAGATTGAACACCATGATCACTGTTGATAGTCCTAACATAGACACATGCCTCATGACTAGCGTCCGAAAATCCATGAATTTCGATTCGACCTGATTTCACACAAGAAACAAATCGGGGAATAAACAGATTATTAAATTCCAGAATCTCCTTTTTGAACCTACCATTCATTTTTAATGTTATCGGGAACCTCATCATCCCAAAACAGTTTTAACAACCATAATTGTTGTAATATTATTTTCGGAATAATGATACTGGCGCTTAACAAACCCAACTCATCAAATATCTGTGCAATTTCTGAAAGAATTTTACGTTTCCTTATACAATCAATTTCTGATGAAGATCCAATTTTATAAGTGAAGGTATCTTGGCTACAATCCCAATGTTTTAGTCCTCTCACCTTCACCTAGATTTAAAACTTGTTTGGCCACATCATCTCCTCCCATTGCCTTTAAAAATGACCTGTCATTCGAACAGAATTTCCTCAATTCAAAACCAGCTGATTTTAAAATTGTAGATACCTCTTTACTAACCTCAACGGCCTCCTCCCAAGTCGATTCGCCCGAAATTAGATCATCTACGTAAAAATCAGTATTAATTATTTTTGCGGCCTTTGGAAAGTCCACCCCAAAATCCATTGCAAGCTGTTTTAGACACTTGACGGCTAAAAATGGACTAGAAGTCAACTCGAACACGACCGTGTTTAAATTGTGTACTTGAACTTCTTCTGATGGATTATGCCTCCAAAGAATCCGCTGTAATGGCCGTTGTTTCTCCTTTACCTAGATCTGCAAATACATTTTTGTGATATCAGCGCAAAATGCCACCTTATTTTGTCTAAAACGCAATAAAATAGATACCAAATCTTCTTGTATCCTTGGTCCTATATATTGCAGACCATTAACCGAGACCCCACTGTCAGATTGCGCAGACCCATCATACACAATCCTTAATTTTGTCGAAGAACTGCTCTCCTTTATAACGCTATGATGCGGCAGAAAGTATGACATTTCGTTGTTCTTGAGATAACTTACCTTTGTCATGTAACCATTTTTTTTCATATTCTGCCATATAATCACAATATTTTCTGCGCAGCTCACCATTTTTTACAAATTTTTTCTCCAATGAAAATAATCTACTTAAAGCTAACTGTTTAGAATCACCCAGGAGGTTCGCATCCTCCGTAGACATCGGGTCTAACTTGGCTTCACAAGGCTCCTCCCATTCCCAAAACCTTGAGGGCTGATCATGAACATCCAGAACCCTGACAATACCCTCACCTAGTGACACTTGACCTTCTTGCATCAATTGCCAAAATTGTTCCGCACCAATCAGCATATCAACTTCATCCGGCCTATAAAAATTTGGATCAGCCAGTTGAATGCCCTGTGGAATTTTAAATGCGTTACTATCCATTTCGTACAACGGTAGTTCATGGAATTTTAAATGCGTTACTATCCATTTCGTACAACGGTAGTTCATCGCTAATCTTAGGAAGTATCAAACAAAATATTTTTGTTTTGTAATTGCCAATATTTGATAAAATACTTACCGCACACCTTTGTCTCACATTAGAAGTCCCTTGACTTATGCCTACAACAGAAATATCCACTTTTTCCAATCTTAATCCTAACCTTTTATGCATATTTTCAGAAAGAAAATTACTCATCGAAGCAGAATCCAACAAAATTTTACAGTCGTGACCTTGACCGTAAATATTCAAAATTTTAATGACCGCTGTCGAAAGTAACACTTGTCCTGGAGTAATACCAATTTTCCCATTTCTTCTCGACAGTGTAATAGTTTGATCTGAACCCCTATCATTATTGTTATGACATTCGCCCTCCTTCGTGACTTGACGATCTTATACCTTGTTTTGACCTTCTGTGTCTCTGAGATAATGCAGTAAAACATGGTGTCCCAAACCACATTATGAACATTTAGCCGCTTGACACATGGGACTAAAATGCTTATTGGAAAAACAGCACATGCACAATTTACTTCTCTTTATACCCCCACGTGAGACGGCACAGAAAAACCTAAAAACTTTTTACAATTACTTAAGGCATGCATTTCCTTACACACTACACGCTTACTATTATTTACAGTCATATACACTCTTTGTTCATGCCTTAGTCTGTGCTGATAATTAACAACAGAAAAATCCCGTGGTTTAACCTCGGGTTTACCTTTAGACCGTTCCAAGGTCTCCAGTAGATCTGCTCTGCCCCCTTTGAAATCCTCGAAAGTAGGAATTTGCTTTTTTATTTTTACACCTTCCCATTCCTTTAGGCTCGATCGGTTAAATTTCGATGCTAAATTAAAAGTAAGTTAATCGTCCCAATATTGAACAGGTCTACCCATATTTTGTAACACTCGCAAATGTTTGGTTTCTGTATTGCATACATTTCGTAAACCTTCAGAGGATTCGCCTTTCAAAGTAGAAACCTCAAAAATTCCTGAAATATGATTTTGAATAAGGATCCTTTTGTTGTCGTATCTTGTACATAATGTATCCCACGCAACATTATAATTGGACGCACTAAACTCAAGAGCTTCAATTACCTGCCTAGCAGAATCTGAAAGTTGTGCACGCAAGTAATGAAATTTTTGAATTTCCCCAATGTCATTATTGTTATGAATTAAACTTTCAAAAGTATCCTTAAATTCTAACCACCGATTGTATTGGCCATTAAAACTAGGTAAATTAATCAAAGGCAATTTTACTCGATTATTTGGATCCGGCCCTCTATGCCGACAACTTATTTTTGTAGCTTTACTGCCCTTACTTCCCCCCGAGTTAGAAGAATGGACACTTCCATCGTCATCTGTTGCCCCATAGAGATCTAAAATCTTTTTTGCCTTACTTAAAATCCCATAAAATTCGTTTTGAAAATCCTCCCTTTTTTTAATTTGATTTTCTAAATCCGCTTCTTCGCCCTTAAATTCAAATTCATTTTGATATTCTTCAAACTCTGTTAAATAATAATTGGCCTTTTCTGTACGGGCTTCTAGTTCGATAATAAGATTGAACCCCCAATTTTGAAACTAGTTTTTCTACCTCTGCCAAATATTTTTTGAAAAGAGTGATTCGCCCTTTTACAACTGCTCTTTTCCTAACCAAGGCCTTTAATTCCTCTGACATTGTAAATTGTACAAGTGCAAATTTAATATAAAACAAATACGAACACAGTGGTATCTATTTTGTATGAATACCTATTGAAACGCAAATTAATTCAAGTACCAATCAATATAAAATAAATTACAAACACAATAGTAATTATTTTATGAATATACCTTAAAACCACAAATTAATTTAGTGCGAAATCAATAAAATAAATTACAAACACAGCAGTAATTATTTTATGAATATACCTTAAAACCACAAATTATTTTAGTGCGAAATCAATAAAATAAATAAAAACACAACAGTAATTATTTTATGAATATACCTTAAAACAACAAATTAATTTAGTGCGAAATCAATAAAATAAATTACAAACACAACAGTAATTATTTTATGAATATACCTCAAAAGCACAATTTTATTCAATCCTTTAACCCACTTACCGTTATCCGACGTTACCTTATCGGCAGAAATCCGCGCGTTTCACCTACGAGTACGTAATCTCTCTCCACCAGCTGATTGCCAAGGCGTCGAAGATGCCTTCCACGAATCCTGCTCTGTTGCAAAAGACGAGCCGTTTCGCTACTTCCATAGGTATCCAGCTCTTCGCTCTCAGCTGTTTCTGCCCGCGCTGCGACGCGACGCTCTCGGCTCTCTTCGTCGAGACTCCGTTGATCAGCAGAGACACGGCGGGACAACCATGTGAAGCGGCAACAAGATAGCGCTAAACCATTTATCAGAACCCCAAATCACTGCTTGCTCCAGCAGACGTGTCACTTGACAGTGTAAATTCCACAATTCCTACGTAAGCTTATCCAAACTTGTATTTTATTAGAAAACTCGAACCAACTGAGCTTTACTTGCGAACCATCTTAACACTTTTAACACAATGTCTTAGCCAAACTTGGATCTTTTTTCCAACACGTTAATCCAAATTCCAAGAGTAACAACGATGCACGTACACTATTTAGTATGCATTCGGTTCGAGGACCAAAAATATGTTAGTAATAAAACGACTCGAGTATCATCCTAATCGTAATTTATTAACTACGCTACAAAACACTGGTTCTTAGCAACTAAAATACTTCGATACATAAATGGTACTTATGGGAGCATACAGACTCCCCGGTCGACCCGCGCGGCGTTAGATGGTTCAAAGTTCAATGGCAACGTTTGACTGCCAGTTAGAAATCCGGTCTGCCACCACTCTTTGCTCTGTTGACATTGCCCCAACCAGTTTTGCTTCCACTTGATTAATTCTTTAACATAGTTACTAACTTTTTACAAGCTACGTTTTACGACAAGTGGATTGCCAACAATGGACCTTTCCTGTGGCCTCCTCATTCCCCCGAGCTGACAGAAATAGACCATTTTATATGATAACGATAAAAGGAATCGTTTATTTTAATCCAGTAACAACGAAAGAGGACTGTATGGCAACGGTAAGGGACGCGTTCGAAAGTTTATCTCCAGCTTCAATTAGAGCGGCCACCCACGAGGGATTTATTCAGAGTGCGAAAAATTTTTTGAAGTACAAGATGGGCATTTTCAACATTTATTGAAAAAATAAATGGTGCTCTTGTGTAGACTAGACTATAATGGGAATAGGCTTTCGTTAATTAATTTTTGTCTTCACGGTTTTAACATTTTTATAGTTTTCCAACATTTGTTTAACGCTGTTTGGTGACGGTTTCTGTTTATCTGGATATCTATCAGCAAATATCTGGCATGTTCTTATTAAAAAACTCTGTTAGATTCCCTATAGATAATAAACAAATTCAAATAATCCTGGTGTGTGTAATTTAATCGCCCGGCTTGATTATTAGTTTAATAATTATTATAATTACTATAATAAATAAATAATATTTAGTAGGTACAAAAAATATTACGTTTCTATAGTAACCAATTGGTTTTGTTCTCGCCAGGCCTCCCCGTCATGGCCAACTAACAAGAAAACTTAGAAGCCGTCTGGTATTATTTGAATAAAAAATGTTAAATCGTCAATAACTCAAAAACTACAAATTTTTGGAATAGACAACTTTATACAAAGTCACCCTTATTTTAAGAAAGTAACTTTCAACGATTTTTTAAAGTATATTTATAATGTCAGTTTTTGATCACCCTATATTTATTTATTATAAAAATATCAGCACAGGCCACTAAAGTGTACCCTTTTGGACAAGGAAGCCAACCGCAAATAAATAATAGAGACTTCGATAAGCAGATATTTATAGTTATGTCTAGACCTGCAAACATTTTTTACATAAAATTCAAAATATCTCAAAAACAGTTGAACTTAGGTATAGAATATTATACATGAAATATACCTAGAATTTTTCGAGGAATCCAAAAACTCGATTATATACAGGGTGTTCCATTTAAAATAAGAAAGTTGACGTCTACTTCCGGTATAACCGGAAGTGCCGCCATCTCGAAAATATTTTGCGCGAATTGCCACCCTCGACTTTAGTTAGCTACCAAAATTTCAAAATTTTTCTAAAGCCTACTTTCTGAGAAATCGATCGCCGCAGTTCGTCGTGGGACACCCTGCATATATATATATATATATATATATTATATATATATATATATATATATACTAAAACTAGTAACTAACTAAAATGGATCATTGTGTCTGCTGTGATGCAGAACATGTTCCAAACAAGGATCATTTTCTTGTTATGACGTTGGTGTAAGTGGAATGAAAACATACTATCATATATATATATATATATATATATATATATATATATATATATATATATAAATAAGAAAGAAATTATCGGCCATTCGGACAAAATATTCTGCCTGTGGTAAGCTTATCGATAGACCATGGTTTATGTAATAAGAAAGCTTTTTCAAGAGCATTAGTTTTTTTATTATATTTAACTCAAAATAAAAGTAAAAACAGATAGACTCATAATGATAAAATAATTTTCACAAGTTAAAAACAGCATCAAAGATACTATTCTTACATTACAAAAACAAAGTTGATATATGTACATTTAGTTTGTAGTATATTACAATGAAAAACGTGTAAAGTACCTTGGAAAACAAAGCATCGTTTTAAATGTGTATTATATTCAACAATATCGTAGCATATTTACGTCAGGACATTTCCTAAACCTAATTTTATTGTGTTTAAACTGATTCTGATAAGTAAGAAAACTTGTGATGGTTCGATGTGATGATTTTTTCAGATCTTTACGTTTCAGGGTTCCTAGATGCCGAAAAACATCTCTCATCGTCTTTCTGCCAGTCTGTCTATTCGCAGCATAGCTAAAAAACTGCTTACCCGATTGATCTCAAATTGTGGTCAACAATTAGGAGTGACATAAGGATAACCTGGTGATATTTTGATGAAACTAGAATATGGAAAAACAAAATGGCGGCCTAGTGAAATGTTAAAAAAAGTATTACTAAAAAACTACAATTTATCTCAAATTTTGTACAAAAGTCAAGTATTATGTGGGAATCAACTTGTAAAATTTTGGTACGAATCCAAGATGACAGCTTAATAAAATATTTAAAAATTCAGCCTGAAAAACTACTTAATGGATTGATTTAAAATTGTATGCTATAACTAACTGTAGTATAGAGATGAACTGGTAAATTTGTGGTATGAATTCAAGATGGGGAAAAAATGACAGCCGAATGATACGTTTGTAATCGTGAAAAACATTTCAGGATTTTACATATATTTACGTTTTAGCGTCCCTGTAAGCCAAAAAATGTCTCAATTCTATTTGCCTGTCTGTCGGTATGTCTGTCTGTCAGTTCGCGGAGTAGCTATAAACTACTTACCCGATTGATTTTAACATTTGATCAAAAATTAAGAGTAATGTGGAGATGACCTGGTATTATTTTCCTAAAAATTCAATATGACAAAACGGCGGCCTAGTAAAATTTTAAAAAAATTATTACTAAAAAACAAATTATCCAATTTTTCTCAAATTTTGCACAAAAACCAAGGAATCAACCTGTAATATTTTGGTAGGAATCCAAGACAACAAAACAAAATAGCGGCCCAATAAATTATTTAAAAACTGCTTTTCAGATGAATTTTAAATTTTGGACATTTATTAAGTGTGATATAGAGATTAACTGGTAAAATTGTAGTACGAATTCAGAATCTTCTTATTCAATTGGCTTAATATAATTATGCAGCAAAATTGAATATGTTACAGGGATTAACTGGTACGAATTCAAAATGACGATACAAAATGGCGGCCTTAAAAATCAATGTAAAAAAATTAATTTATTTTAAAACATGCTCAAAAAATAACTGTGCCATAGGTAAAAACTGGTAAAATATTCGTACGATTCCCATATGGTAGAACAAATGACTACATCCGAAAATAAAATTTACTAATTCAAATGAAAGGAAAGGAATTTACCGATTTTTTAATTTTTTAGTGATTTAAAACTAATATTTTTATTATACCGGAGTTACTATTTTCTATTTATGGTTAGATTATACGGGTGATGTTAATAAAGTATTATAGTTTGATTGTATTAAATTATAATAAATCTGACTTAAATTTTATGTCTTGCTTATCGTTTAAAGGGTTAGGTTCTTTTTTTATGTGGAACATCTCTTTTACAGTTAACTTATGATAGTTTGACACTTTTGCAGTTTCTGCAAAGCCATACTCATGACAGTTTATACACGCCTTATAGCTTACAATTATGTTGTGTTTGGACAAGATATGTTTAATTTTTTGACAGCTCTTTTGTGTAAGGTATGGCTACATATCTGTGGTTTTCAGTAAAATTTGTTTTATTTTTATTGGTATTATAAAATTTGTACGTACGTTGTTTGGAAATGCGTATTATTAGATTTATTAGGAAGTTATTATTTTTCAACTTTTCTTCTACTTTCTTTAACGCATCTGGTCGACATTTATGTGATGATAAAGCGATCGATCTGTAAGGCCAATTATAACGCTGTGTTTGGTGAGAGATACAGTTTAGGTATCGGACTGACCAGGCCTTTTTGTGTACCGTTTAGTGTCAATTGTATTTTTATTTGCGAATTAGTGTTAAATCTAAAAAATTTATTTCGTTATTTTGTTCAATTTCGTATGTGAATTGATCTTTTGGATGAAAGTTATTGACTGCATTTAAAATATTATTAATTTTGCTGCCAGGTATGACTGATAGACATTCGTCAAAGAAACGTTTTAAAAAACTACTGGAAATTTAAATTTTTTTAACACATTTTCTTCTAGATATTCCATTACTAACTGCCCAATGAAGGAAGATATCGGAGATTCCACGCAATCATCCAACTGTTGAAAAAAGTAATTTTTTTATCGAAAATAATTGTTATTCAAAGTGAAACAACGCACTACAGCGTGTTCTTGTAATAAATGCCACATATTTTTAATGATTTCCGTCACTAGATCGCTTGAAATTACATCTAGTGAAATCAATTTATAATTTTCTGGAATTTTTATTGTGTCAATAAATTTTTTAAACGAAAAGGAATTTTTCGTGTAAATTTTTTTTCCTGTAATGTTAGATAAGCTTTCAGACAGATATTTCCACAACCTATAAAACGGTGACTGAGTACATGAAACTACTGGACGTAAAGCTATTCCAGGTTTATGTAACTTATTTTATTTTATAATTTTTAGCAATAGAATTTGTTTAATTTTCTGTCTTAATATATTTACTGCGTATTCATCTGTTAGTTAATAAAATTTATTCAAAATCCAAACAAGACGGGTCTATCTTGTTTAGTTCAGGAGTTCCCACGGCCACCTTCCGGCTCCATCATCAGACCATGGACACCACCTGGGTCTATAGTATTTGTTAGAACAAATACAACGAGGTTATGTTGTGTCGTTGAGGAGTTTCTATGGATACATTTGGGCTTCCTCATCCGACCAGCATATGATTGCATTGTCATCGAGGTTGCATAGATATAGCATATTTTGGCATCATGTTGACAAATGGAATACAAATTCTGAACCGGAAAGACAATGACAAAAGGTTGTAAAGTTGGTTTCTCAAAATAATATGAAATCAATTTAAATTGTTATTTATAACTTGCCTTACTGTGGTGACATCGAGGGCAACATTGCCGGGCTTCTTGTAATCGGCAAACTATATATAGTATAGTGTATATACGAAATCAGCGTACTCATCTCACTTGCTATTTTATATTAATGTATATATATATATATATATATATATATATATATATATATATATATATATATATATATATATATATATACATGAATTACGTGGGGTCAAACTGGTGTGTACAAGTTATATAACATACAATCCTATATAGAATACGTCATCAAAAAAATATACATCATAAACTTAAAAATTTATTAAGCGATAAAAAGCCCTAGTTTGTAAATATTGTCTTTTTTTTTAATCTTTTAATGGAAAAGATAGATTTTATTTTATCGGGTATTTGAATAGTAGGTAATAGAATTGACATGGTATGGGGATTTCTATAACTAATTTGTAGTCTACATTGCACAAATATTTGTTGATATGATATCACGATGAATACTCGCTTTCTCTATTTTTAACATACATTACACGAATATATAAATAAAATTGATAGCAGCTTCATCAGCATTGTATATTACTTTATTAACAGATCAAATCCGTAGTTTAGCTAAAAGGAAAATTAATGTATATTTGGAATTTTAGTTTCTTTTCAGTTTATCCTTAAATGACGCCAACTTCATTTTATTTAAAGGGTAATTTTTCAATATCCTTTTTTCCTTTTCCTATATATATCGTGGGACGAACCGTAAATTGTCCTGAAACGTGTCGGAAATGTCTAAGTCATCAGGCAATATGGGAAGACAAGAAACGGGCACCAATCCTATAAGCTGTTTGGGTATTTTGACATAGCCAACATAGGAAAATAAAAGAAATATCTACAGATCAGAGACTTTTTATCCGATTTTTTCAGTTTAAAAATTTAAAAATGGCAGCACTTCCAGTTTAACTCGATGGGATTGTCAAACATGGGCTAAACAATAAGATTTCATTTATAATCACAGTATTTCAAGTTGTTATTTTAAAAAAGAAAAAATGGGATATGTTCACTCGACATATGTAATACTTACACGTGACAAACTTATCAACGAAACGGGGTAATTAAACTTTAAGTTGAAGGAGAAAAGGTATATACATTGCATTATTTTCTAAATATTTTTAATAAAAGAAAAATTTATTTCTAGGGAAATTCTAGGTAGAGGCGTCTTACACAAACAACATACCTAAGAGACTCTCTTCTTAGAGGCGTCTTACACAAACAACATACCTAAGATACTTCTTGGTATTTACCAACGTCAATAAAACATAAAGTAGAAGGTTTGTATGAGTCGACTTTAAAATATGATTATACTACAGTACTACAGGTTTTCACTTTTACAAGAATTGCCGAACCGAATCGAAATAGATTAAGTAACTTATAGAAAGTTAAATGACAAAACAGATTCACTTTTAAAAGGGAAATCGTTTTCGGTGTCAATTTATTAGGATTTCAGAACTCGAATAAATGTAGAAGATTAATACTCAAATTTATAAATTATGTATACATACAGAGCGAATATAAATGTATAAAGGAAGATTAGGCTTACAGTAAATATGATGTAAGGATATAACGGTGATAATGCCCATAATGGATGGGTTTGATCTTTAAACTGCTTTTAAATAGTTATTTTTAATTATAATTTGTTACACAATAGCTTGTCATTTTAAGTTATATTGTAATAATTATATATCTAAACATCTAAAAAAATTAACATTATATCTAAATCAAACAGTTTAAGGAATATTATCCAAAATTAGGTACTGAAAATACAAAAAAAAATATGTCAAAGATCAGTGTATAAAACAAAAATATCACGATGTCTATTCCCTCAGAAAACTACGGTAATATGTCGGTAATGCTGGGAATCATAATGCAGGATCTGCAAAGAACACTTGCATGTGACTATAGGCGCTTTTAAAAACGACGTCCTTAAAAGTATTAGTTAATTTGAGTTAATAAATTATAAGACCTCTTTTCAACAATTCTTCCCCCAATTAACATTTCGTTAATTGGGGGTTCTTAAATTTTCTTCTAACATACAATAGTATTATAGTATATTATATAAGAAGTGTTGAAAGTCGAAGTTTTCAAACGAGTAGAAGTCCTTCGAGTTTGAAAACGATCATTTTCACTCGAGTAATGTACACTATTTCTCTTGCTCTCTATCACTATGACTTTTATTTTAATTTTTGTTTATATTTCAACACTGCTGTCGAAAAAATTGTTTCAACATTAGTGTTGGAAAACTGAGCAAATGCTTTGATTGAAAATAATCATTTTTCAAACCGTTTGATTTTATTTCACACGGATGAGATATAGGGCACTTTCTTAACACTGCTTTTTTGTCAGTTTCGTGTGTCAAGTAGTCATGCGAAAAACCGCAGTCATCTTCTTCCTCCTCTTCTAATAGCCTATAGATTAAAACGCTTTTTTTTGTCCATGATAGCAATTTCACACACATGCACCACTTTACCCTAGCACAAGCGAAAAACGACTGTTGTTAGCCGGAAATTATCGGTACAAGC
This sequence comes from Kuschelorhynchus macadamiae, assembly GCA_030620095.1. Classification (NCBI taxonomy): domain Eukaryota; kingdom Metazoa; phylum Arthropoda; class Insecta; order Coleoptera; family Curculionidae; genus Kuschelorhynchus; species Kuschelorhynchus macadamiae. The sequence continues at coordinate 990,545 of JAUTXW010000011.1, read as the reverse complement.
AGCGGCTGCAGTGGCGTATTTAAAGCGGCGGTTTGCCCAGAGTCAGTTATATTAACTATACTAAAATAAAATTAGTGTCATATATAGATCTTTTTTTTATCGTTCATGGGTTAAAACTCCCCCCCAGAGCTAGTGTTACTTAAACTAATGATAAAGTAGAGTACCGTAAAATATAAACTTTTTTTTGTTAAAATTTCAATCCTCTCCCCTACCTAGATTAGTTAAATATCTCAAACATTGTAGATCTAATAATTTCATATACATTTTTCAAAGGAAAGAAGAACTTCTATATACCACCACTATTCATAGTTTTGGGTAGAAATTTAAAGGATGTTTTATTATTATAAAAAAAACTACTGAACGAACATTCGAAAAATACCAAGTACCTTAAAAGCATAATTGGAAAGGTTGAAAGAGAAATATTATATATCACAAGTTTTTTTAGGTTTAATTATCGACAGTAACAAATGTAATATATCAAAGAAAATTGTATTAAAATGACGAATTTATTTTGGTTATAAAAATATTTTGAACATTTGCAAGATACATATTTTAAATGTTTGAAAGATACTAAACGCCACAATTGATGTTTATACAGCTTTGAATTCAAGGGTGTGTTGCCTTCTAAAAGAGTGTTGATTTTGATATAGTTATGATAGCTTTTCTGGCTTTAAATCCGAGACCAGTTTTCCCTTTGCGTCGGTTCAACGACAAGGTTTTTTTGTACGAAGGCTAGTTATGTACCATCTAGATAATTTTAATATAGTATATAGGGACATAATGTTTCTAGAATTAAAGAATATTTTCCAAATTTTTTAAATTTTATTTCTCAGTGCTATAAAGAACATTCGCTTCTATCTTTTGGTGATCACTGTATTTTGTCACAAAGAGGTTGGCAACAAGAAGATTCTGTTGAGCCTCCAATATTTTGTTTAGCAATTCATCCGATAGTAAAAGCTATTCAATCTGAAATTAATTTATGGCATTTAGACGATGAAACAATTGCTGGAAATATTTCTATAGTTTTGGAACACTTTAAAAAAATAATCCATTTTAGTTAGGATATTTGGTTAAAAATAAATTACAAAAAATGCCAAATTTCAGTTATTTCTAATAAAACCGATGCTTCAATGATATATTCTAAACTCAGAAAAGTGGCGCCGGATCTTTTACAGGTGTCATTTGATCTTTTCAGTTTAATAGGATGCCCTTTCTCAAATGATAAAATGAGAGAGGCTTTAAACAAAAGAAGGGCTGTTTTAAATCGATTCTCTGAAAATATAAAATATCTTAATAGTCACATCGGATTTTATTTACTTAATCATTCATTTGCAATACATTTCTTACTAAGATGTGCTCCTTGTTGGAATACACCAACCTCTCTTTCCGACTGTGATTCAGTTTTAAAAAATACTCTTCAAAATATAACAAATTGCAATTTAAACAATAATTCTTTTAAACAAAGTAAAATGTCTGATAAACTTGGTGGTCTTGGTATTCGAAATGCATCCACACTTTGTTTTTCCGCGTATTTAGGTTCGGTTAACTATGTAACAAATTTGCTTGGAATGATTTTACCTGAAAATATTTTAAATTGTTCTGACGTTGACTCAAATTTTGCGTTAAATTCATGGCTTTCACTTTGCAATCTAGAAAATATACACTGAACTGAACTAAATTAAACTACCATTTAGACAGAAAATTTTATATTTGAAGTTATGTCAGGTTCTCCTTCGTAACCTATATCGAATAGTCAGGATATCAAGGACAGGGCTTCTTGCTCTTCAAATGCCTGAAAGTAATACCTGGTTAAATGCTTTACCTTCTGCACCTTTAGGAAATCTTTTGGATGATTCGTCTTTTCGTATTGCTTTGAGAGTTGGCTTGCCTATATGTGAACAACATATCTGGACTTGTGGCGAAAAAGTAGATATATATGGCCTACATGGGCTAAGCTGCAAAAAAAGGTTTGGGACGTATGTCCAGACACAAGCTGATTAACGACAAAATCAAGAGGTCTCTAATAACTGCACAATTTCCCGCAGTTTTAGAAAAACCACTTGGAGTTTGTCGAAGCCATGGAAAGCGAGTGGATGGTATGAGATTGGTTCCCTGGAAAGCAGGTAAGGCATTGTTATGGGACGCTACGTGCAGGCATACACTTGCGGATTCTTATATCTAACAAATATCAGAAAGAACAGGTGATACTACACGTAGCGGAGAATTCCAAAAACATCATAAATATGATGAGCTAGAAGACCGTTTTAAATTTGTACCTTTCGCAGTTGAAACGTTTGGTCCTTGGGATAATGAGGCAAAAAAGCTTCTTAATGAAATAAACACAAAAATATCGTGTGGGCTAATTCGATCAGGCACACAGTAACTCTAAGACGCTTCCGTATTTTCCGGCGCAAACAGCAAACACGGGAAACAAAATAAACTATTATTAACACTGTAACCGCAAAGCCACTCATGTTTTTCGTACAAGTCCCTTTTAAACGTTCATTTAAAATCGCGTTTTTGTCCGTTATTGGCCTGAGTAATATTAAGATTTGGAGTCGTTTGCCGGCAATTTTCACTTTTAGTTTATCTTCTAAAGTTAATTTAGAAAAGTTTTGTTTTAAATAGTCCACTGTATATTCTAGAACATAACTACATCCCGGCTGCATATCCATGTCTTTACATTAATACACAAAACGCGAATTAGTTTAAAAAACAAATTATTATAATCCGAATGCCGAAATCAAAACAAACCGAACAGAACTAAAATTACGTTGTCAGCAAAACCCAACACGATATGATTTCATATGATGGGTACCACGGTCACATACCTAAAAAAAACGAATCAACCTGTCTTATTTTCAATTATAATTATGGATGTTCACCAATATGTTTGTGCCATGAAGTGAGAACCATTACAAGCTGCGCTTTACTATCAAATGTTGTTGATTGGGCGAATAGGGAGGCATTGGGCGAACTGTATTTATGGTCGCTTGAAGTATTAGGGCCTAAATAAGGCATTTTTAGCAACCTTCCTTGTTTTAAAATATTTATTTTTATGCTTTGTAAAAGCTATGAAATAATTTGTATGTATAGTGCAGGGGGTTTACGTGCTCATGTGCTCTTATGCAGGAGCCGCCACTGCCAATAAATATATTTCTGCACATTTCTCCTTTTACCACTCATTCCTTTTCTTCAAGTTTTCCTGTGAGGATTTTTGTCACTTTATAGTGGAAATTTATCAAGCCTCCAAAATACAAAGCGGTAATCCCATAAACATTGGTTAATCTGGTTAGGCTTTGTTATGATAACTTTGGCGCTAGTTGTTTTCGTCTCCTAACTAGTTGAATATACTGATGAAGACCTTTAGTCAGAAACACTTTTCTACGTTTGGCCAACTTCATTTCCTCAAAAAAAAACCGGACGCAATAATTACATAATGTTTTCTTAAATTACAACCTTCCTCCCAAGTTCCTTCTTCACTTTCGCTCCATTAACACCAGACATTTGGCATCAGTGCCCCCCCCCCCTGCAGTGAGGGGGCTAGCGGGGTTGTAGCTACATCACTGTGTATGTCTTTCTAATTATTTTTATGATATTTGGGATACAGGCACCAGATTTTAAAGGCAATACATATCTTAAAGCATGCTTAAGTTATCTCGCAGAATATGCTGATTACGAAACCCCCCACACCACCCTGAATATTGAATAAAAATCTTACAAATTGGTCAAGCCGTCACTCAGAAATCTCTACATACATGAGGAAATATGAAAGGTCGAATTTAGAACGTTCATATTTTCATCGGTTAAAAATTAAAATAAACAGCGAGCAAAAAACTGTAAACTCATTCACTAATTTGCCAAAAAACAAAATTTACTTTCGAAAGGGAAATCGATTTACCGTTATCCGCTTGTCAGGGAATCAGAAGTAAGTACCTGTAGATTAAAGGTACCAGTACCACTTTCCCTTTCAAAATTTAAAACATATTGTGGTATGTAAAAGCAGGCACCAGCATGAAAAAATGCATGCTAGTGGAATTCTTCTAACTCCTTACATAGGCACATAGTCAAGGAGCAGAACTTGAGGGGTTTAAGCCTTCCTTCCCCCAAAATCGAGATATCATCATTATTAGATTATTATAATGATTCTTATTTTCATGGAATTTTCACTTTCTTTATTAAGATTCCAATAATAACGGCAAATATTGAGAAGTCCTTTTCAGCATTGAAAATAATGAAAACTAATAGCAAACTGTGTAGTAATAATTCATAAAAATTCTCTCACTATACTCTCTCGGTTAACAAAATTTCTTCGCAATACGAAATAAACTTTTTTATAAAAGTTCGGATAACAAGAAACAATATTTGCATTGTGGGTTTCTTACTGTCACATCACAAAATTCATTATATACCTTCTGTGTATTGGGAATGATCTTATTAAGGGTTGTATATAATAGGAAATTTTAACATTATTTTTGTGGTAGGAGCACTGACAGTATTTTTAAAATTATTTTAAAAATAGCTCGCTATAAACATGTCATGATATTTCTTGATGCTGGACTATTACTAATAGCAATTTATCAGTCCTTAAGATTTTTTTGTATTTAAGATCCAAATAAAACCAACCAGCTAAGCCATAAAGGTAAGGAAACCTGATATGTCTGTGATTAATGTTGTAATTAATATTGTGATAGGAAAGAAATATAAAGTGTTTCCACGGCACTTAATTTAGGTTATGAAACTAGGTTCATATATTTATATATCATCTATTATTGGTTACTGGTAATGTGGAAGTACCAGTACTATAATAACAGGATACCATAGAATGAAGGGAAGTTCATTTAGCAGTAATATTTTACGTTTGTTTTACCAGTACAATACCAGCACCAGGTAGAACTTTTACCTGTGTTTTGATACCTGTATATTTTCTATTGACCGTTTATTGCATCCTGTTCCTGAGGTACCTGTTAACTCACTTGCTTGTGCTTAGAAGTACTGACGTGAACTATAGAGGAGCTGCGCATTAGGTACCCACATAAAACAAGTTATATCCATGTTATTCATTGTGCCTTCTCAGCTGATTATATGTGCATTTTAATAACTTACCTTGCATGAGGTAAGTTTCGTACTAGCGCAATTATGTACCAGCAGGCATACTTAATCTGAGCAGATTCGCAAATTTTCTAAGCTGCACCAGTGATAGGTGACACCACGGTAAAGCTTTATTTGCAAACCTAATAGCAATAACAATTTATGTTTCAAGCCCGAAATGTGATATTTTTTCTTCATATATTCTTTCATCTTTTCAGTCTACTAAATAGGCGATAATAATTATCTGTATCTATCAATAGTAATAAATGAATAGATAGTTATCCTTAATTATAAATACCTGTTTTCTATATAAAATCTATCTTGCTGATATTTTTCATTCAAGTTTGGTGTCATGTTTTTCTCGCTTTTTCTGCGGCATCGTTGTATATATAAATTAATAAAAATATACAATTATTTTCCTGAATGAACTGTTAAAATGGACTACACAAAGAAAATATAGGTGTGCCAATGTGGTCTTTAAAATTTACAGCAGGTCTTGGGAAAAATGTTAACCAGAGAACTACTTTATCCTAATTCCTGATCTTAGTGTTTAAGTTTATCGTTGTACAGGGAAAATGTTGCATTTTCAGGCACTTCGCGTGTCCTAGCTGATAACTTATCAAAAAAGCGAAAACTGTTCCTTATATGAATTTTTGCATAGAATTCAATGCAGCTTTTAGAATATAGAACGAGTATCAGTCATGGTAAAAAGGTTATCGGACCCTACTTTTTTTTTAAATGGGACACCCTGTATATTATTCTTTATAATTATCACAAATGTGAGCTTTCCAAAAATATTCACGTGTATGCAGTTATTTTAAAAAACAAGCTCAAAATTCGGGTTTTCTAAAATTTTCTTCTGTGTTTAATTAGAATGTTCAAGTAGTAGACCGTGGCTAAAATGTATTAAAAATAAAATTCACATCACATTATTGAATTTTACTCAAAACAATCATTCTACCTACTGTCTTACTGAAAACTTAAGTGAGAAACAACAAAATAGAAATACAATTTTTAAAAAGGAAAGAGTTTTCAAAGGTGGTTTTCAAAATGACGGCCTTTTTTTTGTATGCAAAATTGACATATTTCCGTTATTCTTCTTTTAGCGTTCAAAAGAATAAGCCTTTTTAGCAAATTTCGGAAAGTTAAATCGATGACCGCACGAAGCTCCGCTACAGACGGATATCGTGTTTTATATATTTTATTTTGGATGAAACCCCTGTATCTCAGAAACGATGAACAGAAAAAAATCTAAAATGCAAAGGTCCAGGGAACCATCTTACAGGTTCGTGGGTAGCAATCGTAAAAATGCCCTTAAAGGTTGGGGCACCTTCTTATTGAAGTTAAATGCCATTATAGAGTGCCAATGGAACATTTTCCATCAGTTGTGGAATAACTTCCTCAAGGATTCTAGGTACCGACGCGCTGTGGGACCTCCTTCAAAAATTCTGTAGACTATATGTCTTCCAAAAATGAAACACGAGATCCCAAGTTCAAAGCGCCCTTGTGGTGCCCTCTCAAAAATTGAATTGTATTTTTTTGCGGACCAGTTTCTTGTATTATGACAATTGAAAATTTCCACACTTGAAAAACAACATTCAGTGCTCGGTATCACCCGGTTGTATATCTTGAACTATATGGAATTTATATGGGTGATACTTATAGCAAATATGTCTCGGAAAGATTGCCTTCTTTTTGGAGATCTAATGCGAACAAAAAGGACTTCTAAGATTTTATCCTAACCACAGCGCTCAAAATACGTTACCTTTGTAAATATAATTATGAAGCTTCTTGGGGATTTTCATTAGAGTGTATGAAACAACCCAACATAACATACTTTTCATAATTTTCATAGACCGCCATTATTCTAAAAAAGTAAATTTAATATATAGTTAAATAGAAACACCAAAACAAAAAATTTTTTATTAATAGTCAAAAACTGACAAAACCACAAAGTTTGTGACATTTTGCTTTTTGTTCCAAACAAATTAGCCATAGCCTACTACCTACTAATTGGACACATAAGTAAATTTTAGAAAATCTCGAATTTTGACCTTGTTTTTCAAAATAACCGCATACATGTTAATATTTTTGGAAAGTCTATATTATATCTAACAAATATAAAGAATAATATACAGGGTGTTCCATTAAAAAAAAAAAACTAGGGTCCGATAACTTTTTGACCTGACCCCGAATATTTATTCTGAAAGCAACACTGAATTCAAAAACCAAAAGGACTAGGAAAATTCTGCTGGCACCATCTTTAATTTCACAAAAAAGTAACACACTGTCCCGGAAACCGCAACCCTTATTTTTTAAAAATAAGGTAGATACCCCGCAAAAGTGTCGAAAATGGGATACCCTGTACAGGGTGTCCAAATTTCGATACTTTTACGAGGCATCTCGGCTATTTGAAAAAATAGAAACTTGCGGTTCTCGCAACACTGTGCTCGATTTTTGTGAAACTAAAGATGCCGCAAACAAAAATTTCCCAGCTCGCTTCGTTTCTAAGATACAGGGTGATTTTGAAAATACTGCATTTTGGGCATTTTGCGTTTTCTCTAACACATAATTCAGTCAGTTTTGAAATTCGATTAATAACATTCAATAATATGATTGATCGCCCTTGTAAATCTCAAAATGCCGTTTCGGTAGCTTCGCGAAGTTCCTCCATTGTTCGGTGGCGGGTTTTATAAACCTTATCTTGTATATAGTCTGGCCACCTTATTGGTCCATTAGTGGCTATCCACTTTTAAGGAAATTAATTTTCCAAAAACAGGCGTACTAAATTAGAATTATGTGCAGGTGCGCCATCTAGCTGAAAGAAGATATTATCCAAATGCGCGAGAGGAACGTTATCCAACAACTCCGGTATTACCTCCTGCAATATTTCTAGGTAATGAACCCCTGAGTGACCTCCTTCATATATTCGATAAACGAGTTGTGTGCCCAAAATGTAGCATGCAACACTAAAGCCAAATCGACCTTGTTGCTGCCGCTCAAATACTAAATGTTTATTTTCCTGATGCCAGTATCTGGTATTTTGTCGATTAAAAATACCAGCAGTTGAGAAGTGTGCTTCATCAGACCATGTAACCATCCTTGGAAAATTTACATTTTCTCTAACTTTTAGTTGGAACCAATGGCAAAAATTTAATCGACGTTCGGCATGGCTAGGGTGCAAGTGCTACACTATGTTTACTTTGTACGGAAAAAATTTTTATTTCTTTAATATTGTCTGTGCTCTAGACTTAATAACACCGACTCCAGCTTTATTAGCTCCACATGAAACTGAAGGGTTCGCCTCGACATAGGCCACGACGTTGATTTCATCATTTTCGCGATATTCTTTATTATATGATTTTGGTCGAGACTGAATAAACGCTCCATAATCATTCAATTTTTTTTTTCAGTCTTGAAAATATTGTAGCAAAAGGCTGTCGTCGCTCAGGATACCTAAAATTATTTTCACCTTTTAGATCCTAATTGTTCTCTTAATAATTATCAGGAAAACGAAAGTTAGGACAGTGGCATCAGTGGAAAATTAATTTTTATAACCCAGAGGTAAAACACTACCCCTTCGAATAAATATACCTACCACGCTTTATAACAGATTTTACTAACTACTAGTGAACTAGATACCTACATACCTGTTATAATAAAGGGCGGCAGCCTCAACATTATTTTCGTTTGACTGTATGTAACAAACTAACATATCATACTTTTCAAAATTTTCATAACTTCGCCTTTCAGCCATTTTTAGCAATAAAGAAAATATAAATGGGAAATAAATAATTGAGTAAATAATACTAAAAAATATAAGATAACAAGGTAAAAACTCAACAATTAGGTATTAATTATCAAAACTTGACAAGTAATAAACAATTCATATACAATTGTTTATTTATTTGTTTATCCATGGCTCTCTGATTTTTGTTTAAATTTCCTTAAAATGTAAAAATTGGTGTTGTTTTTTGAAATAAATACAAGAAATTATATATATCTGAAAAGCTAAAAAAAGACCCTATCGAACTGTATCTCAGAAACGAAGCGGGCTGGGAAATTTTTGTTTACGGCATCTTTAGTTTCACAAAAATTGAGCACAGTGTTGCGAAAACCGCAAGTCTCTATCTTTTCAAATAGCCGAGATACCACGTAAAAGCATCGAAATTTGGACACCCTGTACATAAAACTAACAAATCAACACAAAAATAAGAACTATTACTTTACATACCAAAAAAAGTCAGAAATGTATCCAGTCACCTTAAATGATCCTCTTAAATTTTTAGGTAGAATGTGCTAACATACTACAGCTATTTCTACGATTTTTGTGTTATAAACCATAAATGAAAAATACTAACTAAAATGTCCTTATAGACTAAAAATTTTCTGCTATTGAAAATATAATCCAAGTCAAGTCAAGTTATGACAAAAAGTACAGTCAATACGCATATTTCAGAAAAAAAAAGTCACACGTGCAAGGAACATAAAACATGTTCTCTTCGCTATAATTGAAATTTTATGTCCCCACAGTCAACAGTGATTAAGCCACTATTTAGAAAAATGGCAGCGCGAACTCGGTTTTTACAGTTTGTTAACATTTTAAATAAAAATTGTATAATTTTGCATCGACATAACTTACCTTGTTTTAAACAGAGACGTGGCCGAGACAGGATTGTATGAGCTCAGTGCTAACTAAAATATTTTTGTTTTTGACAGCGGAGTGTTTTTATAGATCCATTTGGAATTTCCCGTAGTCCTTCAATCGCCACTTTTTTGGTTGTGGATTATAAAAGTTATACTTGTAAAGCAATATTTACATTTACATCTATATGCAGATTTAGAAGAACTTCCTGGAGCGACTAAAAAGACGGTTCTAACATTTTGCTTCGGCTAGTAACATTTGCCCCTTTTGTCTCCTCTCCTAAATACGCCACTGTCTATATGCTTATTAGTTTTTTATAATACATGATTTTAAATCAAATAACGATATACTGGCGAGAACATTGTCACAAGTCTCCTGATATTTCTGGTGAATGTGCCTGTTTTTTGTTGTATACTTGTAGAATGTTACAGACTTCTGGTAATTTTGCTTGACTTTTTTTTATTTTTTTATACAAATTGTATAATATTCTATAGATAACATATTTTATAATATGGTTTAGGGCAAATTAGACGGAACGCCTGCAATAAGATCATCGGTGTAACCGAATTGCGGTGAGGTATTACAAAGCCTACAATCGAAACACCTGAATTTGCGGTTAGGGTTATTTTCTAGATCTGAGGCCCTATTAAATTGCGGTTTAATCTAATATATCAATATAAATAATTAGAACGAGATATCTCAGATTGTTTTAACTGACAAATATTTTTTCTCCACCCCGGGTTGGCACCAGATTTATCAATAAAGTTATTTTCAATATTCGATACTGTTAAGTGGATCCGCCGGATTCACTAGAAGTCAAAGCTTAAATAGTTGAAAAAAAAATTAGAGTATGCCGGCGCAATCAATGGGTTTAAACACCCTCATTAAAAGAAAATTACTTGCCACAATTCTCACCGCAGTTCGTGTACGCCCAAAACCATGCTTCATGAGTGTACTAGTGACAGGTCGACGTAGGTCTCATTAATTTATCCAAGGAGCCGGATGTTCACCCAAAAACAAAATTGCTCAACCTTTATTTCTTATCTGATGACGATCAATAATAATTATACTTGATCCGAATAAACACTTCCACCAAACACATCAGTAAATGCAGAGCGGCTGTTCGTTTCCGGACCCCAAGAGCTCCCGCGTATCCGCGTTAACTTACAGTTACTCTGATATTCTCTTGAGGAGGCGAGAAAAAGATTTCTTAAAAAAATCATTTTGCTTTCAATGGAAAATGGCCACCGATTTCCTTATATTCTGATATAAAATGTATGCAACTTGTATTAAATTTAGGTCTTGCTCTTGGTCTCATTAATTCAATAATATTTATTAGCGAGTTTTGGCTTAGGTAGGTTTCTATTACTAATACAAAAAGAACCAATATACATCGGATATTATCGATAAGTATCCATAATTACAGACATATCGATAGGTATAAATAGTTATCGATTGCTATCCATGTTAACTGGTTAACAGCAAGGCAACAGAGTCTTCACCTGTCATGAGGCACAGCGATGCCATAATTATTTCTCGTTTGATTTATTAAGTACATTCAGGACAGATCTCCCGTGAAAAGTTAATCATAGTAACGACTTTTTTACAATTATTCAACATAGCAAATAATATTATAACGATTTCCTGTTAATTAACCAAAAATAAACTTTATTGGAAGTTAAAAAATGTTTAGTTGAGTTTTTTAGATTTTGAATAATATTTTTTTGATAAAGTTGATGTTTTTGAAAATAATCTACTTACTAAATTTATGTCAATTGAGTCAAAATTCCCAAGAAAAAACATAAATTATACTACTGTATATTGTAAGTGCAGGAAATAATATTTTCCAATGAAATTAGAAGTTGACTTATTATATACAATGTTGTTAATACAAATTTTGAAAGTTGAAGGAATTCGTAGGGCTTCTTGTGTGCTAGTTTTAAGCTGGGGTCTATATATTTCTTGACGGTACTGATCTCCAAATCGAAGCTCTAATGCAAGAAAAAATGTTGATAGTTTTGTTGATGACTTGCCTCTTAACGAGACTATGAGAAAAGTGTCCTTTTTTTTCATCGGTCAAGCATTAGTTTTTGCTGCGATGCGGTCTCAAATTGATGCAGATACATGGTTGAGAGAGCTCACCCATCAAATGTTGGACGTTTTAATGTATCGCCCAAAACTGCTATTTGACCAGCAGAATTATGTTTATTTCTTCCTTGACATTTTGCAGACGGCACTGTTCTTTTTTAATGGCATTGTAAATCCATTCCTGCATCTAATGTAGTTTTCTCCCCTTTTATGTTCCTTTTTATCTCTTGGCCTCTTTTTCTAGTTTTTCTTGCTGAATTTTGTCCTCTTTAGCCTCTTTTTCTTGTTTTCTCTTATTTTATTGTTCGATTGACTTCTTCTGCTCTACTTGTAGTTTCTTGAGTTGCTCTGCAATCTTCTTTACTTGTTCCTCCTTTTTAGCAGTTTGCTGTCTAGTATTAGGCATACAAATAATATTTTAAGCTTCTTCTCGTGTATAAAACTTACCGACGATGTGAAGTTTTATAAACCTTGCTTAGTTTACAAAAATAGATTTTTTTTTAGAACTGCTTCTTCTGAGGTGTCATTGAAGTCCTAAACATACAAATTTTATTTGATTTCTAAATGGAACTTTCTATCTAGAATTTTTGTAAAATGTTTCTTCTGAGGTCTTGATGTCCAAAATTCATTCAAATAGACAAGTTATACAGATGTTAATTAAAACTAGAAATTTCTAAAAGTTTCTTGAAAATATTTAGTTGGTCTTTTTGGGGTACGAAATTCGATGGCACATTTGAAACTTACGGATCTTGTTTAGTTTCGAAACAGAATGGTCTAGAATTTTCTTGAAATGACCCTGATAAGGTCTTCTTGAGGTCCAAAACTTGTGAGATAGAATAGAATAGAATTTTGTAGAAACTTGTAGAAAAAAAATTTACAATCCTGCAATTGGACACTGATGACACTTTCGAGTCTCGTCAACGTTGCGTGTCGTCACTCTCCTTAGATATGCATTAGAAATTCACTAAAACCTTCTAGAACGCCATCAATATGGGATGACATTTTTGTCTACTTCTAGGCAATGTACATAAACGTTAGATGATTCATTTGGGTAGTTTTCACACAACCGTTACAATACGTATTTTTGTGAATAATTAAAACTTTAACATTTAAAATGTGAAATGAAGTGTTTTGCTATAATTTTACTTAGAAACATTAAAAATGATATATATTTTTAAATTACTAAAATGGTAAAATTACTAGATTCTTCCGCTAAAAAAGCATAGCAAGAAATAACAAGCAATGGAAAAACGTTGCAACTAACTTTGCTATATTTTTCCATTGAGAAAAATAATATGTTATTAAAAAAAAACAGTAAATTTCCTTTACCCGGAACTTCCCTCGTTATGAATATTTTCTTTAATTAGGAATAGTAAAGTGTGACCCAATTAAGTTCAGTACATAGTCATTTAGTAACACATATATACTGTCTTTTCAAACATTTTTTCATCATTGGATTCCTACCAATATTTTACCAGTTTCTAAGTATGCCAAACTTGATTTCTGGGCATAATTTGAAACAAATTCAATAGGTAGTTTTTACATTGACTCACAACATTTTATTACGTCATGTTTAATTCGCACCACTATAATCCTATAATTTTTCTACATAATTTAAAGTGAATTGAATAAAATTGTTTACGTTATTTTTTAAAAAATTCATTTGGCCGTTTTCTTGAATTGGTACCACAACTTTACCAGTTATCATTTTGGTATGATTTTTACCCAAAGTTTGAGGTAAACTGGGTAATTCGTTTTTTAAGTAATAATTTTTGTACTTCACTAGACTGCCATCTTGTTCCGGCATATTGGATTTTTACCAAAATATTACCAGGTCGTGCCCATATCACCCTTGATTTTTGACTAAAATTTGAAGTCAATCTGATTAGTAGTTTTTAAGCTATGCAGTGAACTGACAGACAGACAAACAAACCGACAGATAGAATTCATAAAACATATTTTTTAACATCTAGAGAAGCTAAAACGTGTAGATATATATAACCTGAGAGTGGTTGATTTTTTCACGATTACAAACATTTTATTTGGCCGCTATTTTATTCCGCCTTCTTGAATTAGTACCACAGTTTTACTAGTTCATCTCTATACCACAATTAGTTATGGCATACAATTTGAATTCAGTCCATTAAGTAGTTGTTTCAGGCTGAATTTTTAAATATTTAATTAAGTGTCGCCATTCAGTTCCGCTCTCATACGTTACCAGTTGATTCCTACATCATACTTGATTTTTGTGCAAAATTTGAGATAAATTCTATAATTAGTTTTTTAGTAATGATTTTTTTTAACATTTCACTAGGCCGCTATTTTGTTTTGCCACATTGTATTTTTACCAAATGTTACCAAGTCATCCCCATATGACCCCTAATTTTTGACCAAAATTTGAAGTCAATAGGGTAAGTAGTTTTTTAGCTATGCCGCTAACAGACAGACAGTCAGACAACAGGAACTGAGAACACATATTTTTCGGCATCTAGGGATCCTGAAACGTAAAGATCTGAATAAATCTCGGAGGGTAATTTTTTCACGAATACTATGTCTGAATTTTACGAGGGAAATAAAAAAAGAGCAACAGAGAAAAAAAAATTGGTATATTTCCTTTACCAGGAATTTCCCTCATTATGAATCTGTCCTTTTATTAGGAATAGTGAAGTGTGACCAGATTTAGTTCAGTACATAGTAATTTAGTCACATATACATATACTGTCTTTTCAAACATTTTTACTGGACGCCAGTTTGTCCCATCATATTGGATTCCTATCAATATTTTACCAGTTTTACCAATTTTTACTACACACTGACCCACCGTCATTTTGTTACGTCATGTTTAATTCGTACCAGTTTCTCCTTTTATCACATCCAATTTATCTGCAAAATTTAAAGTCAATTGAATAAAATTTTTTTACGTTTATCTTTATATCAAGTTTAATGCTTGCACAAAATTTGAAATTAATCTAATAAGTATTGTTTTCTCGCTGATTTTTTAAATATTTTAATAAGTCACCATGTTATTCCGCCATTTTGGATTCGTACCAAAATTTTACCAGTTGATTCCTACGAAACACTGGATTTTTGTGCAAAATTTCAGATAAATTGGATAAGTCGTTTTTTAGTAATATATGTTTTAACATTTCCCTGTGCCGCCATATTAGATTTTTACCAAAATGTTAACAGGTCATTCCCATATGACCCTTAATTTTTTACTAAACTTTGAAGTCAATCTGATTAGTAGTTTTTAAGCTATGCCGGGAACTGACAAACAGAGAAAAACCGACAGATGGACCGAAGGAATTGATAAAACATATTTTTTGGCATCTAGCGACGCTAAACCGTGAAGATATGTAAAACCTGAGAAGATAATGTTTTTCACGATTACAAATATTTTATTTGACCGCCATTTTGTTTCGCCATCTTGAAATAGTACCATAACTGTACTAGATCATTTCTGTCACAATAAATTATGGAACACAATTTGAAATCGGTCTATTAAATAGTTTTATCAGGCTGAATTTTTAAATATTTTATTAGGCCGCCATCTTGAATGCATATCATTACCAGTTTAGTTCAACATAATACTTAACTTTTGTGCACATTTTAAATAAATTGGATAAGTAGCTTTTTAGTAATAGTTTTGCCATATTGGATTTTTACCCAAAATGTTACCAGGTCATCCCCATATGGCCCTTAATGTTTTGACCAAAACCTGAAGTTATCGGTATCTAATAATCCTGAAAGGTAAAGATCTGAAAAATCTCGGGTGGTGATTTTCTCAGGATTACAATACTTCCCTTTTACGAGGGAAGTAAAATTGGTAGATTCTCAAGCTGGCATCTTGACTAGCTATATTTTGACAATAGAATGCCTAGCATTTGGTTCTTTTGAAAAAAAAAATGTAAACTCACCATGAAAGGAAATTCCTTGCAGAATCAGAATATATAAATCTAAATTTGACCTAAAACTGGCTTACTAGGTTTTTCCTTTACACGTGAGTGATGGATATTCCCATTTAGGACTTTCTGAGTATAGTATAACTTCGACATTAGAGATAGATAGCCCGACTAGTATAGTATAGTAGTACTAAAAATGATGTGTATATAATAAAATACCAATCGAAAATACCATATTTATTTAAAAAAAAAATTAAGAGGGCTTGTTTAAAAAAGTATGGACAAATTTCACCTTATATAATATTCTCTTTCGCTTAGCTTACAACTGTAGGTTTTTCACCATCGTTTTATCGAATTCATTTATGCATATAAAAAATATACAAAAATAACTGATAACATCGTCTGTAAGTTGAAAGCTTTAATTCAAAAGAAAATTAACTTAATTGTGGATGGATATTAATCTAATAAGATAAGTTTTATTTTGGGCTGAAGGGACAGAAAAGTTTTCACACGGGTGCCAAGAACCTCCAGCGGGCGTCTGATTCCCGTCCCGTTCATGAATTCAAATCATGTAGCTTATAGTCCCAGAAAAAGACCATTGAAAACAATTTCTATTTTCGTTTGATAAGGCTCTAAAACTTATTTGGTATTTGGTAAATTTTCTGAAAATATCCGTAATTCCATAAGAAATTCGAGTAATTAAACTATAAAAAATATTGCAGAATGGGCCTTAAAATAATGTAAATACCTACATACTATACGGCAATTAATATTATTACATAATCTTGCGTATCAATATGCTAACAATAGTGTTTATAGGTAGTACTAGGTAGTACGTATCACTCTCACTTTTGCAAGTGGGTATTTGGGTACGAGAGAGGCAGGGTTTCAGAAACGCTAGTAGATTAACATATTTAATAAAGCGTTTACAGGGCTGCTATATAGCATAAGCAATGAAAATATAGAAAAAATATATTTAAAGACTGCTGTAAATTAAATTAAATAGATGCCAACGGCTATAATGTACATAAATCCAAAAAGCTCTACGTAGACCACATCAATTTACATAAACAGAAATATCAGTATTTAATATATTATTATATAATATAAATCTATAGCTTCAAAATCAAAAAAATCGGGCAACTTGATTTTAACAATAACTGAATGTTTTATGTTTTTTCATTGTTCTGCGATGAACATAGAAAAAGAGAAGTAACTTTAAAATGCCTTTTCGTTTCAAGGTTATATCGACGAAAAAAAAATTTCCAAAATCTTGTTTATTTTTTGGTGAAGATTATAAGTTTTTCTTTTTCTTTAATGAAAGTACAACAGTTTTTTTATTAAACAAAAACCTATTTGTTAAGGTTAAACGTCATATGTCTGTTTAACATTTGGCTAAAGAGCCGATGAGCTCACTAGACGCGCCTTCTCTGTCGGTTCTCATTCGACCTGTCATCTGTCACACTGCAAACGTTGTGTCATTTATGCTAAAGTTTACTAAATAAAATATCTGTAAATTAGCAATGCGTAACAATAGAATCGAAAAATAAAAATTCTTCTGTTTCATAAATTTGTTAAAGAATGGCCCGGACTATATACGGTACCAACTTATGTTTTTAGTCATAAAGAAACTATTTTTAAAAAACAATTATTTTAGTTAATTTAAAATAATTATTACGACTTAAAGATTGAATATTGAATATTAGAAGTACAAGTTTACTGTACAAAGTCTATGCCGAAACTCGGCGTTGCTTCTCACGCTCTTCGAGTATATCTGCTGATCTTGCATTGGCGTGTCAGCTTGGTTCCCATGAGAAAGTCAATACAAAAACATGTATTACACATAACTCCCCCATCCCTAGAATGAACTCGAAGGTGGAACCACTGAGCTTCATCAACAAGTCCATTTTTCTTTCTTCTTAATATCTTGATTACTGTTTCTTTCTTCCTAAATAGAAACCATAAAACAACAATGATTAGAATAATAATTACAAACCAAAAAGACCACTCATTACAATAAGAATTAATTTTTGAATATTCTAAGGTTCTTCTTGTTCTGCTTGCATTTGAAGTTCGTGGAGCCTGTCTAATGATATCTTCTCTAATTTAACTTGAAGTATTGGCATATTATTTACTTTAATGTCTTTTAAAGTTACAGGGTGACCATAAAAAATGTCTTTTTCATTTTTATAAGTATAAATATTAGTTTTTAAATAACTCTTAGGTGGCACAATAAAAAGGAATGTCCCTTTTAGTGATGCAACTTCGTTTTCGACACAATTGGCTTGAATTTTCTGTTCTTCGGGAAAGACTCATCTAATAATAATAACGCCATCTAATTAAACGTGAATTTGGCTCTTTTAAATTCATTAACCATTGAAGAGGTTGATGATCTGTTATTATTTTAAATTTTCTACCAAATAAGTATGGTCTAAAATATTGCGTTCCGTATACTATAGCTAATAATTCTTTTTCTATAGTATAATAATTTTGTTCAGATGAATTAAGCGTTCTCGACGCATACGCAATAGATTTAGCTTGACCTATGAGTCCTTGTGAGAGTACACAACCTAGGGCAACATTACTTGCGTCAGTAGTTAGATTAAATTCTTTAGTAAAATCTGGGTACTGTTTGTTGTAATGTTTTTATATATAATGGATCATTAATATTTATAACTGAATGTTTTTTCAAACAATTAGGTTTAGTTATTTTTGCAAAGTTCGGAATAGATTTTCTATAGTAACCTAAAAGTCCAAGAAGTCCTTTGATTTCTTTCGTAGTTTTAGGAATTGGACATTTTAGAATAGCTTGTATTTTGGGGGTTTGGTTTAACACCTTCAGGCGTAATTATATGGCCTAAGAATGCTACTTCTTTTTTTAGAAATTCAGATTTGTCTACTTGAATTTTCAAATTACTTTCACGCAGTCTTTTAAATATTTGTTTTAAATTAACCATGTATTCTTGTAAAGAAGTGGAAAAGACAGTGTCATCCACATAGACAAAACATATTTTATTATTTAAGTTTCTTAAAACGTTATTCATCATTCATTGGAACGTTGCGGGGGCATTTTTGAGACCAAAAGGCATTATCATATATTCATAATGTCCATTTTCAACATTAAAAGCTGTCTTTTTTATGTCATCGGGATTCATTTCGATTCGGTGGAAACCACTTGCCAAATCTAGAGTAGAAAAGGATTGACATCGTCCTAACTTATCTAATATGCTAGAAATGTTGGGAATTCCATGTTTGTCATCAATAGTTTTAGAATTAATTTTTCGGAAATCGGACACCATCCGATATTTACGTTTTTCAGACGCATCTGCTTTTTTGGGGACTACTCAAATATGTGAGGACCACGGGGAATCGCTTGGTCTAATAATACCTTGTTCTAACATTTCGTTTATTTGTCTTTCTAACTCAGGTTTATGAATAAATGGGTATCGATAAGATTTTGCATATACTGGGATTTCATCTGTGGTTTTTATATGGTGTTTTACTTCATTTGTAAATGTTAATTTTGAATTTTCGCGGTGGAAAATATCTGAAAATTTTTGACATAATTTTTCAATATGATATCTTTCTTCACGGTTCATATGTTATGTTCTTATAAGATTAACAATATTAGTTTTATTAGGAAATTCATTAGGTGACTTTTCTACACACATTAAATAATTCAAAATTATTTTTGTCAGTAGTTCGACAAGGGTTTATACAAATATACTTCTTGAGGAAATTGTGAATTATTATGTAATTCGACAGAGGCGTAACCTTGGTATGCTTTTGTTATACATGCGGGTATTTTACATTTGGACATATTTATATCATTAATTATTATATCTCCATTAAGTACATTTACAGGAACTTCTAAAGTTTCAATAGTATTTGGGTCAATACGAGCGTAAAATAGCAATTTTGCCTTTGCTTCATAATGACTTAAAGGTATTTCGGCATTGGGGGTTTTTAATACATATTTTTGTAAATCTAGTTGAAGTTTAAACCTTTTAATGTTTTATAACCTATAAGACCATCGAAAAAATGATGAAACTTGAATAAGTAAAATTTAATTTGTTTTTCAGAATTAAACTCATTAAATGCAGGTCTTTTCGCTCAATAATCTTTTGTAGTAGTTTGAAAACTTGACGAAATTGTAAATGGTTCTTTCTTAATATAGTCACTAAAATAATTTCTTGGTTTTGTACATTATTATAATCGTAACAGGGTTCGTCTACATTATGTAATTGGAATTGATTATTTTGCGGTCTAAAGGGCCTATTTGTATTGTGAGATATTGGTTTTGGTAAGTTTTGAGCAATACGAGAATAAGGTTTCCAAACATTCGTTGAATTTCTCGGTGTACCAAATACTTGCTTATTCGTAAAATATTTTTGATTAGGCATAGGCCCTGGCTGTATATTAATAGGGCCACGAGGATATGATTGATTTCCACTATTTTGTGCTACATTATTCTGATTATAATTATTAAAATTCGGAATATATTGGTAATTAGGTAAAAATGTATTTTGATTCATTCTATTTTGCGAATTAAAATTTCTATTTTTATTTAGGCTAGAATTTTCAAAATGTTGCGATTTTTGTAGGTGTCCGCTAAATTTGTTGGCATTCACAGCGCGTATAGTTGAACCAAGAGGTTCTTTTAAACCTGTTAAAAATATTTTTAAAGCATGTAAATTGTAAAAATCTCTCTTAATTCTATTATTGCCTGACATAATGGATCAGTATGTGTATGGATAAAATTATGTAATGCACTTAGTTTAGACATTACTCTTTGTACTATTGTAAAGGAGATTCATTGGTGATTTGTCTGAATTAATCTAAATCAAACAATAATCCGCTTTCGTCTCTTTCATCGCCAAAAAGAGCTATTAGCGCTTCTTTTACGGTTTTCCAATCTTGGGAAACACATATACTATGAGCTTCCCTAGCTTTACCTACTAGTTTAGCATAAATGCCGTATATTATTGTGAGATTTTGGACACAATCTAAATTTTCATTGTTCCAATACGTACTTATTAATTTGTTACTTTTTTCTAAGTAGGATGATAATTCTAACGGGTTTCCGTCAAATTTAGAAACTATATCTATCAATTTGCAATCAAAATTTGAAGGAGCCATTTCGCTAAGCGATAGATTTGAAAATAGACTTTCCAAAAACTTTGAATTTTCTTTTTCTTGAAAATTTGAACCTAACCTGTCACTTTGTTCGGCAATAGAAACAGTGTTCCCTAAATTTAACTCGCTTTCACTGTTTTCTCCACTAAAAGAACCAGAAGAAGTCGAGGGAGTCGACATAGACAGGAAAAACAAAAAGGATTGGTTACTTACAGAAGGAATGTCTTCATTCTTCGTGTATTTGAACCTTTTCTTGTTTTCTTCTTTCTTTAATCCTAGCCTATATACTTAATTATCCCGAATTACGCTTTTTCGACGTTTTCTGGGGGGATTTTCGAAGTTTCATTCCTTTTTTGAACAAACGGTTGAAACCGAAGGGTTTTTCGCGTCGGAGATCCCTTTCAAAAATCCATACGACTGCGCCACTTTATTTTTAGTCATATAGAAACTATTTTTAAAAAACAATTATTTATTTTAAAATAATTATTACGACTTAAAAATTGAATATTGAATATTAAAAGTACAAGTTTATTGTACGAAGTCTACGCCGGAACTCGGCGTTGCTTCTCACGCTCTTCGAGTATATATGGAAAACTGATCTGATGCTGATCTTGCATTGGCGTGTCAGCTTGGTTCCCATGAGAAAGTGATTGAAAGGACACACATAACTCCAAAAGTGTATACGGGGTGTGCAAAAAAAAATTAAAATTTGAAAAAGGAATGTTTTTATTGAAAAATTTACCAAATTAGTATTATTGAGGCGGATATCAGAATATCAAAGCAAACTCATTAATTGTGATGTGTAATGTGATGTGTAATGTACCAATACAGTGCATTTAAAATCTTTGAAGTAGTCATAAAAAATGTTTCACTGTGTAAAAGTCCCAATTCTACTCGAAAGTCGAACCAAAGTTGCTACAAAATGAGTAAATGAGTTCATGCCCAAAATTCTAAAAGACGATTTGTCTCATAGAAATATGAAAAAAGTTTTAGAGACAGGGCTCTGCAAAAGCTTTGTATTCCAGATACACGGTGTTAAAATGTTAATATTTTTTTGGTGTTTCTCGCATTTTTGGTACACGCTATACTATGGCTGATATCACTAAAGCTACTAAATAATTTTTGGAAAAATCTGTAGGGTTTTATCTTTTCCGGGTTGCAACCCCTTTAATTCTTTACTTACTAACATTTTGATCTCTTGGATATTTCTCACCATTTAGAAGTTATTTATTTAGCAAAGTGTACATTATTTGAATTTCACATTTTGCTAAATAACTTTTAAATGGAAGACAACAAAAAAATCAAAAACACTAAAAAGTTAGAGAACAGAATAAGAATAAGAAATGTAGTTAACTAATTTTATTACTTTTTTCATATTGTACTCAAACATTTTGGATTTAAGTCATGCCATATTGTTTGGTATATTAAATGCACTATATACTTTACAAATTTCAATTTTGTGGTAATTCATAATTAAAAGATTCTCAAACGGTTTTAGGCTAAAAAGCCTGGTTTGGTTTTCTGATATTCACCTCAATAATCATATTTTGGTCTTTAGTAGAGATTTCTTTATTAAAGCCAATCATTTTTCAAATTTAAAACTATTTGCCCATCCTGTGTACATATTTGGTAATGTATACAATAGAGGCATTTTTTTACCAATTTTAAAACGTAATATAAATCAAATTGTATTATTTATTTAGTCTCCCGAACAACTCTTTAAAACAAAATAAAAATATATTAACTTTTTCCATGATTACCACTAAGATGAAATTCTTTAGAAAATGCACTCTTTTTTAAAACCACCCGGTATAGTAAAACCACTAAAGATACGAAAGCTGATAAAGCTTTAGCTTATTCTACAAGAAAGAGTCTTAATATCTTGAAAAGCGCATTAAAGTATCTTTTCTGGTTTCCGAGATATATTAAGTTTAATTTGGAACAGGATTTTGCTTAATACATTTGAGGTAGCCAGCAGTTTAGTTGGGGTAAATGCTTGATTATCAAAAAAGTGTGGAAGTTATTAGGGTAAAGTATTAGTTAAATAGTAATCTGTATATTTTTACGGACTATTGTATTCAGCCTAAAATTAACTTCTTAAGTATATATCATAGGTTAACTTTTCTTTTCAAAATGGCGGCTGGACTGCCATTTTACTATACTACACACTGTTTATAAAATACTTGTTTTAAACAGTCCAAATAAACTTATTTCTTATTTTTTTTTAGAACACTTCGATTTAAAAATTATTTTGGGTACTAAGAGAATTTTTAAAAATTTTCTACTTCTCGTTTATTTATACTATATATTTTTCTCCATTTATGGTTATCTCTGAACCGTTAGGATTTGCTAGAAATTTAAGAATTGACAATTGGAAAGTAAACAATAAGAATTGACAATTGGAAAGTAAACAAATTAGCATCGACTTTGTTATTTTAAATGGAACACCCTGTATAATATAATTTCATTAAATGTTCCGTCTTGCTGATAAAAAATATACCTGGATTGATATCTTTACCTTTAAAGACAACCGAGAAGATTGCCAAAAATCATACCATAAGAGGCACATATTCCTATTTACTCCCTTTAGAAATTAGAATGTTAACTCTCTTTCTAACATACTCTTATGGTCAATTTTTTCGGTTGTCTTCGAAGATAAAGTACCAAACTAGGTATATTTATAATCAGCAAGACGACACACATTTAATGAAATTATATTGCTGACTGTTCAGAGAAAACCATACAATTTCTGTATTTACCATTTTCTTCTAGTTTTAAAATAAAGCGTGCAGATCCCGTTCAAAATATAATCGAATACCCTGAACATACCTAATATACAAGGAAGTACTGTTTGGCAAACCCTATATTTAATAGAAGTAATATTTGTCCTTCAAATTCATTTTAGTCAATATAAAGTGAAATCGAAGTTATAGAAATTATACTTTGCTACAGAACAAATTTTATTAAACACAGACGTAGAAAATGTTTTAAATGGAGCACCTCCAACCATTTTGAAATCATACTTATGTATAGCATATTTATTTTTATTAGGTATTAATTTTATAACTATAGGCAATACAGTTGTGTCAGCCGATACACGGAGGATACATATACCAATATTATGTAAAATGTAAAAATAAACACTATTTTTACCCACTTCCATTATATTTGTTTAAAACAACGTGAAATGTTTCGCTGCACAGTAGCTTCTTCGTTACGTTTCGAATGACCAAACCTCTTAAGGTAATGTCTATTAATATATTTAAATGTAATACAATAAAATTATTGTTGAACTTTTTAGGAATAATTTGAAAATTTTGTATGGATCGTTCTCCTTAAAACTGGAACTTTGTTAATTGATATTTAAAAAAAGACAGTAAGAAAGTTCTCAGTTTTTGTTTATATAATATCATGGTATAAAGTGTCGTTTTATGGTAATATAATAGATTTGCTTAAATATTATTTTAAGAGATAAGAGATGTTATAGCAAATTAACGGGAGGATAGAATTTTTACAAAAGTTGCCATTTTTAAGTATAAGGAAGTCGACATGGTTAAACTAAAACTAGTTATGCCGTTAAAAGTAAGTATGGTTCAACAAAAAAAAGAGTTAATTATGCTTTACACTTTTGGCTAATTACCACCTTAAGAGTGCAAATTATCAATTCTTAGACAACATTCAGAAATTCAAAATAGCAACGCCAACAAGGCGGACAACTTTATGTAAATTGAACTGAAAATTGGTATCTCGGGTATTTCAGGGTGCAAATTATGAATTGTTAATAGACATTTAAAAATTCATAATGGTGGCCATAGCGGACGAAGTTACCCATTTGTGCAGATTCGACTGAAAATCGGTACTTGGGGATTTTAAAAAAACAAATTATAAATTGTTAGTCAACATTTCAAAATGGCGGCGACAACATGGCTGACAAATTCAGTCATTTATGCGAATTTGACTGAAAATTGGAATCTTTATTATTATTTTAAAGCTCAAATTATTAATTTTTGACATTTTTAAATTCAATATGGTACCAAACTTTAAATGTCTTTAATAACTTGCTTTTGATAAAGGTACCAAGTTTCGTCAAAGATTTTTTCTCGCTGGTTTTTTGCCATGGTAAAAAACTTTAGAAATGGCCTCCCTAAACCTTTTAAGAATATCAAACTACACGAAGACCAAACAATCGTTTCTCGATCTTACTAATATTTTACCTTAGCTGCCTGTGGCCTTTCAAGGGTCTCAGCACGCGCTATGACTAGCCTCAAATAAGTGATTGGTAAATGGATTCAGTTTTTCCTTTGATGAAGCATTTATAGTGTTCGTCTATACTATTACCAAATATCTGCCTCTTTGATCTCAGTTTAAGATAGAGACACATGAATTACATCTTCCTATCCTCACCATTTTTTGTATCCATTCAAATTCACAACGCGTTATTATTCTCTACAATTCGATACCCTTTCGCTATTTATGAGTTCCTAATTATTTTCTTATTCAAGCAAACGACTAAGATGCCTTTTCCAAATACCGATCATACCAGAACGAGACTGAGTACCAAGTTTTAGATATGCTAGTCAAAACTCAGATTAACAATTATTTCGTTTGTATTTCTATTATTATTATCAATCAATCAAACTACTAAGCCAGGCATCTGTAAAAACTGATGACCAAGCAAGTTTAAACTATTGAGCCAATAACCAAAAAAGTAACAAAATAGTCTAAATATTGCAAAAGGGACCGACTTACGTTCCTAATCAAACATCACATTATATACCAAACATACCGCATAAACCAACATATATATTTTCAAATAATATGCCACAAAATAATTTTCGTAGACCATATTCAAGTTTTCCAAATTATGCTCAACAAAACCCTAACTTGAACAACTAAAAATCAAAATATGTCGATAAATAAGTGCGCAACTCAACTCGAAATTCTATCGCAACTGACTAAACACTAAACGACTGAACTCAATCGAACACGGCTTATATACGGATTGTGATTTCTCGAGTTCTTTCCAGAATGTTTAGATAGCGTCATCTGTGTTTTTGCGCGATAGAATTTCGTGGAACAAGCCAGATAACGTTTGGCCTTAGGTTTTAGATGCACTATGTACAATTGTACATTTTATTATACCAATCGTTGTTGCAGCAGCGCGCGCTTTCAAAAACGGTTTTCAACTTGTTCGCGGGCCGTATTATCTGGCTGTTTTCGAAACTGTTTTGGGACGCAGAAAAATGCTCACTAGGTCCAATGCGGCTCGCGGGCCGCATGTTTGACATGGCTGGCTTAGACCTTATAAAACAGTTAAATTTCAACCTAGATTTTAAAACATTAAAAGGGACTAAAGCATTAGTTTCAGTCAATATTTCAGATGGTTATGTTATTTTTTCTTATGAAAAATTAGGACATTGAAATTCCTGAATTCTTGGTAGAAATTGAAAACAATTTAGCTAAATCCTAGAGAAAACCCTATAAAAATGAGTTTTTTCAACCTTTAGAATTAGCACCATTAAAGCTTACTGAAATAAATTTTATCAATCACCTTTTACAGTAATTATACCTGGAAAAGATAATAACAATAAGCTTAAGACTAATTTAAAAAATACAATCGCGAAAAAACATATACGGAAACTACACTATGCATTTACTGATAATTTCCATTACCACGAAAGACTTTTAATTTTCTCAAACGTCATTAGACATGAGATTACAGATTAGAGAATACAGAAACCTGAAATACTGAAATCGCGAAGAAGTAAAAAACCAAGTCTCTAAACTTCTGCATTGAATTCCCTATGGTATTCTTCTAAATGATAATACAAGAAAACAACTTTGCTGTATGTGCGTAGACTATCATAATTTTAATGACGATACGATACCTCAAAATTTTCCTCACATAACAGAAATTCTAGACAAGTTAAGTAAAGCCCAGTACTTCATAGCTCTTGCTAACGGAAACTATCAGATTTAAATGAATGAAGATGTTCCTAAAACAAACTTTATCACTGATACTGGACTTTACGAATTTTTACGTATGCTATTTGGACCTAAAAATTTCCCTGCGAGTTTTCAACGTGCCACGAATAATATTTTATCTAGTTAGCAAAACGATATAATTATATTTAGTACATGTCCTCAAGAACACATAGATAAATTAAAGAAAGTTTTTACAAGATTGCAAAATTCCAACATTAAAATACAACTTTATAAATCAGAATTCTTAAGAAAAGAAGACAACATTTACTTGTAAGTAACGACGGAGTAAAACCTATCCCGACAAAATCTCAGTTATAAAAAAATTTTCCCACAATTACTAAAGAAATTAAAATTTGTCTAGACTTAGTAGGTTATAGACAATTTATAAAAGTCTGCCAAAATAACAAAACAAAAATAACAAAAACTGGTTGTTTAAAAAAAACTATATAAAAATAATACATAATCGTGAGTTTATAAATACATTGAAATATTGGAAAAATCTCTTAATTAATTCCTCAATTTTACAATATGCCGATTTATCAAAACTATTTCTTTTAATTACTAATGCAAGGAATTTGTCATTAGGCGCGGTATAATCACAAGGAATGATATACCTATAAGCATGTAAATATTTTTGTCCATTTTAATACGGTCGCAAATTTTACATTTACACAGACCATAGACCTTTAGTTTGGTTTTTTAATTTTTGAGAATTAGATGGCGTTTATAGAAGTTATTATAGGCAATTTATAAAAGTCTGCCAAATTAACAAAACCTTTAATCCGTTGTTTAAAAGAGACATATAAATAATACATAATCATGAGTTTATAAATCCGTTGAAATATTGGAAAAATCTCTTAATTAATACCACAATTTTACAATATCCCAATTTCTTAAAACTATTTCTTTTAATTACTAATGCAAGCAATTTTTCATTAAGCCATTAAGGCATGTAAATATTTTTGTACATCTTAATACGGTCGCAAATTTTACATTTACACATACCATAGAGCTTTAGTTTGGTTTTTTAATTTCTAAGAATAAGATGGCGTTTTCGATCAGAAAAATATGGTTATTTATAAAAAAGGCCTTAAACTCTAATGCAGACGCATTAGAATAAAGTTACACATTTTTAAAAATAAGCCAACAAGTAATAACCACGGTCACACTATATAGTAGACTTCCTTCGAAATCTTCCTGAAAATCCTATAGAGTAGAGATCCAGTTGTAGCAGGCAAGAGGTAAATTTTATTGCTGACATTCAGGTCGCGCCACCTTTAACTTCTGCTTCTGGTGCAAGGGTCCACAGTAATTAAGCTAATATGGAAACTAATTGCACCACCAACCTTAATGAAATGATAAATAATAAGACCTCAGAGTATTTTATTAATATCCTATCATCACGAAATTAAAGTTAACTCAGAGAAAGTTGAGAAATATTCAATTAATAATCTGGAATTACCTGAAAACCCGGACGTAATAAAAAACTTTATTCGAGAATATTTAAATTATAATATAAATATTAAAAAACGTGGTATCTATATTTTCATAATAAAGAATTAATCTAACGTTTTACTACTAAGTTTGATAAACCAAGAACCGTGATATGGTCGAAATAATATTTTGAATAAAGAAGAAAAAATAAAGATAATGACGCACCAAATTCAAGGTGAAATAAATCATAGGGGCATAACAGAACAACGTCTAAAACAAATTTACTACCGGCCCAAAATGAAAAATGATGTAAACTAATATATTAATGATTACAATATTTTTCAAACTTTTTAAATATAGTAGACTCAAATCTTATATAGCCCTTACAAAAATAGAAACTCCTTGTAAAGCTTTTTAAATGATACATATCAATATATTTATTTCTAAAGGAAACAATTTTTTAACCATATTTGACAAATTTTTAAAATACAAACACATCTTGATGATAAATATGCTAAAAATCAGTTTCTGATAAATTAATATATGTCTTTTCATTTTTTAAATGTCCTAAAATGATAAGTTGCGATAATGGCGGATAATTTAATATTGAACTTTTAATAGAACTAAAATCTAAAAAAAGACTTCATGAGTCTAACTCTCCTATATATCGTGTTTTAAAACCAAAAGACAAAAAGAAGCCAGCCTCAGAACTGGTGCCTTGAAATTATAGCTTATAACGGGACTTATAATTAGCACAACAAAATTTACACCTCACGAAATTATCTTAGGTCATACAAATTCTAGAGATCCTCTTGACTTAATCTCTCTACATTTTATTAATTACGTTTTTTCACGTAAAGATAAGATCCACGCTATGCATAACAACACAACGTAACTGACAAAATAAATGTATGTAAAGAAAGAGTTTTAGGGAAAACTATCGTCAAAGGTAATGAAACCTCAGATCTTAAATTAAGGTAAAAGTTATATAAAAAGATATCAGCTAGGAACAAAAGTAGACCTAAATTTAGGGGACCTTATATATTTATTAAAATGCTAGAACACAATCGAGTTAAAATAAAAAATGTGGCTCCTCCCCACAACCTAAATAATAACCCAGAAATCCTCTATTGAATAGGAAATGCCCAAAAGTTCACTAATCCATTGGACTACCATACACATTTTTGACATGACAAAATTATTAGACGAAATTAATAACATAAACTATAAGTATAGCTTATAACAGATAATTAAAAACAGAAAATCAATAATGAAATAAGTCAAATATTCCCAATAAAGTTCCATAAAAAACGAGCCTTGTACTAGGTCGCGTAATTAAAAGTATAATTGGCATCACGGATCAAGATGACGCTGAACGTATTAACCAAAATATAGATTCACTGATACAAAATCAACACGACTTAAAGTTTGCCTTGACCAGCATTTTTCTTAACTTAATCAATGAAATCAATGAGAAAACAGTAAAAATATTTCACATAACCTAATTATTCTAGAATTACACGTAAAACAAATAGTAGCAACTATACATAAAATTGAACTTGACAAATTGTATCTTATTCAATTACTCCAAATTCAAATGACATTTACTCAAGTTACTAATTTTTATCAAAATCTTTACGATATTTTAGAAAATTAAGAATTATCTATTACATTTGCAAAACCTTTCATAATGCTATAATAAATACTAAACAGGTTATAAACAAACTACAAGCGATAAATTAAACTAATATTTGATAAGCTGCAATTTGAATATCCTAAAAATAGAAAACGCCTTAGAAATAAAAGCTACTTTAAAGATAAGAATGTTATATTTATTGCAGAAATTCCTTTTGTAGAGAAAAACAATTATGATTTGTATCAACTGTTACTGTTTGCTTTGCCTATTAGAAATGAGAATTATTGTAAAATAATGCTACCAGATTTCGAGTATTTACTGATAAACGAAATAAATTTCGGATACTCGATACAACCCTGTAAATATATTTCTAATAATGAATAACTATATACACATATCATCATAGGCTGGCACCATAACAACTCTATTTGCAATCCAATATCCGTAAATAGTGATTATATATAACTCGAAAATATCGAGGAAAATAAGTTATGTATAATGACCTTATAATCTTTTTCTTCATCATAACATCTTGAAAGATGTGTTGTGACCTAGATTAATTATTATTTTGATTTCTGATGGCTCTTGTAACAGTGTTACGCCAGCTATCGCGGTTACTAGACAAGTGAACGGCTTCGCTTAGGGTAATTTCCAATAGGTCTTTTGTAATGTCTACCCAGCCCTTCGGTAACCGGCCCCGTCTTCTCTTTCTATCAGGTTTGCTCTGAATGACTCTGGGCATTTAGAAAGATTGAGAAAATCAAAGATCTGACAAGTCTTATTTTGCTGATACGCCGATCTCGCCACAGCTTAGTGAGTGGTGTCATTGCATATCTTGAGAATAATATCATTTACATCATCCCCAAGCATTTTTAACATCTTAGCATTTATCCCATCTGCACCAGATGTCTTGTACGTCTTCAGCTTCAGAATAGCCCCTCTACCTCTGAGAAGAATATAGTTGGTTCAGGTTCATAATTCGGGTGCAGTGACACGTCATCTTCATATAAAGCCTTGCAACAACTTCTCCAAATTTCAAGTATTTTGTCGATATCAGTTGTTATGATGCCATTTGAATTTTTGACTGCCCATGTTCGTGGCTTAAATTTGCGAATAATTAGTTTGACTTTTTGAAAGAGGTCTCGGGTACTATTTTTATCTGCATCAGTTCTCGTCTGCAACATGTCTGTATATTTCTCGTTAGGCGATTATACTCGTCCAGTCCATTCTCGCTTCCGGAACCTGAAGCCTTCAAACAAACCACTGTTGCGATGCCATTTTTTAACAATATCCACAAGTCGATGGTCCAGAGTCTACAACTAGCGGAGTCTTTTCTCTGATGGTCTCTGAGAAAGATGTCTGAAACGCGGTTATATCATTGATGACGGTTGGGAATTCATTTCTTCCGACATGTTTTAAATTTATGTTTGAAGACGCAAATAAGTAATTGGTGGTCTGAGCCGCAATCAGCTCCAGGAAGTGTTTTGCATGATGTTATTGATGTTCTCCAACAACTTCTTATTAGGATATTATCGATTTGATTGCGAAATTTTCCACCAGGTGAATTCCATTTATATAATCGACGAAGGTGCTGCCGAAATATAGTATTCATCACATATAAACAGTTGTCGATGCAGAATTGAATCAAGCGTACACCCCTGATATTACGAGCACCGAGTCCATAACCACCTATAGTGAATCTGAGGTGGTCGTCTGCATCGCTTTGGCCCACCTTGGCGTTGAAATCTCCGAACACTATGGAAATTTCATGGTTTGGGATACCACTTAATACTGTTTTCAGTTGAGTGTAGAAGCAGCATCATCTGCGGCTGAAGGTGGAATGTATATCTGAATGAAACTGATAATCGTTGGTTTAGCATTCATACGTAGAGAAATAATCCTATCACTGACGAGGCTATATTCTGAAAAAGCCTCCACCATTGCGGCTCTCGTTCTGGTTCCCGGAAAAACATATAAAACCGCCATCATCCGAAGTGACCGGAACCTCTATATTACTATTTCGGAAAGTCCGGCAACAGCGATGTCCGAACTGCGGAGTTCTTTCTTTTCTCTTTTATTTCCAATTTGCTTAGTTGTAATAGGCCTCTAACAATCCAGGTTGCTATGCGAATCTTTTGTAGAGATTTCATTTGGTATTTTAGTTCCACGCTAGTAGCATATTTCCCATAAAGAGCCTGGTGGGCCAACTCTCTACGCCCAGAATCCAATTTAACACAATCTCTACCGGACAGAGAACAGCGCTGGGTGTCAGACGGAGAGCGAAGCTTATCGTTACTAACCATAGGTACTCATGGGGGGATTAAGCACAGTAGATTTCTCTTGCTTTCTGTGCTGGGAACAGGAAGATTAGGGTGGGATATATTACGTGAATGGAAAGAATTTAGGGTTTGGGCTTGATTTCAGGTTAGAGGATGTAGGAGACAAATCAAGGCTAGCGTGGGCAGCGTCGCTTCCCCGAAGTAGATCTATCCCCTATCGGGACCATAGAGATGTAGCTACCCTAATGATAGATATGAATAGACATGCGAAAATTCTCAAAACACTGTGTGAATTAACCTATTTAATAAACTAAGTTTTCCTTACAGTTTAAAATATCACTACACAAAATAATAATATTAATAGTGACAATGACATAATAATTTAGGTGATTAACTTTTGAAAGCTTATGTGCCCTTCTAACGGGGATTAAATATTGTACAGGTTACACCACCTCATCATATAAGAAAAGAAAATGTTATAAATATAAGTAAAATACAGTTAGAGAACACTTCTGCACTAATCCTGACTGTAAACGTTTAATCGTGTCTCAAGTTTTTATTCGTTCCTCCCAAAATTGGTTATATTCGGTGTGTTTTAAGGAGTAAAATTGTTTTTTAAAAACGTCTTTTCTTCGGTCCAATTTATAACTCGCGCACATTATCTGGAGCAGCTCGAAACGCAGTGCTCAAATGCTAATTTATGTTAATATTAATTTCTTCGGCGCATGCGGCGCGTACTGCTCCGGCTAGTGGGTGCTTATTTAATGCTCAATTTTCAAACAAACAAAACTGAAATGTCTGCCAAATAAATAAAGGATTTTGACATATATAGGAACTTAATGTGACAAAAAACTACTCTCTATTGTTTTGCAAGACAATGGATTATTTTTAGAAATACTTCTAAGGCAAACATTACTCCGAAGATTAGGCTATTTAAAATGTTGAACGTTGGTACAAAAAGGGGTTGCATGAGTATCAAGAATGTGATTTTAAAGTCGAATTCAGGAATAAAACTGGGCTTCGAAATGCTGAAGATAGACACCAAATTCATATTTAAAGATCAGTAATAAGGCCTCATAATCAAGATGAAACTAAAAATCCGTAGACATAGTTACTTACGGGCTGCGTTTAAATCCTAAAAAATGTAAAGAATTTGTGTGACTCTTTGCTAATGAAGTTCCAGTCCATAAAAAAAACAGACTATCAAGGAATATTCCCCTAATTTTTCATACTTCAAAGAGTAGTGTTCCGTCTAGCCTTTTTAATGTTATGAGTACTCTCGAAAGAGTTCAGGAAATGTTTTACTGGTGAGAAAGTCGTTTAGACATAAAAAATATATTTTTGATTCCAGTAAGGAACCAGAAATCTACATTTGTGGTAAATCAAACAGTATAATGTAAACAAGAATGTTGATTTATTCAGCATTCTAACTGAAATATTTTTAAAAATGATGGTTTTGTGTCTGCTTAATCGAAACGATCAAACACTGAAACAAATGCCGGCTTAGGTTGCTTTAATTTAAATGTGACACTGACACAATTTCCATTCTTCCGTCGACTGAATTGTCAATAATGTGGCATAGCTATATTTTGGATCAGTACTGAAGTTCAGAGCCGTAGAAATTCCACTCCACAGATTCTTGAGGTTGTTTGGTTAAGGAGTTTATTTCTGAAAACAAAATAAAATACTAACTGAAGATTGTCTATCTGACGGCTTTTTGTACCTGTTTCAATGTTATGTTTTCAACTGACTTGTCGGTCGTTGAAAACCACTGCTTTAAATATCAATAATAATCAATGTCATTGTATTTTTTTTGGTAACAGATAGTTTCGTTCTCGTATTTTGAGAAATTTTTTTCTAATGCTGTGTATCTTAGTTTCTAAATCTTAAGTCTTCTACTGCTAAAAAATTAACTAACAACTTATGCTATATATGTTTGAGTAGCTGACTACATGACATTCTCAGTAAATCATTGTTTTAAATAACCCTAAATATGACATAGGATTCCACTCCAGGGTAAGTAATAAGTATATATAAAAGGTGTTGTGAAAATATTTTCCCAAAAAGAAAACACTATGACTTTTTCATTTTCTTCTGTCATTAAAAGGGGATGATAGGCTTATAATGAAATTTTTCTTTTTCTTTGTACTGTACGTAAAAGCTGACTGCGGCCAAACGAGACTGTTCTTATCCAGGAATAAAACGATTCAAATTTTTTAAGAATTGAAAATAATATCTACACAATTTGACTAAAAAATCCAGCTGTTAGCTTCGCGACTGATGTGATAGGCAACTCCAGAGAAATCGTGGTCGTTTCACTGACCATAAGAGAAATTAGGAGGATAGAAGTATTGCAGAATTAGAGTTACGTTCAAAATATAGTAGGTACCCAACTTGGTATGCAACCAAATATTTGGACCTTGTTTACATAACTGACGTGCACGTTTTAGTCCTTTGGTTGATCAGCATTAAAATTAAGAGAACAGAAATAACACAAAGTAAATTTAGAATGAATAAGGATGTGAATTTGGTATAGCTATAAGCACATAATAACATGGTTGGTATGATTCGGATTTTCTGATGGCATGTTACTTGTTTGATTGATCAGCAAAAAAATTAGGGGATCAGGAGTATAAGGAAATATAAATATTTTAGTTGCAAACCACTTGGAATGCAATCAAAACTTGTTATGGTCGTTGGAATGACCGGTATTTTGAAATGGCATCTTAGTCTTTTGTCAGGAAACCAGATTATTCGAGAGATTTACATCATTTGAGTACTACCAAACAGTCATTAGGTCTTTTTGTATTACGTAGAATTTGGTACTATGAATGAATTGAGAGGCGGTATTTATACAGAATCGTGGCACGCATTTCATTGTAGGAAAATTCGATGTCATTGGTACTAAACTACTACGAAAAGACTATGCTGTGATTTTTGGAAATCAATTCAAAATATTTGAAAATCTATACAAAACTATCAGAAATCTGAGTTTTTTCAAAAAATTGCATCCACCTTAAAATTATCCAGTACAATATATTTATCTCTCATCCTTGATTATTTCTTATTATTAGCAGAATGTAGTTTTTCTGCATTAGTTGTAATTATTATTTTTATTATGATTCACTATTGCAAATGTATTTTTATTCATCATCAATCAATATTGATGATGTACAATGAAGAAAGACAATAGAATAGGCTTGATTTTATAAGAAAAAAAGTAGGAGATCAGGAAGAATATACAGAGAATTAAGATGCAGTCAATGCTGATAGTTGGTAGTGGTAGCCTTTAGTAACAAAACAAATCAGGTATCTGTCTGTACCAAGAATTTTTATATAATAATAAACACTATCTCTAGATAAACGATAAAAAAATCAAAGCATTAAATAATAAAACTAGTAGCTTTGAATAACATAATTTTATTCACAGTTTTTTTACCTCATTTTTAATAACAGTTTGTTTACCTCATCGGCTTCTTCCTTGCGTAGAAAGGAGAGGCTTTTTTAATACCGAAGATTAATTAATAACACCATTTTAAACATTGTGGTGGTTTGATTAATGGGAAAAATATTAAGAGAAGAATAAACGAGAAATGATAAAACACATATGAGTGCTGCAAATAAAACGAGAATATATTTTTTTTACTACATAAACCGTTGGCATTTTACATGGAATTACTGAAATTGACAAATGGTACAGTTCGATTAAAAGTTAATTCGCACGAATCTGAAGCCTTCAACGAAAAGAAACGGTTATTTCCTGGGTATGCAAAATTCGAGCGCTAGATTTTAGGATGCCAGATGTATTAAAGGCGACCAACAAATAAATTAAATCGTAATTGTTAGTTATTTTACTTCTGTAGTATGTAGTAACGAACGCTAACCTTCCTCATGCCTGACTAGTTCATTCGTATGTTCGAATCTTTACTTACCTATCTGTACTTAAAAGGTCCGATTTTTAGCACGAAAAAATTAAAATATAAATCTTAAATAAATATTTTTTTTTATTTTTTAGTCACCCAATATCCAAAGTTATCAAAAGTTTCTAAAATTCATTTTTACAGCTTTCAATTACAATTTTTATGATTTAGCATTAGAAGACTTAAGACTTAAAAACTTAGAAGATACACAGTATTAGAGGAAAATTTGTAAAACACGGGGACGAAATTTTTAAATAAACAAAATGATGAATGATGAATGTTGATTATTGTTGATTTTTAAAACACCGTCTTTAAAAAAACGACGGACAAATGTACTGAGAAACTAAAATACAAACATATACAAAAAACAGATTTTCCACAAAACAGATATACGATATTCATTTAGTAGTTAACTTTGTTTCCAAGTATAAACACATTCACGAAACAACTTCAACAATCAGAAACACTATGTGCATTTGAATACAGAATTCCATTCAGGGGGTTTATTTGATTCTCACGCAAAATAACCTCTGTAATTTATGCATTATTATCACTGTAAACTGTGAACTTCATTACTGACCGAAAATATATCCATGTTACTTAATTGACACTTGACACGCGTAAGCGCAATATTTTAACTAGAGCACACCAAACCGATATTTGTTTCAGATTTGACCGTTTGAATTGAAGAGACACAAAGCCTATCCTTTTTAAAAATAATTTAATTATAACACCGAATAAAACAACATGCTTGTTTACGTTATACTGTTTCATTTATTACAAATGTAAATGTTTGGTTCCTTTAGGGAATCAAGCAACTATTTCTTACTTCTGAACGAGTTTCCTACCAGTAAGACATTCCTTGTAATTTTTCAAGATTATACATAACATAAAAATAATCTGAAAGTTTGCAGAACTTGGGAAATTTTCCTTGATAGTATGTTTTTTATAAACTGAACTTTTTTACCAAAGAGTTAGACTTAGCCCTTTACATTTTTGAGATTTAAACGCATTCCCTAAGTAACTAGGTTTTGATGAATTTTTATCGTCTTGATTATGAGGACTTCTTACTGGTCTTTAAATGTGACTTTAGTATTGTAGCGACTGAATTTCTCCCACATTTGTCTGCCAAAGTTAAAATTTGCGCATATCACACTGTATATATTTGTTTTTCTTTTCATTGTTACTGCATAACATACTGTACATATTTATTTTATTTTACATTTACTTTTTTAATCTAGGCTAATTATCTATTGCTATTGAGAAATGTAACAATTTGTAGGTACTTAGTTTTCTGTACGTATTTGTGGAATTTCCATCGGCATTTGGAGTCTAATTTAGTTTTAAGGTTCTTGTCTGCTGCAGTTAATATTTATTTTTACAACACTTCTTTGTACGATTTTAAAATATGTTGTGGCACGTTCGATAGTAGGAACCATCATCGATAGTAAACTGTTTATTGCATTTAGGGTTTATGATAGGAAAATACCGAAACGACCCTTCTTAGTAAAGCTTTCTCCAAATTCCCATTTTACTATCTGTAATGAATGTTTTTATTTTGACCATGGGAAAGTTTACGAAGATAAAAAAACCCCTTTTGCCAACGAATAGGACCAATCAAAGCGAGGAATTTTGGCACAGGGGGTGGAACTTTATGTTTCTTGAGATTTGTATTAATATTAGAGGAGGACTCTGTTTTTGGACTTGCAAGAAGTCGGATGTGAATTTTGTTGTTCTAGTTCAATAGACTTATTTTATTTCGTTTTAACAGTGTTTCAATAAACTCTCACAGTTCATATAAAAAAGGAATGTATTGGATATATAGCTAATCAAGCACATACATACGTTCCTAAATTATATATCTTCAGCGTTTCGAAGATCAGTTTTTCGAAAATAAAATTATCAGGATCTGATGCTATAGCAGCTTTTGAAATTTTCTGGAGATATGGTCTTCTTAATTAGCCGTTTCTCAGAGCTTATATATTTATGAAATAGAATTTAAAATTACATTCTTGTTACAATAGCAGCACGCGGCTATTGCTACTGTCCGCGTATTTCCCTTTCTGAGCCAGACATTTTTGAAATTTGTGTTTTTTGACCTTCAAAGTGCTCCAGCTCGGTAACGTAATGATACGACAAGGAAATAAGCTACTATGGGGCCGATCGTAGAGGATAATAAATGGGTGGGCCTTTTGGTAAATATGCGATTTCGGTGGGACGCATATTAAGCCGGCAGTGGCGTCCGATAAGGGCAAATTATGTATGCCAATATATGTAAAATGTTATGCCGAATCACCTAATTATTTAAAAGTACTTGCAATTTCTCAAGAACGCGTAGAAAATAAAATTAAATAAATTTTACCCCATCCATTAAGGGCTAAAAGAAGCCTAGTTAATATTATAGGATCAGGTTTCAAGGCTGTAGTGGGAAACTTAGATGCGGAAGATGCGCTCGTTACGAAAATTTAATAAAAAACTTACAAGAAAATCGAAAGCTATTAGGTAATAATATACGTAACCAAAATCAGATTTCAACAAACGTCATTACCAATTTTAACACTACTATTCAACAAATAAACCAAAGCGAAAAACTACTTGAGAGTAAAATGGAACAAATACGTTATATGAAACAAAAACTGCACACACGTATGTATTTTATTAAATATACTCTTGATCAAATTATTAACTTGTACGAAATATTCGATTCTATATTGCAAGACGTTGAATACTCCATCACATTTTCAAAACTAAAAATATTTCACCCGAGCACAATTCGGATCAAAGATCTCTTCAATAAACTTAAGAAACTCGAGAAAATAGTTTCATTTTGCTCACTAACTTAGAAAATATATTTTTATTCGAAAATATTATAGACGTCGACTGTTTTATTTTAAATAACCGAGTAACGTACTTATTACGAATCCCAGTAATTTATCCAAATAGTTTTTCTTATTATAATTTATTAGCATCAGAGTCTGTTTGACGTTGTTATAGCGCAGAATAAATGTTACTGTTTACCTAAAAATCAAATGTACTTTACACATCACCTGGACCCATGCCAAGAACTTGTGCACAGCCTATTTCTTTGCAAGAAAGAAGACCTGAAAGAGATCACTCCAAAAAGTCCTTGCGAAGTACAGCTCTTACAGACCCCAAAAAGCACCTTTATCTGCCATTAAATTGACGTCATAATAAATCGACCTGTAATCAATCAATTGGATAATTCCAATCAATGAATTGTAAGTTCTGTCCAAAACTGAGTTAGTAGGACTGCAATGTGACTTCCAAGAAGAACGCCAGAAACAAAGTGGAAAGCTACACGTTGACCCGTTGCCAAGCAAAAATCAACGATATATCGATTAGCAATAATCAAAATTAAATTGATATCAATCAGCAACATATCCTGTTTACGGACCTCCAAGATGTACCAGAATAAGACTTTCTTATCCTGAACTTAAGTTTCCCTATTATACAAGAAATCAAGTTAGACGAACTGCATAAAATAAAACACAAGATTGAAGAAAACCATGTCTCCGAACTTTTTGAGCAAATACCAAAATTTCCAAGCATATGTATAATTTGTATGTACACCTTTAATCTTTTTTGAATATTTTTTGTATAGATATTATTTCCGAAAGAGGTATTTGAAAAACCACGACTACGACTGAACCAAAAACGAGACCACTCATCGAACTACAGGTGCCCACCTGTGGTAAGAGGGAAAATTAAATATCAGAATATTTTTTAATGTTCAACTATTTTATTATTTGATAAGTAATGACATTATGTTAAAGTCATTTAAATCAGAAATAACACCCTAAGGCATTATTATAGAAAAATAACACCATAGGGCATTAGAAATAATAATTTGATTTGTTATTATTAAAACTAGAACAGTGTCAATTAAAAAATATTTTACTTAGTCGGAGATTAAACGTTGATGGCGTAAGTTACATCCCCCATAATGCTTAGCATTGCATTTCTATTTAGAGATAACGATAGATTATAAATAGAGGCAAAGGACGGTGCTGAATCACTTGTTAGTCCGCTTTCGTTCTTTAAACTTGTAAATGTTCGATTTCAAAATAAATTGAATTTAAAAAAAAAAGTGTTTTTCCTCAGTAAACAACGCAATTGGCGCAGTCAGCAGGATAGTGAAACGTGCAAAAAAACACGGGTTTTTCTAAAAATGTATTCACTATACCTACAAATTTCGACAGTTCGAGTACTTTGAAGTAAATAGTACCGATCTAAGGTGACTTTTGGGGACGCTCTGGACTGAAGAAATCCCAAGAGATCTGAAACCTACTGGAAGCAGACTGTGCCGATCTAAGGCAACTTTCACGGGGCCAACTTCGAATTTGGCGAACCAACGAGGAAAAAGGAACGCAGTAAGGACTTTGTTGTAAGAAAAAACCAGATGAAACTCTTTCTTCTAGTGTTATTGTAAGTTAACATATTTAATTATTACTATGTTATTTGCAAAAATAAGTTAATTTTCCTATATTTGATATATATATATATATATATATATATATATATATATATATATAAATATAATTTAAATTGTAATTTTACAACTTATTTTTGAAAATATAATAATTCATTCTTATTGGAACTTTTATGTATTAAGTGTGTATATAATCTATCAAAATTGATCTATTTAAAGAAGTAAATCTTGACGACCTAATTAGCTCCTTAAACGAATTATCAATTGACTCTGGTTCAACTGACAATAAGAACAAGAATCAAAAAATGGCAAATTATACTCTTTTGCGCAATTTTTCTGAGTTTAAGTGTCTCTTTAAGTCTATACCAAGCTGATAACGCTCCAAATGTTGACGGAAATCCAAAATTATTACAAAGATTTACAACAGCCTCTGAAAATTTATTAAAAGTTTTTTAAAACACAAATAATCTAAATGACCCTATAAATATATGTCTATTTGATACAATATTATGTGGACTAATAGGTAGAGCCGCAGAACTTATTGTTTCTCGAGTTGAGTTGAATAATTGGACTTTAGTTAAACAAGCCCTTATAAATACATTTGCAGATCAAAGATCTATTGAATGTCTTATTTAAGACTTAATTAATTTAAAACCTTTTAAAAATGAACATCCTTTAAATTTTGACATGAGAATTCAGGATTCTAGAAGTTTACTTTGTACTAAATTTACTAAATTTACTAAATTAAACGCTACAAACGAAGACGCAGCAACTAAATTAATAAAAATTAATCATTATGATGAATTTGCTTTAAAAACATTCATACAAGGTTTACCATATAACACGCAATTAGTAATACGCTTAAAAAATCCAACACTACTTGAAGAATCTATGGCTTTTGTGCGTGAAGAAGAAAATTGTAACACAACGAACTTACAAAATAAAAATCAAAAATTTCAACCAATGTATAAACCACCTTATTCGCACAATATTAACCCTAACTATTCACACAATTTTAACCCTTATTACTCTTATAATAATTTTCCAAATATGGTAAATCCTAATTTTCCAAGATTTCATAATACTATGAATGGAAATCATATTCCAAATTATTTTGAAAGAAATACAAATAATTTTAATACAAGTCAAAATATGAGACCTAATTTCTAACAAAATTTTAAAGACCATTTTTAGCCAACAAAGACCTTTTATGGGAACCAATCCTAATTTTGCTCAAAACTCTATTAGAACAAGATAAGTAGAACCTATGGACACGAGTTCTGGTAACACTATATTAAATAATAATATCCAAAATAAAAAAGTAATTACTGAACAACTTTATAATCAAGATGTTTCAGAACAAAACCCTCAAAATCAATCTCAATTTAATGATTATGCTGTTAATCATGAGAATTTAAATACTAATTTCTCTAATTACGAAAACACCGATTATGCTGATAATGACGAATTTTCAAATTTTGATAACCCTTTTTATGAGCAAAACTATACGAATAATTATGAACCCATTAATACAAATATGTATGAACCTAATTATACGAATACGTACGAACCAAACTATATGAATATGTACCAACAACAAAACTATGAACAAGTAAATACGGAAAATACTAACAATGTAAATTTTACGGGAATGAGCCTGAACAACAATACGAGGTAGTATTTTTAAATAAT
Source organism: Kuschelorhynchus macadamiae (assembly GCA_030620095.1). Taxonomy (NCBI): domain Eukaryota; kingdom Metazoa; phylum Arthropoda; class Insecta; order Coleoptera; family Curculionidae; genus Kuschelorhynchus; species Kuschelorhynchus macadamiae. The sequence continues at coordinate 948,287 of JAUTXW010000011.1, read as the reverse complement.
ATTACAGCCGAATTACCGTATATTTATTTACTTGAATTAGACAGAAATTTTCTATTAGATACCGGAAGTACTCGAAGTTTTATGAAACCAGGAATAGCTTATAAATATTTTTCTAATTACATTAAAGACAAAATATTTCAAGTGCAAACAGTACATGCAATGTCTTTTCATAATGAAATAGCAACAATTCCAATATTCCCTTGCGTTTAAAACAAGCAAGGTAGTCATATTTATTTAATTTTTCAGACAAATTTGACGGATTAATAGGCCTAGATCTTATTATTCAACTTAACGCTAATTTAAAATTTTAAAAAACGAATTTTACAATCCACGTACGTTGAAATTCCGATACTCTATTTACGGAAGAATAAAAAACAAATTTCACCTAAAATTATTAAAGAACATTTTACTTACATAATATCACCAAGACGTATATAAAAAATAAAAATACTTGTGAATATGACAGAGGGAATATATATTTCCCACCAAAAATTCGGAAATGTAGAAATTCCTGAATGTCTAGTAGAAATAAAAAATAGTTAACAAACAATTTCTTGAACCTCTTGAAATTGAAAAATTAAATATAAACGAACTCAATTTCGTTGATTACACTTCAAATGAACAATATTTTGACAAATACCTAAAATCTAATACTAGATCATTGTAACTACGAAGAAAAACATAAATACGTAAACTTTGTTTTGAATTAGTGATTTTTTCACTACGAAGAAATACCGTTAACATTCACAAATGCTATAAAACATCAAATAAAATTAACTACGGATACTCCTATTTATAGTAAAAGTTGTAGATATCCAGAAATTTATATAAAAGAAGTAAAAGATCAAATTTCGAAGCTTTTAGCTCAAAATATTATAAGAGAATCAAATTTTCCTTATTTATCTCCAATCTGGATAGTTCCTAAAAAGCTTGACGCTTCAGAAAAGCCGAAATATCGTGTAGTCATCGATTTACGTCTCATAAATGACGTCACTGTAGCTGACAAATTTCCATTACCTAATATTACTGAGATTCTAGATAAACTAGGTAAAGCACAATATTTTTCTACGTTAGGTCTTGCTAACGGTTTTCATCAAATTGAAATGTGTAAAAAAGATATCCCTAAAACTGTATTTAGTACAGATTTTAGTCATTATGAGTTTTTAAGAATTCCCTTTGGTTTAAAAAATGCACCCGTAACATTTCCGCGCGTTATGAACAATATATTAAGAGGTTTACAAGGCCAAATGTTGTAAATTTAGACGACATAATAGTTTTCAGCACGAGTCTAGATGAACATATTTCAAAACTAAGAAAAATATTTACAAGATTACACGAAGCAAAATTTAAAATACAATTAGATAAATCTGAATTTTAAAAAAAGTCCAATATTTAGGGCAACAACATGGAATTAAACCAAATCCGGAAAAAAATTTCAGCAGTAAAAAATTTTCCCATACCAAAAACCAGTTATTCAACAATAGTAAAATAACTTTTAGCCGTAGTTTGGGCATGGAAATAATTTCGCCCTTATTTATTCGGACGACAATTTTATATATATTGTCGATCATAGACATTTAGTATGGCTATTATATTACGCTTAGAAGAATTTGATTACAAAATAATTTATAAAAAAGGTTCGCAAAATTTCAGTGCAGACGCCTTATCAAGAATTCAATTAAACTTATACGAAAATGACTCTGTAATAAACAACCCAGGAGACGCTGACAACGACATAGTTAAATAATTGCGTAATCTTTCCGAAAATGTCATCGTGACACCAAACCTTGACTCTCAGATAAATGCAAACTCGAATAAAGATAACCCTGACTCAGATCAAGTACAAAACTTAGATATCAATTTGCTCTTGCATTCCGCAGGTTAAGAGAACAATGAACAAAGAATAAATATCTTATCTGACATTTTAATACAGCCATAGATAACTCGGGAAATACTGTGCATAGTAATCAAAATGAAAGAGAAAACCCCGGATTAAATATCCTAGATGAAATAATTAACAATAAGTGTTTGCAATATTTAATAAAGAAATCGCCTCATCCTAAAACAAAATTAGATTTTGAAACCTTCGAAAAGAATTATATATAACGTGGAAATACCGGAAAACCCTGATATTATTAAAGAATTTATTCGCGATTACATGAACAACAAAAAAATGTATTACGTATATTTTTATAATTAAGAATTTATCCCTATATTTACAAACGTATACATACGAAACTTCCGGAACCCAAAAATAATAAGATGCACAAAACTAGTTAACAATATTAAAGATGAAGATGAAAAAATTTTATTGATGACTCATGACTCATCAACATCAGAGTAAAACTGATCACAGATGAATCACAGAAACCTATGACAGGCTAAAATAAAATTACTTCTGGCCCAGAATGAAGCAAGGAATTGTCCAATTTATAAATGTCTGTGTAACATGTCAAACTTTAAAATACAGTAGACAAAAATCACATGTGCTCTTAGTAAAAAGCGAGACACCTTCCACACCCTTTCAAATAATTCATATAGACACTTTCATTTTTGATAATCAAAATTGTCTTACGATATTTGATAAACTTTCGAAATACGGTCAATTTTATATATATGACAAAAATGCCAGTATTCCAACGACTTATAAACTATTTTTCATTTTTTGGATATCCAGAAACAATTGTTAGTGACAATGGTTCGGAATTTAATAATGAACTAGTAAAAGAATTATTAAAAGCCCAAAAAATAAATATTCACTTTACAACCCCAGGACATCATGAAAGTGACTCGCCCATCAAAAGGTTCTATTCTACCCTAATAGAACACTTAAGACTCCTAAGAAGTCAATACAAAAATAAGCCAATCTCAGAATTATTACCTTACGCAATTATAGCGTAAGTAATAATAGTTCAAAACATAGTACAACCAAATACACACTTCATGAATTAGTTCTAGGACATACAAATTCTCATGACCCTTTTGATTTAATATCAACTACGTTTTATTCAAATTAGGTTTTATCTCATAAACAAAAAATAGACACGATTTATACTACAGTTACAGAGAATACTGAAACTCAAAAAGAAACTATGCTTGTAAAAACTAACCCTTAAGGTGATAAACCTTACGAATTTAAACTAAACCAAAAAGCATATAAAAAACTATCCCCAAGAAATAAAAATCAAGCTAAATTTAGTGGACCTTTCATAATAAAAGAAATCCTTGAACATAATCGGGTAAAAATTGAAAATATTAAAAATCCTAAAAAGACTGAAACTATACATATAAAAGAATTAAAACGACCTCTTGTTACAGATGGTCCTACACCCAAGGAGACAAACCAAAATAACACGAATTAAACCAAAACCCTGGCATCTTACCCTACAAACTAGGACATGCCCAAAAAACCAACAATCACTGGACATTTATTCAAATATTTGGTCTAAAAGGTATAATTGAAGAGTATAGATCTTTAAATTTAAAATATAACATGTAAAAATTACATTTGAAAAATAAAACTTACTATAATACGAAATATTACAATTCTTATATATCAGATAAACGAAATATTACCACCTAAACAAACTAGACATAAACGTGGTTTAATTGATGCACTAGGAAGTATAATTAAAATTATAATAGGAAATCTAGACAAAAATGATGCAATATTAATAAATAATGAAATAAATATCTTAAAACAAAATCAAAATAATATTAAATTGTCAATGGATAAACAAATTTGCTTACTTAGCAATTCTACAAAAAGTTTCTAAGAAATCTCTAAAAATATATCTCATAATCAAAATATTTTATAATTCAGAGTAACTCAAACTATACAAGTACTAAACAAAATCGAATTACAAGAAATATCAGATTTTGACTATTACCGAACTCATATGATTCTAACACAAATATATATGTTATATCAAAACATTTATGACATATTAGGAAATATAGAAGTCGCTATATCTTTTGCCAAACTGAATAACTCCCACAATACTATAATTCAACCTCAAGAGTTGTTATCAGAAATTAATTTAATTAAAAAACACTTAAACTCAGAAAAATTTCCATTTGAACCAAATTTTGAAAACATAAATACCTAATTTCAAATATCTTATATCTTTATCCATGTAAAAAAGATCACAGGAAATGAATTTTTGTGCAACCATAAACACTCTGAAAATATATTTAAAACATTACCTTGCGAAATGCAGCTATTTCATAATATTACGAATTGTAAGCAAATTCCAGTAAAGATAGATAGTCTAGAAATTCAAAACGTTGACGAAGGAAAATGAGTTTTAGCAACCAATAAAGATATTACGGCAACAGAAAGCTGTAAAAATACCCGAAATACTATTTTGTTAAATGGAACTTATTTAGTTGAATTAAGTTCTACATGTAGTTTAAGTAATGTAATACTTAAGAGTTATACAAATTCAAGAAACGAATATTTAAATGTACCAAAACCTAATATTACATTAAATTCCACAAATAAAGCTGTCTATAATAATATAAGACTTTTGAGAACCAATTCCATAAACTTAGAAAAATTGGATGATTTACAAAATGAAATAAACAAAAAATTAAAAACTCTAAACTTTTAAGTAACACTGTATATTATCATAAGACAAGTTTGTGGACTATCCTACTATATGTAATTATAATAATTATAATATTACATATTTTGTACAAGTATTTATGGCCTAAGGTAAATATTAAACAACCCAAAAGTAGAGACCAAACAAATGACAGAGTAAATTAAAAATTAATTAATTGAATATTCTTAAATAACATAAAAACTTCCAGTTTATATGCCCATCTAGAGGCGGAGGAGTTACATCCCCCATAATGCTAAGCATTGCATTTCTATTTAGAGATAACGACATATTATAAATAGAGGCAAAGGACGGTGTTGAATCACTTGTTAGTCCGCTTTCGTTCTTTAAACTTGTAAATTTTCGATTTCAAAATAACCAGAAATTTTTAGAAACTGTTTATCCGCAGTAGACAACGCAATTCGTATTATAAATGATAACGCGTATATCTGTATTAATCTTATAATACCTGTGGACGTATATCCGTATTAGTCTTATAATACCCTTGATACTTCAATAGCTATAATGTGTGACACCAAGATAAAACATACCATAGGGGTCCTCTAAACCGAAAGGTTTGCCTTTTGTAACTGATGGGTAATCCGGCAGTGACGGGCTCCCTATGGAATTCAAAGTCTTGTTTAAATTTCCCCCTAAAAGATTTCAATAGACATAATTATAAGTTATGATGATTCTCAAACATTTTAAGTAAAATTATATTAAACGAGGAAATTATCCTATGCTCTAATATTTCGATACCGAGAAGTGATAAGACTTAATGCTTAGTAGGTACTATTGAAAAGAGCAGGAAAATTATATTAGAAACAGTTAAAAAAACTGGAGTAAATACCCTGTGGTTCTAAGTTTTTCAAGATATATTATAAAGACAAATATACGGTCTTTTTGTAGTAGGGATGACAAACAACAGTGGCGGCACGAGACTGAATTTTCCTCAAAAAAAATTGCTTAAATTAAGATAACTTTAAATTAGCTGAAATTTTAATAATTATATAAAGACAGATATACAGATTTTTTTGTAGCAGGGGCGACAACGGCGGCACGTGACTGAATTATCGTCAAAAACTTACTTAAATTGACATAACTTTATATACTATTAGTAGCTTTAAATTAGCTAAAACTTGAAGCTATTAATGAATGTACATATAGAGGCAAAAATAAAGCCTTTTGTAGCAGGGAGTAACGAACGGCAGAGACGGCACATTACTTTCTTATAAATTTATAAATTTTACCACTTAATGAATATAAAAAGACAAATATACAGCCTTTTTATAGCAGCGGTGACAAACGATAGCGTCGACACGAGACCAAATTTTCATAAAAAAAAATACCTCTAAAATTGAGTTATCTTTCTTATAGTATTTCCTAAATAACTACAATTATTGACCAATTATTGCGTACGATTAAGCAAATAGATGGTCTTTTTGCAGCAGGAGGTGACAAACGACAGGGGCAGTAGGAGCCCGAATTTTCTTTAAAAAATCTGCTAAAATTGAGTTCATTTCCTTATAGTAGCTTAGCTGAACTTTCAAGCATTTAATGAATATATAAAGTACAGTATTTTTGGTTTACTTTATGTGAGCGGATTCTTAATATTTATTATCATTATTTGAAATAAGTATTGACTATAAATCTTAAAAATACATTAAATACTTAAAACATGTTAGATATTTGAACGGAAATCAAAATTGTTTCCTTAAACTTCCAAAAAGATGTTGAAAGACTATTATTTTTAATTGATATAATTAATTTTTTAGATTTAGCTTTGTAACAAACATTCGGTTAGTTATAAACACTAACCCTATTACAGTACCAAGCATATTAGGGAAACATAAAGATAAAAATATTATTTTGACCAGTGGTACCCAGGTACTATTGACAGTGTTTGGTAGTATAAATGTACATTCAGCTGTGACACAGGTAAATACTAGGGTGAGCCACATTATTAGATATCTGCCAAGTATGCTTAATGATAATTTATTAAATCCTCGTAGGCAATCCTTTCTTCTATATCAGACAAACTGAACTTATTTTACGTGCAATATTTATAATTTTTTATTCCAGGGTAACTAACAACTTCTCATTGTGTATTTTTTTCATAAAATCTTGAAGCTTGATGGTCCAAATACAAAATTCGTCGATCCTAAGTAGGAACATGTGATATTTCCTTTAAAGTACTACGAACATTCATTCACGATACTTCCCTCTTAAACCATTCCATTCTTTTAGTACCATATGGTACCATGTATATTAGGCAATCATAAATGAAAAATTGTTAATTTGACCAATGGTACCCAAACCCATACGGATTATGTGCCGTAGTAAAGGCACACGAAAATAACATTGGTAAAAACCAATTCATATTACAATGTTTGCACGTTATGTTTATCACAATCTATTTTGAAGGTATAATGCAATCAGCAACAGAGCAATCGTTGAACCAAATTGCTATCAATTTTTTAGAAGTATGTAGGTATAATTTTTTAAAATATTAATTGTAGGTAACAAAATATCATTGGTTCAAGTTTTTACTTTGGTATACATACAAAATATAAAAAATACTTTAATATTACACACAAAAAAGGATAAAAAGATAAATTGTAGGAAAATGATTTAAAGGTTTAAAATTCTAAAAGTTATTGGCGTATATTTTTGGTATTTTTTACACTTAGATAACAAAAAGAACGTTGATAAATATATCGTAACATATTATAGGATACATTAGCGTTTAGCGTACTCTTTTGACTTTTTTAGAGAGACAATACACACATTATTTGGTAAAGCTAATATTAACCAAATTGAGATCTAAAAGGCTTTAGGGAAGTGTCTTGAAACTATTATCGTAAAAGTTATTGGCCAATATCTTTGCAACTGAGAACTTGGGGATTGTGTTCTATAGGTAAAACCAGATCTTGAAAACAATATAGTTAAATTTAAGATATCAAAGCTACGTGAGCTTAAAATAACGGTAATTAGACTGTATGTACAAGGTTATCCAGCATACAGTGAAGAGCTCCTTTTTAGCTTAAACAACATTTTTAAAAGATTTTTTTTGAAGAATTTGAAAACGCTTTTTAAAAATCAATTGACTTTTAGTAAAAGCATTGTGACATTTTTAAAGCACCCAATTTTTTCAATTTTAGATATATAGGTATGGTATAATTTTCTTTATTTTAGCCATTTGTGATAGATTGATAATTTTATGATATAACTTTGAGTAAATACTGCAAAATATCAGGGTAAGGCAGACACGGGGCAAGGAATTCGGTTCGGAGGGACCAAACCAAAAATTCATTTCGGAGGAGGTCCAAACAGTCATGGCTCAGGAAAATTAGGAAGAAGTACATGTATCAAAATATTTTTCGAGTTTCAGTTCCAGTTTTATTTAGATGGTATTGTGTTTTTCATATAAAAAGTTAAGGAGTGCATGTTATAATTATGCAAGATTTTCAATAAGAGGATAATGTTTGTTGTGTTTATAGCGCACTTCAAGAATGATAACTTCTAAACGTTCTTCTAAGGATAGTTTAATATTTAAATGACCCCGAATAGTTTTAAAAGTAAATGCTTATTTGGACAGGTATGTTTTTCAACCAACAGATAAAGATTTCATTTAATTACATTCTAATAAAACTATTGGTCATGCTATTTATAAATGATTATAATATGTTTAATACCTTTACCATGGTATTTTCCGGCATTTTGTGACTTACGGTTGTTTCATAAAATTAGCATTATGTCACAAACTAATATAAATATAATAAAAATCAGTACAAAATATATTTGGATCGAAAAAAAAAATCAGTTTTTAATAAATGTATTTAAATATACTCTATTCCATAAAAAAATTACTTTTTTCGCAGCACTCTAAAAAAAATTAGATTGATTTTTAAAAACCCTCTTTAAACTCTACAGAAAAAATTATACCAAATAGCTAGCTTCGACTTTTTAGAAATAGTTGTTTAAACTAAAAAATGTTTGTTCGCTCTATGCTGGATGACCATGTACGTTTATATTGCGTTTATAATACACTTTCACTTATAATTATTATATGTGTTTAATTTTTTAGTAACATGTTAAAAATTATATAAATAACAAGATTCACTTAAAACTAGACTTCTTCAGACTAGTATTCAGGGTATATAATCACTATGAGTCTCATATTAGGTAGCAGTTTGAAGCTTGATTATTTGATTCGATAGCTGATTAAATTAGTCATTTCTGAAACTGTCCGAATCATTATTTTGACTAGGCAATGGCATATTTAATCCACTGATTACTGTAACTGACTGTTAAATACTTTGTTGAATGACAAATTTACCCACCCCTAATTATTATATATTACCCTTAGTATTTATTTTAAATTAGTCAAAAGTATTCTCACTTTATAAAAAAGTGAATGAAGCAACTAAGTAAAGAGGTATAGATTTAGAGAGTGAATATTTACATACCTATGATAAAAGATTTATATTGACAGAATTTTAAGCAAATGCATATAATCTTGTAATAGTAAAATACATTTTGGATATACCACAGTATCCACAGGTTTTCATGTTTATGTAATAATTTCTTCAGCAATGATTAACCACCGAGAACTATAAACGCTAAATATGCAAATTGGACTAGCTGCGTCTTATTCTAGTGAATTAGCACCGTTATTTTGTTTATTGGTACGAATAATATTTAGGTATTTCAGAGTTAAATCTTAGATGACATTTTTAGAAATAATTTTTATAATTAATATACACATAATACACTATATACCAAATTAAATAGCCATAATTTATTCTATATCTATATATATATATATATATATATATATATATATATATATATATATATATATATATTAATTAATTATTTTCTTGGGCATAGGTTAACTCATTGAGAAGCATATATTATATATATATTATATATATATATATATATATATATATATATATATATATATATATATATATATATATATATATAATATATGATAGTATGTTTTCATTCCACTTACACCAACGTCATAACAAGAAAATGATCCTTGTTTGGAACATGTTCTGCATCACAGCAGACACAATGATCCATTTTAGTCAAACGACGATCGCGATTTCGCTCATATTAGAGCTCATCAGGCCGCCATAGACTAGCGAGCCCCGTGTAGGGCAAAGGCACAAAATTGAATCACAAAAACAACTATTAATATATATATATATATATATATATATATATATATATATATATATATATAAAACATTTTTTTTAAGATTTATTGTTGTTAATATGACAATTATAAAATATTTAAACCTTTTTATGTTTCTAGTATGGATATAATGTTTGCGTATTTGTATATATTTTACCTGTGATTTTTGTTTTAATGAAAAAATACTTTTCAGAGATCAAGTAAACCTCAATAAAGTCTTGAAAAAGCTAAACACAATGAGCGCAACGTTGACTTGATATGAAAAAATTGTGTTTCGCTAATTAAATAATGGAAAATAAAAATCCTGTTAAGTTACCTATTGTACTTTTTTATTCAGGAGTACCAAAAAATTAAAAAACAAAAACAGAAATGTTTATTATGTTTTTATTTTTATTATATTATTTTTTATATATTATTATTTATGTTTATGTTTGATGATTTTTAATTTTATAGCCTTCTTAGACTACTAATACCAAAATTTACAGATTAAATATTTTGTAAACTTTGATAATACTACATTTAATGATACAGTATATTAAAGTATAAGTGGATATTAAGGTCTAACACGCGCGAAAATAAAGCAAGTGTTTTAACGACCAGTATCCACGAATACTTTACGCTATTTTTTTTATTGGGACACTTTGAAATCATAAATTTGTTTTTTACTGATATTAATATTACAACAAATGGAAATAACAACTAATAACGTAAAATATTAAATTCGTGATGTGACATCACTATACCGTTCGTTGTTATAAAAATGAGAAAAACAAAAATTATTTCCACTCTTTGTTACATAAGTGTCACATTGTATTTCGCTTAAAATTAGTTCTAACATTGATTATTTAAGTAGTAAAGCAGAATCACGGTTGATACCTCAACAATCGAAATACCCTTGTAAAAAAGAATACAAGTTCATTAAATGGATGGAAGAGCTAAAGGTAAAAGATACAAATGAACGAGTTGTGCTTGCTTATCTTCAAAAAATGTCGGCCAGGCGTCGACTATGTGGGCTATCCGAAACTGTAAAGTACGTTAAGGATAAATTTGGGGATGGATATGAAGTCATTTGTGATAGTGTATGCATTCATGAAAGTAATTAGCAAGAATAACATAGCCATGAAGGCATATGTATTCAACGAAGACGATTTGAGGAAGTTTTTCATAGATGCATTACGTATTTATTTTTGAAGGTGGTAGCCATTTACGGCATCTTTGGCTCTTGTAGAAGATGTGAATTGTGTTATCTGACATCAACATCAACATCAAGGTCAATCTAACACAGTGAAGGCTCAACGTTTTGTGAAGCATTATTTCTCTCTGCGCCTCCAAAATGTAAGTACAGACCGAGTTTTCTTAAGATATTATAAGGAGAAGTGCACCAATCAAGTGGTTGCTATTAATAAATTTGGATCATGTCCCTTACAAATTGCACGTTATATTAAGTTGGACTATCCTCCTGAGAAATACACTGGACATGAGATTTATGGCGAATAGTTGCATGACAATAAATCAAATTTAAGCGACAAATAGGATGGAAATCGACAGCTGATGGCGACTGGTTACGTTGAGGAGAGTATTAGCAATAAGAAAAATGTTTCAAACAGTATTGGCATAAGTGGAAGTGCAACCTTACTGACTTCCGAGAATGTTGGCATGTAAAAAACCGAAGTATTAATATTTCGAACAGTACCAACTGTACTTTTCATATTTATTCAAAAAATAAGGTTGTTAAATATTTGCATATCGCTTTTCAAACATTTGTTAGTTATATTTTATTTGACGTCACCAGGTATTTCTGTCAGATCAATAATTAAAAAGTTGACATTTAGACTTTACGTTTCTTGGGTTCTTGATATTGCCATGGTACACGCGCGTGTTTAATACTTGGATTTAAACACGCTGAGGCGTACTTTAAATAAGCAAAATAGTGTACCAATAAAAAAAAAGTTAAACCTTGAACTTTCATATTCACCAGTGTGTAGATCATAATATCTAAAGACATGACCCAACACTTTTTTTTAAATAAAAAAAAACCCTTAAGAAAAATACTTGTACGATGCTTTTTAATGTAACACTGTTCTTATGGGTTGTTCAATTTTAAAAAAATGGTTAATTGTTATAAAATCATGAAAGTGCTTCTTATGTTATAAATGTAGGTCCTAAAAACAAGATAGAATTATTAGCACAACCAAACTCAATTAGTTCTTTTCTGCAATAGATTCTATTTAGCCGAAAATGTTTTGTTAATTGATCAAAAATCATGTGGCTTGGTACGAATCTATGCAGCGTTGAATTTAAAAACTCCAACATGGAGCTCTTTGATAAAATAGTGTTAGTCACTTTAAAAATCGAACCAAACAAGTCTAAAAATTTAGCTTATTTTTTAAAAATATGGCTAATCTTAACTACAAATGATACATTTTCATAGAGTTTCATTGTTCTTATCAAATAGTTAAAAAAAAGTTTTCACTTGATATCTTAACTAACTGTGACCAACCCAACATATGATAATGTAAGATCTAGAAAATGAAGCATTTCAACATAAATCAGTGTCAGTCTTCCAAACTACTTTTAACTTATTTTACAGCATTAGAAAGACTGTTGAATAGCCTACTTTAATTTTTGTATACGCTAGTTCGTTCTTTCTCATCGATTTATTAGAAACATAATTTAACTTACTTACTAGAGAAATATACATTTCATACTCTTTCTCCTTACATGCAAATACAAAAGTAGTGAAGGCTACTTTTACATTTGCTTTCACTTTCACTGTGAATATAATATTCATTCTTGGCATAAACATTATAAATATTTTCTGGTAATTTGTATTCTGCTGGTCATTATATAACTTTATCGTCATCGTTTTACATATACATCTTCGTCTACGTCATATCATAAGACCTAAAGAAAATGCCTTAGAGCTTAGACTCCTACTGCCCTTAAACAAGTTGTTGGTGAGAAACGGCTGTTTCTTCAAGAAAGAAATTTATAATAGTTGCCCGCCAGAATAAAATGGAAAGTCACTATATAATCCTTAATCGAAGTAGCTAAAATGAAAGCCAATTTACAAAACCTAAAAAGTCAAGTAAAAATGAAACGCTTATGAAGCAAAGTCAGATAGGAGACAGCAAAAGAAATATATTTTGCAATATGTTTAAAAAAGTATGTATAGAAACAGAAACATAGGTTTGTTTTTAATAGTTACTATTCTATTAAACGTGTTATCTTCAAAAATGGTTTTGAAATTAAAAGTATATCAGTATACGAATAGATATCATTTAACTGAAAAAAAACTCCATTTAAATGCCCGGATTAAGGGAAGCTACTAAAGTTGAAATATTCCAGAGAAGACATTAATTAATAACGTAAAATATAAGAAACTGCATTATTTCTTTTTTGCTTCTAATAGAGTACTTTCAAGGCTCGAATAACACTGCTGGCCACTTTTTTCTGATAAAATTTAAATTGGAATATTTCGGTAAATAAATAGGATACCGAGTTGCGCTTTTGAAGCATGTTTGAAATTTAATCCTTAGTACGTTGTTTTGTCCATGTCAGACTAGAATTAAAAAGTACTTTATATAAGGTTAAATCTGGAACTGCATTTTTTCCAAATTTCATTTCATCTAAAAATACCTAAAAAATATAATTATAATATTAAAATTTTAAAATTTAATTAATAAAAAAATTCTTTGAAAATGAACCGAAAACAATTTCTGGGGATTTTTGGTATTTTTATTTGTTCAAGATCAAAAACTCCGCAAATTTTTCACTCTATATATAAAGTTCCTGAACAAGGATATTATACAAGGTTATTAAGCAAGGCTCCAGTAACATGTATCGGAATCTCATTATTTAAAACTCAAAAAATATAGATATAATGTTACCTTGGAAACAAGGAGGTGGCAGTTTTGCAATAATATTTGGTAACAATTTTGGAAATATTGACCCTATATTCCGAAACGTTTTTTTTATGTTGCTTCAATTTTAATGGGGAAATTTGTTTCGTAAATCGACAAATTCCAAGTTTATGGAATGAAAAGAATGGTTTAAGATTTGATTTAAACAGTCTCATGATTTTTTTCTGATTTTTGTATTCCACAAAACTCAAAGTCTAATCATTATAGCTCCTCTAAAATATACTTATGCTAACTTCAAAAAAAAATCTAAAAAAACAACTCGAATTTCAACATTTCTAGTAAGATCATCTTCAAAAACAGGTTTATCAAAAAGCTAGTATTTTATTTTATTTTTTTTAAATTGGACCCGCAAGTCTAGGGGCACGGTTCTCGCCCCGGCATCAGCGACTTTTTCACCAAACACGAAAATTTAATAAAATTTTCCACAATGATCAGTTCGTTGATAGTTCCGTTTACTATTTGTCATCAACAACAAATTAACAAATAGATATAAGCAGAAGATAATTAAATAAAACGTTTTAAATTATTTAGCGACCTCGCACACAAAGTAGGTATTCAATAACCTTATTTTTTAGACCTCAAAAGTAATCTTTTCGGAATAGGCCCTTCCTAACCTTTCCCATTCAACCCTGCTTTGGTAATATTGTTTGCCAACAATCTTATAGATGTAGTTAACCGATCTAATCTCAGTCTCGGGTCTGCCTCTGTCTATTTCAGTTGGTCTCCAGTACATGATATTTGCTGCCTATTTTCCGATATTATTTCTTTTTGGACTCTTTATTTTTTCGTTTTGTAACCGATCTGTACATTGTTGCCCCTCACCCCTGGAAATTATGCTAAGGGCGCCCATGATAAAATACAATGAGAGTGCTACTTCCTAGATCCTGCCGTCCGCGTGCAGTGGTACTGCACGCTCGGCCCGGAACGGCCCTGGTTTAAGTCTTAAGTATAAGTAGTCAGAGTTGCCAGATTAGGGTATTTTCCCTTAAAACTGGGGGATTTTTAAGCTCTTGACGAGCTTTTTGGGGGTCAAATTTTTCTGGGGTATTTTTTGGGGGTTCTTATTTTTTATGTGGGAATATCGTCATATAAAGTATTAGTGACCCAGATTTTATAATAAACATTGATTTTTTTAACGTTCGGAGTTACATGTTTAATATTGCCATGTTGTTTTAGGGATAACTCCAATATTTATTAGAGTATGTTTTTATCATTTTCCTTTTGGGATATTTTTTTTGTCAAAAGTCAACAATTTTGAAAGGATTTTATAGCTTTACTTGCAAAAAATATCTTATCTTTTTATTAATTTTATATAAGATCAAAATATTTTATAGGATTGAAAATTTTTTAAAATAAATTTGGGGGATTTTCTATTAAAAAGGCCAGAATTTGGGGGATGTTTAGGTCTCTTCTGTGGGAATTTATCAAAGCGATCTAGCCAAAGTTTACGGAATCAGTAAACTTTGATCTAGCAACCCTGTAAGCTGTACAGCTCATGCGCCAGTCATAATGAATCAACACCAACCCGTTACCATCTGGTAGTAAATGTCATTGTGTGAGGTTCAACTGTGTAACTTTCATATCAGGATTTCAGAAATAAACTAAGATCTAAAGTTTAAGGTGGTACTAAGATAGTGGAGGCAAGTAAGTACCCAGGTCGTAATCTCGAGCCAATAATGTTTGTTAATTCACATAAAATATGATTGGCAGATAGATTATATTAATAAATATTTGTTCTTTAAATAATTTTAAACAATGCATGAAATTATAAGGTTTAAATTTTGTAAACTTATAATTTCAATTATGGTCATAAAACAAATTTTAATAAAATTTGATCAGATTTAATGTTTAAAGCCAACCGCAAATAATATTTACGTAGATTGTTTACTGCATATTGTATATAACATCTTTAAAATAATTACTTGTCAATTATATAGGTTAACCAAGTCTGTTAGAGTAGAAATTGTTGTATATTTTAATTAGGAAAATAGGAATTACATAGGGATATCAAGTTTTACATTTAAAATTCCGTTTCGAATTTCCGGCATGTTTTGAATAAACAAGAACACCTGTTTTTGTTCTGCATTTAAGAAATGTTTTGTATAAAATAAATACAGCACCCGATCTAGCTTTTCTGCCGCTCTGAGCAAAGTTTCGTTTTGCCACACCTATATTTTAGTTGTTATCATATAAATTATGTGTGTCAAATGTATTTCTTTTAATATCATCCATGGCAACTTTGATTTTTAATATATTCTTTTTAGCAATTGTTAAGGTTCAGTATTTCAAAAACGGTTATATATATATATATATATATATATATATATATATATATATATATATATATATATATTCGTATATTCACGGAAATTGCTTTACATTACTACATACAAATGGAACGTGCAGATTTTTCAAACGTAGGGGTTTTTGGAGTTTGAACTAAATAATATTACTGGGGCTATATTAGACTTAACTGTTAACATGTTAGATTAAGGAATTAGGGATATTAGAAAGGTTTTCCACAGAATGCTTTTTCCTGAGAAGGTATTTCAGGAAACTCTGGAAAAAGTGGGAATTCGGGATTAGGTTATTCGAAATGCCTTTCCTTAAAAGGTACTGTGCGGAAGTTTCGGAATAACTGAGACTCACATAAAGTCTGACGTAACTGTATTTAGAGTTGCCTTTTTAAATGAAAATTATGCCATCATTGTCATCAAGGTTAGGCGAACCGGGACGTAGTTAACTAATTCATTAATAGTCTGGGCAAAAAATAGTTAGGAAAATCTTAAGTCTGGGGATTATTTAAATATTATATATTTTAGAAATCAGGAAGAAAAGGTCTTTAAAATTTTACAGCTTTTTAAAGTTTTTGTTTTTTTGTCATGTCATCAAAAGATATCTCACGTGGGAATCTATAAATATCGTATTTGGACTTAAAGTAAACGTATGATTTTACAGCAGGATTCTAAATAAAAAGTTACTTCAGAAAACATTTTTCAAGAATAAAAAAAGTTGGAACGGTTTTTCGAAAACATACCGTTTTATTAAGATATTTTCAAGACCGCTAGGCTTAAACCGTTTTACGGGCGGTAATAACACAGCAAAAAAATTGTCTAACGGCCAATTGCAGAAAGTTCAATTAAAGTTTAGAATGTTTAACGGAATGTCAAATTTGACAGCGAGTTCCTAGATTTCTATAAGCAACTTATCAAATCCGAAAGTTCGGTTAAATATTCTAAACAGCAATTAAGTTTTGTACAACCGGCTGTAAAACTTTTTGTATTAAACCATTTTCGTATCTCTTATCATAGTGTGGTGTAGTGAAATCTGTACACACCTGTATACCAATAATATATTTTTATTTGATATACATTATACCTAATCTATAGATAATTAATTGGTTTATAATAATGGAGGTTAGTACAATTTTGCAATTATTTTTTGTAGCCAATAGAATTTAAAAATTGAAGAATGATATACAAGGCATTCCATTATAAAATTATTTACAATGCTTTTTTCGAACACCTAGTGTTCGGTGTAAATTTACAAATTCCAAAAAAAAATTCCGTACCGCTTCTTCCTCAAAAAGAAAATTTCTTAGTTTAGAAATCGGAAAGAAAGGGTTTAAAGTCATACAAAATATAACCGAACACACTCATCCTGAAAGTTTCCAACCTACAATGACAATCTTTCAGAATTTAATAAATTACTAAATACTTAAAAAAATGCTATAAGGAAAAAACAATCTCATGTACTTATACTTTATGTTATTTTGTAATCACTGTACACTGGTTCACAAAATGATCTCATGACTTTTACGTCAAATGCAATTAAATGATTGCCTTGTTATGCCAACGGCCTTCTTAGATCACTACAACAACAAAGAGGATCATTTTATAGATACATCTCTACCAAGTATTTTGCTGTTATTGTAACATTAAAGAAGTAAGGCTGGGGTCTGATAACAAGAAGAATGCAGCAAAGTATACTGAGAAAACGGCTAAATGTATCATATAAATAAACATGTTCAACAAATGTCTTTGTCAGTCATATAGCATAATTCTACTCGAATCCTGTCTTTATCATAGCTTGTAGTAACTAGCCAGAGGGTATTAAAAACTCTAGTGTAGGCGTTAAACTAAGATTCGAAAGAAGAAATAAATTCAGCAAGAAAATTAGAGTTTACGCTCATAAACTACGTGACTCCTTTCTCACCTACAATGCCTTAGATGTATCCCTACGTCTTGGAAATTTTTAGTTTTTAGTATTTGGAAACGTATTACGTAAAAAATATATTGTCTGTAATACTTAAAAAGCTATATTTCAATAAATAATGTGTAGTTTTAAATATGACTTTATTCTGCGAAGACTTGCGAAAATATATCCTTAAGTATTGTTGGCCTTCAAATATGTAGAATGACAGAATGCAAGGGCAGGCTTTCAGAAATTTTAAAATGGTCGTTGTTGTATTTTTAAAATATTGTATAGTCAAGGTGTACATAAAAAATACGTCACGGGGGGGGGGGGGGTGCCACACAGAAGCGATTTGGCTGTTGTTAGGTTACGGCGAATTCTAAAGAAACTAATTGGGTAGGTTACTTAGTGTTGGTTTTTTAGTTTTAAAAATGTCACATAGTTGGGTTAAATAGATTTTATTTAAGTTAAAAAAAGTATCGCACGCGTAGGATGTTCCCTCCAGAGGACGGAGGATGTGGATCCTGTCAGTGATCACTATCCCTGAGTATTGGGGCTGTATTATATATTTATCTTTTACAGTTTTCGAGATATTGGGCTCTAAATATTATCGTAGAATCTACTATTATAATAGTAGGCTGTGGTAATATTCAAATCCAGCACTCTGGAAAACTTTAGAAAATAAATATATAAATCTATATATTTTCGAAATCAGGAGAAACGACTTTATCGATCTGTGCTAAAATTTCATAGGATTATGCATAAACATTTTGCTCCCCGGTGTATCGTTGTCGGATATTAAAACCGGATACATAAAATTTCTTCCGACAACCCCAACATTCAAATTTCCGATGGATATACACAAGGGTGCTTTTAAGGGGGGGGTGTAGAGGGGATAATTGACCCCCCCAGACACCCAATACCGAATATTGAAAATATTGAAAATTATTTCGCCTCTAATATTTTTAACAATAAATTATTAAACGTAAAATTTGATAAGATATTATTGTGATAATTTTTCAATGTATGAATAATATTCGACTGATATGGCAACAACGTTTCGCAAACGTAAGGCGTTTGGTTGGTGGTCTTACCTCCCTCGCCACTGTTAGGATTTATATACGAAAAATCAAGAGGCGGCATGTGAGACGGGAACCATAAATGCTTTGTTTTTTTTCTATTGCAGTAAAAAGACCAAAATTTGTAATTGCAAGGTCTCCATTTAATTTGTACAAAGTATGTACTATGGATTAGATATACTATCGTAATTTTGGAACAATTCTATCATTACTTTAGTTTCTGAATTTTAAAAATAAGGTTAGATAGGGCTAAATAATAATTCTTTAATTTCTTAACATTTGTTTAAAATTTGCCTAAACGGGTGTTCTCCCCCCTCCCCCTGCCAACCACTACCCTCTCCAGACCAGAGTTCTGGAAGCGCCACTGGATATACATTATGAGAAAATTTTCAAAAAAATCAATTTCCAAGCCATATTTTTTTATTTTACCTTCGATAGTCTTTATTATGTTAAATTTCGATACCACAGAAAAAACTACAAAAGTTGGGATTTTTAATTTGTATTCTAGCTAAACTAAAAAAGGAGGAGTAAAATCTAGTGGCCCGTTTACGGGAGACATCCTAAACATTAAGGTCCGTCGACATTTGCAAAAGATACACAAGTTGCAATATGGATCTAATTTGCAGAAATATTTTAGTTTTAAGAAGCAATAACTGAAAATAAAGAGACTTGCTTGGTTTGTTTTTATATTTTATTTGAGAAAAATTATTTTTCATTTTATTTTTACTACTACTACTCTGCTCTGCTTTCCTGTTAAAATAGAACATCTATGACTCTCATAAATAACTTTAAGTTCCTTGAGTGAATCCTGCGACTTACAATGATTTTCCAACATATTGTTTCATTTATTGCTAATTTTAAGATATATTATAACGGTTCATATAGCACCAGCTATTGCTTCTCGTGTCTTAATTCTCGAAATGTAAAAAAGAGTAGTTCTATCGTCTACTGTTTCTTATCACCTAATAAAATAGGGATATCCTTAGAAAGAGTCGAGAAAGACAACAATTTGGAAATGTGTGTAATAAATGAGAAGGTTGTTTATTAGAAAGTTGACACATATTCTTATTATAATGATAATTTGCACTGTTTAATTTTGTAGATTTTATTGGAGTTCGTTGTAAGTACCAAACCCAAAAAAGGTAATTATAATATAATATCTATTTAAGTTATTAACATTTCACATATACTTATAAACGACGTTTCAGACAAACATTTATATTCAAATTGAATAAGTTTACTTACCTTCGTTGACATTTGAACAGGGACGGACATATAGGAGGGGGGTGTCATTTTTTCAAAGGAAGAGACAACAGAATATAAATAAGTTTTGATTGAGTTGGCAAATGACTAGGTAGCTACACAAAAGTGCGGACTTTTGTTTTTTTTAGATTTCAGTTCTCATTTGGGTTTTTCTTACTTACCCCCCCATATGTTCCCTTCGGGGTTCCCTGCATTTGAACTCAGGACCCCTTCTAACAGCTTTAGTCTCTAAGTCGCGAACCCCAAGTTGTTTAATTATTTAATGTAAATAATAATAATAATGAAAATTAATTTATTTATGTTAATTTACAGAATATTGCGACTTAGGAGGGTGTCGGAGGAAAAGGTAACATGATCATGACTATTAATGGTTAAAATTAGTTTACTATCAACCGAATGTGTTGTCGACATATAACAAGTTCAGTTGTTTAACTATCTGTTATTTTAACTCTATAAATGTCGCATATATTATGATGGTTAACGACATTTCAAGCAGATAAAATTGAAAATGTCAGCTTTAGACCCTGGACTCCTTTAGCTATGCAGGAGTTTCTTTAAGCCTTAAGCTACTAAGACCCAACAACTAAACATTTTCATTCAAAAATCGACAGATGCAGGGCACAGTTTCTGATTGGTGACATAATCATTTATATATTATTTAATTACGTATTGATTCTTCTTAATTTTTATGAAGGTCTTATGATGTAAAATATTAACAGGAAACTAGAACATCGGAAAGGAGTTTTAACAAGAAGCTAAAGTACGACTAGACATATAATAGAGGTACCACCTAATTTATAAACCTTTTATTATGCTGGGTGAATCATTATTTATATTACCTCAAATTTAAAACGGGATCGTTGCATAATATAAAACATGTCATACCATGCAAAAAATGGCTTCAACATAGAAATGATTATAATATGATGTGACGACACTCTGATTATCATCAATGCAATTAACAAAAAAAATTGAAAGCAAACTGCCAAATTTAGATTAGGATAACAGATTTGTATGAATGGTGTAGCCCGGGCCAAGTGGAATTTGGGTGAAAGCTAGTATTCTGTTGGAACAGAGGCGCACCTAGAGTTTCAGGGTACACGGTAAAAAATCGCTATTCATTAATTCTCAATAATGTATTCAGAAAAAATTGTGCATTAATGTCATACAACTGTGCAGAAAATACATACAGAAGTATTCAAAATAGATACCTCCACTTGTGTGGCATTTTTTAACCAAAATTGTACATATTTTATCCACAAAGCAATGCTAAAAAGGCTAATATACGTTGTGCATTACTGAACTACAACGTTGTTCAGATTTTAAGAATAAAACTTGTGTAAAAATACCAATATCGTCACGTGTTAAAATCTTCAGAACAAAATTATTTATTTTTTCTGAACAGTTATGTTTATATTTTATCTAACCCCACGCGTCCTAGTGCGCTCTGTTTGTATTTATAAATCTAGCACTACCCTTCTCTGTTTCGGGAGCCCGTACTCCAGGCCCTAATTAAACCACAGACATCGGATGTTTTCAATTGTGGCGCTATTGTGGCAACATTCGGAAATATAATTCAACAAAAACGACAGATTATCATACTGGAAACATACATATAAGATTGTTTGCTTTATAGACTGCAGGTTTATCAAAAAAATACTTTCTTGATGAGTAGTGCTGCGATTTTGTTTAAAATTTTCTATCCCGGGGAAACTGCAGTTTTGTTCTCTTGAACCCAAATAGGACTAAGCTATACACAGGTATGTTCTTATACCTATTGACATAATATATAAATACAACTATTTCTGAGAGTGTATCATATCTCTGAATTTAAAGACAATAAACTGAATAAACGTGTTGCTTTTTAGGTTTAATTTTTATAATATAGTTTAATTGTATGCTTAAAAAATATAACATAACCCTTTTTAAAACATAATGAGTTCCGGAGTTACACATTAAAATGTGAAAGACCTTGAATTTTTATTAAATATGCCTCAAAATTCTAACTCGCTTTATTTTCACAAAACGCAAATTATGTTTGGTTCTTGTGTAATTTAGAATATAGCAAATGCAGTAACCCGTTATGTTTTAAAAAGTTTAACCAATGTTACAAAACATTGGATAAGTACTATATTCGTGAAAAAAACATGTACTTTTTTTTTAGTTACAGAACATCGAGATTTCAAAAGGTATTTACTAAGAAATTTATCTACATCTAATTGGAGTTGCTATGATGAGTAAAACCATTTTTTTGTTAAAATTTATTTTTCATTTGACATTTTCATAGTAAAAGGAAATAATTTTTAATTAAAGGTTCTGTAATTGATTGTAGTTTGGGTTCCTTATTTCAGATATTTTCATAGTTACCGAAAAATGGTTAGAAAACATACACATTTTGTGCTAAAAATATATACAATATTATTAAAAACAAAATGCTTCTAAATTGTTGGACAACTTTGAGCATAAAATATTCACAATTTGTGCAGTAATTATGCACAATATTGTTTGAAGAAAATGCACATTGATGTTAATAAAATATTTGCTATACAAAATTGTCCAAAAAACGTACATTCTCTTGTGCAAAATGTTATAAATTATTATATGTCAATTCAACACAGTATTGTTCAGAAGATCTGCATAATTATTCAGAAAATACATACAACTAATTCTGACCAATCATGTGAACATTTTTTGCGCAAAGTTGTTCCAAGTACACAATCTGTGCACTAAATCTAAAAAATTGTGCATATTTTTTTAGAGTGATAGTTTTAGTATGCAATAGGTCAAAGAAGTCAGAATATTGATGATGACAAAACCCCCCAGGTGTGCTATAGATAGATAGGGCCGTTCCGTGCCGAGCGTGCAGGGCGGAGGCAGGTCTAGGGAGCAAGGAGGGAGTCGAATATTATTATATCCTATTTGACTGTGCAAGAAACAAGATAATTTTAGAATCCGAGAAGATGATAGAACTACCCATAACATATGCAGGAGAAATCCTGAAATAAATGAAAAACTGTAATTAATTACCACGGGAGAACGAAATAACGACAAAGAGGCAAAGGTTCGGTGGAAACAGGACAATCCGTTCATATCCTGTTAAACAAATGCTTACTAGAAGGGAGTGTGCCAGTGTGATAATACTGTTAAAGGGGTAAAAAAGTTTCTTTAAATTAAAAATTATTAGAAACAACTTAAAATCACTATTAGCATAGAAAACGAATTTTTACCGTAATTGGTGTAATTTTGCTAATTCGGGGTTTTGTAACCGAAAAATGAGTTTTTTCTTTATTCTTAAAAACAATATCCACCCTTGGAAATGTTTTTTTTTTGTTGTATTGGGATATAATATTAAAATAATTTTCATTTAAGTACTGTACATATATTTGTATTTCCTGTTCTATGAAAAAAATTGCCGAGGTTAACAATTTTAGTAAAAAGTATAACTAAAAATTATGAACATATAGGTGTCGTACTACGTACAGGTCGCTTATCATACGGTACCCCGATATAGTGTTTTTGCGCGCTTGTTTACCGTATTTCTTTTGTGAATTTTTCAGTATATAGAATATATTTCAATAAAAAAAAAGATGCACCTGACCCCGACTCGGAACAGAATTACAGTGTTATGGATTGCTCGGATTCTGGTGAGTCCATTCCATTAAATAATTCGCAATATTTAGAATGAGTCGATCTAACTCAAGGACAAGAGGAGATATTACTTCAGAATATAGATCATGGACCTTTAAAAAATTTAATTAGGACTTTCTCAAATAAATCGAATGAAAAAACATTGAATAATAATAACCCTAAAGAATTAAACAATGAAAATACTAATAATAATACCGCTTTAAATAATAATACAAGAAGTCGTTACGACCTAACAACAAGATATCGTTCCACCGATAAACACCCTTATCAAGTCTTTATAGAATCTAAAGAAGGCAATACAGGGAAATCGCATGATGTTAAAGTGTGCCATTTATAAAGTTCAAGCGTCTGTTACCAATTTTATGGCAGCAAATGACTTAATTTTAGATCAGTGCATTTTTAAAAATAACCTAATAGCTTATATCCCAAAATTTTATGTCGAAAAACGAGGTATTATTAAGGGTGTTGACACATTTTTTAACGAAAATTATATTTTAAGCGAAATAAACATAGAATAACCCAACGTCTTATCAGTATCGAAAAATAAAAGATTACCACGGTAACGAAAAATCAGTACCTCGTCAAATGATTAACGTAACTTTTTTGAGTAACGAACTACCAAACTTGATACATATAAACAAAGTCAAATTTGAGATAGAACCTTATATTTATCCGTTTAAACAGGGCTTAAATTGTTTAAGATTTGGACATATTCAGCAAAATTGTAGAGGTAAAAGAAGGGTGTAAACTGTGGAGAATCCCATAATGATACAGAGACCTGCATAACAAAATGGATTTTCTGTGGTTCTGATGAACATGGCGCTAGATCCAAAGGAATGTCAGGAGTTTTGTTAATTTGTTAATTTTTCTCAGAGTTACATCAGTCAGGTAATAAATTTTAAGTTTTATTTTCATAATTAATTACTTTGGTTCATTTAATTACTTTGATTCATTTATAAAAAATATAAATGAAAGTGTATTTTTTTTTTCATTTCCACGCCGTGCCATGCTGTGCTGACGCCTATATTTCTTTTATTTTCACCTCTACGCCGACTTCCGATATATATTGATATTTTCGACTTATGTCTATATTTACGATTTTTTCTTCCGACTTGATATTTTCTGTCGAATTTTAAATTGTTTTTTTTTTGCTCTAAGCTCTAAATGTAATTTTAAATAGCTTAGATTGCCTTTAAGTCTTGTCTTCTTTTTTGCGGTGTAGGAGAATCTGCTATCAGACGAAATTGAGCAAAGTATGGATGATGCTGCTCAATGACATGGTCGGGTTAGCGTTCCTTCCTCCGATCACCGACCGACTACAACTCACTTTCCTTCGTACTCCCTCTCACCCGGAATCATTCTATAGAACTTGCGTCAGGTGGGAGGATCATTTAGTTCTTTTTAGACAGGACCTACTTCGTCTTTTTCCTTAAGTATGTGTGTTACCTATTTCTCCATCTATTGCAACTTGTAAAAGTGTTATCTACATCGTCTAATTGTCCACACTATGTACAATGGGCGTTTGTTTTCCCGATCCTATGTGTGGATTTCCGGAATGATCCAAGTACGGTCACAAACTGCGTTATGAAGTAGTCTATTTTTCGGTGTTTACACTGTAGCCAAGATTTTATGTTAGGGATCAGTCTTTTAGTACTTTGTGCTGTGCTAGTATTTTCGTTCCATCATTTTTACCAGGCTTCAGGATTCATTTCTTTGATGTTGGGCTGGAGTCCTAACTCTCTGCTTTCGAAAATGTAACTTCTTACTTCGACTATTAGGTCGATTGGTGTGATTCTTGTAATGACCTCTGTACTTATTCTAATGTGTTTTTGTATTTTTAGACATTTATGCTCCATACAAGACAATCGATTACATTACAATATGCAGTAGCATCATTTTCGAAGTTTTTTGGACCCTTTATATTAGGCATCTTTCTAGTGCTCTTTTAGCTACGCTCTCTATATGTCTTCCAAATCCCATGTTTCTCCCAATAGTGCCTTTAAGTCTGCCATTACTCTTAATTTAGACTAAATAGCAAATTGGAATTCCGGAATTACCTTCATAATTTCATGTCTGTACCATAAGGTAGAATAGTTAATCAATTTTTGCCTCTTCGAAATAAGATCCACCCAGAACCTCTGAAAACATGTTCGGGAACCGTTGAGGGTGAAGTATGAGAGAGTTCCAGAACAAACTACCAAGAATTCGTGCAGTCTTAGGCCGTGGACAAGGTCGTGGGTTCTCCACCACGTTGCGCCAGCTATTGATAGCTGGTGAGGAATTTCCCATTTTTTCTTATTATTTAAAATTTGATATGTTGTATTACTTTAGTTGTTCGTAAATTGAATAACTAATTATCGTTCAATTGTAATTCTTATTGCCCAATTAGGGTACGTAATTATTAGTGACCGAATATTGCAAGGAATTTTAAATTTGCTTTCTTTATGCATTAATTTTTTTGTATCTTTTTTTGAATTTCCACTAGACTTATTTTAAATAACTTAATCATTTATAATTAATAATTTTACATTTTTGTAATAAATTTTGTAAAGTAAAGTGTAAACATTATTTTTTATTTCAAAGCAACAAAATCTTTAAAAATAATTTTAGGAGCAGGATTGTCCCCGAGGTTCGACTTATAATACGGCAGCATAGTCCTTACCTTTATGTTGCGGATGGCGCCCTTATAAAAACTTATATTGGCTCCGTGTTATGAGGCTTCTCTTCTGAAAGGATTATAGTATATAGTGTATAGATAGAGTATACACTCATTAATTGAGATGGACAGAACAAATAAATTTACCCGCCTGTAAACCCTTGCCAGAGCCGCCAAAAGGGCTGTCGTGCCTAGGCCCTTTATTAAAAGGATATCCTAGTTTGATTATGTTCGAATTATACACCCATACGGGAATTTTTCTTATTTTTGAATATAATATATTTTGTGATTTTTTATTTCTCAGCATTTATGTGCATAACTATTGCTCCGCCACTGCATTACCAAAGAATTATTGTAAAGTTTTCTTATATCTAACAAAAAACTAAATACTGAACTAAAACCTTTTACATTCCATTTTGCCAAAATCAATTAGTTGGTAAAAATAGTATTAACAGCAATATCTTGGCCGGGTCGCTAAAATAAAAAAATAACATCGAAACTTTGACACCTGTATCTCAAAATCTGGTGTGATGTGTCCATAAGAACGTTTTATCAGAACATCGAGAACGGCATTATATCAAAAAATCACCAAAGCCATTTTCCATAACAAGGGTGTAGGTCCTTTGATTGTAAGCCATTAACCCTTCTTCAAATGGCTGTTGTTACAAATTTTCAAACAGCTGTTCCTTAAACAAGAGTAATGAAATTGTTGTCGTGTATGCAGACAACTCATAATCAAACTACCTTTATTGATATATTTTTTACAAAACGAGACTTTCGATTTTGTATTAGTGGAACTCCGTCTTATAATGGGGTCCAAGGAAACCGACCCAAGAACTAGCCGCTGAATCTCGTAATATCTCTTTAAATACAGATTTAGCACTCACTTAAGCTTGCTACTAACTGCTTTGCTTGATGAGATGCGTCAGTGCGATTCGTTTATCCGATTCGACAATTCATATTCATCAAGAGACTGATGGATATATCATACGCCTAGTGCATCATAATTGTTGCACATACATCTGCATAAGTGTACGGAAACTCAAAATGAATTGTGAAAAAGGCATTCATCCTATGCAAAGATTTGTAAATCATAGACTTAACTCGATGCAATAAAAATAAATGTGTATTAGTGGCAAAAATACACTCACACATTGTTACATATTCTATTTGTCTGTTCGGAAGTTTTCTGCGTTTTTACTCCGTGTATCTTTTATGGCAATGTATATTGTAAAAGGAAAATGATATAAAATTTAAAATGCAACAACATATTTCTTTAATACTCGGCCAACTTTCTCCAAAAAATGTCATCTTCGAAGAAAGTTCTACTGTTTTGTATGTTCCCCTATTAGAAATTTCACATTTCACTCACTTTTTTCTTCGGCAATCTACTAAAAGTAGGAGTATCAATCAATCAATCCATTTTACTTAGGCACCAAGTTGCTGCACGCTATATTTAAATATTGATATTTAAGATGCTAAGTTCTAAAGTGAATGTTTTTTAAATTTCGTTACAATATGAGCAACGGCTTATTTAGAGGTGGGGGGATAAATGGCGCAAACACCCATTGCCCCTGAGTTAAAAT
The DNA here is from genome assembly GCA_030620095.1 of Kuschelorhynchus macadamiae. NCBI lineage: Eukaryota > Metazoa > Arthropoda > Insecta > Coleoptera > Curculionidae > Kuschelorhynchus > Kuschelorhynchus macadamiae. Next base: position 920,125 of record JAUTXW010000011.1, on the reverse strand, counting down.
CCAAGCAAAATGTTTGAATGTTTAAAAGTAAAAATAATTTTATAAAACGTTACAAAAATTTTATCACTTTGCTCACAAAACGTGAGAACTTTTTTTTAGTCGTGGTTGATTTTTATGGGTACTATGCTTGTATTAACGAAAAAGCAAGTTGTTTTTAATAGCCAAATGTTTGCCCCCCTCCCCTCTCAAGAAAGCATTTTAAATAGGCCACTGAATATGAGCATGTTTAAACATTCTATTAATGTTAATTTATCAGTGTACACTTTTATGTCGATCCTAATTTTTTGGTGGTAACATCTATGCCCATGCATCTTCTGACGTCCTAATAAGAAGACACTAAGAGATTCGTTTTAAGTAATTAACGTTTCCATAACATCAATTTAATTAATTAGCTATCGGGACTTTCGTATCATTTTATGAAAATGGTGTTAGTTTATTAACTATAAATATCAGAACTTAATATAAATATAATATAATAAGAAATAAATTTTAAATTATTTACATTTTTTTCTGTTGTCCTAATACTAAATAACGGTTAATCGATTTCCCTTTCGAAAGGTAATTTGATTTGTAAATTAACAAATACCTAAACTTCATGTATGTTCAAATATGGAATTGTGTTTATATAGGGAATGATAAACGATATATATTCTCTCGGGACCTTTTGCCTTTGCTATATTTTGTTATCTTGTACTGTTTGAATGTTATTGGATGAAATATGATTTAATTCAAGACCAGATTATAACACAAACTTTCAAACTCAGTAAATCCATTTTACAATAGGAAGAAATGCTTACTTAGCTAGTTGTAATTTATTATTAATTACAGGTTAAACCATTAAATTTAAAATAGCATTTTTTATTTTTACGAGTCGTTGGAAGAAACACGATAATTATTCCGAGCAAAACCCCAGAACGATTTTCCGCTATTAACTATAGCAAGCAACAGCATCTTTCTGAGTCAGTAAGAACGTTATTAACTATGATGCTGGTAAACGGGGAACAACGCGAGTAGAGGAATTTAAAATGAAACGTTAAAAAGATTAAAAAAAGAAGACTATAAACATCTGGAGTGCTTAATGCCAAAAACTAGTTTAATTAATTATTATGAGATTAGATATAATAATAATATTAATAAAAAACAAAAATTATTTCTGTTTGAAACAGAAAATTATTATAAATGTTCATTTGAATTTTATATTTTAAAGTTTTGTCGTCTATCACTTAAAAAGTTTTTATAAGACCAAAATCTTCTTTGGAGGTTAACACTGGTTATAGGTGCATCAAGTTTTTTCAATGGCATTTGGAGCATATTTAAGTCTTGAACCACCTATCCATTTGAGATCGAGGATATATTTTTTTAAGGTTTGAAACCCCCGTTTTTTGACAAAACTTCGTTGAGTTTTGTTTGCAGTATTTGACCAATGCGCCCGGGATATTCTTTACACTTTTCGTCTTTAATAGAAACAGAAACAATAAATATATTGAGATGAAAATCGTTTTAAATTTTGGAATATATGTATCGTATTACCTACAGATGATATCATACATATAATTATTTAATATCAACTTTATACAAATTCTATAAACTGGAATCTATTTAATTTTTTGTAAATTTTAATGCATTTATTTTTTTTTATATTTGGATATACCGAGAAGGCTTGAGGCGTAAGAATAATGCCCCCCTTGCCCTGCATTACAAGGCGCTAGTCGGAGTTTCCGTCGACTTTCTCCAAATACCGACACATGCATTTGCACTTCACGGTACCATTTATTATAATTATTATTTATTATTCATAGCCTTATTTATATAATCTATAAAAAATAAATTATGTCATTTATTATTTTTCTCCATAAAAGGGTTTTATTTCAAGAAATGGCATTTTATCGCATATTTAAAAATGTTATTAAGCCGCCATATTGGATTCGCTTTGAAATATTAGTAGTCTGTGCCCGTTTCACACTTGATTTTGCAAATTTTCGAGTCAATTGTATAAATAATTTATTCGTACATTTTGTTCCGCCATAATGGCTTTACACAAACAATTTTACCAGATTATCGCTATGAAATTATTTGTGCAAATTTCAAAGCCCATCCGATAAGTAGTCTCTTAATATTGATTTTTTTTACATTTAGAAAGGCCGTCATTTTGTTTCGCCATATTGAATTTTTACCAAAATGTTATGATTTCATCCCCATATGACCGTTGAATTTTAAACAAAATTTGAAGTCAATCGGAGTTTTTGAGCTAAGCCGCGTACAGGCAGACCGACATACTGCCGGAAACAGGAGACCCTAAAACGCAAACATCTGCAAACATTTTGGAGGGTGATTTTTTCACGATTACAATACATCCCTTACGAGGAAAGTAAAAGCATGTTGAAATAACACACTTTCTAAGTCATTTTAGTTGAATACTCTTGGCCGTTACGTGATGAAAATCCATGATAAAATTTTTTATTTTATAAAAACAACTTAAGTTTTTGAGATTTTCACTTATATATTTTTTTTTTGTTGTCAACATGACATGTTTCGCATATACAATAGCTTCTTCAGATGTTAAGGTATAACATTTTAGTTGTTTACTTATAAGAATGCACTTTCTTGCATTTGCAACTGATCTTCCATTAAAGATGACGCTTTTCTTAAACGTTTTGTTTATATATTATTTATTTACTGCTGTTCTCCGATAAAATATTGCAATGCAATAGTTAAGATGTTAATTATATCAGAGTCCAATTGTACTTCGCTCTCATACTTTATCAAAAACTTTTTCATAAGCTCAAAACAATAATTTTGATATTTCATAAACTCATAAGTAAACGTAATAGTATCTCGCATGCCGTTAAGATTTGACGCGAAGTTGCCAAAAACGCGAATATATCTACTTACTTATTATTACTATTATTTTAATGCGTATTTCAAGACTATAGAAAATAAAAAGCAGGCGGAGGTCGCCGTTGAATCCGCGGAAAACCCTCGATATTCCCACTTTACTTAAAGGAAGCAACTTTCAGATCAATTAAGAGGGCCTCTTTCGATTTGATGCATCGTATTTTCGGAATATAATCGGTCTTTAATTATACCTTTTTTTTTTCACATATTCCGTTTAATGCACCAGATCCTACGTTGCTGTATCTTATAAGTATTTAGGTATGCGTATATCAGAAGCCGCAGAATCTATTGGGATAGAGAGTAGAGATGTGTAACTCAGGAGTGAGCTGGCTCAAAGAATCAGCTCAGTTAAGTGAGTCACTGAAGCAGCTCCGTGGTACATATCTTTTTGGATTCTGACTCACCCCTCAATTACAGCGTAACGGAGCGGGAACGACTTGCAACGATGAAGAGCTGCAGAGTCACCGATCGCTGAAAGAGTCGAATTGCATTGCAATATGCACTCTTTAGGTTTTATCTTTTTATTTGGGTTGTTTAGATGTAAAATGAATCGAAATATAGATATTAAAGTAAATTAGTGCGCTCGGATAATCGGAGGCGGAAGCAGTTTTCCATCGATAGAATCCAATCGAAATTAACTTTAAAATATAGGTACATAACTGTTTTTTAAGAACAAAAAAATATTTAAAATCTTATAAATTCATATTATTTCCCCTAAGAATTATAAAACGCTCCAAAGCTATGGATAATTAATATCATAAAAAGGTTAAAAAATAGCCATTTTCGGCGTGGCACCCCGAAAAATTATCGCATGCGGCGCTGTCCACCTAGCTTCCTGCGCTTCACCCATTCTTGTATCCACAAGTCGCCACTGCCTTGTTTATATAAACAAGGCTATTATTTTTTATCAGAATGGATAATACACGAAAAGAACCATTTGAGCAGCTTAAACCGACAATTTTAGTATTTTATTCTCAATTTTTCAGTTAGAGTATTGTTAGGTCTATCTAAAATAAATATTCCAGGTAGATACTATAATTTTAAAACAATTACTTAAACAAAACAATCTATATTTTGTATATCAAAGTTAAAATTAAAACTTAGTTCTTTAAACGGTTTGGTAAAATGTCAGTTTTTACTTCCCTCGTAAAAGGGAAGTATTCTTACCGTAAAGAAATCACCCTTCCAGGTTTTTACACACATGAAAAATCCTCAAATATATTATAGAAATAAGAAAATTTATTTTTTTTTTTAATTTAGGTTGCTTAATATATTTTCCAAATGCAATTTGAGCAAATAGTTGCTTCGCACGAGAACCCGCAAATCGGTACACTTAGTACACAGCGTAGGTGGATTTTCTGTTTTAAGTCCTTAATACAAAAATAAAAGCATAATTTGGATTTTTTTTATGTTCTCTACATCTTGTTTCTAATATGTTCTGGGATGCTAATTTTCCTGTCTTAAATCGAGAATATGTCTTCTCGTTACTTTTCCTATTGAAAAAAAAATAATAAGAAATACACTCGCTGCCCATTTGCCTATATGACATCGCTTTGTTCTTCAACCAGTACTGTAACTACCACATTTTTGATCTAGCTAGCCGCCAGACTTGGAGAGCTGGAGAGGAAATGCATTATAAAACAAGCAACACGGCCTTGTGACACCAGATTAGCACCGAAACATGCACCGGTCATTTCAAAAGTGAACTACTTGCGCAAGCGACAACCTAATTAATTCTCCATAACTTTTACATGTTGCCCTATGTTCTATTTGAATTAAGGTATAATAGAGATTGCGAGTGAAGGAGAGGGGGAACTCTTGAAAAATAGCAACCAATTGGATTCGTCGAGTCTGTTTGACTGCCGCCTCTGTTAAAGGGTTAATATAAAGAATATTATTTAAGCAAAAATAAGAAATTGTATCATTTAGCTTAAATTTTTATAGGCACATAGCAGCAAACCGAAACGAAAAAATATGTCTTAGATAAGAATTTAAATACGATGCTGCAATGCGTAGAAAGTTCCCTTCATAATTCATAAGCTTTGTAATGATAAGTATTTGTATTGTGCAAAAATATATATCACAACGTGCCATATAGCTTAAATACAGATTAAAATATTTCATTTAAATTAGTACACTTACGGCTATGATAAATAAATAAATACTCCCCACCTATTATCCCACTTTATGTTGTTTTTATATTATTGAGAGATGCTAAAATAACAAGTATAAATCCGGTTCAAACAGAAAGTATTATATACGGATATGACGTTGATAATGCATACAATGGGTGGGTTTGATCCTTGAACTGGGTTTAAATAATTTTTAAGTGTAGTTTGTAGCACAGCTTGTCATTTTAAGTCATGGGGAAATAATTTTGTTTCTAAACATCTAAAAAATTTAACATCGTATCTAAATCAAATAGTTCGAGAAATATTAATATCTAAAATAATTGAAAAATACAAAAAAATATGTACAGAAATCGGTATATAAAACAGAAATGCCACGATGTCTATTCCCTCATGAAATTACGTGAATATGTCGATGATCATAATGCATTAAGACATTAATTATTAAGACCTCTTTTCAAAACTATCTTATTTATGTATCTAATATTTATTAATCAAATCAAAATTTGTTTTAGGTTCTCCAGTATTCTGGATACTAAATATATTTCAGAATGCAGAGCAATTTTTGTATGCCGGACCTCAAGAAAACAAAAAGCAGGCTAATTTTTTTTTATTTATAGCTCTCTGAGAGCTCTTTTGAACAATGTTTACCAATATGTACCCTTCGCAAGTTAAAAAAAAAAATGAAAAAAGTTGATTTCTTTGGTCCTCATACGCAAAAGACGATGCTCATGCGAATGGCGAGATCATGAGTACCTCTAAAATCTCAGAAAAACAAAGAATTTAGAGACAACAATCCAATTTTGACAGTCGCAGTCGTAAGGATATCCAGAATGCTCAAACACTGGAACACAGAAAAGGCAAAACTCGTTTAAAAGTAAACATTTCAGCTTTTCAATAAATGTGAAGTGATTAGATGTAAATGCAAATGTCACACAAAAAAAAATTAGAACGAATTGAGGTAATTAAAATATAGGTTGGAAGAGAAAAAGGCATATTAACTGCAACATTTGAAATCTCTTTAATAAAAGAAAAAATCACTCAAATCATCAAGTTTTAGGTAGAGGCCTCTTAAAGAAACAACATACCTAAAATACTTTTTGGTATATGCTAATACAAAGATATAATAAGTCTACAGCTAATACCAATAAAACATTAAAACATAAAAAAGAAGGTTTTGAAAACGACTTTGAAATATGATTATACCAGAGTGCGGGTACTGCAGGTTTCTCTTTTACAAGAATTGCCGAACTGAATCGAAATAGATTATGTAACTTATAGAAATTTATATGACAAAACAGATTCACTTTTAAAAGGGAAATCGTTTTCGATGCTAAGTTATTAGGATTTCAGAACTTAAATAAATGTGAAAGATTAGTACTTAAATTTATAAATTATGTATAAATACAATTTAATGAATGAGCGAATATAAAGGAAGATTAGTCAGTAAATATGATGTAAGGATATGACGTGGATAATTCCTATAACGAGTGGGTTGAATCGTTGAACTGTTTTTAAATAATTATTAAGTATAATTGGTTGTACAATAGCTTTTCATCCAATTTCATGGTGAAAGAAATTTCAAAACATTTGAAAAGGGAATATTAATATCTGAAAGTAGGTATTGAAAACACAAAAAAATATGTCATAAATCGGTGTTTACAACATTTCTCTTAAAAAACTACAGCAATATGTCGATAATTCTGAGACTCATAATACAGGATTTGCAAGGGACACTTGCTTTGCGACCATAAGAAAGACCTGCTTAAAAGTATCGTATTAATAGATTATAAGACCTGTTATCAAACCAATATCATTTAGGAAATTGCGTCTAATAGTCCATAATCATATCAAGATTTCTTTTTAGCTTCTCCGATATTCTGAATAATACTAAATATATTTCAGAAAGCAGAGTGCTAGAGTAAAAAGTGCTTTTAGAACTCGTTTGAACTAGCCAATCTTTACATTAGAAACCCTCTGCAAGTTAAAAAAATTCAAAAAATGTAGTCGTTTTGACCAGGTACATGAAAAACTATGCTGAGTATAATGAATAGAAGATCGTGAGTTTCTTTTTGATTCTATATATATAAAACCGAAAGACAAAGAAGCGATTTAAAGTAAACTTCAAAATTCTCAAAATGTGGAAAGCTTCTAAAGAAAACTCATATCTGATTAAAAAGTTAAACATTTCAGGCTCTTTAATGGTACTAAATGTGAAGCGATATTGTAATTTCCCAGATTTTTATTTGTGGTGTATCAAAAAACAAGATGGTCAAGAGTATGGATAGGAATTTTTTCGATATATCGGTAGTTATGAGTAAATCGACTGACGACAAGAAAATAAAATAATATCAATAACTATCGATACATTGATAATTATCGACAGTTATCGACAACTTTCGATATATCGATAGTGATTAATAGTTATCGATAGTTATCAATACCTATTTTCTATCTAAAATCTATTTAGGTAATTTCTTACACCCAAATTTAGGTGATTATACTGCTTCGTCGAAAAGGTTTCCGTGCTCAATTAGGGCTCTCAGGCTTGCCTATATCATTCGTCTATATATAAATTACTAAAAATTGTCTTACTCTATTTTAAATAGAGACCTAGCCAGAACAGGATTTTGGAGAAGCGGAGTGCTAGCCAAAATATTTTGGTTTTTGATAGAGTAATGTTTTTTGTAGATCCTTTGGAATTGTCCCTCTTTCTTTGGATCGCCACTTTTATGGGTTTACGATATAAAATGTGTGCCTCCAAAATATAATTACCTACCTAGCTACGTATTATCTATTTTTTTTTTCGGAAGCAATATAGACTAATATTGTTTCTTATAGCTTGTTTGGTGTCTGTTCTATTCTAGATTGCTAATAGTCCTAAGTCGAGAATGTGTCTTCTTGTTGCTTTTTCAGTTAGTAGCCCACCTCCAGACTTGCAATGGGGAGCTGGAACAAAATTCATTGATAAAACAAGCAACACGGCCTTGTAACACAAGATACTTTTAGATTTTTTTTAATAAAATGCTAGAATACGTAATACAATAATTACGTATTCTAGCAATTCTACAAAAATTTGTTAGAAACTTTTATTTTTGTGAACGTAACTATAGATAAGCGACAACCTAATTAATCCTCCATAACTTTTGCAACATGTTTTAATTAAAGGTATACTAGAGATGGTGAGTGTAGTACTCCATAAAAATAGCAACCAATTGGATTCGTGGAGTCTATTTCGCTCCCATCTGTGTGTAAGGGTTAAAATAAAGAATATTATTTAAGCCAAAATACGAAATTGTATAGTTTATCAGAACTTTTTATAGACACATAGCAGTTTACAAATTCTTTCATCTTGTGGGGACTGATCAGTTAGACATTTTTATTCAGTTGCGAAAAAAACAAAAAAATATTAAGACTTTACACACTTTAAATACCATGCTGCAATGAGTAGAAAGTTCCTTTCGTAATTCATAAGCTTTGTAATAATACATATTTGTAATGTGGTAAAGTAAAAACATTTTATTCTAAATAATCGGCAAAAATATATATCACAACATTATTAAATTAGTCTATTAAATTAATATACTTAGGGCTATGATTTAAATAAATACTCTCCATCTGTTATCCCACTTTATGTTGTTTTATATTATTGAGAGATGTTAAAGTAGCAAGTATAAATACAGTTTAAACAAGAAAATATTATATACGGATATGACTTTGATAATGCCTGCAATGGGTGGATTTGATCTTTGAACTGCTTTTATGTAATTTTTTTATCTTTTTTTTCAGAAGCAACATAGACTAATATTGTTTCGTACAATACCTGTTTTAAATCAGATACTGATAGACTGGCAAGAAAATTGTCACAAGGCTCTACTCGAAGCACGGTTCACTCCTGTTTCGTACCACCGCACGTTGCTTTTGGTACCGAACCGTCAAACTTTCCGTTTTCCTACACATTCATATGTCTCTTATGACTTTAACGATAACGAACCAGGTGTGGATCTACTTAGCGGTACCGAAATTCAATACAGTGTTTTTTGTTATTAGGATACCTGAATGGCTTCCCAACTGTCGATTCGAATGACAATCTTAAATTTGAACTACGACGAAACCATTACATTTCTATTATGGCTTCAAGGATAGCTTTATTGACGAGCCTGATATAGTGCATTTCAAATTAATCCGGACTGACCTCTAAAAGGTAATCATTTTATTAAACATAGGAAGTGTTTACAACCTGTACATAGGCGCAATTGCTCAAATTTTGTATATACATTTTTTATTTATCTGAGCTGAATTATATTTTTTAATTAAGTAATATAAACGTAGTTTTCTCGCGAATTAATGGGAATATTAAAATTTAGTAAAAATCATTTTTTGATAAGGTAACTGTGCTACTTTCCATTATACTTTGTTGCTTGTTAGTTGCCTTATATTCAGACCCATGTTTTTTTAGGAATCCCCACAAAGTTGTTCTAGAACAGTCGACGGTATCTTTTCTCCTTCGTACATTCTTTATAGTGTCCAAAGATGGATCATTTTTGTCCAACTCCATATTCTATATAATTTATCTTAAATTTTTTTAGATATGTTCTTTTATAACACGGGTAATGCCACAATGGTTCCGATCTTTTACCTTTATTAGTCCATTTTGTAAAAGTTTATGGATGTTTTGGTTAGAATTATAGTTTTATTAACGACTTCTATCCTACATATTTTTTTCGAAAGTCCTTCACATTTAAAATTATTTTCTATGTATATTCGCTTAATTTCAATGCTCCTGAAATGCTGAAATATTGTTAGTAATTTCCACATCCACGTTTTGTAGATTCGCCTTTATTTCATTATTTTTATCATTCAGATTTTCCAAAACCAATATTTAGAATACTTACCTGTATGAGGTAATATTAGGGCGGTCGGGTAGGTGAACAAATTATGCTAATGAGGCACCTAAAGGTATCAATGGATTAGGAGGGACAACAATATTTTTTGGTCAGTCCGCATTTAGTTTGAATTAAACCATACTAACCACAGAAGTTGGTAGGAGATACGCATCATGGCTTCGAAATATAAGAGACTTATAGGCATTCAAAGTGCGGAACAACTGTTCAGACTAGCGGAAAACCGTGAGGAAATCGCCATTGTAATTTTCTACGTTAGGGGGATCTGACACAGCACAACAAGAAGAAAATAATAACCCGGGATCGAAATTATATAAAGTGTTTGTCTTTTATTACTATACTCCGACGGCTTGGCGCCGATAAAACGTATAGAATTATCTATCTTTCTTAGTGCTTTAAAGGTAAAAGAGGGTTGCTAACGCCACCAACGATGTAAAAATCTTGATTCTTTAAGTAAATGTAAAATATTTCTAACAATAAAATGTTTTTTCGTTATACTGGTACTAAAGAAGAAGTCTAATGTCTGTACAAATTCAAGATAGACTGCTTGTAAACAAAACTCAGTGTGCATGCAATACGCCTTTATAAAAGGTGGCTGATATACTTTTTTAACAAACTCTGTACGGTTCCTGTTTTCTCGATGAAAAACACAACTAAAATCAATCAGGCTTGAAACATACAAATCAAGCTAGTTTTTATTCCGAAACCTTGTAGAAAAGTCTAAGATCGAAAAACTGTTAAATTGCAAATAGCTCTAACCATTAATAATCTTTTATATTGTTAGAAATTTTTGAAAACACGTCTTTCGTAAATTGTCAAAAATCTGAAGATAACATACCCCTGTATGGTTCCTGTTTTCTCGATGTAAAACACAACTAAAACCAATCAAGCTTGAAACATACAAATCAAGCCAGTTTTTATTCCGAAAACTTGTAAAAGAGTCTAAGATCGAAAAACTGTTAAATGCAAATTCCGATGATCCAAATATTGTAGAAAACAATAGTTCTAACCATTAGTAATCTTTTATATTTTTAGAAATTTTTGAAAACACATCTTTTGAGAATGTCTGTTAGGTTACGTTCCCTTGAGAAATGTCAATTATGCATTTATGCACAATATAATCTTACAACCCTTGGACTTTTATCGTTTCGTTCTCACGGATCGTAAGCATTTGGGAACTTATAAATATTCCATATATATTCCATATATCCAATTCTCATTTTAAGCTCATAGAGTTAAAAAAATTAAAAGTAAAGTCTCGTTTTTCCAATTATTTACTGCATCTCATTTTTTTCACTTTGTCACTTTTTTTACTTAGAATACTGTAGAGTTACAATATATGTCATGCGAGGATATTATGCGTTGGCTATTTTGACCATATTATAAAATATTTATAGATTTATCAACCTGGAGTTCAGATAGAATCTGATATTAAAACTGGATGACCCACGTACTTCGTAATACTAAAGCTTCTTTTTTTAGAAGGATTTCACTGTAGATTTGAGCTCTTAACTATTCTAACCATTCAGTTTTATGAACCACTGGGTTACGCCTTACGTCATCCCAAAAAAGTTTATTACTGGGAAAAATGGCGTATAGGTCTTTTTTTTTAAATTTGGTTTTTTCGTTAAACGAATTATAGTATGGGCGTCACTTGAACCTAAAGTTTTATTTAAAAAACCATTTTCTCTAAAAATGTCATATAAGCTCCCTATTGCACCTTTTGATGATATTTTGTGGAAAGAGAATTTTCAACGTTAAAAATACTGCTGAAAATTACTTTTCGCTACAGGAATTATGTATTAAAAAATTAAACCCAAATATCGTGTTTCTTCTAAGGTTTAGTTTTCTGGTATAAAATTTTCCCAATTCACCTACTTTTCCCTAACTTCAAAATGCGAGGCTCTTCTCTTACCTATTCGCCACTGCCCTTTGCAAATTTTATATACCCGGTATATTCATACAATCGCTGTTGCCACAAGGAAAGAAATGTTTTATCTGCAGGATTTAAGAAGTCTTACTCAGTGCAACTCAACTGAACTTCCATCCAATCTCATTAAACCCAAAATAAAATTGACGAATTGGTGTGCTGCTTTTCACTTGGCCTGAAGCCCTTGATATAAAGTACATGTATTGCAGTAAAGACTCATAAAGTAAAGTTTGCACTAATCATAATGGTGATTCTTATTAATTCTTAGTAATCTAATATATTTCTTTTGATACGATTTATATTGGAGATTTTTTTACGTACGGAGCGGTACCACCTAGATCGCGAAGACAAGGGTTAAGGGGGAACTGCACGCAGTATTATGGATCATTTGCAAGCCTTCCGTCGCTGCAATATTATGTTAAAACTTTAAAAGATATGTATTAGCTTCAATGTGATTTTAATAGGGTGTTATGTTTTAATATTTTTATTACTCGCCGAATGCCACCACTGTTATGATTTAATAATTTTAGTATTTTGTATTAGCACTGGTAGTAAATGTAAACACTTCAACTTGTTTCAAATCTCTCTATTATCTTCTGTACAAGAGGGACACTTCTTACTTCTAACAAATCTTTACTCTTACTGTCTCTACTGACTTAATTCTACTGACAATATAGTACTGACATAAAGACTGACCTGCTCTATACTGAACTTATTTTTATATGAATTCTCTAATTTAAGATGCAGTGGCGTATCTGTAAAATTGATTAAAAAAGGTGTCTATAAAAGTAATTTGGGGAGTATTTGCTACGCCACTGCTTACTGTACTACAATGGTTTCTTTTAATGTTTTTATAGCTGAACCTTCCCAAGCTTTATCGACATAGTGTAAATGAGTTTATGATAGGTTTTTTCGGGTATAATAATATTTGGGGCGGAAGAACGTGCATAAAATAGAATTTGAAGTAGAATTTAAAATACATATTGTTTACTTAGAATTTCCCTTGCAATAAACGACCATTAAAGCAGCTTTTGTCGGAAGGTTCCGCCGAAATATAATGTATGTCTAAATATTGCATTTACGTGTCAAACTATCTCTAGACTAATGAATATATAATACTTAAGACTATTCACACATAAAATGACTATAAAATAATGGAGTCACAACACCTCCCCTAAATGAGAGATTTTATAATAATGAAATTGTTAGAAAATTTCGTTCCTGAGTTAAAATATAAATTATGATACAAAATATACATCCTTGTAATTGATACTAATATTTAACAAAAGTATTATGTTCGAAATGATTTTACAAAATTTGCTATGAACTATGTTCTTATTCTATATTATACTAACCTATATAATATTGAAAACTGTTTTTTTTTTATAATAATTAGGCATTCTAAATCTACTTAGATTCTACTAAAGAAATTTATTACTTATAATAAAACATAATATTATTACTTATCTAATTGATCGTCTTGAGGACGTGTGACCAATAGCTCTGCGAGGCGTGTATGATATACCTGGTTGATCGTCCTCAGGGTGATCATCATTATTAATTCTATTAGAAGTTTCACTAGTATACTGAGCTATATATCTATTACTTCTCGGGGATGGTTCAATGGTTTGATTTACCCTTACGCAAATATTTGGTATTATTCCACAACAGGAAGTTTTTCTTATACATTTTGAATATATTTTGTAAACAATAAATAATAATACAACAACAGATACAATGTAAGCTAAAACAGAACCAGAAATATTATATGTTGACAAAAAATTATTTTTTTCAAGATTTTCTGTTAGCTTTTCTATGTCGTCTAGTTTATGGCTAGCGATGTTCAGTTCAGGAATGTGCTTTGAAAGAGTCTTGTAATTTTCGTTTATTAAAATTTCTGTCAGGTTAATGTTATTATTTTTTATTTTTTCACAACAGTCCTCACTAATTTCTAATGGCGGACCAAACTCACTAAATATTTTCGACTGAAAGGCATTACCGTGAGGCACGAGCATCGTTGAAACACTATACGCTTTACACTGTTTTCCTATGGTGACACTGCCGCAATTTTTTAAAATAACGTCTACTGGTTTATTTTGATTAATACATGAAATGGTTAATGATTCAGGGCAAGGCACTGCAAACAGCCAAGTATTAGTTGTAAGTAACTGAATAAAGATACCTCTATTAGAATTTAATATATGTTTTTCGCATACCTCTGGAATTTTATTTGTTACTTGAAGTAACTTCATTTCACAGTTTTCCACTAAATGAGCCAATGAAACTGGTTTTTGTTGCTGACAAATCATTTTATCATCCGTTATTTTTATAAATTTATTATATTCGAGATCAGAGAAAGTTATGAACTGCTGTTTTGTTTCGTCTATTGCAATGTATTTAGAAGATGGTTGAATCAAAACAAATTGATTAGTGGCTAATAGCTTAGGAAAAGGCGATACCTTATATAGGTAGAATAATTGTGCTTCAACTAAAGGAATATTAATTATATAAATTAAATGATTATTTTCAAAGTAAACTTTTAGTTCAATCGTTTTTAATATAAGATTAGAATGCATTATATCAAGAGGCACAGCAAAATCTAAACCATGGGGAAGAGAATCCGTAACTTGTTTTAGTTCATCAATTAGGCGAACTGGTGTTAAAATTGCTGGGTGTAATAAACCCTTTTTGGCAATAAGAATTGCATTAACCAAAGTCATTACTTCGAGTTGTAGTTGATGTAACATCATATTTGTCAGCGTAATGTGTTCTTCTAGATTGCCTTTTAAGTCTAAAAATTTAATATCTTTTTGTTCTTTTTCTAATTGTTTGGAAAGAATTTTAACATTATTTTTTAAAATGTTTTCATTAAAATCTAAGGTTCCAATAGTATTGTTGAAATTTGTTAGTGTAGACTTGACAACTTTAGTTTGCTCTTTCAAAAGAGCTAATGCTGAACCCTCATTTTGCGATAAATCTGAAATTTTGCTATCATAATATTTCGCGTCTTCTTCGTCTAAAGTACCGAATAGAATTTTTGTAGCCTTTCCGATAATATTGAACCATCCTCGTTTATTTCTACTTAAAGTACTATAACCTATCAATTGATGTAAAGTTTCTAAATCTGAGCTAATTTTATCAAAATTATATTTAGTTGACTTTAAAAACGTGTCACAAATGGATAAGTGGTACTGAAAATTTTTATGATTACATAATTCAGAAGCTATTTTATTGTAGTTTTTTAGAGAAAGAAGTTTATTTATAATGTTGTTAAAATCTACATATGTAATTAGCTTCCATTTGTTATTATAGAGTCGCAGTTCTCCAAGTTTTTCAAAGTGTATTCCTGGGTTGTGGTCGTAATATGTGACATTATAATCGTCGCTATTATCAGAACGAAAGGTATTCAGAGATATAGTGATACTGAGTAGTATTATTCTGAAATAGGAGAAAACATAAAATTTAAAAATACTATCTACATACATTTATATTTTAAATTATTTTCTATAATACATTTATACATGTTTTTTTTTTTTGCTTTGTGTTAATCATAAAACTGTTTTAATCTATTGGCATGGACGCATTGTTTGTTTTTGCCTTTCTGTATTATAAGGTCCAATCCATAAGGATGTGAGTTTTTTGCTTCTGCCTCTTCGCACTGATTCGTCATAAAGTAGCACCTTATCACCTATTTTAAAATCTCTAATTTTGCAATTTTTATCGTAATTTTGTTTTGAAACGCTTTTACTTTTCAATAGATTTTCTTTAGCCAATTGGCTAGAATATTGTAATTTTTGTTTAAGATTGGCAACAAAATCATCATATGTGTATTGAGTTTTCATAGGTTGAATAATTGAAATAGGTAAATTAGGGGTATGGCCAAATAAAAGTTCAAAAGGTGAAAAGTGGTTTGCAGTATGCGGAGTTGTATTATAAGTAAATGTTGCAAATGGAATCCAGCTATCCCAGTCTTCCTGACTATCTTTGATAAAATGTCTTAAATACTCCTCTAAGACTCTATGAGAAAGTTCTGAAGCTCCGTTGGATTCTGGATGATAACTAGTAGTTTGAACCTTTTTATTTTTAAAAGTTTGCAAGTATTTTTAAAGATTTCACTTAAAAAATTTGAACCTTGATCGGTAATTAGAGTTTCAGGTAATCCATATAGACAAATTATTTTCGTTACGAAGTAATAAGCTACTGTTGAGGCTTCTTGATTTTTTATAGGGACATTAATATTATACTTTGTCAGGTCATCTTGGAAGGTTAGAATATATTTGTTACCTGCTTCCGTTTCAGGTAAGGGACCAACAATATCGAGAAAACATCTTTCAAAAGGTTTAGTCGCGGTTGAAGTTATGACCATTGGCATTTTTGTTTTTCGCGATAATTTGTTTTTTGGACAAGATTCACATTTTTTTATAAATCTTTTTACGTCTTTTTTCATGCCTCTCCAAAAATTGGGATAATTTTTTATGTGTACGGGCAATTCCTTGATGACCGCCTAAAGGAGAGTTGTGGAATTCTTCTAATAAGGTTTCCTTTTCAGATTCAGAGGGTTTTATTAAATTATTATTGTAAACTGTTATATCTACATTAGAGTTTTTAAAAATATATCTTATCATGGGATAAATAATTTCCCATTTTACTAACGGGTTGTAATGATATTTAATAAATGACAATTTAAGTTTTTTGTTACTTACAAGATTTTTTAACTTTAGTAGACAAGACCATATATTTTCATAATTTGTGTCATTTAACATATTTTCATTATCATTGAGTAAAAATATATTACAGTCGTTGTTTTGGTACTGAGAGACGGAAGGTATTTTTAAATCGTTTTGAACGTTGTATGATGCAAGAAATTGTTTAATCTGATTATTTTGTTCCAAAATATTAAATTGCTCTTTGTTAAAAAATTTGGGAAAAAATAATATTATAGGATCTGAATTATTTATCTGAAATAAATTAGCGTTGTTTTCTTTTAATTTTGTGTTAATAACAATATGTGTTTGCAGATAATTTAAAAATTTTTGATAATCTGTTATCATGTCAGCGTTTACCGTTTTAATCATTCTACTTGAGACATCAGCATTTGTATTTAACTTTCCGGCCTTATAAATAATTTCGAAATTGTATTCTTCCAATTTTAACCTAAATCTTGTAAGACGCGACCCAGAGTCTTTTATGTTAAATACATAAAGTAAAGGTTTATGATCCGTAACTATCTTAAAATTTGTTCCAAAAACATATGGTCGAAAATGTCTAACTGCCCAAACAATTGCCGCTAATTTTTCTCTGTCGTTGAGTAGTTTTGTTCGGCTTTATTAAGAGTTCTACTAGCATAAGCTATAGGTCGATCATTATTAACTTTTCCTTGTGATAAAATTGCACCAATCGCATAATTACTTGCGTCGGTAGTTATAATGAATTCTTTTGAAAAATCTGGGTACTGTAGTACAGGAGGAGAAGTAATGTTATTTTTAAGCGTTTGAAATGAAATATCACAAGCATGGTCCCATTTAAATTCCGTATCTTTCTTGAGCAATTTGGTAAGAGGTTTTGAAATTTTCGCAAAATCCTTTATAAATTTTCGATAATATCCGACAAGCCCTAAAAATGATTTTACCTCTTTTTGATTTACTGGTTGAGGAAACTGTAAAACACATTCTACTTTTGAAGGATCAGGTTTGAGGCCATAATCTGTTATAATGTGACCTAGATACAAACATTATTTTCTTAAAAATTCACATTTTAATGGTTGAAGCTTTAAATTATGCTCCCGAAACCGTTCAAATACCTCAATTAACCTTTCATTATGTTCTTTTAAATTATTAGCATAAATTACGACATCATCTAAATAAATAAAACATTTTATGCCACTAAGACCGCTTAAGACCGCATTCATTAACCTCTGAAAGGTTGCCGGAGCTCCTTTTAGGCCAAAAGGCATCCTATTGTAAACAAAATGCCCCGTAGAAGTACTAAAAGCTGTCTTATTTTTATCATTTTCGTCCATTTGAACCTGATGAAATCCATTGGCTAAATCTAAAGTTGTAAAATAATGCGATTTTCCTAATTGGTCTAAAATATCTGTAATATTAGGTAATGGAAATGCATCCCCTGCAGTTATTTCATTAATTTTTCTAAAATCCACGACCACGCGAAATTTAGGTAAACCTGATGAATCAGTTTTTTTAGGAACTACTAATAAGGGACTATTCCAAGGACTGTAAGACGGAGAAATTATTCCATCCTTTAACATTGCATTGGTTTGTTCTTTTATAACCTCCCGATGTTGAAAAGGTAATCTATAGGGTTTAATATTAAATTTATTAAAATATTTTAGAGGTCCCTTAGTAGGGTCTGTAGAAATTTTATGTTTTATTGTGTTTGTACAAGAGAGTTTATCACCTTCTAAATAAAAAATATCGATAAAATTTTCACAAATTTCTAGAAGTGAGTTAGTTTCCTCGACATTTAATCCTTCTAAGTTGAGAGAATGTTTCAATTTTTCTAAACGTTCAAAGTAATTTATATTCGTGTTATTTTCAATATTATTATTATTATGACTAAGCTCTATAATGTCAAATTCACCTTTAGTGATAGGTTGTACGTTAACTCTGGGTAACGCAATTGTTAAGGGTTCATTAGATATATTTAAAATACTAATTAAACATTTATGATTATGTACTTTGGTCAAAGAAGAACCTATATAGAGATTTTCAGCAAGTTGTTTCGATTTTACGATACCTTCAGTACCTGAAACGTTGACCAAAGCATAAGTTATCATTTCACATCTTGGGGGTATAGTCGTTAAAGTCTCTGAAGGCAAAATCTTAAAGCAATTGTCCTCAAAATAAACAGTTTCTTCTTCATAATTAATTTTAGTTTTATATTTTTGCAAAAAATCGCGGTCTAAAATTCCGTCATTTTTTATAGGAATGCTATCTGGTAGGTAGGATGAATTAATATTTTATTATCTTTTAATTGGATTGTTACATTATATAGACCTTTCGTAAAAACCGGTTCTTTACTTATACCTTTCAGTTCAATAATACAGTTTTGATCTAGCTTTGAATAGTCTTGTAAAATCGACTCCTTTAATAAACAAACATCAGCCCCTGTATCTAATAAAATTTGCAATTCTGACTCTTTAGTGCCCAATGAAGTTATTTCAATTATATCTAACTGTTTACAATTATTAGAGAATAATACTGACTTAGGAGACATATTATTTGAATTATTACGAGTTGGTTTGATTTTAATATGTTCTAGTGGATTCTTATTATTTGAACAGCTACTGTTGATACTGATTGAACTTTTTACGAAGCTCTTGGCAGGCTGTTCACAACCAAGGCTTCGTTGTCGTTTCCCGAAAATTCTTGGACAGATGTAGTTGGTTGTGGAGGAGAAATACTAACATTGTGTTGGAGGCTACTGGGGGGTAGAGACGTTATAGTTTGTATTTGATGAGAATTATTGACAGGTTCATTATTATAGTTAGGACGGTATCGTCGCTGTTGTCGAGGTATCTCTGAAAGCATTTGAGGTGTGTTTGAACTACGGGGATTGGTATAATTTTGACGATAATTGTTCCCATTATAATTATTGTTAAAATTTCGTGAATTTGTATTTTGATTGTAATTATGATTATCGTTTCCCCTGTAAGAAAAATTACTTCTAGCATTAATAGGTTGTTCCTAATTTTCCTGTATATTTCTTCCCATATTTTGTTCATATTGTATAAGTTGCCTACATTGAGAAGTTATATGATTATTTTTATGACAGAACATACACAAAAGTTTAGGATTTTGGTTATTAAAATTTCTATTTCCTACATTTTTAAAATTTGAATTTTTTGCTCTAACGTTGTTTTCGAGTTCCATTTCGATTGCTAATGATAATGCCCTGTCTAAATCTGTTGTGTTTTCAGCAATTACTCGAATTTGTATTTTTTCATCATTTAGCCCTTGTCTAAACGTGTTTACTAAAATTGACTCTAAATTTTCTATTAATACCTAGCAGAATTATGTTCATAATTTAAATGACAAGTTTCTTTATATTTATTATGCAGGTATCTTAATCTATCTCCATATTCTGTAACGGTTTCCCTAAAGTTTTGTTTTATATTCATTATTTGAGTTAAAAAATGAGAAGGCGGTCTTTTATCCGTAAACTGTTCTAAAAGAAAATCTCTAACTTATATTGTGTCACCTCTTGAGCTTTACCTTTTAATTTAGTACCAAAAATTAATTTAGCTAATTTATTTTTTTCATTTTCTTTCACAATATGCATTACTGCGTCACAGTTTTTTACAAAATAAATATATCTATATAATTTCAAAAATGCATAACATACAAAAAAAAAACAAATAGTGTCACCACAACAGGAAAACAAAAGAAAAAAACTTACAGCTTCATCCTTAGTTAGCTGGAAAGTAAGGCGAATTTCCTCGTTTTCTTTCTTCTTCTCGAAACTTGTTGCGTACTGGGCGCTCCTCCAAGTCTGTTGAAACTTCCTGTCTTTGGTATACCGATGTGGTTTAACTGGTGTGATTCCTGCTGCGTTCTAGGCGCTCTCGCTCCTTCAGAAAACAGGGGGTAGTATATCCAGATCCGCTGTCACCAATGTTATGTTTTAATATTTTTATTACTCGCCGAATGCCACCACTGTTATGAATTAATAATTTTAGTATTTTGTATTAGCACTGGTAGTAAATGTAAACACTTCAACTTGTTTCAAATCTCTCTATTATCTTCTGTACAAGAGGGACACTTACTTACTTCTAACAAATCTTTACTCTTACTGTGTCTACTGACTTAATTCTACTGACAATATAGTACTGACATAATGACTGACCTGCTCTATACTGACTACCTAGAACTTATTTTTATATGAATTCCCTAATTTAAGATGCAGTGGCGTATCTGTAAAATTGATTAAAAAAGGTGTCTATAAAAGTAATTTGGGGAGTATTTGCTACGCCACTGCTTACTGTACTACAATGGTTTCTTTTAATGTTTTTATAGCTGAACCTTCCCAAGCTTTATCGACATAGTGTAAATGAGTTTATGATAGGTTTTTTCGGGTATAATAATATTTGGGGCGGAAGAACGTGCATAAAATAGAATTTGAAGTAGAATTTAAAATACATATTGTTTACTTAGAATTTCCCTTGCAATAAACGACAATTAAAGCAGCTTTTGTCGGAAGGTTCCGCCGAAATATAATGTATGTCTAAATATTGCATTTACGTGTCAAACTATCTCTAGACTAATGAATTTATAATACTTAAGACTATTCACAAATAAAATGACTATAAAATAATGGGGTCACAACAAGGGAAATATGTATAGTTGGGCGCTAAATGCGATTTTTTATGAAAAAATCTAATCTAGAATTATAAAATAGAAGTAGATTTGTCCATTTTCGACCACTTTTTGACTCAAATGCCGTACCATATAATTTTTTTTTCCACAAAATGGCTCTTTACCGCCTTCCATTGATCCTTTGTCTACATAACTGCAAAATTTGAAATGGTAAATCGTACTCATGTCTTTGTATTTCCGCAGCGCGTGAACCCTTTTGAACCCATTTTTAAACGAAATGTAATTTAAATTGCCTATACATAACACATTTTTTTGAGGTCGGACGTGCAGGAAGTTTTTTTAATACGTAGGTACCTTTTCATCTTACTTTGAACTTGACTAGACCTTGTCGCTAGTTTTTCACTTTTTGCGTCCAGTTCTCCCTTAAGGTGATTCGGTACAAAATTAGCACCAGGATGGGTGCCGGAGTGCGACAACGCGGACGCAAGCTATAACACAAAATACGGCCTAATAAATCAGAACATTTCAATTGCCCGATCTTGGTATTTGTAACTGTATGCCCCTAGTTTGAAAGTTAAGGCTACAAAAGTGTTAAAGCGGACCGACCGTGAGACATCGATGGGTGTTAACGCTATCATAAGCTGTTAAAGTATATAAAAAGAAGATTTAAACCGGTTCCGAAGGTTTTAATTATTTGATTGGCAATTTTGATTTTATGTATGTTTCTGGTTTTTAGCTCTTATTAAAAAAAGAATTAAGCCAGAGTGACTTTTTGCAAGCTTTTGCATTTTTTATTAATAATTACCTGAAGATATACAATCATCAGTTAGAAAAACTTGTCACCAATTTCTAATTACAGAATAATAATATATAATAATAATATATAATATGCAGAAACGGTTTCCTTTTGATGATGATGTGTGTTTTAATTCCCTGACAAATAGACCAAGTTATTTATAACATCTTGAAATAGTTTGTGACTAATTAATCACACTTGATTCATATAAAGTGCTAAATATTTCCCTTTCTTTTTGATATTTGAATTATTATTTCTGTATAGTTTAAAACTTTTATTTAGTTTAGGAAATTACCAGTCGCAACCGTGTTTAGCAAAACAGTACAACGGTTGACTGCAATAGCAATAGTACACGAGAAGAATTCTTCCCACGTAGTACCTTAGAGTAAGAATAAAAATAGAGTTCATTATTTACATATTTAGCCACTGCCAAGATTACCTCACAGTATAAGGTCGATCGTACGACGATACCAAGCCTAGCCAGGAACTCCAATGTTTATACCAATTTATATTACGGTGAATATGTTTAAACATGATACAATAAAATGTTCATACAAAAAATAGTAATGCTTTGCCAGTATTAGTTTCTAAGCAATATAAAGAAACTACTTTTATTGCAAATTAGTAAAATACAAGTTAAAATACCCAAAGCCTTAGATCAGATTACATCAGTAACAAGAGTTTTAGTTAGATATGGCAACCCCGAACGACAACTCCACGTATTAGACCATCCCACTATCGTATTAGACCATCCCACTTTCATTGACAAGGGATCCATATAGTACAAAAGTAAAATAGGCTACAGTAAACATTGTTACAGGGTCACGTGACCTACGTGGCTTAAAAACCAATAGCAGGTCGTGGAACTACAATAAACTTTAACATTAAAGAAATTAATTTGCTGAAAAAAAAATACCAAACTTTTCTTAGCTTCACTACTGCATGTGTCTATAATGTATTATTTTGTAATTGTTAATACGATTCAAATCTTCTAATTCTATGTTGCCTTAATTCAAGAAGAAGCGTTTTAAAGGTGCAGTGACATTAGAAGAACATTGAGTTTTTATATATATTTAATAAATAAGTTTTATTTACTTTATCTTGGACATTGCGAGACTAGGAGCTTTAGTTGACCTAACTATGGTGCGGCAATGTGAGTTTGTAAAAACATGGCTGTTTAAGTTTGCGATTGTCTTTTAATCATTAAGTAAACAGCTAGATTTCCTTTTCCAGGGCTCTTGTTATATCTAATGGAAGATACCTTTATCACTTATTTTGGGTCACATGACGTATTGACCAATCCGGTTCAGTACAATAGAACGTTTATTTCGTGGGGGGTCATGTGAGAATCCTCAGAAGCATAATCGTACAAGAAAAACTCTGAGGTGATTATTTTGACGATTACAATAGTTTTTCCTACCAGAGAATTAAAATAGTCAAAGGGCGTCTCACGCTCAAAAAAACGTACTGCGATTTCGAAATTTACTATATTTTGGATGAAATCTGGGGAAATAATAAAGTTTCGGATGATTCCGGGCCTTTTTTTAATTTTCACTCGAGTTGGGCCAATTTTTTATATAAGTGTTGTGAGGTAAAGGAATTTAAATGGTGCTTCTTTGGGTAATTAAAAGTAAAAATCTGTTCGTAAACATGTTCTAAACTGGTTAGAATTTAAGATTTGGGATATTGAAAATTAAAAAACATCTTTTATTTTTTAAATTTAGCTATTAACATGGAATAACAATATGACCATTGGCTATTCTATTTTTATCTTATAGCGCTCGCTTTTCCTTACTTACCTCGCAACGGGAAAGTATTCTAGTTGCAAAAAAACAGTTTTCGCAGTTCCCTCGGTTAGTCTGTATGTCTGTCCGCGACAAGGCTCAAGAACTGCTTGTCCTATTTTCTTCAAGATTTGGTTAAAAATTAAAAGTCATATGATGATGACATAGTATCATTTTGGTAAAAATCCAATATGGCAGAACAAAATGGCGGCCTATTGAAATGTTAAAAAATTCTTACTAAAAAACTGCTTATCTATTTTATTCGAATTTTGCAGAAAAATTAGGTGTGACGTGACCATCAACTGATAAGTTTTACTACAAATCCAAAATGGGGGCCTAATAAAATGTTGTGTGTCAATGCAGAAAACTACTACATCGATTATGTTCAAATTTTGCTCAAAAATCAAATATTATATAGGGAACTGGTATATTATATAGGAATGAACTGGGAAAATATCTGAAAAAAGTACTTATCGGATTGATTGATGACATCCCCATTATAAATATTTATTACTAAAAATGTATGAATTGCTCACTTAATATAAATTTTTAATCAGATCTGTATAAATATTAAAATTCGCTCGCATTCTAGGCATTCCTACTCTCATTTTTTAAATATTTACTAAAAATGTATGATATGTATTTTCAAATACCCCCAGATGCCTACTTTCTTTCAGCCAAATCTACACAAATGTTAAAATTCCGCCGCCATGTTGGCATTACAATCTTAAATTTTTAAAATGTTGACAAAAATTCATGATGTGCAGTCTTAAATACCACTAAATGCCGAATTTTAATCAAATCTACAAAAATTTTAAAATTAATCTGCTATGGTGGTGCCGCCATTTTTAACTCTCAAATATTGACTAAAATTTCATAACTTTTATTCTTAAATACTTGTAGATATTTAAGCCGATTCTGTACAAATGACAAAATTCGTTCGCTATATTGGCGCCACCATTTTGATTTTTGTTGTGCATTCTTAAATAATCCCCAGAAATGTTAAAATCATCCGTCCGACCTGTTGACATTGTCATTTTGACACCGCTATTTTGAATTTTTAAATGCTGACACTTTTAAATTTTCCTAGCCACCGATTTTCAGTTTTAGCTACACAAGTAACAAAATTCGTCGACCGTATTGGCGCCGCCATTTTGGATTTCTAAACGTTGACTAAAAAAATTCGGATTTTTTATATCCGAAAGTGTATGCATGTCAAATTTGAAAATAATCGGTAATGGGAGTGCTGAAAAATCCATTACAAGATTTGATCTAGACATACAAACTTACAGTCAGACGCATAGGAAGCCCATAAAAGCGCGTTAAAAGCATTGATTTTAGTTTAAAACTCTAACACCAGTATTCACTAAAGAGGTTTAACTTTAGACAAGGTCTAACTTGACAGTTACAGGTTTAAGATGCCATTTTCAACAAGTGAACGAATAATTTTTCTACATGTCACAATTAAAAAATGAGAGTGACAAATGACAAACATAACTGAAAACTAAAGTTTAATAATATATAAATAACTAATTTCCTTTTAAACTTACCTAACTTAATGGTTTGATTTTAGATAGTGAACTAGAGAACGATTATTTCTTTGAAATTTGTAAAAAACCTATTTTCTTCATTAAGAAATAGATAAGAATCCTTCTTTTCGTCAACGATAAGGAAGCATGGCCCATTTCTTCATTTTCGTACATCAAATATTTTAACAGGTCGTCATTTTCTTTCGCCATATTGAATTCATATCAATATTTTACCAGTTTTTTTTATATCAGACGTAATTTTAAATAAAATTAAAGTTAATCGAGTAAGTGGATTTTTCAGCTCTACCGGAACAGACCGACCGACCGACAGTAATGGAAAAAAATAAGGATCCGTAAAAACCCAGAACGATAATTTTTTCACGATTAATGATATTCCCTTATGCGGGAAGTGAAAACTCACGCCGTCACTGGCATTCGTCAATAAATGGCCACGGCTTGGTCATGGGCCATCACCACTTCTTGTTTTATTGTAAACATTGGTCGATAGAATGTGAAAAATAGGGGAACCATGTTGGCGCATACCCCTAACGTAATTTATGAATAAGTTGTGATCTCTACTTTAATTCTTACTCTAAGGGTAGTACCACCTTAAGCTTGTATTACCGTGTGTGTTTAAAGAGTGCCACGTCTAAATATTTTCTATTAACGCGACAATATTTACCGATGTTACTTACCTATCACCATCGACGAGTACCTGGAAGTACCACAAAACAAGTGGGTTTGCAGGTACTACTATAACAGGATACAAGAAAAATTAAGCAGTAGACTTTTATGTATGTATACGCAGAGGTAAACAAACCCATCTGTTGGTTGTACAGCTAGCACAAGGCAAAAACGAAAAACCATAGGTGCAAGAATTAAAACGTTATATTATAGTAAAGCTTATAAAAAGTATCTAAATGCAAATAACCATCACTTTTCCTAGATTTCGGTAAAAACGTAAATGTTTTACCCTTATTAAAAAACTACGGAACTAACTGTCGAAAAATAGTAGGCACCTTAAAAGCAAATTCCAAATGTTGGAAGAGAAATATTATTTATTATCACAAGGTTTGATAGGTTTACTTATCGATACATAGTACCAAACGTACGTCTCTCCTTCAGTAGGTAGTCGAGAATAGGTACCACAAGTGGGTTTAGGGGTACCGTAAATAGCAGGTCGCCAGAAACAGGTAGATATAAACAGGTGTTCAGAAGGTGCAATTAGTATTCGCAATCAGAATTACGAAAGTCATGTTTTGGGCGTGGCAAGACAAACCAATTAAATTAAAACATTCGAAAAATGACAACCAATGAAAACAAACTTGATGTGCATATTTTATAACAATTAATAATATCTTATAAATGTCAAAGTAAATTGTATTAAGATGATTTTGGTTATAAAAATATTTTTAAAAAAAATATTACACAATTACACATTTTAAATTTTCACTTCAACAGCGTTAAAGCGTTTTAACTTTTATATAGTTACAATGGCTTTTCTGACAGTCACTTTTTTTGGTGTGTGTACAAGCTATATATACACAATTTTCTTCGTGATATGGTTCAAAAATTTAACTGGCGAATTTCAAAAGTTTTTTTGTACTGTACAATGGTACAGTATAATATATTATAACATATAATGTATGTTTATTTTTACTCTCGATTTTTATTATTTTGGAAATGCACTCATTTTGACTATGTAAGCCGAAAAAAAAATCCAATATAGTAGCGAACTCTTTTAAATATTTTTCATGTTACAACATTTACACACACACACATATATTTATATATATATATATATATATATATATATATATATATATATATATATATATATATATATATATATATATATATATATATATATATATATATATATATATATATATATATATATATATATATATATATATATATATATATATATATATATATATATATATATATATATATATATATATATATATATATATATATATAAATATATGTATATATATATATATATATGTATATATATATATATATATATATATATATATATATATATATATATATATATATATATATATATATATATATATATATATATATATATATATATATATATGTATACATATACATATACATATACATATACATATATATATATATATATATATATATATATATATATATATATATATATATGTTGATTTTTACTCCTTCACGGATGGAAAAATACAATGTGTTTTCATTCCGAGTGTACATCACTTCACTACTGTCGTTCTGAAAAGAACAGTTTTGCTGACTTCAGATTTTCACTACTGTCGTTCTGAAAGAACTGTCGTTCTGAAAAGAACAGTTTTGCTGCGACGCTTCGTTTTATACGTTATATCTGCGCAAAATCAGATTTGTTGTTGCGCTAATTGCGCTTGAGTTTTTGCCATTTTAGATTTGTCGATTATTGTCTTCCATACTTTTGTTTTTTTTAATGATTCGTCCCTTTTATTCAAATCACCTTGTTTTTCAATTTCTATGGCTTCTCGGATTATTCTGGTCTTATAATGTTCTATATTGGCAATCTCCCTACACCCCTCGAAATTTATTTTATGGCCAGTTTCCTAATGATGTAGGAATAAAGCTGAGGTTGTTTGTTTATTTCTGATGCTGAGTTTATGCTCTTCCACTCTTGCTGATATTCGCCTGTTAGTTTGCCCTACGTATAACTTTTCACAGTCCTGGCACGGAATACTATACACTCCGTGGTTTTCCAGTTTGATTTTATCTTTTGGGTTTCCGAGTAGTTTACCTATAGTTGTTTGTGGCTTGTGTATTGTTTGTACGTTGTGTTTCCTCAAAATTCTTTCGATTCTGTCTGTTGTGCCTTTTACATATGGTAAGACTACTCGTTGCTTTCCCGGTTCATATTTTTTGTTGTTCGTTTTTCGGGAAACCTGTGCATTAATAGCTTTCTCTACGGTGCGATTTGTGTAGCCATTTTTCTTTAAAGCACTAGATATTACCTTAAGTTCGTTTTGTCTCGTCTGTGTTTCAGTTAGTCGCACGGATCTAGATATTAGAGTATTTGCCACAGCTTGAATTTGTGCTGGGTGATGATGTGATTTTGCATTTAAATATCTGTCTGTATGTGTTGGTTTTCTATACACGGTGTAATCGAAATGTCCGTTATGTAGTTTTGTGACCAAAACATCTAAAAATGGTAGTTTGTTGTTTTCCTCTAACTCTAGAGTAAATTGTATTCTGGGGTGGATTGAATTTACGTGAGTCAGAAATTTTTCGAGCTCTGCATGACCATGTTGCTATATAATAAATACCAACACTATGGAAGACAATAATCGACAAATCTAAAATCGCAAAAACTCAAGCGCAATTATCGCAACAACAACAGCACCATTCGGAAAACATAAATAACGATCAACGCCTGCGCAGATATAACCTTCGGCCCCGAGTGGGGCTATAAAAGGAAGCGTCGCAGTCACCAACACTTCAGTCTCTATTCGGACGCGAGAAAGAAAGCTTCGAAAATGCCAAATGTGATTTTGGCGAAACGTCAGCAAAACTGTTCTTTTCAGAACGACAGTAGTGAACGGATGTACACCCGGAATGAAAACACATTGTATTTTTCCATCCGTGAAGGAGTAAAAATCAACACTATACACCTCTACGGGGAGGAGATTTTCAAGACAATCAAGATGTATGAGAAACTGAGAGGTAAGAAAACTAATCTTTTATGTGATCTAACCTTTCAAATTAAGTGTCGTGACAGCGATTTACTTCCTACTTTTACACGGTTGTCTTATCATACTAAAACTAGAAAAACTAACACCATACTTCAAAATGCTAGTAAGGCGTTATTAAAAGAACAAATCCATCAAACTAGAAAACAACTAGCCGAGACAGAGAAAGAACTTTTAAAGTTACACCTACTAAGTTACATCATTCACCCTTTATTGTGGAATCGCATAGAAACTTTGGCTCTTTGGCGAACAGAATCAAATAAGAATATTAAGACAGATAAACTTTCGAAAAAGTATGGCAATCTTCTAAGAAAGTCGAATCAGCCACAAAGATCATCAGTAGACGTCGATAAATTAGTACATAATATATCATCCTACAGTCTCTCAGAAAGTGAAAAATCCGTACTGAGTAAGGGTTTTAATTTTGCGATATCTCCTAAGGAAATCCCTAAAGAAGAAATAATAGCTGGAGTGGAAGCTGTCCTTGACTCCTCTGAAGAAACAAAAGCAGAGGAGATTCGACAAGGGGTGGCAAGAATTTTAAGATCAAGCAAAACACCAAAACAAAACCTAAATACCACTGAACAAAGGACCCTAATAAACCTTCGAAAAAATAAAGACGTCACAATCTTTCCAGCAGATAAAGGAAACGCAACTGTGGTTATGAATACTCAAGATTACGTACAAAAAATGCAGGAGATCCTACAAGATAATTGTTATAGGCCTGTTCCAAGGGACCCGACAACGTACCTAGAAAAAACAGCTAAAAATAAAATAAAAAGTTCGCCAATAAACCCCGAAATTCAACAAAAAATCATACCACGGGAAAAGTCGAGCAGATGTCCTAAACTCTATGGTTTACCAAAAATACACAAACCAGGGGCACCTATCGGACCTATTGTTAGTGCTGTCAATTCGCCGCTACAAAAACTGGAGAAATACCTTTCTGAAATTATGCAACCAACTGTAGAAAAAGCTGATTCATTTGTAAAAAACTCGGAGCATTTCACTCGAATTATACGAGATATCGTTCTTGAAAAAAACGATATCATAGCAAGCCTAGATGTCAAATCGTTATATCCCAGTATTCCCATCGACGAAGCATTAGACAAGATTGCTATGAACGAGGATTTCCAGGCACATATAATAGAACTATCGGAGCATTGCCTCAAAAATACTTATTTTTCTTTCAACGGGCAAATGTATAAACAAATGGATGGTGCTCCAATGGGGTCCTCGCTATCACCAGTAGTCGCGAATTTATTTATGATATACTTCGAGAAAGCAAGTTTAAAACCCAAATTATGGATTCGTTATGTGGATGACATATTTATTATATGGCAACATGGTCATGCAGAGCTCGAAAAATTTCTGACTCACGTAAATTCAATCCACCCCAGAATACAATTTACCCTAGAGTTAGAGGAAAACAACAAACTACCATTTTTAGATGTTTTGGTCACAAAACTACATAACGGACATTTCGAATACACCGTGTATAGAAAACCAACACATACAGACAGATATTTAAATGCAAAATCACATCATCACCCAGCACAAATTCAAGCTATGGCAATTACTCTAATATCTAGATCCGTGCGACTAACTGAAACACAGACGAGACAAAACGAACTTAAGGTAATATCTAGTGCTTTAAAGAAAAATGGCTACACAAATCGCACCATAGAGAAAGCTATTAATGCACAGGTTTCCCGAAAAACGAACAACAAAAAATATGAACCGGGAAAGCAACGAGTAGTCTTACCATATGTAAAAGGCACAACAGACAGAATCGGAAGAATTCTGAGGAAACACAACATACAAACAATCCACAAGCCACAAACAACTATAGGTAAACTACTCGGAAACCCAAAAGATAAAATCAAACTGGAAAACCACGGAGTGTACAGTATTCCGTGCCAGGACTGTGAAAAGTTGTACGTAGGGCAAACTAACAGGCGAATATCAGCAAGAGTGGAAGAGCATAAACTCAGCATCAGAAATAAACAAACAACCTCAGCTTTATTCCTACATCATCAGGAAACCGGCCATAAAATAAATTTCGAGGGGTGTAGGGAGATTGCCAATATAGAACATTATAAGACCAAAATAATCCGAGAAGCCATAGAAATTGAAAAACAAGGTGATTTGAATAAAAGGGACGAATCATTAAAACTACCAACAGTATGGAAGACAATAATCGACAAATCTAAAATCGCAAAAACTCAAGCGCAATTAGCGCAACAACAACAGCACCATCCGGAAAACATAAATAACGATCAACGCCTGCGCAGATATAACCTTCGGCCCCGAGTGGGGGTATAAAAGGGAGCGTCGCAGTCACCAACACTTCAGTCTCTATTCGGACGCGAGAAAGAAAGCTTCGAAAATGCCAAATGTGATTTTGGCGAAACGCCAGCAAAACTGTTCTTTTCAGAACGACAGTAGTGAAGTGATGTACACCCGAAATGAAAACACATTGTATTTTTCCATCCGTGTAGGAGTAAAAATCAACATATATATATATATATATGTATATATATATATATATATATTTTAATAAAGATGTGTGAAAACGCATTTTTATCGATTTTTATTATTTACTCTCCGCATGATGATGCTAATACATACTTTGCCAAATTACCTATGGGTCTGCAGCCGGAAACCACCGGAGCCCCAATAGGTAGCGCTAAGTGCTACACTTAGCATGTAGTACTGTTTCAGTATGATAGACGTTTCGATTTTGTAATATCGAGCAATCTGTTATTTTAGATCTCAGATGAGGGTAGTGGCCCAATCGCAGGAGGGTACCCTGTGACATAATCGAAAGCAATTCTTCTTGTAGGCCGTTTTGCACCTACCGAAATTATATATTTCTGATATTCTACATATATCTTTTCTGGCCAAGAACTTTTGATAAAGATGTGTGAAAGCGCATTTTTATCGATTATATATATATATATATATATATATATATATATATATATATATATATATATATATATATTTATATATATACAACGTGTTCTGCATCGCAGCAGACACAGTAATCCATTTTGGTCAATTGACGATAGCGATTTTGCTCTTATTAGAGCTCATCAGGCTGCCATAGACTAGTGAGCCCCGTGTAGGGCAAAGGCACCAAATGACATCACAAAAACAACTACTCCGCTCGCTAATACCACGACCGGCATTGAACTACACTGTGAGCCCTGGCTTTCGTTGGGAGCATTAAACGATAGTATAATCTTATTCCACGTACATCAACGTCATAACAAGGATATGATCCCTATCTTGAACATGTTCTGCATCGCAGCAGACACAATGATCTATTTTAGTCAAACGACGATTGCGATTTCGCTCTTATTAGAGCTCATCAGGCCCCCATAGACTAGCGAGCCCCGTGTAGGGCTAAGGCACAAAATGGACTCACAAAAACAACTACTCCGCTGGCTAATACCACGACCGGCATTTAATTACATTGTGGCCCTTAGCTTTCGTGGGGAGCATTAAATAATAGTATAATCTTATTCCACGTACACCAACGTCATAACAAGAAGTTTGAATTTGTACTGGGTGATAATGTGAACTGATATGTACTGTGCCATGAGGTTATTCTTTTATTCAACTAATCTATCTCCGCACACTGCTCCTCTCGTCACTTATTCTTTTTGCTTTTGTTTTTCATTGTTTTCCTGTATACTGTCGATATATTCAATAACCAACATCAGAAATATTTACAAATATTCAGTTGATTTACTAACTTTCAAAATAAAAATCCGAACTAGCTGCTACTGGTACCGGCGAGACGCTTCTCTCATACGGGACCCGACAGTACCACCAAAACAAGTGTGTTTACAGGTACTGTAATAACAGGTTTTCAGAAAGCACAGGTAGTTAAATACGTCCGTGTATTACAGGTAACCTGTGCAGAACAAAAAGTTTTTGTGTTTGGCACACATAGACATTCTTTCTAGTGAAAGAAATGGTTTTCTTCAGGCCAGGCCACGTCGGCTGTGCACTTTACCCTGTATTACTAATTTTGTTGTATACCAAATCTTTCTTTATTTGTTGCTTATAACATATCCGACTGATTCTAATCTGTATATGTTTATTGCGTATATAGATTCTTCTTCTTCTTCTTCATTATTCAATCTACCATATCAGATCTACGATTTCTAGAATTAGAACTATCGGTCCAAGGCTTCTCTGTCTGCCCTCATTTTTTTGACGAGTATTCTCACCTTTACATTTATCACAATTTTGTAAAGTCTTAGTTTTAACATTTGTTCTAGGTGTTTTTATACGTAGTTAAATTGCCACTGAATTCATTGATTATTTGTTGTGCTTCAAGATATGTGCATTTAAAAATTTTCTGTCCCCTTAATATTATAGCTTGTGTAATCGCCACATTTTGTTTTGCTTACGTTGAAATAAAATTTCCATTGGTGATTTATTGTTATTAAAGCGCTCTCTAAAAACCCCCAGCCTATCATCAAACATGATTTTGAAATAGGCTTATCGAATCTTGTTTAAGACCTTCTAAGTATATATTTTAAGTTCTGTCTTACCCATCGTTAAATTTAGATGCACTAATTTTGATGTTCGCCAACTTATTCAAACACAAGTCTCCTAACGTTCCTATGTATTTCTTGTTAAGATCTACATATTTAAGAGCTCCAGCACCTATGAATTCGAGCATAAGCTTTTATCGGTTTGAACGAGTCAAACCTTTGTAACCAAATTTAAGCCCTTGTTCTATTAATTATTTGCCTTGAAAATTTTACATGAATGTACTCTAAATCTGCAAATAGATAGACAAGTTACTGACACTAATCCATTCCACTTTTATTTTATATAATGCAATAACTATCGCAATTACTTGGAGGTGCCGACTGAAGTGGGGGCGCTTTCAGTATAAACCTGATATTATGTTGCAATAAAACGTTTTAGCAGCAGCGCCAATAGATTTGCCCGACCTTACTAAGAAAGACAGAGGCAAACCGTTGAGGAACCGTACAGTGCCAAACTAAAACTTGACCAACTTCTATAACCTTGTTACATCTAGAGGAATAAAACGCGTTTTTCGTTTCGGGTCGTCGGTTTTTTTAATTTTGTGCAGACCGACCAGACGACGCCTATTCTTCAATTTTGTATATATTAAAGTACTCTGAAAATAAATTCACTAAATCTATTTCTCCACACTGCTCCTCTCACCACTCATTCCTTCCATCTTCTCTCTGTCTTGGTTTCTCCTCTACAATCTATTTTGTTTTGTCTACGTTGAGATTTAGTTTATATTAGTGATTTCTTTTGGTAAGTCACGCGCCCATAAAAAACTAAAGACCTTTTATATGATGATTATAAAGCATTGCGCATATAATGTTTATCAGGCAAAAAGCAGCAATTAAAATACCTTTGATATCAATTTCTAAGTCTAAGCCTTATCCTAAACAATTTGTTATTAACTTTCTTGTTGGCAAAGCGATACAGATTCAAGTCTCCGATAATTTGTAGGTATTTTTTGTTTGTATCTACTTATTTTACGATCTCCATTAGTTTTGAATTTTATTTTTCATTGATTCCAGTCCATTCGTTCCTTTCACTTTAATATGATTTGACATACCCAATAATAAAACGAAAATAAAATTTTTAATGATCAAATCAAGCCTCGGCGCTGGTTGTTTTCGTCTTTTAACTAGTTGGCTGTATTGATGAAATTTTTTAGTCAAAAAACTTGTCTACCTACGGTTGGCCAAATTTCATTTGCTCAAACAAACCACAAGCAATAATAAAGGCAAGATTTTAATAATTACATTCCCGAATTCCCTCTTCACACATTTACGTGATTTTTTGTGTCTGAATGTACAAGTCCTTTCAACTGTTTTTATGTCTTTTGGGATACAGGCGCCATATTTTAAAGCAATTTCTTAAAGCATGCTACGTTATCTCGCACAATATGCTGATTACGAAACTACCCCTACATCACTCTGAATACTGAATAAAAATCGTACAAAATGGTCAAGCCATCGTGGATAAATCTGTACATACATGAAGAAAAAAGAAAGGTAAAATTGAGAATGATCTCTTTTTTTTATAAAAGAAAACAAGTAAAAAATAAGAGTAAATTCATTCACTAATTCGCCTAAAAGCAAAATTTACTTTCGAAAGGGAAATCGATTTACCGTTATCCACTTATCAGGGAATCAGAAGGAGGTACGTATAGATTTAAGGTACCAGTTCCACTTTCCCTTTCAAAATTAAAAACGTATTTTGGTATGTCAAAGCAAGCACCATTATGAAAAAATAAATGCTGATGGAAGTTTACTGGCTTCTTACTCAGGCGCTTAGTCAGGGAGGCGGGACTTGAGGGTTTTAAAACCCGCCATCCTACGAAAACAAAACATCTTGATCATCATAATTGGATTATTGCAATGATTATTTTCTTGCCATCAGGTAT
This sequence comes from Kuschelorhynchus macadamiae, assembly GCA_030620095.1. Classification (NCBI taxonomy): domain Eukaryota; kingdom Metazoa; phylum Arthropoda; class Insecta; order Coleoptera; family Curculionidae; genus Kuschelorhynchus; species Kuschelorhynchus macadamiae. The sequence goes on along the minus strand of JAUTXW010000011.1, from coordinate 884,626 downwards.
CTTTTTACTGTCTTTATTCCAATTCCAGATTCCAATAATAACGGTATTTGTTGAGAAGTTCTTTGCAACACTGAAAATAATGAACACTAAAAGAATCCTCTCACTGGATTCTCTCGCTTAACAAAATTTCGTCGCAATATGAAGTAACCTTTTTATAGAGGTTCACACAAGAAGAGGCAATATAACATTAGCATTGTGGGTGTCCTATTCTCTCATCACAAAATTCATTCTATAACTTCTCTGGATGTCATAAGGCCAGATTAAGGGTTGTAAGGGCCCGGGACCTTACAACTTACTTATAAACAATTAATAGGAAATTATTGTTTGTAGTCGGAGCACTGAATGTATTTTTAAAATCAGTTTGCTAATTCGCAATGCTAAACCATTATTAGTTACGATATGCCTATTTACTGAATACATTCGAGAAATTGACGCTTTCTTATTCAAAGGCACGAACTGAGTATTCGAAATTCCGTTCTGGAGCAATCATAAAAAAACATTTAATATATTTAAGTAAAATTGTAAAATTAATAAATAGATGAACATACAAAAAAGAATTATTACTTTTAATATCCAAAAAAATCATAAAAGCATCTAATCTATTTGAAATATTCTCTTAAAACTATTAAATATACTCTACAGCTACTTCTACGTTTTCTATGTTATGAACAATAAATGAAAAATACTGACTAAAAAGTCCTTACAAATTAAACATTTTCCGCCATTGAGAATATAATTCACAAATGACACGTTAGATTTGATCTAAGGGAGAGAAGTTATGACAAAAAATAATACAGTCAATATGCATATTTCAAAAAAAAGTCTCACGGGCAAAAGAATTTATAAACATGTTCTTTTGAGCCATTTAAATGCATTCTTATGCCGCCATAGTAAACGGTGTTTAAGCTGCTATTTAAAAAAATTGCGGTGCGAAATCAATTTTTACCGTTTTTTCAACAGTCCACTATACAGTTCAAATAAAAAATTTTTACTGCTTATAACTCCTGGCTTTCACACATCTTGCATCGACTTAACTTGTTTTAAACCGAAACATGGCCGGAACAGGGTTGCTTAAACTTCTTATTTCTTCAACAATTTTTCTCTTAACTTTTTTAATATTATTGTTTCTTTCTCTGTAAACTATGTCTTTCAATTAGCCCGAAATGAAGGTACCCATGGACATTAGATCTGTGCTGTTCGCGGGCTACTTGATTGTTCCATATCTCCCTATCCACACTTGATAATTATTTTGAAGAAAGTCTCTTACTGCCACAATATTATGGGGGGGGGGGTTCCGTCTTGTTGCGAAATTATCCTTTGTCGAGTTTGGTTCAGTGGTAGTTCATTGATAAAACGCCCAAATTGATTTCCCAAAAGTTCCAGATATCTTAACCCATTTAACTTGCTACGGATAAAAACCGGATCTGACACCTTATGCACCAAAATGCTGCTCGAAATTTGTATTGAGAATCGTCCTTGAAAAATAATTAGCTCCACAGCTTGTAGATTTTTATCGGACCAAATATGGCAGTTTTTTCGATTATAAATACCGGAATATATATTGCCTCAGAGGTCCATACAATTTTATTGAAATCATCTGGATCTTGATTAAGACTTGCTCTTATAATTTGAACAAATTCCTTCTCTTCTTCTTTTTTGTTCGTTTTTTAACTGGCCTAATTTTAAAATCGTGTTATCCGTTTTGCTCTAATGTTCGTTAAACTGCTCCATAACTAACTGTTCTGTTTTGTGGTCCATACGTTATATCTCTGATACAGTCTCCGACACATTTTCTTGAATATAATGTAATATAAGATATTTCTTAGAGACGGTGTTTCTTGCAATAACTTTTTTGTATGATTTATAGTTATTACCGATAGTATTCTCTTACCAATCTGAACATTTTCCCTATACTGTTCTCGTGTTATTTTTATCCTTGAAATAAAGCTCGATCATTTTGAACCTATCAGCAATCGAATGGCTCATGGTGTAAGTATTAACACTAAATAAAAATGAGTCAAGCAGTAAACCAGACTTCAAACATCAATGTCATGATATACGAAAAATAAACCCCTGTTTGTCTAAATAGGTAACCAATAATTATATTCAAAAAATCGTGACATTTCGTAATTCTAAAACCTTCCATATTCCAAAAACCGTTAATTTTTGATACATGGTATATTATATTTTAAAAAACAAAGTTGGTACTTACCTTGCATTTTTTGAAATACCTTGTATACAATAAAATATAAGCATATGAAATATCGGAACATTTTTTTCTAATTTCAAAAATAACCGAGGTATTTACATTTAACGAGTTACCTGGATCACCTTGTACAATATTTCCATTTTCTAAGGGGCGCAAGCGCCCACCTTTCCTCCCCTTTGCGGCCGGTATTGTAGCCTTTTATAATACAATATTTTAAACCAAATAGCGATATAGCGGCGAGAACATTGTTCCAAGTATCCGCTCGTTAGTATTGGCGATTAAATGTGCCTGTTTGATTGTATATTTGTAGAATATTAGATTTTTGAAATTTTAGTTGGAAAATATTCTATAAAGAATTTGTTTTATAACATGGTTTAGCGCACTGGTCTTTAAAAAAACTAGACAGAATGCGTGCAATAAAATCATCAATGTAACCGAATTGCGGTCCCATTAGGCCCAAAATCTAAAGACCTGAATTGAGGTTAGAATTACTTTCTAGACATCAAGCCCCGTATTAAGCACCGGAATTGAGGTTTATTCCAAAATATAAATATAAATAATTAGACCGACATGTTTTTGACATGACAAAGTTATTGTTCCCCCGGGTTACCGCCAGGTTTGTCAATAGACAAATCTCAAAAAATTGAGAACAAAACTATATTATGCCGTTGCAATAAATTCAAGGCCAGCCTCGTCGCAGAACAATACAGCCATGAATTAAAACTCCACCAAAACAGCATATGAACAGATATTAACTTTCCGATAATATTAACGAAAAAACAACATACTTTTACTAGAAACATTTTTTTTGTCGGATAATAAGACGTTGAAAAGTCGATGCGTTTAAAGCTTTTGAGTGCTCATATAATGAAGATTAATCCTTTTTCCTTCAATTAACGATAATATTGATATATGATTCGAACATACACTTGACATAATCATGCAACTTCCAATAAACACGTCAGTAAATGCAGAACAACTTTTTGTTCTCGCACCGCAATCGCTCCCGCGTTGACTTGAGTAGAGCCTTACATAAACTAGAATTACTCTGGTATCCTCTTAAGGAGACCAGCAAAAGATTTCTTAAGAATATGATTGTGCCTTTAAATGAAAATGTACTTTGATTTCCATATAAACTTTATACAGTCTATATTAATTTTGGGTCTTGGTCTTAAAGAACACTCCCCTTTTTATTAATTTACCAATAGTTATTTGCGAGTTTTTGCTTTGGTAGGTTCCTACTGCTAATACAAAAAAACAAAATACATCGGTTATTATGGATAACTATCCATAATTATCGATATATCGATAGGTATCAATGGTTAGCGATTGCTATAGATAGTAACTAGTCAAGACCAGGCACTTATTAAGTACATTGAGGACAAATGGATATTCGCATTTAAGGGTTTTTGAGTATAGTAGTAGTAAAAATGTATATATAATAAAACGCTATCGAAAATACCATATCTATTTTTAAAAAAATTTAAATAGGACTTTTTCAAAAAATACGGAATTAGAATAGATTACAACGCTGCAGGTTTTTCGCCAACGTCTCATGAAGTTTATTAAATCTTAATTTTTGGATATAAAAATATGAAAAAAATAAATAAAAAGTATTTATAACACGTTTACAAATTGATACTTTAATTTAAAAGAAAATATTCAAATTAGTCAAAGGAGAGAGGCTGGTAAAACCGAAGAAAAAAATCGCCTTGTGTTTTAACTGTATAAATATATTAGTCTTTGCCCGCTACTTTGTACTCGTAGGTTGTGAAGGAATATAAATATTGTGTTTTAAAAATCGGATTGCGTTTTGCTTAGACCTGGTTAGATATTTTTTTCAGGTGATGTGAAAAAGTGTATTTATATTAAAATTTAATATAAATTTAACATATATAAAACTAAAAGCCAGATTTTTTGGTTAACAAAACCACTTATATTCAATACGTAATACCATCAAGTGAATTCGTGCAAAATTAGCACCAGGTTTGTCAATAAAGCCATCATTAAAGGGTATACAAATAATAATAAATAAAAACTTTGCTAATATTTTAATATACTAGAAAAGATTGATTGACGGGCGGACAGAGAACACTCATATGTAGATGTCTATTTTTGCAAGCTAGAAGCAAATCCAAAAAATGCCCACAACTAAAGAGAAATAATTTATAGTTTTAAAAAAACTACAAAACATGCTTTTGTCATGATCAGATCAGCTCGATGGTATCAAATTATTGTATTGTCATTCGAATTACATATGCTTAAATTTCAAATAGTTACGACAAAATAAATGTTTCTCCACACAAACTTTGCCAACCCCGTTCACACCCTTAGAAAATAAATTTTCAATAATAATGAAACACGTGTTATTTTAATTCTTTTGAAGACTATATTTTCAAAGTGTCATCATCGTAACTTAATTTTTTTTTCTTCATATAAATTTACTACCACTGTGCACCCTTTTACGGATTACGGAATTTTGAAAAATCCCTCCTTAGTGCACCCCTAAGTTATTGAAGCAATATTTCCTCTAAATTTCAAATCTTAGATCCACCTGTTTAGGATGAGCGTTGTCTGTCAATCACTCAGTCAGTCACGGTACTGTTTGATAAGTATAGATCAAGATGAACAAGATGGTCTTGTTCTAAATACCATAAAAAGTTTATCTCCCAATTTTTATTGAAGTATCCATCGTTTCTCTTAGCTGTTGATATAGATATATGATTTCTCTTAAATTTTCAAAAAACATGATCTGCATTTTGTTGTCAACCATTAGGCATCGGCAAGGTAGTATTAATAATATGAACTTATCTTACATCCCAATCCAACTTGGGAAAGTTCTCTTCTTCAAAATTTTCTTACCTGTCATAATCAATTATTTTCATTTTTTACATGTTTTCATACAAAATATTAAATTACTTTAGAATATCTTGACTAGCTAACAAAAGTTCCTTCGATATGTATGACCATTAATCAAGAGTATATCACGCCAAAACCCAAATGAAAAATTGGTTTAGTTATTAATTTGGAAATAAACTATTTTATTATTTTAGAGTAGGAGATGTATATTAACCTAACAAGATAAGTTTTGCTTTGGATTAGAAAACCTCTAACGCATGTCTCGTGTCTGATTCCCGTCCTGTTCATGAATATAAAACATGCCCCTTATATTCCCAGAAAAAAAAACATTGGAAAGAATTCTCTTTTTGTTTGATAAAGCTCTAAAATTTGTTTAATATTTTGTAAATTTTCTGTATTTATTATTTGTTATTTCCTTAGCAATTCGAGTAATTATACTAAAGATGTTACGGAATTAACCTTGAAATAATGTAGGTACTACACCGCAATTAATAAATATTATTATATAACCTTGGGTATCAATAGACTAACAACCAACAGTACTGGTAGGTAGTACGTGTCACTCTCACTTTTGCAAGTAGATATTTGGGTACGAGAGAGGCAGGGTTCCATAAACGCTAGTAGATTAACATATTTAATAAAGCATTTACAGGACTGCCATGTAACATAATAAAGGTAAATATATAAAAAATATATTTAAAGAGTACTGGAAAGCCTAATTAATTAGCTTCAATTTATATAATCAAAAAAGCCCTACCCGGGTCACATCATTTTACTTAAACAGAAATGCCATTATTATTTGGACTTGAGCAAATTTAGCTAAACCTTGGTTAGGAAGCGATTATAACCGCCTTAGTAAAAGAAAAAAAGCCTTTTTATATACAAAAAAACGACATTTTCATACTTCGAGTAATTTTAAAAAATCCGGACCTTTATTAAAATTATTATTACAAATTTCGAAGAATCTTTTTCAGTCTTGTTTAAAGTTATCTTCGTTTTACTTGTTACTTGTTTCTCTATTTTTATTCATTAATATGTTTTTAATAATTTGATCTATTAAATTTTTAGATATAGTCCAAAAAGTTAAGAAAATATTAGCATTGTTATCTTAATATACATACATGATATGAGGCATAATCCGAAAAAAAATGGAAATTGACTATATATGAGGATCGAAATACTAAATAATAAAAAAAGAATAACATTAGAACACTACTGATCATATAGTTCAATATTGATTTTTTAAGCAGAGGAAAAGCCAAAAACATCATCTAAAATAGTAATATATCTTCTTCTAAAGACCTTTGTTTAAAAAGGTATATTTTGAAGATTGTTTTGATTTGAATTAAAATAGCAATTCGTAAGAAAGTTAATCTTCCAAGTGTATGTTATTCTGAAAATAAATTCACAATTTTAAGCATTATCTGTATCGACCAAGATTTTGTTTTATATATTTGAGGTGGCCCTCATATTCATATATATATATATATATATATATATATATATATATATATATATATATATATATATATATATATATATATATATATATATAATATATATATATATATATATATATATATACAGTGAAACAGTTTTCTTGGTTATTTTGGTCTTAATTTTATATACATAAAACGAAGATTTCGTTTATATGTAGCATTTTATTTACTTTCAAACATTTCGGCAAGCGTTTGCCTTCATCAGTGTTTCTAAGAAGGTAATCTCCGGCATCATAATAAAATATCAACAAAACCAAACATTCATAAACAAACTTTCTGGCACAGTGTACGACTTTTAGTTTTGAAACTTCACAAACATTTAAACATTCAAAAGTTAATATTCGACATTGGCGGCTCGCGGGTGAAAAAGTAACTGAAGTGCAAATGAAGCAAGAAAATATCACAATAATTTTTTCCAGAATTTTTTTTATATGTGGAAGGGGTAGAATATTTTTTTACGACTTACCTACATTTTGTAAGATACTAAATCAATTCTACTATCCTCCATAGCAGAAAATTGATTTATAACATCCTCAGAAAATGGATGAGTTGCCCTAATCTCCTCCAGAAATTCCTTTTGAATTGAAATCGCCTAGAGAAGTAAGTCTTTCTTGAGATATTGTATTTCTTAAATAAGTTTTTACACTTTTGAGGCAAGAAAAACTTCTTTGTACTGAAGGACTTGTCGACGGTATTGTCAAAATAAGGGAAAACACTTTATATGCTTTGGTTAAAATATCTTTATTTTCATTAATTTTTTTCACTTGCTTTAGCAGCGATATATTCCAGTTACTGTCATTGGCAAAAATAAGACCAAGCTCATTTTTAAGTCGTTGACTTTTTGAAAATATTTCCCCATATAACTGTAACAAATTTTCAAACGGGCCAAACATAAAAATGTAAGTTTTTCACAGTCTTGAAAGCTTAGTGTCATTTCCATTAAAATATGGTCCAATATTTCATAAAAAAGGTTCTATACTTAGCCCTAATTTCTTCAGGTGAAAGCTTAGCAAGCTCACGTTTGTAATGATTTATTTCTGTAATAGAATTTGCTTTATTAAACATCTTATTAAAAAAATGTTCATTTTTTTTTACAGAGCGCCCCACGACAGCGTTTTATATTGGATATGCTAAAATGAATGTCAAGCGATTTTTTTTGAAGAACGCAAATAGTATGTCCGTGATTGAAAAAATGTCATTAAACACTAATGCCAGAAACGTGAATTCAAAATCGTTCATCTCACCTAAAAATCCTCTCGCAAGCCGGATTGATTTTTCATCAGATTTGTCACAGTTTGTAATAAATTTAAAGACGTCTTTTAATTTATTCCAGTCTTGAACAATTACATTTTCTAACTTCGAATTTGAAGACCAACGAGTTTCTGTAATTGTTGCTATACGCCTCGTAGATGCAGATGTAAGAGCATACGTTCGTTTGGCTGAGTGATGAAAAAATGAGGAAATACCACTAAGACTTGCAAAAAAAATTCGACATTTAGAAATTTTTAAACTTTGCTGCATTATAAAGTTAAGACAATGCGCAAGACAATGAACAAATACAGCCTGCGGCGCTTTTTCTTTTTGTTTTTTAAAGGCCATTTAGATGGCCAGACATCACACTTGCGCCATCGTAACATTGCCCTATTCATTTATGTTTATAGTCAAATTGGTCCAAAATTTGATCCAATAGAAAATATAAATTCTCCGACGTTCTATCGGAGATGACATTATAAAATCCTAAGAATCTCTCGACTACTGAACCTTCTGAACACGTATCTTAAAATTGTGGAGCACTGGGATGTTTGCGTAATATCAGTGGTTATCCACTAGCACAGAAAAAACTGTGTGTTCATTATTTCATTTTTTACATGATCATTTAAATAATCAGAAATGCATTCAATTATTTCGTTTTGAATAGTTTTCGAGTCACCAGTAAAAACATTATTAATTTTTTCGTGATGATCTTTTAGTTCTCGAGAACTTCTCGATATTAATAAATCTAAAAGCTTTTTAAAGTTCTCTTTTATTGACTTATATATGTGCGAAAGACTATATATATATATATATATATATATATATATATATATATATATATATATATAATGTTTACTTAGGGTTCGTAGGGGGTAGAATTAATGGGTTTTTTCTTACATTGCAGTGCATAATAAATTTTAAAATATTTGACTGACCTATAGACGAAAATCCTTTAATCATCTAAAAAAATTTAAGTACATAAAACATTATTACACATATACAAATAAAATAATAAAATAAAAATTTTTAATTAAAAGTTTTTATTAAAGTTAAAAGAAAACTCCCTAGGAATATATCTGATATATATATATATATATATATATATATATATATATATATATATATATATATATATATATATATATATATATATATATATATATATATATATATATATATATATATATATATATATATATATATATATATCAGGGGCGTAGTGATGCCGCTTCGGGCCTGTGTTCGATGGAATCGCCGGGCCCTTTGCCGAATAAAAAACGAAGTATCTATTTACGTTTATTAAAAAAATATATAACGAACATAACAAAATCACAAAAAATTAAAATCAGTACAAGCAACATAACAAAAAATATAAAAAGAAATGAAATAACTGATCTAATTAAATTTTTTTTTCCTCGCCTTGTTATTTGCAAAAACCGAAACAATGGAAGATATATCTATTTTCCTCGCAATTTGGTTCTCAATTGACAGAATTGACAACCCCGAAAGTCTTTCCTGTCCCATTGTGTTTCTGAGAAAATTTTTTATTAATTTCAACTTAGAAAATGATCGTTCGGGTGTTGCTACCGATACAGGGATACTTAGGAAAATGTAGCAAGCCGTCAAAATTTCGCTAAAACTACTACAGGAACTAAAATTTTCAATTAAAATAAACTCCATTAAATCTTTAATGGATTTGATTCTACCTAAATCGCCCTTAAAACAACTTCTAAAAGAAACTAGTTGTGAAGAAATTATATCGGCAATATCATCGGAATATTTGGCGTACAATTCCTGGCCCATCGCATACAATTCATCATCAGAAACTGAATTATTATCTAAAACTTCCGCTGATATTCCGCGAAAAGTTTTATAAATTTCGCTTATTCCGGCCGTTCTATTTTGTAATTGAGATATTATAATATCTAACGTTGTATTAAAAACGTTTATTTTAAACCAGTCTTCGTTAGATTCGATTTGAAAATGATTTTTCTTTTCATTAAAAAACCGTTTGGGCCTTGTTATTCTTTTTTTTGAAAATTCCGCTTTGATCCCCCATTCCGCAGCCAAACTACTGGATTCACTAATTAATACATCAAAATTATTTCTTATCGTTTTGATATTTTTAAGCGCAGTAAGAAACATTTTTGATGCATGTTCAATGTTTTGCTGTTTCTTTTGCAAGAGTTTTGAAAGAGCGTCAGTTAACTTTAAAATTTTTGATTGGAGAACTATTAAAAAGACAGTTTCAAATAATTCAAGTTTGTTTTTTAAAGAATTAGCTTCATCAACTTCATTTTTATTATTAGAGGTCAATATAATTTGCGATAAAACTTTTAAGATATTCACAAACCTAAACCTAAGGGCGTCCAATGCATCGTGTCTCGATGACCAACGTGTTGGGTTTAATTTTTTTAGGGTCGTCTTATTTTTACTGACAGAGTTATCAAAACATTTACTTAAGAGGGCCCACCTTTTTATGCTGTGTCCAAAAAAAATGTAAATACTTTCAACCAAATCGTAAAAATTTCGAATTTCATTAACAGACTTAACGGAGTCATTAATTATTAAATTTAGGTTATGAGCCGCACAATGTACATATACTGCATTAGAAACAATTGCTGATATTTGAGCTTGTACACCTTTGTATAACCCACTCATGTTTGCAGCTCCGTCGTATCCCTGACCGCGAAGTTTTTCTAAAGGTATATCGTTTTCTGTTAATATTCTTAAAATAGTATTGGATAAAGCCGTTCCAGTTTGACTCTCAACTGGTATAAATCCTAAAAATGACTCATTTATTAATATTTTCGTTGGCTTCTCGTCTACGTACTCAACCGTAACAAAGCGGATAACAACACTTAACTGATCAATTTTTGAAATATCTTGCGTGGTATCCATTATAATTGAATAAAACGATGCTTTTTTTATTTGATCAATTATTTCATTTTTTACAGCAGTACTTAATAGTCCAATTATTTCATTTTGTATTGTAGGACTTAAATATGTAACTGATTTTTTTTTCTTATTCTCTAATAAAGTTTTTAAAACCAAATCGTATTCAGAAAGCAAATTTATAATAGATAAAAATGGTCCTGGATTTGAGGAATCCAAACTTTCGTCATGTCCTCTGAATGGCATATTACTAGAAGCCAACGTAAGTGTAACTTTAATAACACGTTCTAAAATTTGTCGCCATACGGATACTTCCTGTAAAATTTTTGACTCAAGCTCATGGTCCATTGTATCATTCCTTCTCCATCGGTCATAAACTGCACAAGATTCGTTATGGCTTTGCTTCTGCTCGTGCCTAGTAATTGCCTGATTTAGGTGGAACCAGTCATTAAATCCATTAGAAATACTATCTTTTTCTCTAGAAAACAACCAGCAAGGTTGGCAGTAGCATTGGTTTAAAATGGGCGAAAAACATAACCAGAGACGTTCGGTTTTTATTCCAGATTTATTAATTTTAGTATAAAAAAATGTAGAGAAACTTCTACCTTTCTCGTCTCGAATGAATGGTCCTAATGGTCGTGATGGCTTATTGTCAATAATAATTCGTTTTTGATCACTTGTTAATTCTCGTGTATAATATCCTTTATCAGTCTGGATTTCGTCTATTACATTAATAATAGCGTCTGATTCACTTACCAACGAGTCTAAAGTAGAGTCAATACTCTGATCAGCATTAATATTTGTATCAGAACTAATCGAAGAAATGTGCTTGGATTGCTCAGTGCATGGCTCTTGTGATTCTTGTGTATGAGTGTGCATTTCCGACGTCGGCGTCGTTTCTAACTGATAACTCTCGGTTAAGTTGTCACTATTGTCAACTACAATAATTTAAAAAAATGTAAGGGCTTTTTTATTTAAAAGAAAACAGACTTACCTTTTTTTGATATCGAGGCACTAAAAAAGTTTGTTATTCTAGGGAGTTTTTTGCTTTTTTCTTGTAATGCATCGCGTTCTTTACGCTTTTGCGCACCAGATTTATGCTTATAGGTGCTCATTCTAAAACAGAAAAATACCGTATTAAATAAAAAATAATATACTAATTTACATACGTACCTTTAGTAAAATTATTCCCAGATTCCAGTAGTACAGTCTATCAGTCCCAGATAGAATTTATTTATTAATTAGAAATAGGATCTAATTTAAAAACACCAAACACGAAAACGAAACACGTATCCAGTAAATCCACTCCACAAACTTTATTAAAACTAACGTTGTTTACCAGCCTTGTGTTCAGGGATTCCCCGATAAGCAGACGAAATTTTCGAAACAAAGCGACATCTAGACTCTAGAGGGTGTACGAAAGAAAACGCTTAATGCAGGGATCTTGAACAAGCATAATTGGCATACTATGGAGTGTTTCGGCCGTAAGCCCTACTAATGAAATTCTTTAAAAGAAACACGATACGCGAAAAGAAGTAAAAAATGGAGTTTTTAGAAAATATAAAGAAATCATTTAAAATCTATTTGGAAACGAATAAAGAATAGTTTTTTACTTAGGTACATAGTTGATTTTTATAAAATTAAAGTTAAATATTTTTTTTTACTTAATAGGAATCTTTGATATGTAGAACCGGTTCTCTTGAAGTACCGGGCCCGTGTTCCGCGGAACACTGGTGACTACGCCCCTGATATATATATATATATATATATATATATATATAAATATAAATAATAACTCAAGTGTTTATGCTAATAACTTCCACAATTTTTCGATAACAAAACATTTAACCAACTAAGCTGCGGGCCACCTCAAATATATAAAGCAAAATCTTGATCCAAATTAAAACGTTAAATCTCAGAAACGGGGAAAGATATTTTAATAGGCTTTTCAAGATCTTAGGCCTTGTAGACTAGGCTAAATGTTTAGTAGCTTTGGTAACTTCAGAGGTTTTGCTAGTCCGGGTAATTTTAAAAAATCTCATCTTAGTAGTAATCATGGAAAAAATTAATACATTTTTATTTTATTTTACACAGTTGTTCTGGAGATTAAATAAAAAACAATTTAATTTATATTGCGTTTACCCTGTAGCTTTAAAATTTGTTAAATATATTGTATAGGTCACCAAAAAACTATACAGAGTATGCAAAAAATTTTTAAATTCGATAAAGACATGATTTTAATAAACAAATCGCCAATACCTTAATATGATTATTGAGATCGGTATCCGAAAACCAAATCAGTCTTTTTAGCATGAAATAGTTTGAGACATTTTTTGACAACTCTTTAATTATGATTTGCCATAGCACTAGAATTTGTATGAAGTCTGTTAGGATTATGTCTAATCATCCAAATTATTACAGGAATTTTTTTAGCAATACATAATTGCCCAAATACATAAAAGTTAAAGACCAGAATGAGGAATTTGAATTTGCTGTAAAATGGCCAGAGACGTCGTAGTAAAAAGTTCTAGACGGTTAAATGGGTTCCAAACCGGAAAAAATAACATTTTGTACATTTTTTCAAAAATTATTTAGTCGCTTTACTGACATTAGTCTTAGTATAATATGAACCAAAAATATGAGATATATGAAAAATAACTAAAAAAATATTAACAATTAACGCGTGTATTGCGTGTAAATATTAACAATTTAACACGCAATACACAAATACAAAGCGTTTGCGGAGCCCTGTTTCTATAAATGTTTCTAAATTTTTCTGAGATAAATCGCCTTTTTAGAGTTTTGGACATGAATTAATTTATACCCTGAATACTCATTTTAATTAATAATATCGTTTGGTAATTTAGATGCATTGTGTAAGTACATTACACAATAATTAAGGTTTATATGAGGATGACCGGGTTACATTTCGGTAAAAATCCAATGCGGCGAAACAAAATGGCGACTTAGTGAAATGTTAAAAAAATATTACTAGAAACTACTAATTCAATTTACCTCAAATTTCGCACAAAAATCAGGTATTACGTAGAAATAAACTGATATAATTTTTATAGGAATCCAAGATGGCGCAACAAAATGACGGCTTAATAAAATTTAATATTTAAAAAAAACAGCTTGAAACTACCTATTAGATTGATTTCAAATTAAGGGTGATATAGAGATAAACGTGATACATTTCTACCAAGACTCGGCAAGCGGCGCGGGCAGTACTCGTAAAGATGTATAAGAATAAAAAATCTGCGTCCAAGGAACCTAAAACGCAAAGTTGCGTGATTTTCTCCCTATGAAGGAAGTAAAAACGGTGAAACTCGTCAATAAAAAATTCTCTTTATATTTAAACCATATTTTCCCACTTTAGTGGGTTGCCCTAGATTATAAACGAGACCCTTAAAGATACTTTATTTTCATAACGCTTTATATAAAAAGAAACGGTATATCAGAGCAAAATTTTCTTCTTTTTTGCATATAAAGGTATTTTTTTGCACTATATAAGGTTACGTTAAGGGGATGAAATGGCGCCCTAGAAACAAAATTAAAGTTTTACATTGATTTTATTTTTAAAACAATGAAACAGGCCAAATTTGTTTTATTTTTTGTGTATTGTGACGCTCTCCGTAAGATCGTTGATCTTCGGTAAATATCGGTCACGGTCGGTTATATCACCTGGTTATCCAATGGTTAAATCTCAGACTGGGTCACCCTTTGTTGTTACTAGATTGTTGACGCGTCCATTTGCCAGATTGCTCCCCGTCCGGGGCTTACTCGCTTTATCCGGCGACCCTCGGAGCGAGATACACCTTATTCCGGTTTGGGGACGTTATCGGTGGGATGTCTGGATGGCGAGCTCTGAGCTCTCGGTCACCCCATGTATTTCAATATCTTTGAATTTATCTTTCTTTAAAACTTTTCTAATGCATCTTGGCTTCCACTAGATGCCCCTTGAGAGTACTACTGATATCACGAGATGACCCTTTCTTTTAAGCTATCCCCTTACCCCTCCCACTCCCACCACGTAGCGGCCGTTACGCTAAAATTCTATGTAGAACTGCGGCAGACGAACGGGATAGAATGCAGGAACAACTAGGCCTCACACGTTCACAGCGTCTGCTCCCTTTCTAGCGGGGTCGTTAGTTTCCACACTGAGCGGTTGAGTCTCCCGTTTCCCCCCGAAATAAAGCAGCAAAACCGAACACGTGGCACCACTTATGTTAACAACACAGAGGTCTGCATTCGACGAGACGAACCGGAAGACTGGGGTCACCCTTTGGATTTTTGTGGTAAAGGGCCCATAAACGCTCACAGGTAGCACAATGCTTTTCTACGATGGAGACACCAGAGAGGTCAGTGCGTTAGACGGAGACAATATCTCTAAAGGTGACAGGAAAGAAAGAAAAATAAAATACCAGTGTAGAAAACAAAGGAGTTTTCCTATGTATTACAGACTCATATGTCACAATATAACCTAAGCCTAGCCCATAACTAAATTAAACAAAAACCCTAATGAGTGCGAGAGAGAAGGCGAATGTATGCGTTAAAAAAAGACGGGGATACGCGATTACCTAAAGATGGCAGACGAGACGAAATTTGAAATCGATTATCAGTCTAGGCTTAGGATAATTATGTATTTAAAAAGCTAAAAATATGCATCCAAATATGCTCCGAAACAACGGAAAATACTCACTTAAAAATGCATTATTACCGGATCGAAAAAACATAGATAAAGCAAAAGTATAGCAATTAAAATATTAAATTATTTACACTTCAAGGTATCCTTAAGACGCTATTTTTACCAGTAATTATTACATTAATAAAACTATATAATAAAAATATTTTATTAAATAAAATTTTAATATGTAGCTAACTAAACAAACTAACTGAAGAATAAACCTGTTTAAAATTTATTGTTTACGCTGTTCAACAGGTTGCGGCTACATTTTATAATTATATGATGTAACGAATTATCAAATTCAAATTTTTTTCTATTATCTGACAATAGTACTTTATACTCAGAAAATACTCGTTCAACATCACAAGATTCAACTGAAACATATTCAAACAAATTCAAATCACTGTTTATTAAAAATTGTTCATTATCTGAATTCAATATCTCTTATTGTCCAAAACTGCACTAATATTTTTCAAATTTTGTAACCAATATTTTTTTGTAAAACCGTAGCTAATTTTCGAGAAATTACTTTATTTTTAGTGTTAGTTATAGTTTCAGTCACTTTTTCTATCATTTCTTGGCTTTTTGACAAAGAAAGACCTTTCATCTCCAATTTTTTTATAGTATCAGATAAGCGAGAAAAATTGTTTTTAATGTAAATTAAATCCTGACGTACTTCTCTGTGCAAAACGTTTTGTGTTTCTTGTATACAATGTGAGTATTCCGCATTAAATTGGTTGACTATGTTTTTTATTGCCTCGAAATGTTCTGCGTAATAAATGGCAGCATTTATCCAAGTTCCCTATCCAGTTACAATTGGTGATGGGGACAGGGGGATGTTTCCTGGAGTTTCCTTAAATTTTTCTACCCGAATCGGAGCATTTAGAAATACTTTCTTCACCGAGGTAATCAGATCGTTCACTCGTGGATGAAAAGCACGATCTCTGTTCCACATCAGTTGTTTCATCTAGTGACACTCATATACTTTTATCTTCTACTTTTTCTCGCAATTCGGCAACTGTCTTATTATACAAATCTGGAACATAGTTTTCCTTAACGTGGATTCATGTGGATCTGATGTCTTTGTGTACTGCTCTAAAAATGACTTCAGGGCAGGATTACTTAATTTATTCAGTGGAATATCCTCAGTAATAAACGCCTTGCACAAATCCTCATTGAACTTTGATCGTTTGGGTCCCGGTGAAAATGCTGTGGTGATTAGAACTTGTTTCTCAGCACACTTTTTACTTTTTTGGATCTGATGCCTTGCAGTTCTTATGTGTTGTGTCACTTGGAATTTCTTGTTCGCAGTAACAGGAACATCACAATATGTACAAAACAGCACAAAACCGTCAGTCGTAAAATCAGGAAAATCTTTCACGAATTGATTTAATACCGCACTTAATAAACGCTTTTCTTTCGGCATAGTGGACAATGTTCAGGCTGAACTACACTGAATTGAAAAATTATTTCTAACATTCTTAAAACGTGTGTATTTATGATTGTAAATCCGTAGTAAATCTATAGTTTTTAAAGCACAGATGTTTTACTGGGTACCTATAACAATTTTAAGAAAGGATGGGTAAAACCCTTGGCCTGCCAGCGACTAGACATTTTTTATTATTTTATTATTATAGATTATATTTGAAGTACATCAAATTTGTCTTGGGAAATAAAAATATATTCAAAAAAATTAGATTATATGCATGTTTCCTGTTATAACTGCAAAATATGCATTTAAATACAAAAATTGCCAAAATAAACCTAGTTATCATCATCTCCCACGAGCGATAGTACGGTAACGGTTTCCACTTAATAATGCGTGTGCGCTGGATGAGCGGTTTGGTACGAGATACTTACAGTGCGATAGTTTACCAGGTTAGTTACCAAGGGCTGTCAATATAGGCACTCTCGAATGTGAGTCTATTTGGGGGTATGCCGGTGTATGCGTATGTTTAAAAGATATGGCGGGAGCGACCATTCCGCCATACCGACCTCGGTCCTAGTCGCAATAGAAAGGAATAATGTGTACGTGTATAAGACATTCGCGAACGGCCATGCCAGTCCGCTATACGAACCTCGGTCCTGACGGCAAGGAATAGTTTGTGCTTGTGTGAGTGAGATAGCATGTGGGTAAAGTGGAAGTGTGGGTGTGTGAGATAACATGCATGTAAAGTGTATGTGTGCGAGAAAGAGAAAGAGAGTGCGTGTAGGTGTGAGAAAGAGTAACCTACAACAATATACCACCTCTTGTTACCTTTTGCTATACCTACTAATATCCTGGTGGTTGGAGATGGTTGTACTGCTCACTGTTGCCGCGAACAAATTTGTTAATTTACCAAACATTTTGGCTAAAATGTACCAAAGTACTATATTTTAAGTACCGATTTTGAAAATGTACAAATTGCATATATAAATGCGGTTTTGCTTTATAAATCTGAAAACAATAAAACGACACTTTGCATTTTTAGTAATACATATAATATACTTACTTTGGATAAAAAAAATTATAAAATAGGAGAAACGAGAACTTTTTTCAATAAAAAACAAAACAACAAATATTAAATATATGAATATTAAAAATCTAATATTTCTGAATAGTTTCGTATCTATTCTATCAGATATAAACAAATATTTTAGTAATAATACAACTAAAAATCATTATTTGTTTTTAATTTTAGCATATCAGTGGGAAGCTCGAAAGCTCCCATTCTTAGCAAGTGGCTAGTTACAACATTTTCTTGCACCAGTAATGAAATCTAAAGTTATAAAAACTTTTAACAACTCTTTTAATCTAAAATTTATTATATTAAATACCATTACGTTCTAATACAGTAAAGTTCAGTCGCACAATGAAAAGCCTAATTTCGTATTCAATTATTTGGTGTGAACCACGTTTCGTTTCGGTAAAGTCCCTAATCACATCGGGGAATTACCGACTAGCGTACTTATTAAAAAAGCTGAGCACCAACCGATGTCCGTGAAGTCGCGGTTTTGCTTGAATTACAAAATAGGAAGATGGCTTTCAATTTGAATGGTTTAATTTAAAATATAAAATGTAAATTTGAAATAAGGGTATTTGTTAAATAATCATTAAGCTGTACCTTAGGAAATTTAGTATTTCGAAAAGTACTCGATTCAAGTATATTTGTCCTAAAAATGTACTTTTGTAAAATGAGCGAAAAATATACTTGCGTAACGCAGTTTTTTTGCACGTTGCACAACGAGTTTTTCATGTATAATTAACGGGCGTATTTTACTGAGTAATTACCTAAATGAAAGATACAGTTTTAAAACGACGAAAACACATGTAATTTATTATATGTTTTGCATATAAATCACATTTTGAGAAAACCTCTGACGTTCATACATGTACAGAGAAGAAGTATGTTTGGCAAAACCCATATCTTTAAATGAAGTTATATTTTTCGATCAAATAAATTGTAGTCAATATAAAGTAGAAGCAAAATTATACGTTGCAATAGGACCAATTTTTTAAATGTGTTCAGATTATTTGTTGCGTTTAGATTGACAAACAAAAATCTTTTTTGGCCTTTTCGCAACTGAATAAAATAATTAAACTTTAAATTAATTGAAGCAAATATTTAATATATTTACATACCTCAACATGTAGACTAGTCTGTCTACGGAATGTTTGGATATATAATATAAACAATATTATTTAAGCAAGCATAAGAAATTATATCATTTACCTTAAGTTTTTATAGACGCATAGTAGTTGTACAAAGACTAATATTGTTTATATTATGGATCAAAACATTCCGTAGACAGACTAGTTTACATGTTTAGGTATGTAATTATATTAAATATTTGCTTCAATTAATCTAAAGTTTAATTATTTTATTCAGTTGCGAAAAAGGTAAAAAAGATTTATGTTTGTCAATCTAAACGCAACAAATAATCTGAACACATTTAAAAATAACATTATAGATGGCTGCAAACTATCATTTTTTTCATATCTAGGTTACATGTCAAATTGACAAATTTTAAAGTTTTGAAATTAATTCTTTTCTATTATTTAATTTAATGTTTCTCTCTTACGAACGGCGCACTGATGAGTCCCGATAGGATGAAAGTATTTGTACAACTACTATGTGTCTATAAAAACTTAAGGTAAATGATATAATTTCTTATGCTTGCTTAAATAATATTGTTTATATTATGTATCGAGACATTCCATAGACAGACTAGTCTACATGTTGAGGTATGTAATTATATTAAATATTTGCTTCATTTAATTTAAAGTTTAATTATTTTATTCAGTTGACAAAAACCAAAACAGATTTTTGTTTGTCAGGACCAATTTTATTAAACACAAAACGTAGAATATTTTGGTTATTACCTTAATGGCTATCAATTTTATAACTATGGGTTATACGATTGTGTCAGCCGATACCTATAATAATATTATGTAAAATGTAAAAATAAAAATTATTTATTACAGATTCTTTCGTTACATTTGTTTAAAACAATGTGAAATTTTTTACTACATAATAGCTCCTCTAATAATCAAGAGTAAAATAAAATATATCTAAATGTACCCTTCTCCTTAAAAGTGGAACTTTTATAATTGGTACGTTTAAAAAAACAGTAAGAAAGTTGTCAGTTTTTATTTATATATTATTATGGTATAAAGTGTCCTAAACGTATTTTTTATAACAATTTTGTTTAAATATTTTTTTAAGCAGATTATGATGAAAAATGTTAAAACAAACTAACGGATGTGATATTAACGCGGATAGATTTTTTATAACAGTTACCATTTTGTAAGTATAATATGAAATTTGACTATTTATTACATATGTGAACTAAAATCAGTTATTCACTTAGAAGTTGGTTTAACAGAGTGGTTTATTATGCTTCATATTTTTCAATAATTACCACCTTAAGAGGGCAAATTATCAATGTTTAGTCAACATTGTGAAACTCAAAATCGCAGCGCTAACACAGCGGACACATCTTGACATTTGTATAGAGTTGACTAAAAATTATGAAATCTTAGTGGACATTTAAAAATTCAAAGCGCTGCCCAATATAGGGAACGAATTTAATCATTTGGGCAAATTCAAAAGAAAATTGAAAAAAAACAAATTATAATTCCCCCCAGTCCCCATTTCAAAAATTTAAAATGGCGGCAGTAACATGGCAGATACATTTTTTCATTGAAAATTTGTATCTGAAGTTTTTCAGAGCGCAAATAATGATTTTTTTATCAATTTTTGGATAACATGTACCATGGCCTGAGGATATTGATTTATTGATCGGATGACTTTAAGTTATTGGCGTTACATTTCATCAACAATTTTTTTCTCGCTGATTTTTTACCCTGTTGAAAATCTCTAGAAATGGTCCTGTCTCAACCTTTAAAAACTTTCAGCCACACAAACACCAATCATTTTTTGATCTTGTTAATAGTTTATAGTATTCTTTATTCAATTATCAAAATAACTGCCTGTTTGATCAATATACGTTTTGCTTTAAAACTTATTTTCGGGTAGGTACTACCTGATAGTACTATCTCCCACCATATTCTGTTTTACAACGTGTTATTATGCTCTATAATTCCCTTTCGCTATTTATGGGATCCTAATTATTTTCTTATTCAAGCAAACGACTAAGATGCCGTTTTAAAATACCGATCATTCCAAATAACAGAACCAAACTGAGTACCAAGTTTCAGCTCTGCTAGTGACATTAATATTACGTTTGTTGTTCTTCTAATATTATTATTAGTCAATCAAACCACTAAGCGGGGGTCTTTGAAAACTGATATCCAGTCACGTTTGAAGGGTACCAAGCGATTCAAAACTATTGGGCCAATTACCAAAAAAATAACATAATTGCCTTTACATATTTGGATAATAGGATTATAAAATTCAATTTTTTTTATAAATAACAGAAGGAGCCTTTTTTGTTTAGCGAAAAATGTTTGTTCAATTACATCTTCCATACGGGAAAACTGGAATACAGTACTGTTTCAAAATATCAGTGGTATCCACAGAGTGCTAAATTTTGCATATCCAGCCAAAATGTAAACAAGACAGATTTTCTCCCCTACTATTGCGCAGTTATTTGAACGTTTTTTATAGGACTATAAAATATATTTGCAAAACGGATATTTTTATTTGAAATTGGAGGGTTTTAATATACTTTTTACTTTTTAAAATAGATTATGCTTTTTCTAGTCTAGCTTTAACTTATTGCAGACAAGTAAGTTTTTTCACCAAACCAACCAAACAGAAATTACTGTCAGAAAATAAAGAATTTTTATGTATTTAGGAACTCAGTCTGGTTAATAAATAGTGGTGTTTTTTCGGTTTAAATGCAGGTATTGTATGACGACAAAAGGACTACTGTCTATTGTTGTGCAAAACATTGGAGTACTTTCAGAAATATTTCTACAAGCAAACATTTCTTCCAAGAATGGGCTATGTAAAATTTAGAACGTTGGTACAAGAGGGTTTGCAAGATCGACAAGAAAGGTCACTAAAGTCGAATTCAGGAATATATAAGCGGACGGCTCGTGCTCAGAAATTTTAATTTAAGCTTTAATGGACCACTAATTAAGACGACAATGCCCAGAAATTTTCAAAATCTGTTTCCAAAAAACTGGAGTTTGAAAGGCTGAAGGTTGGTAAGAAGGCATTATAATCAAGATGAAACTTAAAATTCTTCAAGACCTAGTTATTTATAAATTGCGTTGAAATCTTCAAAATTTAAAGGATTTTGTGTGACTCTTTGGTAATGAAATTCCTGTCCATAAAAACAGATTATCAAGAAAAATTCTGTAAACTTTACAGAGTAGTATCAATGTCGGCTTTTTTGACATTTTGAATACTCTTGAAAAAGTTCAAGGGATGCTTTACTGGTGAGAAAATCGTTCTTCGTTTTTTTACATAAAAATAGGAGCTTAATTCTAGCAAGAAACCAAAAATCTCCGAAATGCACATTTCAGTCAACGACATGGGGTTTCTGATTGTTCACCTTGTTTGGTGAACATGTTTATTTCTGGGAACAAAATAAAATACAAATTGAAAATTGTCTGTCTGGTTGGTGTTTTGCACCTGTTTGTATTTTGTGTTCTCAATTAATTGGCCCATCCCTTAAAACCGGTGTTTAAAGAATCAATAATAAACAATATCATTTTATTCATTTATAAATTTCATTCCCATATTGTGGGAATTTCCTTCTAATTTTCTAAATTTGAAGTCTTTTAATGCTAAATTATGAAAAAATGCAATTATGTGGAAAAACCGAGTAAAGGGAGCGGCAAAAATTCG
Source organism: Kuschelorhynchus macadamiae (assembly GCA_030620095.1). Taxonomy (NCBI): domain Eukaryota; kingdom Metazoa; phylum Arthropoda; class Insecta; order Coleoptera; family Curculionidae; genus Kuschelorhynchus; species Kuschelorhynchus macadamiae. The sequence continues at coordinate 861,922 of JAUTXW010000011.1, read as the reverse complement.
CACAGAGCGGCGAATAAGCTAGCGGCCGGTTCTGAGGTAACATAATAAACAAGCAACTTATGTTATATAGGTTTATATCATTATTTTAAATACCCCTAAACATCAGAAAGTTCCGTCCCGGGGTAAGTAATACTTATGAATCTATGAAAGTTGTGTGAAAATATTTTCTCAAAAAGAAAACACTCTGTCTTTTTAAATTTCGTTTGACCCTAAAAGGCGAAGATCAGCTTACAGTGAAATACTACTTTTTCTTTGTGGGTAAAGCCAACACCTCCTGTCTTGAAGGAGGTGTTGGTAAAGCTGACTGTTTTTTTCTTTCGGCAAAAGGAGACGGAGACAATTAACTTTTAAAGGTGGGACTTTTTATCACATACTTGGCTTTTTCCGCTTCTTTCTTTATCCGGGACCAAAATGATTTTAATTTTTCAGGAATTGAATATAATTTCTGACAATACTGCTAACTTCGCCACTGATGCCAAAGAAATCTCGGCCGTTTCGCTAGCCATAAGAAAAATTAGGAGAATAGGAGTGGTATAGAATTAGATTTACGTTGAAAATATAGTATACACCCGAGTTAGCATGCATACAACCAGTTATTTAGATCTTGTTCACTACTTATGACTGGTTTGCACCTTTTAGTCCTTTGGTTGATCAACATTAATATTAAGAAAACAGAAATAACAACAACTTGGAATAGGATGTGAACTTGGTATAGTTTATATAGTTATACGTACATAATAAGTAATAACTGTATTCAATACAGTATGTATGTTGCTATATTCCGGTGGCATGTTACTTGCTTGATTGAGCAGAAAAAACATTAGGGGATCAGGAATATAAGGAAATATAAATATTTTAATTGGAAACAACTTGGTATGCAACCAGGACTTGTTATGGTCGTTGGAATGACCGGTATTTTGAAATGGCATTATTCTTTTGTCAGGAAACCAGATTAGTCCAGAGATTTTCATCACTTGAGTACTACCGAACAATCATTATTTTTGAAACATAGAGTTTGGTACTATTTCATGAATAGAGAAGCAGTATTTATACAGAATCGTGGCTCGCATTTGATTGTAGGTACTAAACCTAAAAGATTATGCTGTTCTTGTCTTTTAGTACTGAAATAAGATACTGAACGATTTAATTTTTTTAATATTTTCACTAAATACTTTCTTACGATCGATTCAAAATATTTGAAAATCCATACAAAATTATCACAAAGTTTTTTTTAAATTCATCCACCTTAAAATAATCCCTTATAATTATTTATATATCAACCTTGATTATTTCAAGTGGTCAAAATAAAGCAATTTTCTGCATTAGATGTAAATGTGTTTGTTTATTTATTCGTTGCCAATAATCAATACTGATGATGAACAATGAAGAAAGACAATAGAATAGGCTTGATTTTATAAGAGAAAAAGTAGGAGATCAGAATGAATATATGGTGAATTAAGATGCAGTCAGTACTGATAGTAGTATTTTTATTTTTGACATTTAGTCACATAAAAATCAAGAAAGTTTCTGTACCACAATTTTTTAAATATCATCTTTAGATAAACAATAAAATATTCAAATAATTAAATAATAAAAAAACTAGTGGCTTCGAATTAATTCATCTTTAAGGAATATTTATTTACCTTATCAGCTTCTTCGAAAAAAAAATGCTTTATTTAATTAATACTGAAGATTAATAAGTAACAGTATTTTAAACATCATGGTGGTTTGGTTAAGAATAAAAAATATTAGGAGCTCATAAACAAAAAATGGTAGTACATATATGAATGCTACAAATAAAAGAAGACAATAAATATTTTTATTTCTAAATAAACTGATGGTTACACCTCAGTGCCAAAATAAAGCTACACAAATGGTATCACATCGACCTGAAGCCTTCGACAAAAAAAAGGCTTCTCAAAACCAGGTCATTTCCAGAGCATGCAAAATATTTAGTCATTCGCTGTTTCCATCGTTATGCCTTACTCCCATTCTTTTTATATGCATAGATTCATGGGCTAACCTTTAGTATGCCAAATGTATTACTGTTATTTTATTTATTGGTTATTTTACTTCCATAGTATGGGGAATGTGCAGGGACGTAGACAAGGGGGGGGGCTGGGGAGCCGCGGCCAGTTCACGAGCTGCAGAAATACAAAGACATGAGTACGATTTACCATTCCAAATTCTGCAGTTACGTAGACAAAGGATCAATGCAAGGCGGTAAAGAGTAATTTTGTGGAAAAAAAAATTATATGCGACGGCATTTGCGTCAAAAAGTGGTCAAAAAATGGTCGAAAATGGACAAATCTACTTCTATTTTATAATTCTAGATTTGATTTTTTCATAAAAATTCGCCTTTAGCGCCCAACTATATATATTTCCTTATTAAAATCACATTGAAGCTAATACATATCTTTTATAGTTTTAACATAAAATTGCAGCGGCGGAAGGCTTGCAAATGATCCATAATACTGCGTGCAGTTACCCCTTAACGGTTTATATTATTCATGTTTATTTTTTGTTAGTTTTAGTAATACTTCCACAACTGTACATTAAATAAAAGGGATAATGTCTCAAATGTGTTTAATTAAGTTACTTTTGTATAAAATTTGTTAATTAATTCAAAAACCTGAAATAAATGTAGAAAATTCGTTTTAATTTTTTTACTGGCACATATTATTTGTTACAGGTTTCATCATTAATGTAAATAAATCTTTAGTAGGAAAGTATGCTACCTTGACACACTAATGACAGACCCTGTATATAAGCCCCTCTAGAACTATTTGTGCACCCAACTGGCCCCCCAAAATGAATTTTCTGTCTACGTCCCTGGGAATTTGGGCGGCCCGAGGAATGTTGTTGTAATGAACGCTAAGCCTCCATACCTACCTGTGCTTAAAAGGTGGGATTTCAATGCGAAACACGCAGTGGTCGATTTTCGATTTTTAACACAAAAAAAATAAAATATAAATTTTCTATAATTATTAATGTTTTTTCTTTGGTCGCATATTTCGAAAGTTACCAAATTATAATTATAATTAATTTAAAAATACACGTATATAGATTTTTTTTATTAAATCTAATATAAAAATGATTCAAGAAACTACATGATTTATTTTACGTTTATCCGCTTATAAAACGTTATTTTTAGCTAGCCTAGACGGTTGTTTTGTCAAAATAATAGCAATTACTTAGCAACACTAGTATCTATACTGCCTGGTTATCAAATTACTAGCAATGCATACAAAGTATAATTTTCATGTTTTTCTTTTTAAGTTAAAATGTCCTACCTAAACTTATAAATAATTGAACAATGTTGCACGACTTAGAATTTTAGTATAGTAGAGTGGTGTGTTAACTGTAAAGAATGAGATTTGTAAATAAAGGGTGCTACTGAGCGCTATTGTTGGATTTTTGTACGTTTCTGTGAAAAGGGGGTCACCTGTGGTGAGAATAAAAAAAATAAAATCTACCAAACAAAAAACTAAATGTCGTTTGCTTGAAGTTTTTCCAGAAAATGTGTTAAAAAACATTGGAAAACTTATAGTTAAAACAAATATTATTTTCTTAGAAAACATGAAATGGTTAAATCAAAGTGTTTCTCCTGCGTAGGAAGTGCTAGGTAAAGTTAGTAGTGGACGACCAAGCAACAGTTTTTCTGATGTATCTTAAGGGCAAAATAAATTAAAACTAGACACTAAGTTAATGCCATCTTAATTTTTGCAACAAGTTCTAATCCGAATAAAACATGTTGAATGCACTTTTAGATCATTTGTAGATTCAAGCAGATTTGTTCTGGAAACCCTTTTCTCCGAATAAAGAATAAAATTAGTTTTATTTTTTCCATTGAAATTGTTTACCATCCTGTACATAAATAACAATATTTAACCTTTGTCTAAGAGCAAAATAATGCTCACTATCCAAAGGAATTATCGATATCCTATGTAACTAATATTCAATCAATCAAGTTTCATAAATTGTTAAAACATAAAAGACACAACGTAGTTCCTTTTAATCTACGTACTAATTGTCTCCCATCTACTAAAGGACCTAATAAAGCATAAGTAAATTCACTCGCTATGATCTCCGAAACCTCTCAAGTAGATCATCTTTTGAGCCAGGCAATTTTTACCTGGTGGTCATATGAAAACAACGCAGTATTGCTGATTATTGCAATAGTATGTGCTTTTTTCCTGGATGTGTTAATATTTTAATCATTGTTACAATTATTTTTATATAGTTAGTCTAAATAATGTGCATCCTCAGATAGCAGAATGTCTCCGATTCATCATTTGATTACCTAGCCACAATTTAGTTGAAGTTAATATATTAAGGCCATTTATTTTGAATATGTATTTAATTTTCTTTTATGACCTTTACCTAATCGATTTTTTTTTTGCTACAGTAATTTTTAATCAAAGTATTGGTAATACTGCCTATTACAATTTCAATAATTGTTTTTGCTGAGTGCGTATTGCAGCCTTCGAAATATACTAAAAATTCTCCGTTAAGAATATAAGTAATTATGAGTTTAAAGAATGATTGTTCAGAAAAAATATTCAAGAATTTATTCTCATGGTCACTTAGTATTTTCTGGAATAAAATATAAGAAATCGCAATTATTTCAACTACAGAATCTCGAGGATATTGTAGTGCCCCTCTGCTTAGGTTAGTTATGAGATTAAAATTATCATGAACAATAAGATCTTTATCGCATATCAAAGAAGTTTTGCAATAATTGCATTTTAGTCTCTTTAAAGCAATGTGGCTACAATAGCCTCCTAGATAAGTAATCACGGGCATTTCGCGTTTTAAGTTGTCAATATCAGATTTTTCAATAAAAGTATTTTTTAATATTTCGCCAATTTCATAGAATTTCTCCAGTCCCCAAATGTACAAGATTTTAGTGCCAGTATTGATTGAATCCGAAGTTTTTTTTTAAACTCCTAAAGTTGTCTAATTGAGATATGGTAATGTCCCCGGCAACTGTCTGTACTTTTCAAAGCTATTTTCTAAGGGATCAGTTTGCAATTTTCCTAATAAAACATAATTTAAATTTAATTCATCAAAACAATATTTAACTATTTCTAGCATACCATAAATATTATGGTATAGAGCTTTTTGCGTTTGACGTGTTAATTTTTTTAGCCCATTAGGGATATCTTTTTCAAAATTTTGTAGGCCTTCAATTACAAAAGAATTAAAAACTTTCAATGCAAGTTTTACATTTTGTCTTTCCAAGCTAGATGGATATAGAGTTTTTTTTTAGGATTTAAAATAATAAAAAGGTATTAAAGGGTATTGAAAAGTATGAAAGAATATTAAAAATACAAAACAACAATTAAAATATTTAGATCAGTAAAGAGTATGAGATAAAAAAGTATTCAATATAGAAAACAGCTAGTTTTGTTTTTATAGTGTCAGAAAAACGATATAAAATTTGGTTAAAATCTTAAAGACAAATGAAAGAAAATAATAAATAAGTAAGTTATATAAACCTCACAGAATTAGAGCTGGAAGTTTAAAGAATCCTGCAATAGATTTTTAAAAGAAATTTAATGAAAGAAATATTATTGTAAACAAAGTAGAAGCCGAAGTAGAAACATATTTCACTTCCTTAAGAAATTGATTTTCGAAAAATCATTATTTAAAGTCATCGACGGAAGAATTGTCTTAAATCTTATTTAACTGAAGAAATGGGTATTGTGAAAAAAATAAAATTACATTTTATCTCCTTAAGGTTGGAATTTTAAACAGTTTAGAAATTGGTTTAAGATAATTATGTCTGAAAGCTTGTGAGAGTTTCAAAAAAATGTCAAAATTATTAAAAATAGAACTCGTAAAAATATCAAGTATTTACGCCAATAGCTTCTACAATTTTATAGCAACTAAATATCTACTTTTTTTTCTCATACAGTGAAACAGTTTTCTTGGGTATTTTCGTCCTAATGTTTTATATATAAAACGAAGATTTAGTTTGTATGTAGCATTTTATTTATTTTCAAACGTTTTTGCCTTCATCAGTGTTTCCAAGAAGGTAATTTCCGGCATCGTAATAAAATATCAACAAAACAAAACATTCTTAAACAAATTTTCTGGCACAGTGTACGACATTTACTTTTGAAAGGTCACATACATTTAAACATTCAAAAGTTAAAATTCGACTCACTCAAAATACCCAAGAAAACTGTTTCACTGAATTTTTTTTTTAATTAAGGATCCAGAAACATATTTTCGATATATATATATATATATATATATATATATACATAAATTTAGCAATCTTAGTTTCATACATTTAATGCATTATTTTACGAAATTATATACAATTTTGTAAAATATTCGTATTGTAAAACTCATATTATAGCTCTCAATGCATTTCAAACCGTAATATGAGTCTTGACAATCTTATATGGTAAATAGCCATATTCATGTAACTATTCAAAGTTGCTTTTTAGGATAATAATTTAAATTAAATTTAATCTTAATGGAATGAATGAGAAATGAATGCTAAGTTTATAAATTTCATATTTATGTAGGACTTTTGCTTTCTACTTTTGACAATAGATATTTAGCTTTCCTTTTGTTTTAAATAAGTACAGATTAAAGAACCGCTGAGATTAATATAAGATTCTAGTGACCTAAACATATTAAATATAGTTCATTTAAGCTTTCTTGTAGACTGTCAAAATGCAGGTAGTCCTTCTCGAAGTAATTAATGTTGTGCAGTAAAATTAACATTTATTGGTACCTCTGATTGGACAGACACTTTCCAGAAGATCTGTTTTATGATTGAATACTGTTTGCACTGAGTTGTCGCCTGGATATTAATTGTTGCCAAACAAGAGGGGAGACCAGAAACAACAAAAAATAAATATTTTATAACTAGTGATCTTGGCTAATATACCAAAAGCAGGGTACGATTACATCAATGACGAAAACCCTGCAGGAAGTTTTTCGGAGATTCAGAAAAAAACGGCTAACCTAACAAGCATTGATGAAGAATTAATGTGTAGATTCAGCGTGGTTTTCAAAACTATGCCTAATGGATATGATACAAACTAAACTAAATTTGGAAAATCCTTAACCCAAACTTTCTATAAAATTATACCCATGGTATAGAATGCCTGCAACACCACATACAACTTTGATACGCGGCATTGAGACAATAAAGAAATGTATCGTACCAATTGAACAGTTGAGTGGGGAAGAGCAGAATGCTAGAAATAAGAAACTTAAATTTATACGTGAATATCACACACGGAAAAATCGAGACTTAACACCAAAACAAGTTAAATTGCAAGGAATCATTAGCTTCCAATATGCTGATTATACTGGATGAGGTCAGTCTTCTAGCTGAGAGTAACACAGAATCATCTGAAGATAGAGATAAGGAACATAATCTAAGTTTTCCAAAAATTAACATCAAACGTAATTATTAATAAAGAAAATATTGTTCGAGATGTTTCGTGTCATCAAGAGCATAAAAATGATAATACTGGTTAATAATAAATATTTAATTCGCAGGCAAGCGATCGCGGCCCTCCACGACACAAACAGCAGAATGCTGATGCGACTCTAAACATAGCCACGCGAGCGCCATTCGTCAATCATTTCTTGTGGCTGTTATACTGCAGTCGAAGCGTTAAAGCCTCTAAATTGGGTTATATAGCGATTTTTTAATGTTTTTTTTTTATTTTAATTCAATACATACTCACATTATACATGTGTTACATATACTGTCTTTTCAAACATCCTTATTTGGCGCCATTTTGTTCCATAATATTGGATTCCTACCAATATTTTACCAGGTTCTTTCTACCTATGTCACACTTGACTTTTGGACATAATTTAAAATAAGTAGTTTTGACATTGACACATACCGCCGTTTTGTTGGGTAATGTTGAATTCGTACCAGTTTATTTTTCTTTCGCCTCTTTAAATTAAATTGGTACCACAACTTTACCAGTTTATCTCTATATCACACTTGATACCTGTACAAATATTGAAGTTTTATTTAATAAAAAATATTTTCCTGCTGATTTTTTTTTGAATATTTTAATAGGTCGCTATTTTGTTTTACTATCTTGGATTAATATTAAAATTTTACTAGTTTATTCTTATGTAATACTTGATTTTTGTGCAAGATTTGAGGTAAATTGGATAATTAGTTTTTTAGTAATAATTTTTTTAACATTGTTAAGCCATTTTGGATTTGTAACACAATATCCCCATATAATCCTTAATTTTTGGCTAAAATTTGAAGTCAATCTGGTAATTACTTTTTAGGTTATGTCACAAACTAACAGAGAAACAGACAGGCAGACTGACAGACGGACCGATGGAATTGATAAAACATATTTTTTGGCCTATAGGGACGCTCAAACGTGAATGTAAAACTTGAGAGGGTGATTTTTTCACAATTACAAATATTTTATTTGGCCGCCATTTTATTCAGGCGTCTTGAATTAGTAGCACAGTTTTACTAGTTTTTTTTTCAGGCTGAATTTTTAAATATTTTATCAAGCCGCCGTTTTGTTCCGCCTGCTTCGTACCAAAATTTTAACAGTTGATTCCAAGATAATACTTGACGTTTGTGCAAAATTTGAGATAAATTTGATATGTAGTTTTTTTAATAATAGTTTTTTTTAACATTTCACTAGGCCGCCATTTTGTTTCGCCATATTGGATTTTTACCGAATTATTATCAGAACATCTCCATTTGAACCTTAATTTTTTATCAAAATTTGAAGTCAATTGAGTAAGTGGTTTTTCAGCTATGCCGCGAACTGACAGATAGACAGACAGACGGATATAAAAATGACGGAATTGATAAAACATATTTTTTAGCATCTAGGGACGCTAAAACGTGAAGATTTGTAAAATCTTGAGAGGATGATTTTTCACGATTACAAACATTTTATTTGGCCGTCATTTAGTTCGGCCATCTTGAACTATTACCACAATTTTACTAGTTGATCCCTATACCACAGTTAGTTATAGCACATAATTTGAAAACAAACCATTAAGTAGTTTTTTAGGCTGAATTTTTAAGTATTTTATTAAGCCGCCATTTTGTTCCGCATTCTTGGATTCGTATCAAAATGTTAGGTACCAGTTAATTCGAACAGAATACCTGATGTTGTGCACAATTTGAGATAAATTGTTTACGTAGTTTTTTAATAATAATTTCTTTGACATTTCACTAGGCCGCCATTTTGTTACGCCATTTTGGATTTTTACCAAAATGTTACTAGGTTATCTAGGGACCCTGAAACGTGAAAATCTGAAAAATTCTCGGAGGCATATTTTTCCACAATTACAATACTTCTCATTTACGAGGGAAGTAAAACGCATTAAAAACTATTTACCCAATTTGCCTCAAATTTTGCATTAAAATCAAGTACTACGCAGAAATGGCAACACTATGGTATGAATTAAAAAAAAAAACCGAATTGCGGTTTAATAAAATATTTATAAATTCATCCTGAAAAAAAGACTTATTTGATAGATTTTAAGTTTTGTGCAAGAATTAAGTGTGATTATGGCAATTATGGTACAAACTCAAGATGGCAGCACAAAATGGCGGTCAATTAAAATGTTTGTAATCGTGAAAAATCATCACCCATCCAGGATTTTATAGGTCTTCACTTTTTAGGATCCCTAGATGCCAAAAAACATGTTTTCTCAATTTTGTCAATATGCCTGTCGGTCTATCTGCTGTGTGTCTCTTCGCGACATAGCGAAAAAATTACTTACCCGATTAACTTTACATTTAAACCGAAAATCAGGAGTCATGTGGTACTTGGTAACATTTTGGTAAAAATTCAATATGGCGAAAGAAAATTGGAGCGTAGTATAATGTTAAAAGAAATTATGAGTAAGAAGACTAATTATCCAATTTACTTCAAATTGGAATGGTAAGATTTTGGTACGAATCCAAGATGGCAAAAGAAAATAGTGGCTTAATAAAATATTTTAAATAACAGCCTGGAAACCTACCAATTAAATTGATTTCAAATTGTGTGCAAGAATTAAGGTGATAAGAAATAAACTGGTAAAATTGTGATACAAATTCAAAATGGCGGTTAAATAAAATGTTTAAAAAATTAACGTAAAAAAACTTAGTTTTACAACTGACTTTTGCTAAAAAATTAGGTGTGATATAGAGATATGCGTGTAAAAATCAACATGACGGAACCCAATGGCGCTATAATGAAATTTTTAAAAAACCAGTGTAAAAAACTAAGTATTTAATTTATTTTAAATTATTCCCAAAAATCAAGTGTGGCATAGGTAGAAATTGGTAAAATATTGGTGTGAATCCAATATAGTGGAACAAAATGACGCCCAGTATAAATATTTGAAGAAAGTACACTAAATATGTTTTACTAAAGTTACTAAGTGACTATGTAAGGAAAGATTTGTTATGTAAAATTGCCGAAAAGTTCCTTTTAAATAACAATTTTTTATAAAAACGATATATGGGACATCTTCATTAAGTTATCGTAACTGTAACTGATATTTTATAGGAGTGAAATTACGTTTTTCATAATTTCGTAAACTGTGGATTTAACCGCACCTATATCAGCTACTATTGCTACTTAAAGTGTAGGCTTTAGTTAAGCATCGAATATGCCCAGAACCAGGGCCGGTCCTGGCCGGTATGCAGCGAATGCACCGCACGCAGGCGGCAAAAGTTAGGGGCGCCAAATTCGTTACACGGGAAAACTGCCGCGAAGCGTATAACGATTATCCATGGAGTATTTTTTTATTTTATTTGCAATGTAAAGAATCCATCAACACAACGACGCCAGATCATCAATATTTTAATCAAACCATTTTTGAGTGGTATCAGCTAGTTGAGCGGCGACGACGACGGTGGCTTTAGAACACGTCGCACAGTCAATATTAAAAAAAATGAAAACTTTTAAATTAATTTCTTCTATTTTAATTTGGCATGAATTTCTATTAAAATCTAATATAGTTATATATTCCCCTTAACGTGTCAAAAACAACCAAGCGTCAATTTTCCTATGAAAGCACTGATGAAACTGTTTTGAGTCCTAAGCAATTTAAAATAAATTTCTATTTTCAACTCCTGGACACAACCATTCAATCTTTACAAAGACGATTTTAGGGTATAAATAAATGTTACGATTTATTTGGATTTTTATGCAACTTTCATAACTTAGACTCAGAAGTAATAAGGCAGTCATGCATGGATTTAGAAATAGCTTTGCGAAATGATGATAATACATGCAAAGATATTGAGGGAATTGGTTAATATAACGAAATTGTGTCTTACAAAATGTGTTTTTATAGTTTTTCTGTTGTTTTTTCGTAATTTCGCTTTTAATTTTTATACATGTAGCATTTCATATGTATATGTATGTACATATTATATTTTTTTAATAGGAGTTTTCATCATTCGCACAAACCCTTTTTATTTTATACGAATAAAATTCATATTGTGTTAAGTACATACTGTATATTTTTTATATCTTAAAATTATCTAAGAGGCGGAAAAAATATCCTGCACGCAGGCGCTGGACCCCCCAAGGCCGGCCCTGCCCAGAACCATCAGGAAGCCTCTTTAATATTGAAAACTGTTGATGGCCTGATGGTAATTTGGAGTTTAATTATTAATAAAAAATTATTTCGATTTTCTTTTTATGTTGGAGAACAATAATAAGATGTCTTAAACATGACTTTATTTTACTTTACCAGAAGGTGTAATTTATAACTTTTTAGCTTTACCAGCACTGGAGATATTAATTTATACAAAATCTTTTCGGACATTCTGTATGTATTATGCAAAATAAGAATAAAAAAATATAAAGACGTAAAGAGAGAGAACAAATCGAAGTATGGCCTGGGACTTTTTACATAGTTTATACGGCCCCGATAGTAGGACTTTTTATGCCTACCTTATTCGTTTGCCAGCAATAATAGTTGCTTGTAGACAGCTTAAACTGATAAAATGCGCTTAACTTCTACACCTTGCTACTTTACTGCCAATAAATACTTTGTTGGCAATATAATGTCTTTAAAATGCCTATTTTCTGAACCATATATCTTTTACTGATGCCCTTAGCTTGTTACTGAAAAGCTAGGGCCATTTTGTGTTCGTGCAGGATGCTCTAAAGTGACTAATCTAAACTGTGTTCTAAACGAAGTAAACTGTTTCTTTCACACATTTTTACAGATAGATGGCTTCATTTTTTACTATAAATTTTTTGTTGGGATCACATTTCTGAAAAGAACTTACTGGTTTCTTTCTCACAAGGCTTGATTTTTAAGTTGTACTTATACCTTGTTGTCTTACTGATGTAGCTGTCCTGGGATCCAGTTTTGGATATAAGGTCGATTTTTTTTATTTATATAGATATTTCACTTAAAACTTCAAATGCCATTTTCTTGGAAATTAAGAGGAATATCGAAAATATAATTATTTACGACTAAAATAAATACTCCCTGTTCAGTATTATATGCGTCCCGATGCCAAGAAAAGACAAAGTAGTTGCAAGAACTTTAAAATCCTTATATTTCAATAAACGTCTATTTCTAAGACATTTTTTTATATGCACTAGCTTGATTACTTTACTGATTATATATGAGGTTTTACCTAAATTCCAAACTTTGATTTCGCTCTCATTGAAGAGAATATCAAAATTTAGTAGAAAGCAACTTTTTAACTAAGTTGTAATTATCAAGATTTACAACAAAGTTGGCGCCGTTATCAGTTTAGGCGCATCGTGACTCCAAGAAAAAACAAAACAACTGTAGAAAATCTAAAAGTCTAAGATTTAAATCTACGTCTGTTTCTAAGAGTTTGTTATTGCTTGCATCGAATCGATTGCTTGATGGGTTTTTGAGATATATCGTGTCTTTTAGTAGAATATTGATTTTTTTTTCAATTAAATAATTATTTTCGGATATATTTTTTTAGATAATAAACATTTTTAGATACGTACATAGAAATAGACGTAGATTTAACATTTTTTAATTTTCGTTTTTCGAATTTTTGAAATTCGGCACTTCTAAAGTTTTTGCAATTGCTTTCTTTTTGGCATTGCGAAAATAATTATATTTTATCCCCTCAGATTTACGATATTTATCAAATTTTGATATCTTTTAATATTTTTTTAATTTTCAGGGAAAAAGCCTTTTAAAAAGGAGGAAATACTTGAATTAGAAAAAAACGTTTGTAGAATGATATAATTTTGCATTTAAAATAATCGTATACGGTGCTCATAATTCGGGAATTAAAAAAATATATACTATTTAGGTTTCTTAACTCAGATTACAAAACTCTTTTTGATGTCTGCTTGCATAATGTGACAAAATCTATAAAACATAAGTTTTGTATAAATTACAGGCCGAGACGCACCGAAGAGAAAATATTGGGGGGGAGTAAGTGAAAAAACTAAAAAAAGGGTACGCACAGGCTTGGTAGTATCACTTATATTTTGTTTCCTAAGCAAGGACCCTTCGGCTTGGAAAAATTTATATTTGAAATGGAATAATTCCAACATAAGATAAGATATTGACAATAGAATAAAATATATGAGATACACTCAAACATGATTATTCATTAAATGAATAAAAAAATGCAGCGTCACGAATTTCTAGACAAAAATTACAGCTTTACTTTATTACTGATATTAGACACTGTGCTCCATATAAATTATGTTCAGCATCCGAACTTTTTAATTCGTGAACAAATTATATGTACACAAAATATTAAATCATTTATAGGTATTAGCACAGAAAAATATAACGCAACAGAGCGCGTATTTTTTACAATTCGTAACAGGAAATTTCTTTTTATAAACTCTTTCCACACCCCAAACTTATTCTGAATGCTACTTCGGCAGCGATCGTGTCGCACGAACGCTTTATTCGGTAGAGAAGAATAGAAAGACCATTTCAAGTCTTGCTACGACATTTCTATTATCGCTGTCTTTTTTTAACACATGACACGAGACACAATGGAAGTATTATTTAACTAGACAAGGCCGAGGACAAGGCATAAGTCGGCAGCCATATTTATTATTTACAAACATTTGTTTTTAAGTTTTCACATCAAGGTAAATTACACTTAATACACCCTATTACCCCCGGAAACCCAAATTGGGCCATAATCGCCTCTTTCTTTTCTTGTTTTTCAGTTTCGGTTAAAGGAAATTTTATCCACTGATGGGCAATGGCCTCTAAGGGCTGATAGTGCCCGGCTAAATGCAGGTTGAGACAGGGCAACATGCACTTCATTTCCAACTGCCTTCAGGTACGAGCCCTGGGCAAAAAATCTTAGGGCGCCCAAGATCCTTATATGGATATGAACCTTCGTCACTTTAGTACCTACATCCATATGGGGAGTAAGAACATGAATAAGCGCCATCTCTCATATAATTGCCAAGATTCTATCATCCACTGTTGCCGGTCGTTTCTATTTTTAGGTGATTTGAGGACTAATCTTTTCATCTATACTCAATACCGTTGTTTGAGTAAAACATACGTACAAAAAACAAAAGAACTATCAACGGCCAGTTCAAATCGTTGCACTTAAAAACACGAAATTTGAAAGATATATTGTCCTTAGATTGTTGGTGCTCATTAAAAGGGCATTTTTCGAAATTCGAAACCTGAATGGTTGATATATTTCCGAGGATATTTCTATCAAATCTTAAAAAATTACAGTACAATATTTTACGAAACGTTAAAATACGTAAATCCTATTTTATTTTTGGATACTGCATATTTATTTGCATTTCACAGGGTAAACGAAAACATTTGGACAAATACTAAAAAGTATGTTTTACATGGGTAAAATCATTTTGTGTTTTTAAACAAAATGATTTTACCATTGGAAATATCAATTTTGCTTTAGATTTTCGCTAATTTTCCTTAATAAATTTATTTCATTTCACAAACCCTATTTTATTTTTTGCATCTTCTGATGCTTGTTATACAAAGTGGTTTATAAAAGCAGCTTTAATACATTTATAAATCAACGCTATACCTAAACTGCTATACCTTGAGTGACATTTGGAGAATACCATTCTTAATAGTTCCCTGCAAAAAGAGAATTATTGTACGGATTTCCACGTTTTAGGTTAACTAGATACCAAAAGAAAAAAGGTTTCTCAATTCCGTCGGTTTGTCTGTCTGTTCGCGGCATAGCTAAAAAACTACATAACCGATTGATTTCAAATTTTTGGCAAAAATTAAGATTCATATGAGGTTGACCTTGTAACATTTTGATAAAAATCTAATACGGCGAAACTAAATGGCGGCCTAGTGAAATTAAAACAAAAATACTAAAATACTACCTCATTTCAATTTACCTGAAATTTTGTACAAGTATGACTTGGAATCAGCTTATTACGAATCCGAGATGATAAAATAAATTAGCGGCTTAATAAAATAATTAAGAAATCAGCCTGAAAAAAATACTTATTAGATTAATTTCAAATTTTGTGCCAGCTTTAAGCGTGATATAAAGAAAAACTATTAAAATTATGGTATGAATTTAAAATGACGGCCAAATGAAATTTTTTATAACATCAACGTAAAAGAATATTTTGTTCAATTGACTAATCAGCGTAAAAAGTACTTATACAATTTATTATGCCCAAAGATCAAGTGGGGCATGGTAGCACTGGTAAAATATCCAAAAAATGTGCCAATCTCATCAAGACTAAAATGGGCCACACTTCATTATTCCTAGTAAAAGGAAATAATCATAAAGAGGGAATGATTCGTTTTCATTTAAGCCCAAATGTTCAGAGATTAATATCTCAGAAATAGTGGCGTAGCCAGCTGTTCAGAACGGAGGGGGGGGGGGCAGGCTAGACTAGGAGCGCCAGAATGAAAAATATTTTTCCAAAACGCCAAGCAAAAAATAGTGACGACTTAAAAAAACTAGTCATGACTTTGTGAAAGTTACCCCATCGATAAGGCCGAGCAGAAACTAGTGACCACTAATAAAACAACACATTTTAAAAGCTAATCCTTAGATGACGCCTACCAGACTGCAGGATTTTTTTGAAGAGGGGGGCTAGAAACAGTAAAATAGTTTAAAAAAGATAATTTTATTTGAGTTTTGCATATTTTAGATTTGTTTTTCATATACAAGGTAGCTGAAAACATGTGGATAAATATTAGGAAATTTGATTTATGTATAAGTATACAATTATTTTTTTTAAACTTGCCTTCCACCTGTCAATTTTGTTTATCTTTTGCATGTTTTAACGTTTTGAATTATACAAGGCCGCAAAAAAAACAAAAATACTTTTAAGTTAATTTATTTTACAAACCCTATAAGCCTTTTTAAATTATTTTTTTATTTATTTTGACGTTTGTATATAACCACAGGGTAGTCTAAAAAACAAAATTCGATAGGTATAACGTTTAGTTGAAATTGCTAGACCTTGAATTATAAAATTTTATAAACAATATGCATTTTTGATGCAAGCTCCAAGCAAGAAGGTACTTTTCAAACTTCGTCCCCTAAAAAGATAAAACATCTCGCTAAAATTTCCAAAAATTACTATCTTACGACAGAATTCTCTTGAAATACGGCGAAAGACGAAAATTTTATTTTTTGCATATTTTGTAGGTATATCATTTTTCATTTTTCATATTAAGTTGTCGTGCTACTGGATGACACAAAATGTAGGCAAATATTAAAAAATATGTTTTGACTTCATAAGACATTGATTATTATCAAAATTCTCGACTTTAATTTTGTTTCGCCTTATTTTTTATTGTATCTTTTAACTTTTGCCATCTTTAAACAACAGGTTCGATATGTGTAATCAAGAAAATCAAGTAAAATGAGAACTGTAAAAATATATTGAAAAGCGCTGAACACGAATATACTACTTTAATTTTTGTTCATATTATAATTTTTTTTTCAATATACAGGGTAATCCAAATGGCTTGTTCAAAAATTTAAATTAACATATTTTCTAAATGTATAAAATGAATCTCATCCAAAAATCGAAGTAATTTCTATAGGTTTCGTTACAGAAAAATCTAGCGCGGTGCCTATACAGGATGTTTCGGGAGAAAAGGAAAATATTTTAAGCGGTGTGTCTGGGATGTCAAAATAATCAAAAAAGATTATATATTTATAGGTCTGAAAATGTTTACTTTTCGAGATACAGGGTGTTAAAAAAAATTAAAAGAATCCGTTCTATTTAATAAATAAATATTATAATAAAGTATAACTAAGTATGTCAATTCAACATAACAGTCATGAATTGACATTGACATTTAACAACGTCAACTTGTTAAAAATCATTTGGAATAATAATGTAAGGGTATGAATGTATTAAAGCAGTTTGTTAATTATTACTCGAAAACGATGCATTAGACAAAAACATTTTCAACACCCTGTATCTCGAAAAGCAAAAATTTGCGGACCTACACATATATAATATTTTATGATTATTTTGACCTCCCATACACACCGCTTAAAATATTTTCCTTTCCTCCTAAAACACCCTGTATAGGCAGCGCGCTAGTTTTTTCTGTAACGAAACCAATACAGATTTACTACCAAATTAAAACTTATGGTAGAATACATAAAAAAAGTGAATAAAATTTAGACATAAGATTATTTTTGAATATTTTTAAAATATCATTCTTGCTATTCGATGATAGAATACCTACTCTGAACTACTAATCATTTAACTGTACATGATAAAATCTAATCATTTGAACCCCTTCAGCCCTTCTAGTATTACAATTAAAATATTGGCAACGATTTCATGCCATTATAATAATCAAAAATACAGTTATATAATAAGAATGTCTTTTAAAAACTGCAATACCCAGCGGCCAGCGACTAATATATTTCTAATGAATATGATTGTGCTCTTGCTCTAGTAGCCACGAATTTCCCCGAATTAAGTTAGACAGCATATGATCTGATTTTTTCGGGATTTCGCGCGGGTAGAATGTGATCCAGGCCATTCCTCTAAACAGTAGCAATGATAGCATCGGCACCCGTGTTGTCTAAATGGCGAGAGTGGAAAAGTCGTTGACCGCCAGACACCACGCAAATTTGATAAAATATTCTTGGCTTAATAGTGACCCTATCTAGTGTGATGTTGTGGAACCAAAAGAAGGTCTGATTTCCTCCGAACTTCTGTAACGTTATATTTCTCTGTAGTATTAGTATTATTTCATCATCTAGTATACTTTTATTAAGATAAATATAGAATTATTTATTTCAACAAAAGAGAATTTGCAGCAATGTTGGACAGTGGCAAAACGTAGGTATTTCATTTACATTGAGTAACTATCTAAAACAGCTGCACACTGTCTGTTCTTCGGTTATCAATATAGGTCAATCAATAGAGCAAAAAATCATTGATTTGTTGCCAAAAATAGTAACCGGAAACCGAGTGGGCCATCACACTGAAGATAGTCCATAGTAGTATTCCATTATGTTTTATACTCACAGGTATCATTTGTTTATTTGTTATAAACAATTTAATGCAAAACATCCCGCTTTCTTTAGTTTTTTTTTGGCTTATAAAATCGAAACTAATGAAGCAATCTCAATGGTGTAAAAAGATGAATTGTAGAAATGACAAATACGATATGGTTACACGGCTTTATCGGATCGTTAAAACAGGAGAAAAAACCGAAAAAATTAGGCTTTTTTTTCGAAAATGCATATCTTTGTTATTTCTCAAGTTGTAGCGAAGTCCCTTTGCGAAATAATAGTTATTGATATGTACTATATACATACCAAAACTAAGCGCTGTGGGATTATTAGTTTTTGCAGAATTGCGATTTTTTGCGTCTTTCAACGTGCCTGGATGCGTCATGGATGATCCAATTTGAATTTGGCAAAGTCATATAGAATATAGAAGTATCATAATACAAAACGTATATTCTCATTTCACGTTAAAGATATGTGAAATACGTGAAAAATGCTTCCAAATATGATTAAAAACGATATTTAGGTAGCAACCGAGGCAGCCCAGGAGTAATAGAGAGGCTCCGCAGGCGTCCGGCCTTTTCTAGTCATGTTTGGAAGCATTTTTCGAATTTTAGCGCGAAGTGAGTTCCACAGTTTGTAGTATGATACTTCTACTTTTGATGCAATTTTGCACAATTCAAATAGGATCATCCACGACGCATCCAGGTACGCTGAAAAATAGTGCATTAAAAAATTGAAGTTGCAATTGTGCAAAAACTTATAATCCTACAGCGCCTGGATTTGGTATGCATAAAGTACATATCAATAACTATTAGTTCGCAAAGGTCCTTTGCTACAACTTGAGCAATAACGAAGATATGAATTTTCGAAAAAACAACTACATTTTTTCGGTTTTTTCTCCTGTTATGATGATCCGATCAAATCGTGTAACAATATCATAGTGTATGTAATTTTATTCTCTACAATTCATCTCCTGCATTATTAAAATTGCTTCATTTGCTTCGATTTTATGAGTCAAACGCAATTTTTTGCATTCAATTATTTTTAACAAATATAAACAAATGATAGTTGGGAGTGGAAAACATTTTGAAATATTTTTATGGACTATCTTGCACTCGGTTTCGGGTTAATATTTTTGTCACCAAAAAAATGTCTCTATTTATTGGCCTAATATGTACAAAGTGTCCCATTTTGGGTACTTTTCGGGGTGTATCTCCGGTATTTTTATAGATAGAAAGTTGAAGTTTCGCGACCGTGTGCTACTTTTTCGTAAAACTAAAGATGCCGTTAACAAAATTTTCATAGCTCTTTTAGTTTTTAAGATACAGGGCTAAATCAAAACTGTTGCATTTTCAGGCACCCCTCGTATCTCAACTATCACATAACTTATCGCAAATGTGAAAGTGTTTCCTTTTTAACTTTTCCCGTAGAATAAAATTCCGCTCTTGTAATTAGTAAACAGCCTCAGGTCAAAAACTTATCGGACACTAATTATATTTTTAGATGAAACACCCTGCATATTTATAGACTATAAAATTTTTCAAAAATATCTAATGGCTATATATCTAATATACAAATATATAGTATGCACTTTTTTTCAGAAACACGCAAATAAATGACAATTTTCTGAAATTAAGTGAAAATAGTAGGGCTATGGCTATTATTGACAACAACCAAAAATAAATGTCAAATATTTGTCTATCTCATCGGTTTTTGGATCGACTTTTGGTTTATAAAGCAGTTTATATAAACATTCTTTTGGTATTTTTATTTAATTGATATTTATCAATTTCTTCGAATGATTGCAGAGTATGAAAATTATGAAAAATATAATATGCTGGTATGTTTTATACAGAGTAATGAAAATTCTGAAGAAGCCTCGGAATTATATTTCCAAACGTAAGTAAGCTATTATGGTTATGAAAATCTGTATTATCATTATAAGTTATTGCTTGTTAGATATCCAGAAAGAAGGCAGCCGTTTTTTGAGATATTTGCTCGTTTAAAACCAAATTTAGTTGAGCACGGATCATTAGTTCACCCGAGTCCTAAAACATACAATAAAGAGAACAGGGAAAGAAAAGAGATAGATGTTTGGGGATATTTAGAAGCAACACCTTCGTCCTCATGTAGACATGAGAAGGAAATTGGTGACGCGAAAACTGACGGTCAGAAGATCTTGATGAAATACAAGTATCATCCATACAAATTTAATATAGTGCAATATTTGCATCCTGGCGGTGCCGAGCGCCAGGCACTGTGTTACCAGTGGTGTTTGTAATAAATCGATGCTAACGATTTATTTGGCAGAGTTGTTATCTGGTCAGACGAATGCTTTTTTTCAAGTGCGGGAATTTTTAATCGACACAATACCAGGAACTGGCATAGTGAAAATCAGCGTTTAATATTTGAAAGGGTACAACAAGGACGCTTTGGAGTTGGGGTGTCATGTTTTATTTTGGGCAGACTTATAATTTTTAGGATTTTTGAAGGAGGTCTTACAGCACGTAGATACCTAGAAATCCTTAAGGAAGTTATTTCAGAACTACACGAAAATATTTCATTAGCCCAATATAATGCTGTTTACCTACAGCAAGATGGCGCCTCAAGTCACAACTCTAGGCTCTTAAGGGAATTTCTTGATAATAACTTTCCTCAAAGATGGATAGGTACCAACGGACCTGTTAGAAGGCCTCCACGATCTCGAGATCTCTCAATTTCTGATTTTTTTTATGGGGCTATATACAAAATGAAGTATATAAAACACGATATGACGGCATAGCAGAACTTCGAGAGGCAATTCATTTAGCCTTTCGAAATCTGGGAATGAGACTAATGTTTCTTTTTAACGCTGTTCAAAGAACTACAAAAAATGTGCCAATTTTGCATTAGAGAAAATGGTCGTTAATTTCACCGTTAACCTCACCTTTAAAAATTTGTTTTTACTTTTTTTAATGTTATTTTTTTGTGTTTGTTATATTGTTACTTTATGCTATAAAACTGTTGTTACAAACTTACTGTTATTTAAAAACTCTATAGGTATTTTTATATAAGAAGATACTTATATGCTAGGTATCCAATTCTTCGTTAGCAATATGTAACTTTCAATTGTTTATTATTTTTATTCATGGCTACTATTAATTATGCATTTAATTTCAGAATATTGTCATTTATTTGCGTGTTTCTGAAAAAAAGTGCATACTATTATATATTTTTGAAAAGGTAAAAAAAATAAAAATTTTATAGTCTATCACTATACAGGGTGTTCTATTTAAAAAAATAAAGTAGGGTCCGACAACTTTTTGACCTGACCCTGTATACTAATTCCGAATGCGGAAAAGGCTATACTAGAAACAGTTCTCGATAACTTATCTGATAATTCAGATACGAGGGGTGCCTGAAAATGCAACATTTTCAATTTAGCCCTGTATCCTAGAAACTAAAAGTGCTATGATAATTTGGTTAACGGCATCTTTAGTTTTACAAAAAAGTAGCACAGTCGCGAAAACAGCAACTTTCTATCTATAAAAATAACGGAAAAGTACCCAAAATGGGACACCCTGTACATGAAATTTCATCATAAATTTATTTTAGTAAGTTTTAGCTAAAACGTTTTTCATAACTAACCATTTTCCTGAATACTTTCATAAATTTCCTTTCTTTTCCACTACCTTAAATCGATTTAAATGATTTGAGTTGATACATTACGTCACAAAGCGGTTTTTAAATCTTTAAAGGACTCTCTTGTTTAAACTGGTATATTTGTGTCAAAATATTATATATTCGACAAATGAAATTCTTTAAAAACATATAGCTATCAAGGTGCAAAAGAGTACATTCATTACGACGTAACAAGTGATGAACGTGGAAGTTTTTTAAACGAGGTGCTAGCCGAGTGCAGAAAATCTTTGAGTTTGAAAACCATCACTTTCACACCAGTAATGTGCACTATTTTTCCTCCAAACCCAAAGAATCTTCTTGTTTTTATTTACATTTGAACACTAGCGTTGTAAAGCTGAGTAATTGCTTTGAACTAAAACTCGTTACACAGATAATTAAATGTTTTTATGTTAAGAAGCTTTTAACCCACGCATTTTGCGCGAGTTAAGAGCTTCATTACCGCACTTCTTTTTATTACCAGTTGTATTTTCACTCATTTATTCTTTTTTAATTTGAAGTGTGTATACTTATTTTTTTTACATATTTTATTAAAAATTATAAAACATGAAATATTACTTATTATAAATATTAATAGTACAATCTTTGCAATCCTTCGAATACATTCCTGACGAAGCAGCCACGTTTGCTAAATTTGTAACCAATACATTGTTTTCATTATTTGAACTGGTCGTCTGTTGGCTTTGATTTATTTTTTTGGGATCTCATCCAAAGTTTCCCTCGTTTCACCCAGAATTTTGGATGCTATTTTTCTTTTATTTTCCGCAGAATATTCAATGAAGCTTTCCGCAACCGTGTTGGATCGCCAGCCACCATGACGCTTTGCTGTTAGACTGTCAGCTCCTGAATCTGCCAATATAGACGTAGATGATCTTCGGAAGCAATACCCCGTATACTCTTCTGGATGTTCAAGTTTCAGATACAAAGCAATTTTTTTTGGCAAGGATCCAAAATAATTAATGCCAACCGGTTGCTTCATACACACACCATTTCGAAATTGGATGAAAAACCTACCATGCTCCATTACATGGGCGAAGATTATATCTAATACGATGTATTTTCGAACTAGTGAAACCATGTCTATCTCTTGAATATTTCCAGATGTTACATAGAATTCCCTGGCTATTTTCGTTTTCGTTATCGGTAAAAAAAAATGGAAACATGGCCATTCATCCTTGACATTTTCCAACAACATATTTGTTAACTCCTCTCTCCTGCAAGCACCTGCAAGCCCAATAATCAAGGCTACTTTCATAAATAAGTATTCTTTGTCATCCGCTTCTAGAAGGAATGTTGTAATATTGGTTTTAGTTAATACCCTTGATTTTTTTCTTCAAATTTTCTTTTGAGGAGGGCGACTAAATTTCTAAATTTGCTGATATCAATATTAAGCCTAATAGATATAATTTTTCTTATCTTATCTTTCTTATAAGAATAAAACGCCCAGAGAGGTAAAGGCCTATAGTTAGATAACGCCCCGAAGTATACAATAAGTACTTTTTCATTCCCATAGTTCTGCACATTCGTCTCTCTGCACCATTTTTGGAGCCTGTTGAAAATATACTCATATTTTGGCCTGGATTTTTCGGGAAGTAACCGGTCAATTGCCCTGGATGCTTCCTGCTCAATATCCGAAGGAATGCTGCTTTCCTGAATCACTCATTTTAACTAAAGAAATGAAAACTCTCAATAAAATATTACTCAAATTAAGATCGCTCGGGGTGACGCAGAGTAGCAGAATCAAGGTGCAAACAGGTAACAGCTAATAGAAAGGTGCTTGCTTTAAACTTTTTGAAAAATTTGTTTAATAAAAATATGTGTTTATTTTAACAGTCGTGCATCAGACGTAGATAAAATGTTGTACAATATTATATTATATATTTTCCCGAAAAATCAACCTCTTTTTACCCTTCAACAACCCACGCCAATGGTAAATCAAAATGTTCACTTTGCCAAATATTCCATTTTTTCAATAAACACCACATCACCATCCAAATTTGAAAGAATTCGCACTAATATTAACTGAGATATTAGTATTGTATTCTCATGAAAAGCCTTTTTTTTTTTAAATCAGCAGTAGGCAAAGAATTCTAAAATAGCAATTTAATATTAAATAAAAATTAAAATACTTTAATATTAAAATAAAGTATAGCGCAATAGAATAAGGGCATTTAAACCAAAATTGCTACATACTCTACTAGATGATGATTTTGAACGGCGATTTGAGTTTGCTTATGGTTGCAAGGTAACTATCTTAACGACAGACTTTTTTTAAAGAATATAATGTTTACTGACGAGGCAACGTTTACGACAAAAAGTGTGGTATCTAGCCAAAATTGTAGGTTTTGGGCAATCGAAAATCCCAACTGGGTAATTAATTGTAAAAACCAATATAGTGAAAAAGTGAACATGTGGTGTGGCATATTCAGCGAACGAATTGTTTGTCTCATGGAATTGCCTTTAGCGCAGAGACAAATCTTATATTTTCAATTAGATGGTGCCCCCGCACATAATTGTCTGCCTGTTCGAAACTTTTTAAATGCAATTTTTCCAATGAAGTAGATAGGTAGAAATAGTCCTTTAGAACCATGGCTTTCCAGATTGCCGGATATTACCCCTTGATTTTTTTCTGTGGGGACACTTAAAAAATAAAGTGTATGCTACTCGGCAGCCTAATAGAGAGCAACTATGCGTTAGAATTTGGCAAGCGTGTCAGGAAATTACCCTGAATGAACGGACGGTTAAGAAGAATTGTTGAAAAGTGTATTTTGTTAGAAGGTAGTTATGTTGAAAAGACTAAAATTTAAAATAATGTACTTGTAATTTTGTTGTCGCAGTTAGAAACAAACAACTGACTTAAAAAAAGTTTTTTCTGCTAAAATAAGCTCTTGAGATTTTGAAAATACGAATTAAGGTGTTCTTGGGTATGCTGATTCTAAATCTGATAGAAAAAATCATCTAAAACAAGCCCTAATATCATTTTTCCAAAAAATCAATCCCTTTTAACCTCTCAACACCGCACGTCAATGGTAAATAAAAATATTCAATATGCCAAATACTTCATATTTCTAACATTGAATCAAATCGCATTATTAATAACTGAGGTGCTAGGGTGTATTCATGAAATATGTATATATATATATATATATATATATATATATATATATATATATATATATAACATATTTCATGAATACACCCTAGCTGACCTTTAGTTTGTAAATATATATATATATATATATATATATATATATATATATAAATATATAAATATATATAGTGCTATTCCAGATAATATATATATATATATATATATATATATATAAATATATAAATATATATAGTGCTTACCTAAAAGTTGGCACCATATGGGAAATATATTTCGCAATATACGAGGGGTAATCAAAATGTAATAAACCAAAGAAATGGCGAATCCTCCCAAATAATTCTTTTCAAAGTTATATTTAAGAAAATATTAAGTATGACTTCCTACAAGGGAATCACAAAAAAAATCCATAAATAAACG
Organism: Kuschelorhynchus macadamiae; assembly: GCA_030620095.1. NCBI lineage: Eukaryota > Metazoa > Arthropoda > Insecta > Coleoptera > Curculionidae > Kuschelorhynchus > Kuschelorhynchus macadamiae. The sequence continues at coordinate 836,252 of JAUTXW010000011.1, read as the reverse complement.
AGGACTGATCAAAAACTTTAGCAAATATGTTTTTTAAATTTTTGCAGAAACTGCTAACGACAATAATTTATGCAATTATTTCAGAATTTTGTAATGTATGGTACTAAATGAGTAAAGCGAGACAACTTTCGAAAAAAACATGCGAGGTAGAGGCTTTTAGGTGAAAAACTTGTCTTAGATTATCTTTTTTAAACATAGTATTTAAGGGTTATTACTATCTGAATAACTAGTATTATATCTTGCTTCTTCTTATATTCAAGATATCACTCGCAGAGCAAATTATCCAAATATAATAGGATTAAGAATATTTTCGTGGCATGGTATTTCAATTTTTCATTTTAATACAATTTAAGGTTATTGCTATATATGTAAGCCTGGTGCAAAAACTTTGGGGAATTGTGCACATTTAGGTGCCTTTCTGTGGTGTAAAATTAAGAAGAAATTCGACCCTCCTTTTTCTACTCTTAATTATAAGCTGTGTGGTCATAATAAATTGTCTTATACTATTTTATAGCAAAACATATTTTTAAAACCTACTTCAGTCTTAAATTACAATAGTGACACTAGTTCTCTTTGCAAATATATAATTTAAATATTTGTTTTTAAATTACTCCTTGTATATTTGTAAATATTTTGGCGATTTCCCGATATTAAAGTCATTTATACGTAATGTTTCTCTACAGTGCAACTCTTGACAAGAAATCTCAAGCAATTTTCGTAATTTCTTTGTTTTATTACATTTTGCTTACCCCCTGTATATTGCGAAAACATAAACTCAAACTCAAACTAAGCTCTTTTGTGTAAAGAATACAAAATTTTCATTTACAAAGCAGTTTACAACAATATCAACTAGTTAACTAAAGAAAATAATTATTCGATGGTAATGATCAGGCTATCTATAAAATAGCCTAATTCATACGCACTTTTATTATTTATTTATTTTTTACTTCCTTTTAAAATTTGCAAAGAAAAGTCCGTATAGAATTAAGCCACAATTAGCGTATCACTTAAAAAAAATAATAAAATAATAAATATAACATGAAAAATAAAGTAATTGACAACAAACAAACCAAAACCAAAAATATCCTACATTGGAAAAAAGTTATACAAAAAGTCAACCAAAATAAGAACATATAAAGTTTTACAAAAACAACAATTTCAATTAAGTCATAACATAAAAGTTTATAAATAAAAAAATCAATAAAATATTCGCAACAACAGATAAAACGATATTTGGCAATACTCAGGTAATTAAATCGTATCTCAGGTTGAACTTATAATTGTTATCCTGTAATAATATCCTGTTAATTTAATTTTCAATAATATCACGATTATCGCGGGTTTTAAACTAAAATATATTTTTGTTAAAATAAGGGTTTTTATTTTCTTAACTTTAACGCTTTGTACCTCAAAAACCGCTTGAACAATTTTGTCGCAATACTGATAAGATTTGCTCAGGAGGCAGAAAATTAGATCATAGTAATATTTCAAGTCGTTTTACCGAGACGAGACTACTTTTAAGTCCACTGAGGGTTTTTTTGCAGCGATTATTTATTTTTTAAACTTTTTTTGAGTAAAATATTTATATTATATTTTTTTAATAGTGTATATTTGATATAAACTAAATAGTTGCAAGAGTCTTTGATAAAATAAAATGAATAATTTCAATTTGTGTTCCCAATTTAATAAATTAAATAAACTTTGCACCAAGGTCATCAGCTCATGGGATCTAAATCTAATAAAAATAAGAAAAAATAGTTCTAAATATAATAAATAGTTCTAAATATAATATGTATATTTGATTCCTAACACAGTTTTACGCTTGTAGATTTGATGAGTTCTGATTTTTTTTTTTTTTTAGAAAAATGGTAGAATTGGTTTTTTTTCCGAATTTCAGTCTAAAATTTGCACATTTACATAAAATCTAATTAGAAACAACTTTTTCCCATAACCTGTTTTAACATTGATTACAAACCTCAGTTTTGGCACTTTTCAGAAAAAAATGTCAAATTTGACGTATACTGGATATCACGTGAAAAATGTTTTTATACAATTTTTGAATTTTAGACAAGTAGAAACGATCGCCATAGTTAGAATTACTATAAATCATTTGATTAAAAAAAGTCCCATATGGTGCCAACTAGATAGATAGCCTGATCATTACCATCGAATGATAATTATTTTATTTAGTTAACTAGTTGATATTGTTGTAAACTGCTTTGTGAATGAGAATTTTGTATTCTATACACAATAAAGCTTAGTTTGAGTTTGAGTGTTTATATTTTCGCAATATACAGGGGGTTAGCAAAATGTAATAAAACAAAGAAATTACGAAAACTGCTTGAGATTTCTTGTCAAAAGTTGCACTGTAGAGAAATATTACGTATAAATGACTTTAATATCGGGAAATCATCAATATATTTACAAATATACAAGGAGTAATTTAAAAACAGATATTCAAATTATATATTTGCAAAGAGAACTAGTGTCACTATTGTAATTTAAGACTAAAGTAGTTTTTAAAAATATAAATATGTTTTGGTAGACATAAATATAGTATAAGACAATTTATTAATGACCACACAGCTTATAATTAAGAGTAGAAAAAGACGGGTCGAATTTTTTCTTAATTGTACACCATAAAAAGGCACCGAAATGTGCACAATTCCCCAAAGTTTTTGCACCAGACTTACATATATAGCAATAACTTTAAATTATATTAAAATGAAAAATTGAAATACTATGCCATGAAAATATTCTTAATCATATTATACTTGGACAATTTGCTCTGCGAGTGATATCTTGAATATAAGAAGAAGCAAGATATAATACCAGTTATTCAGATAGTAATAACCCTTAAATACTATGTTTAATGAAGATAATCGAATACAAGTTTTTCCCCTAAAAGCCTCTACCTCGCATGCTTTTCTCGAAAATTGTCTCGGTTTACTCCTTTCGTAAAATTTTTCTAAAAATCTGATGTGTGTTGGATAATTGCTGCCTTCATACAATAGGTTTCCCATATTCGTTAATAATAGTACCATACATTCCAAAATTCTAAAATAATTGCAAAAATTATTGGAGTTTCTGCAAAAACCTAAAAAATATATTTATTAAAGTTTTTGATTAGTCCTCGTTTATTTATGGATATTTTTGTGATTCCCTTGTAGGAAGTCATACTTAATATTATCTTAAATACAACTTTAAAAAGAATTATTGGGAGGATTCGCCATTTCTTTGTTTTATTACATTTTGATTGCCCCTACTATATTGTAAAATATATTTTCTGATACCCAGGTAATTAAATCGTACCTTCGAATTTACATTACAATTATTATCCTGTATTAATACCCTATTTTTTTATTTTCAAGAATATTTCGGGTTTAGTACTGAAACACATTATTAAAATAAGTGTTTTTTCTAACTTGGCCGCCCTGTAGCTCAAAAACTGCACTAACGATTTTTTCGCGACACTGATAAAGGTGCGTACTCATTTAGCGAACGCATACGGTCGCACGGTGATAACCGTATACGTTCGCTTATATAAAAATTGTCGCAAGTTGTCAATTATTATTTAAATGCAAAGCGCATAGTCATTACAAGAAAGTTTCTGACTAAATTGAAGTTTTTCTGTGCATCAAATAAATTTAGTTTTAGGTCGTAATAATTAATTAGTGATTCATTTAGTGAACGATGCGAAGAACTGAAGGACTAATTTGGATGCGAAAAATAGCAACTTCTAGCAATAAGTGTACCTTTGTAAATTTGCCAAAAAATAAAACGAATCTAAAATAAAATTAAAAAATTATCATTTATTAGCTAGCACATAATATAAAAAACTACACATTCTGCATTTATTAAATACTATATATTATTTTTCCTTATTTTTTTTTAATTATAGCTAATCACTACTCTACAGAATATATCAATTTGAACTAATATACATAAAAGCAAGTATATATAAATTCAATAAAATAAATAGAATACAAACAAGGAAAATTTGTACATCTTAACTACTAGGATTTTTTTGCATATTGTTGGTAAATTTAAAATTTGATCAAATGTGGTGAATTTTTATAATAATGAATGGGGAATTTCTTATGCTGTTCGTGGTTTAAGAGGCTCAAATTGCTAATTTTCTACGCATATGCTTCTATATATAGGGTCTCTCATCATAAGTCGGGTTTAGTATATATATTTTTTAATGTATATTATTATGCCCAACAAATGAGTCGCATATTGCTGGTTATACATTTACTGTGTTTGATACCTTTATCTTAACCGGAGAGTGGTTTACTGCAGGGTTGAGTCAGTAGAAACGCATTGCTCCTTACGACAATGATTGTCTCTTTCTCAAATTTCTCGGGTGTTTTTAAAGATAAAAAAATGTTGTTAAAGATAAAGATATCAAGCCCAGTGTATTTATAATAAGCAATAGTAGGTTAATTTTATTAGAAACAATATATTGGGGTTGGTACACGTTTTTGTAAAATAAATTTCTATTAACTATGTAATAAATCATAATAATAGTAATACATCGATTTCTCCGGGAAAATTTAGCCAAACTGCTAGATCATTTTACAGTGAACAGTTTCCACAATAGCTTTGAATTGCTTTAATATAAATTGAAATACTGAAATTTGATATATAAACTGTAATTAACCCAAAAAAATAAACAAGTGCATCCTCCGACCTATAGGGGTCAAACTTTTTTCTCATCAAACTATTTTGGTAGATATTAATAAATTATATCAAAATATATTTGTTTTCAGTAAGTGGAAAAGAGGGATAATCCAAAGTATTGTATTTCATATGGTTTTCGGAGTTTCTAGGGGCACCAAGTTCAATTCTATTTGTACTAATCATTTTAATTTTCAACAATTTGTATTATTGATTTTCAATGTAGATAGCTCTTTTTATAATTATAATATTGTTATTGATTATTCAAAGAACGATAGTATTATATACCGTCATTCTAGCCAAATTTTAAGTGCAATTGTTTTAGTGATTAGGTATGTCCAACATTTTAACCTCTCCCCCTCGATAACTTTGACCCTCATATTTTCACTAAAACTTATAAATAAAATGCAACAAAAAATTTTATAAAAAATAAAACCAACATCAAAAAAAAACATTGAAATGTAAGAAATAAATTATTATTCTTTATTTTTCAATATTTTTTTTTTCGAGTTGGTTTTCTGCTGTCAATTGAAGTTATTTTACAATGTTTTCTTATATAAGGCGTTGGTCCAAGATTCGATAAAATAAACAGTTTTGTTAATTTTTTTTATAAATCTGATGAAAGTGATAGTTTCTTCAGTAAAAATTGAATTACTATTTTTATTATATTATTTTTATTATACTTTATAACACCCTGTCTATTTTATGCCCATCAAATAAATATCTTCCTGTTGATTATAATTATACCAGGTTTTATACCTTTTTCTTTAGAGACAGTCGAGACATTTGAGAGAACCACTGCCATAGAAAGCAATGTATTCCCATTGACTTCGTGACGTTGTTGTTGATTTCAGAAAAGTAAATAGCCTTATATATCTGCCAACTACACTTAAAAAAAATACAATTATAAGAGGAATTGTGTAATTTTTTGTATATGTATCTATAAAATTAGGAATGTCAATTGGGGGTTTGCCTTTATAACCAAGCACCCTGTAGATGAAAATTTTCTTTTCTGTATCTAAATACTACAATTTTGTGACAATATGCACTAGAAATTTTTAAAGTATATGGATTATATGCCATGCGCCGCTTGAACTCCCGTAAACTGTTTGACAGAAACCACTTTTCCGTAGGTCCACAGCAATGTTCTTTTTTTGATGGTAGGTCGTGAAAAATAACAAAAATGTTAAGGATTGACATTGAAAAGTTTAAGTAATTATATAAAGTTTATGTTGGTATTGAAGTCTTTAACTTTATATAAAAGCGGCTATCCGTGCAAGAAAGAATAGATATAGAGAAGTAGCTAATATTTTTAATGCAAAACATCCTAACAATCCACTAATTAGTCATTCTACTTTTATTTAAATTTAAGAAACTGGTTCCGTCACAAGTAATTTTAAAAAAGCCCGTAATAAATGGGTTACTGGTCAGGAAGAAGTGGAGTTAAATGTGGACCTCGAAGTTATAGATCCTGAACAGACATCATTATCAACTGTATCTAAAAATACAAACGCATCAACTATGAGCCTTTGCAGAATTTAAAAAAAAAACGTTTTCGCCCTTACAACCCGAAGTTGTGGTACCAACGAGAACTAAAAGAAAATCAACTTTTTGCCACTCACATTTTGTGGACCGATAAGGCAACTATTTCGTCAAATAGAGTAGTTTCTTCTCAAAATTAGGAAAATCCCCATTTTGTAATAAAATGCAGGAATCAATATTCGTTTAAAATTAATATCTGGTGCAGTTTACTGAATAATAAAATAATATGCCCTTTTTGTTCAGAGAAATTTCAATTCAGATGAGTATCTTTAATTTTTAGAAGATGAACTTTTTAATGTACCAGCAAGATGGGGCAACAGCTCGGAGCACCATACCGTTCACAACATTTTTAAATAGGAAATTTGGGGAAAATGGATCGGTCTTGACTTCACGTGATTTCTTCTTGTGGTCTTATTTAAAGAGCAAGTGTATCTATCAAGAAAGACTATTTCGGGATATACAGTACTTACAAAATACTATCAAGGATTGTGCCCAAGAAATTTATAAAGAATGCACTCAATGAAGTAAATCAAAGAACTATAGTTTACCTCGAACGGGATGGACAGTATAGGGAAATGTAGTTGGAGTGTCTCAACACTAGTTTGTGTGTAATGCAATTTGTGTATTGTTTATAATGATTATTTAACTATTTGAATTATGTTGTTTATAGAGACGAATTAGAGTCTAGTTAATAAATTATATGTAGGTAACTGTACATGCATACCTCATCAATACAGTATTTAGTTGAATTATTTTGAAAAGTGTTTTACTTTTCAGCGTTTTAATATCACCTTAGATTTAAATTATAATTGTTATTCTGTAATAATATACTATTAATTTTATTGCCAATAATATCACGATTATCACGAGTTTAATACTAAAAGATATTTTTGTTAAAATAAGGGTTTTTATTGTCTTAACTTTAAGGCCTTTTAGCTCAAAAACTTAAGCTTAAATAATATTGTTTATATTATGTATGGAAACATTCCGTAGACAGATTAGTCTACATGTTGAGGTATGTAATTTCATTAAATATTTGCTCCAATTAATTTAAACTTAAATATTTTTATTCAGTTGCGAAAAAGTCAAAAAATATTTTTGTTACTCACTGATTAATCATAATTTTTTCTACTTCTATTCCAAATGTATTATTTGCGCCTAGGTAAAAGTTATTTACGTAAAGCGATAAACCACAAAGGATACATAACTAACTATTACGTGTTGTCCAACTAAATAAATAAAAATTCAACGAATCAGGTTGTTTCGTTATGTTACCTGTTCTGCAAGGCACGCCTCAATGACGTCACCGGAAGCATACCTGCGCTTGACCGCTGGTCAAATTTTATTTTCTACAGTTCATGGTAGCCTAATAAGTATGGTTACCATATGGTACTCTAAAAATCTTTCGGAATACCATGGTACCAACCACTCAATGAACTGGTATCCCAGGGTTGGGCTGATAAGATTATGAATACTATTAAACAATTATAAACGGATTTTAAAAAGAGAAATGATTTATCTACGTTTTCATAATAAAACACTAAATTGATTTTTAAGAAAAAATTTTCAAAAATATACAGTAAATAGTCGAATTTGTTTTTTATATTGTTGAAATGAGAAATAATTCCTGTAATTTTTGTACATAAAATTGAGAGCATAAGGATTTTATTTTTTTATATATTTAATTTTATTCCACAGCCGTTTTTTTAATTAACCGAACTACTATAATTTATTTATGACGACCTTCTTTATTTTCTGCTATCTTAATACTAATAATTCTTGATCAAACAACTAAGATACCATTAGCAAAATTCCATTCATACCATCAAATGAGTGGTTTCAGTGAATTGTGTACACATTTTTCTTTTTAATTTAAAGTGGCTGCCTAGTTTTTAGGTCTGATAATGAGCAGAAGGTCGAAACATGTGTCATGTTAAAATACTTTTAAAGTTAATCTCACTGTAACCGACACTAGTATATTTTTTTAAACTCATACAAACAGGTCTTTTAGCGAAAAGTGAACAGTTCCCTTGAATCTTTAAAAAGGTAAATTAAAAACTCAAAATTAATATTTTCGTCATTGCCTCTCTCTTAATTGGAAGTAAAGACACTCCGTAGTGGGTATATTATAGGTCTATAGTTAGCAGGGGAAGTTGTTTTTCTTTTTTAGGAACGTGCCTTAGACAAACAGTTTTACCCTATCATAAGACACTTAAAACAAAACGAGTCAGGATAAGAGCAAGTTCAGAAGGCAGTTTGTTAGATCTATGGCCGTTATACCCTTGAGGCCAGAGGGCTTCCGTTGCTAAGTATTCTAGAGGCAAATATAGTTCACAGCCAAAAAATATGAGTTAAGGGCAAGTTATTTTGCAGAACGTTGGGCTTTTGTTTGCTTTAGATGTGGGAACAGTTTCATTAATAGAAATTGAGGGCAGTGTGCTAAGGACTATCATTTTAGCGAAAAAAATACTTTGCTTTTTATGCGTCTGTCGAAGGCATTTTTAGTTACAAAACATGCGGGTGTAATAAATTTACGCCTTATTATTTGCTATTCGGCTTTCAGGAGTTGGATTCCTAATGACGTTGTTATAAACACAACACAGATTTAATCTGACAGAGTTTTGTAAGTCGTGGGTCGAAATCGTAAGGGTAGGATAAAGGTTTTAATGTCTAATAATTTAATGTAAATTATATGGTAGATTTGTAAGCAAATTTTCGGAATGATCTGTGAAGCGATTTTCAGTATCGGCGCTATATATTTCATTGCCACAAAGTACCGGAGCAGCAAAGATGTCTATTTACTTTATTAAATTAAGACATTTGCAAATGACCTCATAATATTTTGTTTGTAATCAAAATATGGTAAAAAGAAAAAGTACTATCCCTACCTTAAATTGAATTATGTACACGTTATTTAGATTTTTTAAGGAGAAAACGCTATGTATATTTCATTGCCACAAAGTATTGGAACAACAAAGATTCAAATTCAAATTCAAAATGTCTTTTTATTGGTTACAAGAAATAAGATACAATTAACAATTGAAATGGTAACGAGATCCAGCATGGCTGTTCATATCTAACCACCTTGGAAATTAAATGAAAACCTTGTAATTTATATGCCTACGTACTAGTAATAATAAAAATAAAAAAACTATATAGTGATATACTATAATGTAGCTTGACACATATAAAAATATGTAGCAACTGAGAACTCTATGTTATCTTTGAGAAATTAAATATTTTTTAAGTTTTGACTTAAACGAATCTACGGACGAGCTTGCCTTGATGCTATGGGGTATCGCATTATATACCTTGGTCGCATTATACGTGAATAAACGCTGAAAAGCAGCAGTGCTGTGCCTGAAAATCTGATACAGAACACGATGGCGTGTAATGATATTATGGACATTTAAACCCTTTGACAAACACTAAACATGCGAGACTTAGTTCATACCTTGTGGAAATATTTAACCATTTGGATATTTCAAAATGATCTGATATGTGGTCAAACTTATGACGTCCGTTTGAAAATCTAATACAGGAGTTTTGAATTCTTTGAAGGTTTGTTTTATTCTTTTTTGCGTGAGAAAAGACCAATATCCCTGTAAATATAATGAAGTTTCAACTTGGCAATTGATTTTTGAATCAAAGAGGCGACGTGATTATCAAATCGCAGACTAGTATCCACTAAAAGCCCAAGGTTCTTGCAGTTAGTTTAACATTATTCAGATAGAGACAGAAACTAATATTATTCTCAATAGATTCTCTATCACGACCAAATAGTAAAAGCTTGGTTTTATTATCGTTTAGAAGTAGACCATGTGCCAAAGAAACTTCAGAAATGATTTCCAAGTCATTATTAATGTGACCGCATACTGTGTGCAGATCTTCCTTTGCAAATGAGCTGTAAAGTTGCACGTCGACAGCATTTTGATGAGAGAGACAATAATTCAGATTATGCGATATTTTGGCTACATTCGTTCGTATCTAATTAAATAATTTTTATCAAAATATAAATGATATTAATAAAAATAGAAATACATATAAGCCTAATTCGCAAACTAATAACGAATTTATAACTTATTTCATTCTTTTTCAAATAAGTTCAAAAATGCCAAGTAAGAATATATCTAAATCAAGTACACTCATATTTTGTCGAGTTAGACAAAGGAAAGGAAAAAAAAACTAAAGTAGATCTGAAAAATCTCCCATATCTGTAGGACCAATAATACTAATAATAAAATATAAAATGTTCTTGAATTATTTATCATGTTCCCAATAGCAAAAAAGAAACGAATAAAATGTTCCATAGGTACAGGATAAATTGTTTTTATGGAGATAGAATGTAAACCGAGTTTCGCATTCCGATACGGTAAAAAAAAAGAAAGAAAAAAATTGCTTCAAGTATGTGTACATTAAGGAGGTAAACTAGATAAATAGCGATAAATCGGTGCACACATTAAAGATTATCCTCACTGGTGACTGACTGTCTTTTTCCCGCACTATCAACATAGTAAACTCTGCCGCCCAAAAAGATCCTCGTACATAACATAGCCCGTCCCCTTGAAACATTTCTTTGCTGCAAAAACTTCGTTGCGCTTAAGATTGGAGACAAAATTTACAAGAACTGCGCGTGGAGCATTTTTATTAACTTTACTTTGAAGACGTAGTGCTTCCAATTGGCTGATGAAATTTGAACATATTTTGATAATTAGCTTTTCGAGGTTGTCGTCCGATTTTGAGTCAACTTTGAAAGCGCCTCTTGTCGAAACCATGATAATCAACACCAAACCGTAAAATTGTATCAACGCGAAATAGCTAGAGTCTAATGCGACTGACAATAACACTCAATTAGCTCTCTTGTTTATTTTATTGAGTTTGCTTAACAATGGGTATGTCACACACATAGAAATTAAGGGGCGATCGTTTTATCAAAAAATTAATAATTATTTCCTCAAAAAAACCACTAAAATTACAATTTAAATGCGGAGCACATTTTCGATACTATTCACGCATCTCGCATATCACTTGTCTGATGTCTTCTTACGTTATTAGATCAAGCCATTCGCAAATAACCTCGTAATATTTTTTTGGTAATCAAAATATCGTAAAAAGAAAAAAATTTCCCTGCCCTAAATTGACTTATGTACGTTATTTAGATTTTTTAAGGAGGAAAGGTTTTTATGAGTGAATATTTCTACTTTACAGTAAAAAACTGTAAAACAACATCTACATGTCGAGACGGACTAGACGCTCTAAGTTGAACTCAATTATTTCTAATATCTGCAGAAGACAATTGTTTTTAAGGGCCCTTGATATATTTGAACCACTTTTGTGTTTTATTTCCAAGCTGTACCCATACGTATAGAGTAACATCCATGACACAGTTTAATGTTTTATAAACAATTCTTCTAAAGACCTCTTTTCAAAGAAATTTGTATCTCGGACCGCTTAAGTTATTACTTAAAAGCTACAACGGTATCTCTTTTGTATCCCTTCGGTATTATTCACAACCTTAATGTGTCAAAGTAATTAATCATCTTGTCATTCTTATTATTGAAAATGAATATTTTCTCAATTTATTGGTCGCAACTCGGCCGTTTTGAACCTAAATCCTTCACAACTCGGGCGGCTCCAAAATTTGCATATTTAATAGTTCTTGTTTCAGTCTTAACAATATTTTGATACCTATAGTGTATAATTCCGCCTTATACTCTACAAAAACGCATTTTTTGTTTCTTCCTGTTTTTGTTTATCCTTGCGCCTGGTTTTATTCTCTCTCGCCCGCTCTCTTGTTATTGGTCGTTTATTGTAGAATATTTGTAATTATAAGGTAGTAAAATAATTATAATTTTAGGGCTGCTTCACACTCTTATTGCGTTAACGATTTTTTCGTAATCATTAACGCAAATGTTATAGTTTTTGTCAAATAAATGCTTTTGAATTCGAATTTTACTTGAATTCGCCACAAAAGTCGTCAAACATTTCTTTAAACGAATTTTAATTTTAATTTCATTTAAAATATTCTGAGAAAGGTTTTCGACTAACTCTAAGTTGCAACGTACGAGTTGCGCATGATTCGTAAGTTGTATCACATAATATGAGGATATCCAAATAAAAAACTTATGCCCAAATTAATCAAACTATATTCTGAACAAAAAAAAAGATATATATATATATATATATATATATATATATATATATATATATATATATATATATATATATATATATATATATATATATATATATATACATATATTTATTTACACACACATAATCTAACGACTAACTTTTTCAAAAACTAATATTCAGTTCATGGGTGTCTATGAATATCGATATCTGAGTATTTACGCTTAAGGGGGAACTGCACGCAAAAAGTGAAAAACCAGCGACAAGGTCTAGTCGAGTTGAAAGTAAGATGAAAAGGTACCTACGCATTAAAAAAAACTTCCTGCACGTCCGACCTCAAAAAAATGTGTTATGTATAGGTAATTTAAATTACATTTCGGTTAAAAATGGGTTCAAAAGGGTTCACGCGCTGTAGAAATACAAAGACATGAGTACGATTTACCATTTCAAATTATGCAGTTATGTAGACAAAGGATCAATGTAAGGCGGTAAAGAGCCATTTTGTGGAAAAAAAATTATATGCAAAGGCATGTGCGTCGTGGTCAAAAAATGGTCGAAAATGGACAAATTTACTTTTATTTTATAACTCTAGATTTGATTTTTTCATAAAAATTCGCCTTTAGCGCCCAACTATACATATTTCCCCTAATAAAATCAAATTGAAGCTAATACATATCTCTTATAGTTTTAACATAATATTGCAGCGGCGGAAGGCTTGCAAATGATCCATATTACTACGTTCCCAGTGGAGTAGATCTCTCAGTACAATATTAACCTCATTACTGTAGGATGAGTTACCTTTAAATAACCACAATATTAACAAAATTTTTAAGTCGATGACCCATTTTTAGCATTCTTATATTTTATAAGAAAGTCAGAATTCAACAGAAAAATAGTCCTTCATTTAGTTTCAACTAATCCATGAACACACATCAGAATACAGTCATGTTCAACATTTCACATCTACAGTATCTTGAAACTGCAAAAAACTACCTTGTCTTTGACGAGAATAATATGAATATGCAATAAAATGCCTGCCAGCGCTATATTGCGCGCATTTATGGGCCCTTGTACTTCTAATTTCGGGTCGTATATTTTAAATAATAGGTCTAGTAGATAATATTTTTATCTGGGTTACTACGTTTGTCTGGGCTACACTCAAGGACAACTTGGTATTTTTTGATAATACTTTTGTTAGGCAGCGTCCCTGCCTAAATAATTTTTTTTTCCTCAAAAGCATTTGCGTTTCTTTAACTTTAAAGTCAAATTATATTTTCTAAATATTACAAAAACACAGTTTTCATAAACCATCTATTTATAACAAAGTTGGAATTATGATGTCTTATATAAAAGCTTCAAAGGAAGTCAAATTATATTTTTTCTAAATATAATATAAATTTAATATTAATTATAATCGGATTATATATTACCGGCTCATTGAACATTAACTTGATATGCATTACCGTGGTATTGGTCTTGCCTATTTCAAAAACATTTGTGGGTAAACAATCCCTAAATTGATGAAGAAAGGCAAGAAGGGTGTCACTGTCGTGAAGAAGCCCTCAAAGGTTCGAAATATCTGGAATCACATCTCAGTGTCGTATTATAAGAATAAATTAGCAGATGGGCGAATTGGGAAAGAACAGTGCAGGTTGAAGGTTTATTCTGAATTTTTTAATACTCGCATACAGAACCTCACCTATCAACTCTGTTTCTCTTCCAGGAGATAGAGGAACTTCTGCCCCTTGAAGTTCATCTGATCTGTCCCGAAATTCACTTAATTTGGGATGCTGTCCTGACAAAGGGAATGCTTTGCACGTAAGGATCCCGAGGGAAAAGGAATCCTTCCCCTTGAGAAATTACCCTGTCGCGATCCGAAAACCACATTTTTAGCACTTAGTCCAGTAATATCTGTTTTATTTTCGTTATTTCACCCTACTGTAAGTGTGAATACTGTATTTTATATCGGCAGGGTGGCTTAACAGTTTCCCTGCCACCGAGCTGCCTCTTAGTTCCTAGCTTATATCACCTTGTAAAATGAAAACAGATATTACAGTATTTTTTCCACACGTTACAATCGAGTTGCCCTCACAAAACTTTTATTAGTGCTCTAAAAAGTACCCCTCCTTTATGGGTTAACTTTAACCTTCAGTACCACTGCCTTGCCAATTTTCTTAGGTTGCGTAGGTGTCTGACCCCTATTTGTTTCCAGGTCTACACCAATATCTTGCATATTCAACTTTAACATCTTAAGAGAACTTCTGCCCTTTTGAGCCAGTCTCTTCAATACATTATTAAAGTCTAAAATTGTGAACTGCAACACCTCTCGTTGCTTCCACGACCTGAAGAACCAATCATACTCACTTGGTAACCATCTTAACATCTTTCTGGGCACTCACTACTACTCTTCACCATACTTCTTGAACTTTTCCAATCTCGTTAATGGCAAACGTAGGTACAACCAGAAATTTTCCACATCACGAATTTACGCATTTACACACTTTAAACAAAATAGTCGAATTTATTTTTTTTTTTTGAAATCTAAATAAGCTATATACTGCCTTTTCTATGCACTGCTTTTAGTTTTCTGCTCGGGTCTTGTGGGGCTCAGGGCGAAACCTAAAGCCCCACATTAGACACCATGTCAACTTCACGAGATGCCCCTGTCGTGAAGAAGCCCTCAGAGGTTCGAAACCTCTAGAATCATATCTCAGGGTTGTAACGTAAAAAGAATTTAACAAAAATTGCCGACCTCAATACCGTAACAAGGAGTTCTTTCTGTTCTCTGCAAGTTGTTTGCGGTTTCATTACATTGCCCTATCACATCCAACCTTAGTAAATCTAACATTCGTATTAGTGCAATTCATATTAAAATAGTATCTATAGTATCTGGCACTATTAAAAGCTCAAATTCAAAATATGCTTTATTGTCAATATATATTAAATATAAAAAAGAACGTCAATTACATATTAAAAAATCGGGCCTAAACTAGTGTAAAAGACATATATACATACATACAGTTCTCGAAAAAATTTTATGAATCAGAAGATAAAACAGTAAACTACACAGCAGCTGAAAAAAAAGTAATATATAAAAATTTTAAAATATGGTCTGACACAACACAGGCAGAAATTTAATAAATTAAAAATACATTTAAAACAGTCAATATAAAATTCTCCCAGCTCATAATATGCCCTTTCTAAAAGTAATTTTTTTACTGAACTTAAAATGTTTCAGGTTTAAAGACATTTTAATCGGTTCTGGCATATGGTTATACTTTTTTTTGCTCTCATAAATTATGAATTTGTTTATTAAAGCTGAAGAAGGGATGGGAAGGTATAGATCATGTGAGTGTCTTGTGCCATATAAATGGTTCGGCAAAGGTATCAAACCCCCGTGCTTATATATCATGCAGACCGTTTCCAAAATAAATAAAGATTATAAGGTTAGTATTTCTTGAGACTTAAAAAACGGCCTGCATGGTTATCTACAATTAGCTCCACAGATGCTCTTCACCACGCGCTTCTGGAGAACAAACAGTGGCTGTAGCAAATAACTGCAAGTATCACCCCAAAACACGATCCCATATCGCAAGTTTGATTCCACAAGAGAGTAGTACACCATTTTTGCAGAGTCAATCCCAATCTTTCTTGCCACTATTCGAACTGCATAACAGCCCGAAGGGATCCGCTCAGCTACACTCAGCAGATGATCGTCAAACTTTAATGATCTGTGAATTGAGACTCCCAGGAACTTTGCCGTGGCCCTGCTCTCAAGGAGAAAACCTCTCAGGTATAGGTATCCCTGGTTGGATCGAAATTCTACCATATTGGTTTTCCTGACATTCAGAAACAGGAGACTCGCGTCGCACCACTGCCCGATCCTCGGAAGATCTTTAGACATTCTTTTCCTTAACACCCCAATATCAGAATCACACCACAGAATGGTCATGTCGTCCACAAAGAACGTAAATTTTCCCCCAACACCAACTGATGCTAAATCATTGACATATAAGAGTAAAAGAATTGGGCCCAGAACTGAACCTTGTGAGACTCCATGAATAATGTCACCAGTCTCAGACACAACACCACCAATGGCGACCCTCTGCATGCAGTGATCAAGATAAGACCGAAACCACTCCAGGGCCACTCCTCTGAAACCACAGCAAGTTTGTTCAACAATATACCGCGATTAACACAGTCAAATGTTTTTGACAGGTCACAAAACACTGCTACTACTAACTCTCAACTGTTCAGACCAAAGTACAAGTCCTCCAAAAATTTAAATATTGCATCCAATAGTACTTCTGCTAGATTGAAATCCAAACTGGCAAGGGCGTATGTTGTTCTTGCGCTTAAGATAAGGCAATAAGCGCACCTTAACTAATTTCTCGATTACAGATAGTGGAGAGTAACGATATAGGCTTGAAGTTACGAGGATCGCTCAAGTCGCCACCTTTATATAGTAATATAACCTTAGCGCTCTTCAAACTCCCCGGACGTCTACCAACATGCCAAGAATCACTGACAGCCTCAGAAAAGGTCAATTTCAATGCCCCCTCAGGCAGTGAAAGAAGAAACTTAGCCGAGATTCCATGCTCACCAGAGGAATTTTTGTTTTCTAAAGTTTTAATCATTTATTTAAAAAAATTATTCCGGAACAGAAATATTCTTCATAATAATCCATAGGATCAAATACTGCATATATATCTTTAAGATAAGCTCCTCAGCTATGGAACAGTAATACTGATTCAGAATGTTGGAAGACATATTAGGAATAGTCAATACAGATTGATTTGGGGAACCTCTAATTTCATTGATAATATGCCAGTTTTCACTTTGAGTGTTGCTGGATCTAGATAAATGTTCTGAATAAAAAAGCTGTTTTGCTAATTTGATGAGCTTCCTACATATGGCTCTATACCTCTGATAATATTCCAACAATAGTACATCATCAGTATTTTTTAATTGAATGCGGCAGAAATTCTTAAGCCCTTGCTAATCCAAATTTTTTTATTCTTTGTTCGTTTTCTTTGAATGGGAAATGATTTATTTAAGGTTTGTTGAAGTCTTACAAGAAATTTCTCCAGAGGATCATCGAAGCTAAATATAGAGTCCTAATTAACATCCAAACATTTTCGATTAAATTTATTGAAGTTAGCTCTATTAAATAACATACATTGTTTTACTTTACGTGTTTTTTTTACTTTTTCTTTGAATTTGGACATTACTTATTATAGCTTCATAGTCTGATAAACCAGAGTTTATCACTGAACAGTCAATATCGGAAGAATTTAAAGATTTGCAAAAGTAATCAATTGTTGAAGAAGAAAATTGGGTAACACGAGTGGGAGAATTTACATATATTACTAAATTATTTGACTGAAGAAGGTTACGCAAATTAATAGTGCAGCAGCATTGTTTGGCTTAAACCTATTTACGTTTTGGTTTTTATTATTGTTTAAATCTCAATTTGGGATAATCCAAAACATAGATTTAAAACTAATTTATTTTCAAAAGTTTTTATGTGTTATTTTCTCAGTTTTTGAGTAATCGCTACTACGCCAAATTTTAATAAATCATCTAATGGTTCGTAACTATTGCTAAATGCTATTGTTAGGATACTTGACTAAACAATATCAGAAATAACAATATTAATTTTGTCACATTCGGAACTCGAAAAAGATGAAGTACTCTTTAAGAGTGTACCGATAACTTTCGGGTCAATATCACAGATCTTCCGAAACCGTTTTTTAAAGTCGTTTCTCCAAGTCTCGAGAAACCAGACGTTAAAAACCACTGGCGTGCCCGTGCGGCCAATGTATCTGCCGCATTTCTTATAAAAGTCACTTCGTCCCATCGTAAAAAATACGATTTTTTTTCCAAAAACTGGATCCATTTGCGAAAATATTTTTAACGTCAAATCAAAGTCTGGTATAGTCTGTCCCCAAATATAAGAATTATTTAACTGGCCTATTATTTAACCTTTACCTGTAATTAACTATAAAAATATAAAAAATAAACCTGTTCCTCTAAGCTTACAGTTTTTTCTGCAGCAGTAGAATGCCTCTCGAATAAGAGTGGTGTAGTATAGCTCCTTTCAAATATATTGCACAGAAAAACTTACACTATAATGTGCCACACCCAGTAAGTCTATACGAACGTAACCAGAATTTTTAAGATTTGTGTACTGCACCACAACCTGTATGCGCCAGTGAAGCAGTACCACCAATCACCACGCGACCACTTCACCATGGTATTCCTTTATAGTAAAGGTAACCATGTATCGTAGGAGAATAGAAAATGAAAGAGCAAACATTTCACCAATGGTACTGAATTTTATACAGCAAATAGAGAAAGCTTTATAAAAGCAATTTTAAAATAAAAACGCTATTTTAACAAGCAAAAACCATAATGTGATGAGTTATAAAAACGAGTATAAATAAATATATATAATATATATATATATATATATATATATATATATATATATATATATATTTATATACAAAAGGGAACCAATTGGCGTCATACAATTTTAATTTCAATGCTAAATTAAATTACGTTTATCACAACATTTCGGTTACCAACTGTCACTACAATAGTATTGAAAAAAACTTAGTTTTCAACAGCTTTTTAATCTGGGGCATTTTATTCTGCAATCTTAAAAAGATCTATTTGTTAGAAGTGCTAGCAATTTTATACACCATAATATTGTTTGCTCTTTGCCAATTGCCATAGGTATCCTTTTGGTACCAGCTGGTAACCACATATATCAGGCAACCATAAAAAATAAAAGAACAATTTGACCAGGGATACTCAGGTGTCTTTCTATGGAATGGACTGGGCGTGGTAATAAAAATACTTTCCCTCTGCAGTTAAAAGCAATGTGAACCAGAATAATGGTAGACCCCCGCTCATTATATTAATATTTCTATAATGGTGTTAAGTGGCAAATAAAGCGTACAAAAAAAGTTACTGAGTAAATGGAATGCCTAAAAAGTCATTGTTTTTGGTTACATTTTATTGAAATGTAATTTATTCAATTTGTTGTATGTGAACAGGTAAACATCATTAAAAAATACTCAGGAGCGTATTAGAAGGTAAGAGTAAATAAATAAATACTTTAAGAATTTTTAATTTTAAAGGTATTTACAGTAACCTTTAAAACAATATAACAAAAAAAGTATTAAAAAGCTAGTACACCTTCTTACATATTTTATACCTAAAGCTAATTGCAATATTCTACACACAAGCATAGCCTAATGCTTTTTAAATTTTTTAAAAAGCATTTGCATTTTGGGCCACAAGTTTACAATTACATTATAATAAAGTATAGTGGCATCCATTTATTGTTTTGACCGGTTGGCATAAGTTACCCCAAACAAATCCTGCTTGAAAATGCATCGTTTAATATGCAGGGCTAAAACATTCATTGTTGGGGGTAAATTCTCAACGACAATATTGTCGGTTTCAAAATGCTTATCCTAGATTTTTAAAACAAATTTTGAAATAATATTAAGTTGCTCTAACTTAAGTAAGTTCTTTTGGATGCAGCATTAAATCAATAAATGTAGCTGTAACATCCGCAAAAGATTCCCAAGCCTCCCAAAATTTCTTATTTCCTTTTCCAAAAAAGAAGAAGTGTTGTCGCAACTGGTCAATAAATGAAAAAAAAGAAGAACCAGACTTTTTTCGTTAAATTTGTTAGCAACTTTCATACAAGAAATATACCTTAGGTTTTTATTAGTACCAAACAGAATCCATATATCTTGATTTTTATTTTGATACTGGTAAAAAAAAGTAAGTACTAAAACATCAGTATCGACAATTTTTTTATAACCATTTTCAACGCGTATACGAAAATTCATGTGTCTGCTTCCTCATGATTGCAAACTGGAATTTTAGTTAAATAATACTTTTTAGTTAGTATACACTATAACTCTATTTTCAATCAATAGTATTATGCTTAGGTATGTAGAAATTAGATCAAATAATTCCCCTTTGTTTTCTGCTATCCTTAAAAAATCGTACCAGTTATTTGGAATAGCTGTAGTGTCCTTAACTTTCGATTGCCCTTTATCGTGCTATCTCGTATTTGTTCTTTTAAACTGTTTTGTAGATAAGTGTCCCTTATTATATGTACTCTTTTTACCCACTTAAAAATATTTTGCAAATAAGGGCTTATAACGTTTGATAAATAGTCAATATTTATTTGAATAATTAAATTTGATAAAAGCTTTGAGCTGAAGTATGTACACAAGGGCAGTCTCATCAATGAGAACAGCATCCACACTGGTAGGTTTATCTACACTTATTATGTACTTATCAAGGCAACGAAGTAAATCAGATTTGGTTCCGTGGTACATCTTTATCAAATGAGCAAGAGAAGAAGGATATGGGTGATTTTCAAATTTGAAAAAATCTTCTAACCACCGTCACGATTTTGAGATGCTGCCTACTAAACAAATTAATGGCTGACTTAAATTCACCATATTTAGGTTTTTTTACTTTGTTTATTTATAAATGGAGCATTGATATTTTTGGGATTGGATTCATAATGGACTTCTTTGGATGCTGGTTTAGACTTTTTTTACGCAAATTTTTGGTAGATTAAAATTTAAATTACAATATATGTCATTGAAATTGTAATAACTAATAGCCGTTTGTAAGAAATACATAGACCCGATTGCTAAAAAGTGTTATTATCTATATATATATATATATATATATATATATATATATATATATATATATATATATATATATATATATATATATATATATATATATATATATATATATATATATATATATATATATATATATATATATATATATATATATATATATATATATATATATATATATATATATATATATATGAACAGCATCATATTTATCTTAATTATCATTTACTTGTGAAGTACTTACCTTTTAAATCGAATGTCATTTAACTGCTTTAAGAAAATAAAAGAAATGGATGAACCATTTTTTCTATTAAAAAAACCAAAAAGAAATTCGATATTTTCACTGTATTCCAATTCGCCATATTCCTTAATATGACAATTTGAAGACAGGGTATCTTGCATTGTTGCCAAACTTACATTATTGTATGGAGCTTAAATTTTTCATGTTTGTCTCCCGACAGTAACGCATTTGGACCCCTGTGTCGAGCCCAAATATTAGACTTTCGCCAGTGATGCACTTCGCTGTCGTTCGCCTTTTATATTAGGGCTTTAATGATGATGCCTACGGCGCCTAACCTGGTGCTAACCCGGTACCAATCTACCTAGTGCGGTCAACACTAATCAACAAGCGGGTGCATCACTGGCGAAAGCCTAACATTCGACATCGGCCCTGAGTGATGCCCTGCGCTGTTGTTCGTCTTTTAGGGCTTTAACGATGACGCCTACGGGGCCTAACCTGGTGCTAACCCGGTACCAATTCACCTAGTGCCTTCGCGCTCTTGCTGGTACCGATCCACCACCCTCAAATGCATTTTGTTTTTCTTATACAATTTATATAGATCATATATAAAATAAACTTGGCAACATAGGATCCCCAGGACACTGGATTTCCGTTCAACAGACGACACTCCCGCTTTCTCTATTTAACAGTTGTAATTATGTTTAAAAACGTTTAATAATGTCTAATATACTAATTACTTCTAACTTTTAGTTAGAAATAATCATTTTTGTGTTATAAAGCATTATAATATAATCAGTCTTTTACGTAGTTCATAAATTAAGTTTGTGAAAAATATGTTTTTAGCGATACGCCATAAACAAGTTCAGTGCAACTTTCCGAAACCTTAGTTTTTTTGGATATAATTTGAAAAAGTGCCTCATCCATAAATTTTTGTGTATAGGAATTATTATTTCAAATGTATATTTTAAATTTGTTAAATTCCATGGGCAAAAATCTTTACAAGAATCATATATATATATATATATATATATATATATATATATATATATATATATATATATATATATATATATATATATATATATATATATATATATATATATATATATATATATATATATATATATATATATATATATATATATATATATATATATATATATATATATATATATATATATATATATATATATATTATATTTACCTCTTTTAACTAGTGAATGGCTTTTCTTTAATTTTCATTCCAATTTTAAATTGCTGAACAAGTTGGCGCAAGATTTGTTCCAGCATACACTGCGAGCTTTGAAATAACTTTCAATACGACTTTCATCATCTGTTTCAGCAATATTTAATTGCAAAGGTAACCGATTAATTTCATGAAATTTTAAAATATTTTGCGATACTGTGGTATGGGAACTTGCCGACAGTTTGGATTTTGTGGTGCAAATTAATTTTTCTTCAGTTTTTGCTTACCTAAAACGTAAATATAATTCATTTTTTGTTCTCAAAATATGAACAAAACCATCATATGTCTGTAATTAGAATATGATAACATAAACTTGCCAGAAAATTTCTCTCTGAGTAAAAATCCAAAAGGGTTCAATTATGTATTTCACAAGTCTGATGGTTAGTATTAAACTACTAAACTACTCATTGCTAATTCCATTCCATTATTCCTATTAAACCAAAGCACTTTTCTTTAATAAATTGATGTGTGTGTTAGCTATTTTGCTGTAATATTGACAGTTATTGACAGGTTCGCAAACAATACCGTAAAACAATGATTGACTGCTGGGGGTGCGCGGTGGTTAGGTGGCAAAATAGTCAGTAGCGGGGCCCGCTCTTTAATATTGAGATGAAGATTTTACTTTTGCCGAAAAAGGTTTCATATTAATCGATAAAGAAAACTCTGATCTGTATTTTGTGTCTTCTATTTTATTTGATTTTAAGTGGTTTTAAAAATATTAATCAACATGTATGTGTCTTCGTGATTACCCTTACCATGTTTTTGTTCTTGTGGGGATATCTTAAAAACAGTCACAAAAATTAGTTCATAGCTAATATGCAGAATTTGGCGTTCTATCTAATTTAATCTAATGGTATTAAAACGAGGTTTCTATGTCTTACCGTTTTTTAGAAAAACAGTAAAAACTAAACCAATCCACTTATCAATGTTGAACGGACGGAGAGACTGTTTGAGATTCGATTGTTTTGTTCAAAAAACTACTAAAGTTGATACCCTCTATCCACTCTAGAAAGAATTTGCTTTTACTCAAAAACCGAAGTATCTAGCTATTTTTGGACGACAAGCCACTATATTATTAAATTTTTACAGGAAAAGATATAAATAATGCCAAGAGTTCATTTTTAATCTTTGTCTTGACAAAACAGCAACGAAAATGGGAAAATGCGGTTTCTCAAAGATAATTACCTATGAATGTAAAATTTTAACTTACATCACATTTTTAATAAACTTTTTCAAGAACAACCATATTTTTTAAATATCATTTGTTTTCATATACAATTTTTCGTTAGGTATATGTTATTATTTTTTTGTGTGATAAGTTAATGTTATAATGTGACAGAACCTGTAGCAATGTTATGTGCATTAAAAATTGTTAAGTTTGAACAAAAAATAATGGCCTAGAAATCGTAAAAATGTATTTCTCTTTTTGCTTTTTTTTGCCCTCAAAAGCATGGGCGTAGGCAGGAATTCAGTTAAAAAAATCAAAATGTTCCACTAAGAATAGTATATTAAAATACTAGTTTCGTAAGCACTAGCCGTAAGTTAGTTCTGAAGAGCGAATGAGAGTAAATGTTTTATAAAACGAGTATTTTATACTATTTTTTCTATTTTGTGTACTATATTTAAAAAAATATTTACTATTGAACATTTTGAACTTGGTAACAATGCAACCAACTCATGCCAAAAGAGACAATTACATGACCACCATTATTATTTTCAATTTTGAGACGTGACCGGTTTCAAATTCGAGAAGGCTATGGGTTGTCAAAAATAGAACCATTACGACAATACTTTCTATACCAAAAAAACATCTTCAGAATTGCACAGAAATAAATTGTAATTATCATTTATAAAAAGAAACACTGTCAAACTATAGTACTTATAATTTCATACGTGATTTTGGTCAATTCAGGACAATTCCAACTAATATTGATATTTTCTTAGGAGTTAAAAAATTAGTCACGGTACGATTTTTGCTATTCTTTTGGTACCATACTATGTATATTAGATAAACAAAAAAAACATAATATTCTGACCAATGGTACCTATCTATTATAGAGTGTGCGTGGTACTAAATGCACACCTGTGGCACAGGTCAAAGCTAGTATGAACGGCGCTATTAGACACATGGTAATATTAAATAGCAATAAAATCTATTTCGGGTTTCGAAGACCATATTTCTCCTATATGACACCTGTGCTAGTTTTATGTGCTATTTTTACAAATTTTTGGTTCCAGGGTAATTACTAAGTGTATACCTATTTTTTTTCACCAGATCCTAAAAGTTCAAATTTTAGTCGCTTTTAATGGTCATTTATACAAAGAGTCAAAATTGTGCATCCGTAAGCACCACAGGTGATACAATTTCTAAGAAGTGCTATTAATATTTATTCATTCACGATTACCAATTCTATTCTTTTGGTGCTATATAGTATACCATGTATAGCAGGCAAACATAAAATAAAAATGGTTAACTTGACCAGTAGTACCCAGACCCTACGTTCTATACGACATAGTAAAGAAACAACAGAAACGCTAGTGAAACCAATGTGATTTAGATTAGTTTCGAACACATGAGACAAAATGCAATTAGCAACCGAGTGATCTGTGAATTATGGGCCTTATTATTCATATAACATGAAGTACTCTGGTTCTTTACGGAAAGCCGAGAATATTTCATTAAACTGAAAAAGAGCGATTTTTTAATTTGATTTAGGACTATGACACTGATAGGGTCAGACTTTAAATGTTAATTTTACTGCAAGACATTAATTAATACTAGAAGGACCACCTGGTTTTTTGGAAGCTCGACAGGAAAGCTTAAATGAATTGTATTGCATATATTTAAACCACTAAGTTCTTTTATTTATCTCAGCTATTTTGTTTTATCACCTTACTTATTTCAAAACAAAATAAAGTTAGATTTTGCACTAACAAATGTCTGCTGTCAGACACAGACAATAATAATATTACATCAACATGAAATGTATAAACTAAACAATCATTTTTCGTTTTATCAGTCAATTAATTTGAGTTCGAAGTTGTATCCTACAAAAACAACTTTTTCTACTAAACTAAACTTTACTTCTCCGTATGGGAATTAGTATTAAAAAAGTATATCTCTATATATCATGAAATTAAATACTTACATTCGGTCCTGCTGTGGAAAAATAATTTTGGTAGACGTTCTAAATTCACGAGGTGTGCTGGAAGCACCAAGATGCTCGGAACAAGGACATCTTCTCCGCAAATACATTAAATACCTTTCACTTGAGAAGAGGTCAACCTCTCTTGCGGAAGGAGGACTCCAAAAAAATCTCTCTACTTTTGAGATTTACGGATTTAACCATAAAAAGAGCAAACGAGACTGAAGTCTAGGCTTACACAGTCTCTCAACTCTCATTTCTGCCGACTTTTTCGACTAACTTTTGTATTAAAAGCTCGTACTCTAAAATTAAAAGCTTCTAGGAACAGCAAGGTTGCCACGTTTATGTTTTTAATTTATAAACCTGGAATAATTGAATGTTAAAATCAGAAAATTATTTTTAATTAGATTTTTCTGTACATTTGTCGTACAAATTTTGAATCGAAAAAATGCAGTATTCGCGAAACAATCGATCGTGCTCGATATGCCTATAGTTTAAGTCTATTCGTAGATCTTGATAGATACTAGTATGGACATCCCAGGTATATAGCATTAAATTTGGCAATAAATTATGTACAGCTAGTCAGTAAAAATTATGAAATTTTAACTTTTGAGACAACTAAATTAAAGACATTGCAAATACAAGTCTTAAAGCTTTTGGGCGTTTTTTGATAATAGATTTAGTTTTTAATATTATTGGTGAAATGTAAATATTAGCATTTTTTGCAAATTCGCCACTAATTTTCTCAAAAACTAAGTCATCAAAAAACTTCTAAAAGCTTTTTTACTTGTATTTGCAGAGTATTTAATTTAGTTGGAATTTCAAATTTATTTGTGTTCTGCAGACATCTACTTTTGTATTTATTTCGGACCCTTAAATGACATTTTTTTTTAATTAATCTAATTTTTTAGATAAGCAAAACTTTTGCGCCTAAAATCACAAATAAAAAAGTTGTCCTTATGTTACCCAAATCCAAGCACACTATATATATATAATATATATATATATATATATATATATATATATATATATATATATATATATATTTATATATAATATAAAAATCGACAAAAATGCGCTATTACACCTCTATCAAAAGTTCTAGGGGAAAAAAAAATTTACAAGGTTTTGTTTAAAAGTAGATTTTGTTAATTTTTTTTGTCTAGTGTCTAATATTCGCATACATCAACATTTATATTTTTGAACTTGTTTGTCGAAACTTTCTTAGGGTGTAAAATTAGTTTCAGACTTGATTTTTTGGTTTATCAAAAAACTTCTAAAAGCTTTTTTACTTGTATTTGCAGACTCTTTAATTTAGTTGGAATTTCAAATTTATTTTTGTTCTGCAGACATCTACTTTTGTATTTATTTCAGACCCGTAAATGACTTTTTTTTTAATTAATCTAATTTTTTAGATAAGCAAAACTTTTTCGCCTAAAATCACAAATAAAAAAGTTTTCCACGCACACTATATATATATATATATATATATATATATATATATATATATATATATATTGTGTTTTCATTCCGTCCTTATTTTACCCAAATCCACGCATTTTCGAAGCTTTCTTTCTCGCGTCTAGAGACTGGCGGACGCGAACGTGCAGTGATTTTGGCAAAACTGTTCTTTTCAGAACGACAGTAGTAAACGGATGTACACCCGGAATGAAAACACATTGTATTTTTCCATCCGTGAAGGAGTAAAAACCAACACATATATATATATATATATATATATATATATATATATATATATATATATATATATATATATATATATATATATATATATATATATATATATATATATATATATATATATATATAATAAATTTAAAAATCGACAAAAATGCACTTTTACACCTCTATCAAAAGTTCTAGGGGAAAAAAATTTACAAGGTTAAAAGAGAATCCGTAGATTTTGTTAATTTTTTTTTATCTAGTGTCTAATATTCGCATACATCAGCATTTATATTTTTGAACTTGTTTGTCGAAGCTTTCTTAGGGTGTAAAATTAGTTTTTTCAGACTTGATTTTTTGGTTTACCGTGACATTTACTACCTGCCAGATATTTCAATTAATATTAATGACAACTTTATGTGTGCGCATTCTCAAATTCCATTTCATCATTACTTGAATGTATAATTATTATTCTTCAAAATCAACCTTTTTTTAGTAGTTGTAGTTGATCGGAAGTCGAAATTATTTTCCTAATCTTTCAAAAAAGGTTTTCAGAGGTTTAAAAACGGGTAAAATATGATTTGTCAGACTTAGCTTTTTAACAAAGTTTTGGCTAGATATAAACACTAACAACATTTATTTATTCATGGTATGATATTTGCTATAGGTATTCTACTACATACCTAGGTACCATATTATAGTACCAAGTGTATTAGGCAAACATAAAGAGAAAAAGAATAGTTTGACCAGTGGTACCCACGTACTATTGATGTTGTCTTGTAGTAAATGTCCATCAACCTGTGACACAGGTTAAAGCTAGGGTGAACCGCATTGTTAGTATGTTTAGTGATAATTCATTTAGGTCCTTGAAGGCAATCTTTTCTTCGATATCACAGAGACCTGACCTTGTTTTATGTGCATTATTTATATTTTGTTCCAGGGTAACTAGCAACTTCTCAGAACTGTATACTTTTTTTTTCATGAAATCTTGAACTGGGTGGTCAGCAAGATACAAAATTCTTCGACCCTAAGTACCAGATGTGTTACATTTCTTTAAAAGTAGTATGAACTTTATTCACCATAAGTCTGTCTCTCTTAACCTACACCATTCTTTTAGTACCATATGGTACCATGTATATTAGGCAAGCATAAAGAGAAAATGTGAATTTGACCAGTAGTACCCAGACCCTACGGACTATGCGCCGGCGCCGTACTAAAAGAACACAAAAATTACATTGGTATGACTATTCTCGAAGGCATTATTAGGAATTACGGGATATATTTGCAAATAACATGAAGTATTCTAATAAGTGTGTATCTATCTTATCTAGAGTACCATAAAACATAGAAGAAAAATTTAAAAACAAATACTTCTTTGCTTCTGTTGAAGATTTAATTTATTTGGTTTCTATTTATACACGATGTTGCATTTGCTCTGGACTGCTTTGATCTTTCTTATTTTAAATAAGACACATTATGTGTTTTTACAAATTATGATTGCGTGGTTAATGAGGAGTTCAACATTATATATGAGTATGAGTCTGTAATGCAATGTTTCAAATTTATTGGCATTTTTCGTCACTTTTTCTTAATATAATTTATTTATTTATTTTTATTTTTAATTTTATAATAGCTAGTTCCGATAATATGTTATTCACCATTTTCCGTTATCTTAATAAAACTTGATTGAACACAGCTAGCGGTCGCTTGATGAAAGTCTATTTTAAGAAAGTAAGAGAAAATACTATATATATATATATATATATATATATATATATATATATATATATATATATATGTGTGTGTTTTCATTCCGGGTGTACATTCGTTCACTACTGTCGTTCTGAAAAGAACAGTTTTGCTGACGTTTCGCCAAAATCACATTTGGCATTTTCGAAGCTTTCTTTCTCGCGTCCGAATAGAGACTGACTGCGACGCTTCCTTTTATACCCCTCCTCGGGGCCGAAGGTTATAACTGCGCAGACGTTGGTCGTTATTTATGTTTTCCGGATGGTGCTGTTGTTGTTGCATTAATTGCGGTTGGGTTTTTGCGATTTTAGATTTATCGATTATTATCTTCCATACTGTTGGTAGTTTTAATGATTCGTCCCTTTTATTCAAATCACCTTGTTTTTCAATTTCTATGGCTTCTCGAATTATTCTGGTCTTATAATGTTCTATATTGGCAATCTCCCTACACCCATCGAAATTTATTTTATGGCCGGTTTCCTGTTGATGAAGGAATAAAGCTGAGGTTGTTTGTTTATTTCTGATGCTGAGTTTATGCTCTTCCACTCTTGCTGATATTCGCCTGTTAGTTTGCCCTACGTACAACTTTTCACAGTCCTGGCACGGAATACTGTGCATTAATAGCTTTCTCTATGGTGCGATTTGTGTAGCCATTTTTCTTTAAAGCACTAGATATTACCTTAAGTTCGTTTTGTCTCGTCTGTGTTTCAGTTAGTCGCACGGATCTAGATATTAGAGTATTTGCCACAGCTTGAATTTGTGCTGGGTGATGATGTGATTTTGCATTTAAATATCTGTCTGTATGTGTTGGTTTTCTATACACGGTGTATTCGAAATGTCCGTTATGTAGTTTTGTGACCAAAACATCTAAAAGTGGTAGTTTGTTGTTTTCCTCTAACTCTAGAGTAAATTGTATTCTGGGGTGGATTGAATTTACGTGAGTCAGAAATTTTTCGAGCTCTGCATGACCATGTTGCCATATAATGAATATGTCATCCACATAACGAATCCATAATTTGGGTTTTAAACTTGCTTTCTCAAGAGCTTCTTTCTCGAAGTATATCATAAATAAATTCGAGACTACTGGTGACAGCGAGGACCCCATTGGATCACCATCCATTTGTTTATACATTTGCCCGTTGAAAGAAAAATAAGTATTTTTGAGGCAATGCTCCGAGAGTTCTGTTATATGTGCCTGGAAATCCTCGCTCAAAGCAATCTTGTCCAATGCTTCGTCGATGGGAATACTGGGATATAACGATTTGACATCTAGGCTTGCTATGATATCGTTTTTTTCAAGGACGATATCTCGTATAATTCGAGTGAAATGCTCCGAGTTTTTTACAAATGAATCAGCTTTTTCTACAGTTGGTTGCATAATTTCGGAAAGGTATTTCTCCAGTTTTTGTAGCGGCGAATTAACAGCACTAACAAGAGGTCTGATAGGCGCCCCTGGTTTGTGTATTTTTGGTAAACCATAGAGTTTAGGACATAAATCCCGTAATTCACAGACTGCTCTGTTACTTATTGTAAATGTAGTATGCCTAATAACCTTCGATAATCGAAATAAATTGTGTATGTACTTTTCGTGTTCTTTTACTACGGCACATAGTCCGTAGGGTCTGAGTATCACTGGTCCAATTCGTAATTTTCTCTTTATGCTTGCCTGATATACATGGTACCATATGGTACTCAACGAAAGGAGTTAGTTAAGAGCGATGTACCATGAATTTTCATACTACTTTTAAGGAAATGTAACACATGTGGTACTTAGTGTTGAAGAATTTTGTATTCGACCACCCAGTTCAAGATTTCATGAAAAAAAATACATTTATGAGAAGTTGCTTGTTACCCCGGAACAAAAAATATATACATTTTGCACAGAAAATAGGTTCAGGTCTCTCTGATATAGAAGAAAGGATTGTCTTCAAGGACCTAAATGACCTAACACTAAACAAATCGGTTCTCTGGCTTTTACCCGTGTTACAGGTTGATGTACATTTACTACCAGACCATAGTACCTGGGTATCACTGGTCAAACTATTCCTTTTTTCTTTATGTTTACCTAATATACTTGGTAGTATAATATGGTTCCTAGGTATAAGGTAGACTACCTATAGCAAATATCGCACCATGAATAAATAAATACTGATAGTGTTTATAACTAGCCAAAAAATTGTTAAAAAGCCAAGTCTAATTATATCAATTCAAAATAACCTCTGAAAACCCTTTTTGAAAGATTAAGAAAAACAATTTCGACTTCCGATCAACTACAACCACATAAAAAAATATTTTTAAGAATAAGAATTACACATTCAAATACTGATTTAATGGAAATCAAAAATTCGCCAAGTTCAAAACTATATATTTGTGTTTTGGGTTTCCAGGTAGTTTACCTATGCTTGTTTGTGGCTTGTGTATTATTTGTATGTTATGTTTTCTAAGAATTCTTCCGATTCTGTCTTTTGTGCCTTTTACATTGTTGTTCGGGAATCTTATGCATTAATAACGGTGCGATTTTTGTAGCCATTTTTTCTTTAAAGCAGTAGATATTATATTTAGTTCGATTTGTCTCGTTTCTGTTTCAGTTAATCGCACGGATCTAGATAATTAGAGTTTTGGTCACAGCTTGAATATGTGCTGGGTGGTGATGTGATCTTGCATTTAAATATCTGTCGGTGTGCCTTGGTTTTCTGTACACGGTGTACTCAAGATGTCCGTTATGTAGTTTTGTGACCAGAACATCTAAAAATGGAAGTTTGTTATTTTCTTCTAACTCTAGATTTAATTGTATTCTGGAATGCATTGAATTTATGTGAGTCAGAAAAATTTGAGCTCTGTATGACCATGTTGCCATGTAATACATATGTCATCCACATAAAGAATCCATAACTTGGGCTTCAAGCTTGCTTTCTCAAGAGCTTCTCTCTCGGAATTATATCATAAATAAATTGGTGAGAGCGAGGACCCCGATTGGAGCAACATATATTTGTTTATACATTTGCCCGTTACATCAAAAATAATTATTTTTAAAGCAATGCTCGGAGAGTTCTATTTTATGTGCCTGGAAATCCTCGTTCATAGCAATCCTGCCTAATGCTTCGTCGACGGGAATACTAGGATACAGCGATTTGACATTTAGGCTTGCTATGATATCGTCTTTTTCAAGAACGATGTCTCGTATAATTCGAGTGAAATGCTCCTTTCTACATATGTATCTGCTTTTTTTTTTGGTTGCATAATTTCAGCAAGATATTTTTCTAGTTTTTGTAGCGGCCGATTAACAGCACTAACGATAGGTCTAATGGGCGCCCCCTGGTTTGTGTATTTTTGATAAACCATAGAGTTTAGGAGATCTGCTCGACATTTCCCATGGATGAGTTTTTGTTGTATTTTGGGGTTTATTGGTGAACTTTTTATTTTAATTTTAGTTGTTTTTTCTAGGTACGTAGTCGGGTCCCTTGGAACAGGCTTATAAGAATTGTCTTTAAAGATACCCTGCATTTTTTTTACGTAGTCTTGGATATTCATAACTACGGTTGCGTTTCCTTTATCTGCTGGAGGATTGTGAAGTTTTTATTTTTTCGAAGATTTGTTAGGACTCTCTGTTCTGAGGCATTTAGGTTTTGTTCCGGTGGTTTGCATGATCTTAAATGTCGGCTCTTCTGTACTTTCATTTCTTCAGAAGAGTCAAAAACCGCTTCCACTCCAGCTATTATTTTTTCTTCGGGATTTCTTTGGGAGATATATAGATATATATATATATATATATATATATATATATATATATATATATATATATATATATATATATATATATATATATATATATATATATATATATATATATATATATATATATATATATATATATAAGATATATATATATATATATATATATATATAAGGGGTGTCATTAATTTGGTTTGGTTAAGTTAGGTTAGGTCTTGTTATAATAGTTAACAATATTGGCGTTTTTTTTTATAAAGTTTGAATAATAAAGTTATTGTTATTATTAAACAATCTTTTGTTTAAAAGTGAATCCGTAACATGATGTTACATTTTTTTCATTTAGTGTCTAATTTTCGCATACATCAACACATATATTTTTGAACTTGTTTGGCGAAACTTTCTTAGGGTGTAAAATTTGTATTCTCAGGTTTGATATTTTGGTTTACCGTGCTATTTACTTCCTGCCAGATATTTGAATTATTATTAATGACAACTTTATATATGCGGATTCTTAATTTCCATTTCAATTCCAAAATTTCTTGGTATTTGCAGTCTAATACTCCAACTTGCAACGTTACAACGGTGCCATTTTTTGCGTGACGTAATTTTAATTTGTTTTTATATCCTGAATATTATATTAAATTTAAATAGAGCAATAAACAACAATAGCTATTACCGATAATATTTTATTCACTATTTTCCATTATCTTAATAACAGTTTAGTGAACAGGACTAGCCGTTACTTGACGGAAATTTATTTTAACAAAGAAAACGAAAATACTACATATATATATATATATATATATATATATATATATATATATATATATATATATATATATATATATATATATTTTATATTTTCTTTATATATATATATATCCGTTTGAATATATATATATATATATATATATATATATATATATATATATTATTAATGACAACTATATAATTTCCATTAAATATATATATAATTATTATTATATATATATATATATATATATATATATATATATATATATATATATATATATATATATATATATATATATATATATATATATATATATATATATATATATATATATATATATATATATATATATATATATATATATATATATATATATATATATATTATATATATATATATATATATATATATATATATATATATATATATATATATATATATATTTATATACATATATACATATATATATATATATATATATATATATATATATATATATATATATATATATATATATATATATATATATATATATATATATATATATATATATATATATATATATATATATATATATATATATATATATATATATATATATATATATATATATATATATATATATATATATATATATATATATATATATATATATATATATATATATATATATATATA
Source organism: Kuschelorhynchus macadamiae (assembly GCA_030620095.1). Classification (NCBI taxonomy): domain Eukaryota; kingdom Metazoa; phylum Arthropoda; class Insecta; order Coleoptera; family Curculionidae; genus Kuschelorhynchus; species Kuschelorhynchus macadamiae. Next base: position 801,979 of record JAUTXW010000011.1, on the reverse strand, counting down.
TATATATATATATATAGATATATATATATATATATATATATATATATATATATATATATATATATATATATATATATATATATATATATATATATATATATATATATATATATATTGGGGGGTCATTCATTTGGTTTTACTTGTTACAATTGTTAACCGTATTGGAGTTTTTTTTATCAAGTTTGAATAATAGAGTTAGTGTTGTTATTAAACAAGCTTTTTTGTTTAAAAGTGAATCCATAATATTATGCTCTTTTTTTTTTATCTAGTGTCCAATATTCGCATAAATATAGTTTTGAACTTGTCTGAATTATTATTAATGACAACTTTATGTGTGCGAATTCTTAATTTCCATTAAATCAGTATTTGAATGTATAATTATTATTCTTAAAAATATTTTTTTATGTAGTTTAGTCGAAATTATTTTTCTTAATCTTTCAAAAAGGGTTTTCGTAGGTTTAAAAACGGTTATTTTGAATTGATATAATTTCTTAGACTCGGCTTAGGCTGTAATGCAATGTTTCAAATGTATTGGAATTTTTCGTCAGTTTTTTATGTTTTTCCAAAAATAAAGCAATTTTTCTTCAGCTAAAAAAAATTAAAGTTCATTCTATTTAAAGTCTAATACTCAGCGTTAAAGCTTTAAAAAGATTACATCGTTGTCATGTTTTGCGTAACGTAATTTTTTTATTATTATTTTTTAATTCAATCCTGTATATTGTATCAAATTTAAATAGAGCATTAAACAACAATATTTAAGCAATAATAGTTTAATAATAATACTAATAATACTATGTTATACACCATATTCCATTACATTAATAAAAGTTGATTGAACAGGACTAGCCGTTACTTGATGGAAATCCATTTAATAAAGTAAACGAAGACACTTGCTTAAAATTTCGACTTAATTAATTTTACAAAAAATAAATTGAATGACAATTGTTTTGCCAACACTGTGGCTTGTGTGATCTTAAAGATCATTTAAAAAAAATAAGTTGGACTGCAATAAAATTGGTTGCAATAATATACAAGTTGCATAAAAAATATCCAAAAGCAAGTAAGTAAAACAAAAAAAATTGGTAATCAGATTTATTAAGATAGCCAAGTTGGAGAGCATAAAAATATGAGATAAAAAGAATTTAAAGTTTTTTTTTGTAGGAAGGGTAGATTTAAGTAATTTAATGGTCCATAAGGGGAAACTGGGTACCTCCCATATGGATAACTTTTTAATTTGTAATTTTAGGAGAAAAAGTTTTGATCTTCTGCGAAAAATTTCATTTTATATACAGGGTACGAAATAAATTCAAAACTAGATGTTTGCAATATAAAAAAAAATTGAAATTCCAACTCTTGAGATAAAGAATTTAAAGAGCCTGCAAATACAAGTAAAAGAGCTTTCAGACATTTTTTGATAATAGACTTAGTTTTTGAGAAAATGAATGGTGAATATGTAAAAATGCTAATATTTACATCATCCTTAATTTTCTCAAAAACTATGTGAATTGTCAAGAAATGTCTAAAAGCTTTACACTTGTATTTGCAGGTCTTTAATTTAGTTGTCTCAAAAGTTAAAATTTTATATTTTTGTTTCGCAAGTTTATATTTAGGGACTCCATTGTATATATATTTTATAACTTTGTGTAGAAAAAAATTAGTTCTATTGTCTTTTCTTCCAAAAAAAGCTATACTATCTAAATCTACCTAAAGTTCACCGTTCACGAGATATTTGCGGTTTTATTACTTGATGCAACCCCATGTATTCAAATTTAGGATTTTCGGAGTTTTATCATTTTTATAAAGTAGGCGTCTATTAAAAAACACACAACTGGAGTTAAGCATCTGTCGAGAAGAGCCATAAGTTTTATTTCTAAACATATTTTTTTGGTAGAATTCCTTATGTTGATTGTACGGATTAGCTCTTGGCAATAGTAAAGAAGCGAGAAGGCTTAATGGAAAACAATTTCCTGAGCGAATTTTACCAAATCGTAAAACTTTTGGACGTGTTGACCGTTAGTTTGCATGAAACAGGTAATAGTTGTAGCAGCAGTAACAGTTTTTTATTAAGCATTATTTTTAGCGGTTTCAAATTCTCATTTAAAATTCAAAATTACTGCTATGACATGTTTCGCTTTTTCCAAACTTCATTTCCAAGTTTTGTTGACATATTGTACTGCTATTTCTGTAGAATATTTTTTTCTAAAACCAGCTTGAAATTGACTCAACATTTTGTTTTTCCTCAAAAAGTTTGAGAATTTTTAATGAGTCTACAACTGCTATACTGTTGTTTTTTATTATCATTTCTTTCTTGATTGGCCCATAGACAAGCCTCCAAAATATTTATAATGTGGATACAGTTTAGCCTTCACGAATGGAGTACAGAAGCAACGGGAAAATTTTAGATTTATTAGCAAAGTTTTGTTTACTGATGAGGCAGCATTTACTAGGGACGGTGTTATAAATTCCCATAACATGCATATTTGGACCGAAGAAAATCCTTACGCCATAATTCAGAATAAACATCAAAATAAGTTTTCAATTAACGTTTGGATAGGAATAATCGGAAACTATTTGATCGGACCATTTGTACTTGAAAATAGATTGATCGGTCCAGGTTATTTACAGTTTCTTCAAGACAATCTAGACGACCCACTGGAGTAATTACCTTTGGACACCCGATTGAATATATGGTATATGCATCATGGGGCTCCTCCCCATTTTAGTATAACTGTAAGGGAACATTTAAATACCAAATTTCCTAATCAGCGGATAGGTAGAGGTGGCCCATTTTCATGGCCACCTCGGTCTCCTAACCTCAATCCTTTAGATTTTTTTATGCGGTCATCTGAAAGGTCTTGTGTACTCTACTTTTGTTGAAACCAGAGAAGAGTTACTAGAAAGAACGATCTGTCATTGTCATGTCATTTTTGGGTTGATTAGCCAATGAGGCGTAAAAATTGGTTTGATAAGTCCCACAATAAATTGGTCAAATAGCTGTCGTAGGACAAGCAGCTGTTTTTTTGGACTGCCTAATTGGCAATTACATTTAAGACAAAAGTTTACTATTTTATTATTGGTCAAGTTGCGCAATTAGGTGTAATTTTTAAACAAACCCTAGGTTGTCAACCTATGCTGTCGTAGGACATGACAGATTGTTTGTCTGCCCTATTAGTTTTGGTTTAATCAATGACATTTTCGGGTTAGGTTAGTGTTATAAATTAGTTGTTTAACACCTTGTATTAAAAAATAATTTAACTTACCTAAATTAACACAAAACTTATAAACATTTGAATATTTTCTTAAAATTTTAAGGCGTGAGACAACATCTCAGTTTGAAATAAAGCCTCAAGCTTTTAAGTAATTTAAAAGATTGAGGCTTTATTTCCAGTGTGGTGTCGTCTCATGCCTCAAGCTTTTGTTTTCTTAAAAGCTTGAGGCTTTTGTGTTTACGTACTAAGTTAACTTATTTTTGAATTTTCAGTGCAATAGTTTGTAAATGAAAGCTTTTTAAAAAATGTTTCTTTTACATTTATTTTATTTTGTACTTTTTACCATTATTTGTTATTTACGCTGTATAGAATACTCACGATTAAACACCCTAATGTTATAAACTCATCGGGTTTATGTAAGAATACTAAATCTCAGTCAATTCCGAAAACGGGAATTGTTGTTTACGTTTATTGAATTTTGTACTTTTTTAGCATGTTTTTTATACACCCTGTATAAGCTATTCGTGATTGAACACCATACAACTGTATTGTCATCGGGTTTATTAATTTATAACATATTTTAGTCAATTCCGTTAACGGGAAATGCTTCAAAAGTTACTAGCAAGATTTGACCTAAACGTACTAACTAACATAAAGTGAAGTTAAACAAAAACTTTTACTAAATCGTTGAGAAATAAAGTTTGTTTCTTTGGGACAGATGCTTTAACTTCAATTGTTTCTTTTTTGAGAGACGCCTACTTTATAAAAAAGATAAAACTCCGAAAATCCTTAAATTTAATACATGGGGTTGCATCAAGTGATAAAACCGCAAATATCTCGTAAACGGTGAACTTTAGGTAGATTTATAGACTTTTTTTTTTGAAAGAAACGACAATAGAACCTATTTTTTCTATAAAAAGTTCCCTTATTTTGTATATAAAAATGTTACAATATATTTAAGAACAAAAAGTAGCGCTCGTAGCGCCCTCTACATATTACATCAAAATTGAAGGCGTATTATTATTACGCGCTATAAAAAAATCCAATATCACCAATTTTCACTATCAATATCTCAAAAACTAAGCATATTATTTAAAAAAATCGAACATAAAATTTTAAATTAATCACCCTGTGTCTTCCTTAATATTAACTTTTGGACTAAGGCAAGTATGGCTGAATCGCGATATTTTAATCGAATCCTTGTATTCCTAAATTATTGGTAGGACCTTTTGGGACACCCTGTGTATATATAAATATATATAAATATATATATATATATATATATATATATATATATATATATATATATATATACTCTATTCGGATCCGAGAAATATTGTTTTTGCACTACCACCACGTTCATACTATAATACGGGCTATCTATGGCACATTCTATAATGTATCAAAATCAAATTAAAACTTCATAACAAAACCTTTTACTGTCCATGATCCTTAAAATAATATGTATGTACGTTTCATTAAGTTCATCTAAGATAAATTGATATAAAAAAGGAAAAAGTAAAACAAATATAAGCAGAGTATAGAAAATGTAATAGTAAAATAAGATTATTATGATTCGTTTGACTATTTTGTGGATGATCTGGTCTCATCAAAAAATGTCCCCTTCAACTTTGCGCCGAATTTGTAGTGTCTAGAATTAGTCTAGAGAATAAAATGCTTTTCATTTTTTTGCATCAAAATGTGTACAACCTCTAATTAAAAATAATTTTCTGTTTTTAACCTCTGTCTAATAATAATTTACTCCAGGTTTAACATATAGTGAAACTAAGCAAGTGTTTTCGTTTACTTCTACCTATGTCACACTTGACTTTTGGACATACCTTAAAATAAATTCAATAAGTAGTTTTTACATTGACACAACGCTATTTTGTTAGGTCATGTTGAATTCGTACCAGTTTATCCTATTTTCACAGTTATTTTTTTTTGCAAAAATTTAAGTCAATTGAACAAGATTTTTTTACATTGATTTTTTTTTACTTTTATCTGGTCTCCATCGTAAATTCGTACCACAACTTTACCGTTTTATCTCTATATTACACTTAATTCTTGCACAAAAATTGAAATTAATTTAATAAGTAGTACATTCAGGCTGATTTTTTAAGTATTTTGCTATCTTGGATTCATATCAATATGTTACCAACTTATTCCTATGTAACACTTGATTTTTCGCAAAATTTTAGGTAAATTGGATAATTAGTTTTTTAGTATTTTTTTTAGCATTGTTCGCCTATATTGGATTTTTACCAACTCACAGTTTTTGACTAAAATTTGAAGTCAATCTGGTAAGTAGTTTTTAAGCTATGTCTTGGATTCGTACCAAAATGTTGCCAGTTAATTCCAGCATAATACTTGATGTTTGTGCAAAATTTGAGAAAAATTGGATAAGTAGTTTTTTAGTAATAATTTTTTTAACATTTCACTAGGCCAACATTTTGTTTCGCTATATCTGATTTTTACCAAGATGTTACCAGGTCATTCCCATAGGATCCTTAATTGATGACCAACATTTGAAGTCAATGGGGTAAGTAGTTTTTCAGCTAGGCCGTGATCGGCAAACAAACAGACCGACGCCGACGCTATACATGCTACTCAGAGAATCATATTCCACTGGGCAAAAGTGACATGCCAAAAGACATAACTTTATTATCTGTATAACCATCGTTTATTTCTGTCCACAAGATGTAACTTTAAATTTATATTAAGGACAACGTCTAAACTATAGCAAAATAATCAAAACTGTAATGGCGTTAATAAAATTACAAATTACATCAAATGCTTCCTAGGTTACCTAACTAAATTAAACGAAATTCAACACAGTTTACCAGATTTGCCTGTCGAATTTTTCATCTTAAATTAATATATATAGAATTAATAAACAAACAATTTAATACATTTGTGTTTTTATTATTAAACTATAAGCATCGGTTATTTATTTTATTTTGATTATGAGAAATAATAGAATAAGTTATAATCATACATCTAAAGAATAACACTAATTAGAAGCAAAACAATTAGCCTCCCAGTCCAAGTATGCATCGATCAGGTGTGGCCATTATATTATACTTGAATGTTCAGAAACTTCTGAAAATTGTAGGGTTCCAAATTTACAAGATAATTAAAGCTGTTTTGTGCCTTCTGTAATCCGTGGCTAGCAAATTTTCGTATTTTCCGGTAGTAAATATATTTTGTAAAAAATACAATACAAATTAGCCCTTGAATGAATTGGAATATGATAGTTAAACGTTTTAGTTTCATAGTGTATTTGATTGGTCTTATGAAAGAATTTGAAATATCTGTTGTGCTTGTAAAGGGATATGAGAGCTTGATAAATGTATATATCTCTAACAGTTAAGACATTGAGTTGAATAAAACGAGTTGTGCATGTTTTATGAGCTAGCATCCCTAAAAAAATTCTCAAAAACTATTTTTGAATTGAAACTCCCCAGATTCTCAAAATATGATGTATTGCCTATAATACTGATTTTATCACGGTTTTTTTATTACTCGTATGAAGTATTTAGCTAAGGACAATTTGCCACAAACATTATCAATTTCCTTGGTCCAATTAAATATCTGATGAATATATTAACCAGGAAACTTAATGGATTCCTCCAGTTTAATATCAACATCAATAATTGCAAAATTTTGTGGAATTTGAAAACTCGTTCTTGATATAAAGATGATTAGACCCGACTTGGGTATATTTAAGATCTAATAGTTCCTGGAAAACAATGCCTAAATAAGATTAAGTGTGTTTTCCGATGGAGTAAACACATTTGGAAAGTTTGGTTGCTTTGAGAACCAAAATGGTATCAGTTTTATAGAAGTATGTATCATTTTTAAAATATTATTTGTAAGTAAAAAATGTAATTAAATTAAATTTTTTAATTTTGTTAAAAATATAAAATAAAGAAATGTACTTTTATGTTACACGGGTTTACGCGTGTTCCAATTTAAAAAAATAATACCAGGGCAAAAAAAGGAAAATGTTTTGAAAGCCTAAAATTCACTTCACTAAAAGTCACTGGCATATATTATTGATATTTTTACACGTAGATAATAAAAAAACGGTGGTAAATAACATATTAGCGTAGCCTTCTATATTTTTAGAGGGGAAATATAAAATTATTTTGGAAAGCTAAAATTAATCAAACTGAGATCTAAAATACTTTAGGGAAAAGTCTTGAAACTATTATTCTAAAAGTTATTGGCTCACATCTTTTTATTATATTAGGAAGATACAATTGAGGACTTGAGGATTATTCTATAGACGGACAACCAGATCTTGAAAAAAATGGATCGATTTCCATCAAGTTAAGTTTTAAAACATCAGAGCTGCACTAGCTTTAAATGCAAGACATACAAAATCATTCAGTCTAATAATTAAAATAGGGTAGAAATAAATTCAACATCCAGCATAAAATGAACAGCTCCCCTTTTCGAGATTAAACAACCATTTTTAATAAATTCAAGTAAGCCATTCAATGCATATTTTTTTCTAAAGAATTTGAAAACGCTTTTTACAAATTAATTGGCCTCAGTAAGAGCACTGTGATAGAAAAAAGTTACTTTTTTATTGAAACAACCTATATTTACATCTTTAAAAAGCCTAATTTTTTTTCCGTTTGTGATATATTACTAATTTTATGGTAAATATAACTTAGGTCACAAAAATATCACGGAAAAGGTATCATAATAATTTATAAATAACATGACCACCAGTTTCAGTTAGATGTTATTAGGTTTTTCAAATATAAGAATAAGGTGTGCATGTTAAAGTTATACAAGGGTTTCAATAAAGAGGATTTTAGGAAAATGTTTACTTTGCTTTCAAGGAACTAGTAAAAGGGAGTGGTAACTTCTAAATGTTTTTCTGTATTTAAATAGCCCGTTTAATAAAGATGACAGTCACTTATTAACATCCTAATAAAACTACTGGTAATGTTTTCTATAGATGATCATAGTATGATTAATACTTTACTATGATATTTTCGGGCATTTAGAAATCCAAAATTATATCACAAACTTAGCATTATGTCACAAAATGGCTAAAATAAAGGCAAATCACTATATAAGTTTAGAAGTAGAAAAATTGATGATTTTTTTTAAAAATGCATTCAAATAAAGATTATTTCAATAAAAAAATCACTTTTTCTGTCACAGCGCTCTAACAAAAAGTAAAATTTATATCTAAAAGACGTTTTTAAATTCTCCAGAAAATAAAACACCAAATACATAGCTTCAATTTTTTAAAAATGTTTGTTTAAGTGAAAAAGGTGGGTGTTTATACTGGATGACCCTGTGGGTATATTGCACTAAACACACAGTCATCTATAATTATTATGGGTTTATTTTTTTTGACAACCGGTACAAATACAAAAAAATATAAATAACAAAATTTACTTAAAATTAGACTGCTGTTCTCTAGCATTCATAGTGTATGATCATTGTCAGCGTCTCATATTTCACAGCAGTCTGAATTTTTGAAATTGTCGAAATCATTATTTCGATATTGACAGGGGAATATGTATCCCTTGATTAATTTAATTGAATGTTAAATTATTTTTTGAATGACAAGTCTACGTAGAAATCAACTAGTAAAATTTTGGTGCGAATCCAATATGGCGAAACAAAATGGTGACCTAATAAAATATTTAAAAAAACAACTCGAAAAAACTACTGATTAGATTGATTTCAAATGTTGTGCAAGAATTAAGCGTGCTATAGAGATGAACTGGTAAAGCATTAAGTGTGATATAAAGATAACCTAATAAATTGTGGTACGAATTAGAATGGCAGAACCAAATTGCGTTCTTAAAAAAAATAGTGTAAAAACTGCTTATTCAATTTATTTTAAATTATGTCTAAAAGTCAAGAGTGGCGTAGAGAGAAACTGGTAAAATATTGGTACGAATCCAATATAGTAAAAAAAAATTGGCGCCGAATAAAAATATTTGGAATGACAGTATATGTATATATATACATATATATATATATATATATATATATATATATATATATATATATATATATATATATATATATATATATTTTTTTTTTTTTTTTTTAATGTTAAGGCGAAATCGATTGTTTAATGTAGACAGATTTAGTATAACAATTTGCGGGTAAATCGAAATGTGTCAACTCCTTTAGACATTGAATTATACAATGTAGGCCTAAGGTATAATAATAAATTTATACAAATTCCTACAGCACCAAAACAAAAGAATTGCCAAGGAAAAACAAATCAAATTATTGAAACGTCAGAGCAGCCGGATCTCAAAAAAGAAGGTTGTGACGACCCGAACTGCTGCCTATATACCTATCAAACTTCACATCCCTGCTATAACCAGAGACAGTCGACCTTAAGTCTTCATGCCTATCTATTATTATTCATTGAGAATAATAAACATACCTCTAAATTTGAGAATAATAAACATACCTCTAAATTTGTAGAAGAATTGGGCAGTTATATGAAAAAAAGTAGGTACCTAAAAAATACCTGCTGAATGGAAACTACAAACGGCGACAGAGGTCTTGACGCAGGGAGTCAGAGACTGGCGACAATATTTGAGGATTTCTGGGTAAATTTTGACCAATTTAAAGAGATTTTTTTGGAAACTTTTTGGTCTGAACAAGCACAAAGCAAGCTTAGACGGAGCATCACATCATACAAATGGTCACTACTAAAAACGCACAATGCAAGCACATTTTGCACACTATATAGCATTGACACGAATTTTAACTAATCCAATACCTGAAGAAATATTTACTGCCGAGTTAATTAAATACACCAAGACACATCCCATTCGCGGCACTATGCTGCAACTATACGAATCCGTGAAACGCCGAGTGGTCGAGTTACTAAGGGCAAAGTGCTTGACTATCTGGATTTCTGCACTACAGCCTACAAAAACTACCTTTATTCCGAAAAAAAAATGTTAAATCTTAGTTAGGGCCTAAAATTCACAAACATCTGGGTTGGACAGAGAGTCTTGGCTCAGGACGGTATAACCAGGGGCGAACTGATCCAGTTTTCCTTACCCAAAACATTAGATATCGAGGTATTAAACGTCCCGAAGAACCAGATAAGAAAAAAATCCTATTGTTTCTTTTAAAATATTTATTTTAAATAAGTTAAAATTATTTTCACTTTTTATGAAAGTGATTGAACATCATTTACATATATATGATAAAATATTTATATTCACAGAATTAAGAACATTAAGAAACATATTATTTCATACTATATAGTTATTAACACATTTTGGGTAAACCATCGGTATCCACAGGCTTTCATGTTTACCTAATAATTTCTTCAGCAAAGTGTAACCACCAAGAACCATAAACCAATAACCGCTGTACCTGCAAACTGGGCTATCCGCGTCATATTCTAGTGAATTAACACCGTTATATTCTTCAATGGCATGAATAACATGGTAATAGTGTTAGTAGAAAATAAATAAAGCTGTTTCATACTTAGAATTTAGACGATTTTTTTTTTAATTATTTTTATACTTTAATCAATACATAATATAGATATATACAAATACGCGAATGGTATTTATTTAATTGGCCATAATTAGTTATTTATCTAAATTGGAAAGGTACACCTTTTTAACCTATTTATTGTCGCAAATGTTAAACGTGGATTAAATATAATTTTTTTAATTCAATCGATTTTAAACTCCTAAATTTGTTTTTTAATATGCCCCTCCCGTCCTTCTACCATTCGCTCCAAATCCAAGTTCAGACAATTATCTTCCTTTAAAACTTTGCCCACTATGTTTTAATTAGCATCACAATGCATCAACAGAAATAGGTTCAGTTTCGAAGAATAAATTAAATTGAAATAATTGAATTAAAACCCATTGAATGTAGAACTTGAGCATCATCATCATTCATTATGATAATATATTTTTCTTTTAACACCAAAATTTTGGGATATCCTCCGTATCTCAATACTTTTATGTTTACCTAATAATTTCTTCAGCAAATTGTAACCATCAAGAACCACACACACCTGCCATACTACCAGAAGAAGTGAAATTACCTGCGGTTGACTGTGGCCAGAAAAACCGTTATATTACCAAGTCACCTTTATAATATGGTATCCAAAGGACATGGTATAAATTAAGCGTATTTGGGCTTCCTTAGGTTGTCGACGCTATAAAGAAACATTTTTGCCATTACACTATACCTACCAAACTACATGTAGGGCCAGAATTCCGGGGTTAAAAGTTGTTTATTTTCTTTTTTATAGTGTTTATATAGACATATTTCTAGCAATGCAAGTCGTTTTAGCACCTTTTTTAATATACAAATATTTATATATTTTTAACATCTAAATTACATATAAGTTTAATATCTAATCAAAATAGGAAAAATGGAAAGTAATTTGCAAAATCAAACAGATAACAATGAAGGGCTTATGACGTTTTTTTAAATTTATTATATTAAAAAAAATTATGTATAGAAACAGAAAAATAAGTTTATATTTAATGGTTACTATTCTTAACGCTTATTTAACGTGTTAACAGTATAGGAACTGACATCATTTAACTGAAAAAAAGTTTTTCGTTTAAATTCCCAATGAGAATTGTTGGATTAGAAAGAATTAACGATAGCTACTAAGGTTGACCGATTCATAATAATACAATAAATAAGATTTTGCTATTTTGGTCTCGGAAACATTTTTGAGGTTCCCCAGTGTAATTCATTATCTGATATCTAATAAGAACACATTTTCCGGCTTCGATTAAAAAATAACATCTGTTCAAGTCTTTAGGTATTATGACTATATATTGGTGATATTTGGTTGATATGGAAATTTCATTCTTTTACCTGCTTTATTAAAAGCAGTATTAGTGCTCTAAGAACTGAATCAGATTTAAAATAATAAAATTGCGTACACATATGTTTGTTTGGTAATTTCTTGATTTCCATGTATAAACTGGTACAACCACTAATGTATTTTAATTATTGTTTTTTATTTTCTAATTAGCATAATAGCAAGTTGAGCTTTAATTTATTGCACAAAATTTTTATTAAAATAAAAAATATCATATGAAATGCACCCTGTAAAAATGTGGAAGATATCCTTGAATATTATTTTTTATATTTTAAAATAAAATGTTTTATAATAAAGTTCGGTATAATTTTCAAGAATGAAAATATACAAATTTTGACCCTCGATTTCTGGCTTAACCCCTACGAGGTATAGTATATTCTTATAACTCCGGCAACGACATACTAAAGTATTAAAAACTCTCACGGATCCCCAAATAATTTGTGCCATGGTCTTATTAATAAACAAACAAAATTATTTTAATGTAGATTCCAGGATACTGTCGTCATATCAGTCCAGCCTTTTTTATAAAATTACTGAGTTTACGTCATTAACAGTCGCGATTTACATGAACGTTGGTTTCCTTTTTTTAGGGGATCAAATTTAATTAAGTCATTAGGGTGGGAAACTAAGAGAGGACTCCGGCTAAAAGTCCAGAACCTGACAACTCACAGCTTTGAAAAATTTGCTTTTTAAGTTAAAGTGGCCAAGAAAATTTCTGGAAATTATTATTCTAGTTCCCTAGCTATGGGGCGTAACACTGATGAATAATTATAAAACAATTTGATAAATCATGGTTTTTGGGATTAGACCATGTCAAAATTGAATTATTTTTCAACGTTTCGTCTTCGGTTGCACAAGACATCTTCAGAAATCTTTACTTCGTGAGATTGGAATACTGAATGAGTTCTGAGATATTTAGGCCGGCTATTTATACTCGACCTGGTTTCATAGAACCATGTCCCGTTGTAACGATCGGTTTCCACGTATGGTGAAGAAGTAGCCCATATATCTATTAAAATTGTTAGGAAGCTTATAAATTTTAATACATTCTCTAATGTTCCGTTTATAAAATTCCGAACCCGACACAAGATCTTTGGCTTCATTTACATTTATGGCATGTCCAGTGGAATTTTGGTGTTCAGATACCGAGACTGTACATTGACTTCGTTCGACTATTTTGTTCGTGTTCCTTAAGCCTAGTTGATATGAATCGCTCAGTTTCTCCAATATAGATATCCAATGGTTTCTGTGGTTACGTATAAATGAAACCACTACATTTCCTATCAGTAATTCCTTATTAGTTTCCTGATGTCGGATGATGATATGAATTAGGTATTCTTCGTATGTGTTGGTTTTCTATATACAGAGTGCCCTAAGGTGCCCGTGTCTTCTGATTCAATTTCCATTATACATCTTATATTAGGGTGTTGCTGATTGAAATCACCATGAAACATAGGAAGATTTCCTGAACTCTGATTACAAAAGTGGCGCCTATATATCTGAACCACGATTTTTGCTTTAATAGAGACAAGTCAATGGTTTCCTCCTCAAAAGCTTCCATGAAGATACTGGATATTATAGGTATTTCAAATATTTTGAATAATTTTACAAAAGAAACACATTCATATAATAAAAACTACATACGAATGTGCCTATTAATGATTCAATTTCAATAATATCAGATGTTTCACTAGAATAATCTTGACAAGAAACTTTTCAAAGAACTTTTTATGAACACATCTCAGGGGCTGTCACTTGTGGTATTATTGGACATCTGAATCAGCAACACTCTTATATAAAATTTACAATCGGAAATTAAATCAGAAGACACGATTCCTCTTCTAGATCTTCTTGTACAAAAGAAAGGGGATGGTTCATTAGAATACTCTGTACATAGAAAATGAACAGATATAAACGGATATCTAAATGAAAATTCACATCATTTTCTGGTTCAGAAGCTATCAGTTATTAAATCTTTGGATTACGGAGCACAGAGCCCTCGCAATCTGAACTGACTGAAGTTTTAAAAAGGAATGGATATCGCATTGAGGATAATAGATGGTCAGTAAGAAAATGTAATAATCCTACTCCACGACAGGACTCAAACCAGGAGGTACTGATAGGAAGTTTAGTCCTGCCATTTATACTCGGAACCACAGATAATACTGCAAGGTTAGTTCGCCGGTCCAACATACTACTACCTACAATTTTCAGCACACAGACAAGAAAATTGGACAACGTTTTCGATGGCCAACGGACATTATTTCTTTCCAATTGAGATTCCTAAAGATACCACCGACAATGATTATAACCGCGAAAGCTTTCATTCTATATAAAACAATTATTTTCTCTTTAGTTGGTCCATATGTTATATGACAAATATTCGCAATATAATATAGAAACAATTTTGAACCAGTTTGTTAAAATTCTTATTGCTCTAGTTCTTCAAACGAAGTGGAGTCTTTTCTTTTAATTTAAATATTGGTAACTTATTTTGGTTTAACAAAATTTATCAAATTTGATCTCGTCGAGATGATTCCTTGTTGCTTTGTTATTTACTTTATAAATTATATCTTTCTAGTTTTTGCATTAGTTTGAAGTTGCTTTTATTTAATTTTTATTATTTATAAAATAATTTATATTATTTTATACGAGTTTTATTGTAAAAATTCAAATTTAACAAACAGTCACTGCATGTTAAGTAATATACATACTTTTTTCCTGATAATATGGTAAACGCATATATTGGCCAATGTCGCGTCGCCTAAACAATTTAAAATAGCACCATTCTACCATTTTTACATTTTTTTCAATACACTTGCTATGGGATCACTCCAGCAATATTCGGAATATTCCCTACAAAAATTCATTCAAACTGATCGGTGGCTCGATTAGGTACATTCATAAAAAATACATAGTCTGTATAGAAATCCTTTTAACTTTCTAACAAATGTTCAAAATGCATTTTTTAAAATTTACAAGTTTTTTTTTACTTCAAATATATTGTTTAAAAAATAACTGAGAATTAGTCAAAACCTACAATATCAATAAAATATGTTGATACTTTTTCTTAATGTCCTACTACGATGTTTTTTTTTTCAAGTGAGTGTTAGTACAACGCAACGATGATATAATGTAGTTTTAAAGAATTTGTAATGTAATTTTAAAGAAAAATCAAACCTTGCCCGAAAAGCTTAATAATCGGTCTTTGGGGATACACAAATTTAAAATTGAGCGCTTATTAAAGAAGTTAATAAAAATTTGAAAACGAATTATATTTTGTAACTTGGTAACAGTTTAGTAACAAAACTCTAGTTTTGTATAGACATACAAATAATATCAATCATGTGATTATTACTTTTTATATAAACAAGATTACTAGAAAAGCAAATATTTTGATGCAAAGTAATTATATCTAAATAAATAAAATTCATTAGTTGGAAAACAAAATAAAACTATATAATATACAAAGATATTAAAAGCAACAACCTAAGTTGTATCAATTGAGGTTACCATTCTTGTCTTTCGTAAGGGATATCATCCGCATCCATTGGAACTTACAGTCACCTTATAACTTCTTCAGCAAATTTAACCATCAAAGTACCACCATTCTACAATTGTATTACCGCTAACTAAAATTACCACAGAACATGAACTTTGAAGAACTGTTAGTCAGTTTTAGTACCCGCTTCGTTATTCGAACTGAAATTATTGATTGTTTGTTGTCGGTCCAAAATATTACCTTCAAATACGTTACATGCATAAAGGTGAGTTTATACAGGAAATACCCAAAACCCAGTAAATCACCAGTTTTTTTTAGTTATTAAATACTGCTATACCTATTGGATTAAATATTTTAACACAACTTTAATTTAGAAATACACACAATTGATCCAAATACAAAAATATTCAGTGAAATTGTCAATATCGTATGTTCCAAAACTCAATGCGGAAGCATATTTTCGAAATAAAATAAAATAAGATAAGAAGTTAAAAGTTGGCCATCTCCTATTTTATTTCTTATTTTATTTTATTTTATTTCGCTGTATAAACGGCAAACGCCTTATGGGACTTGGATGCATTGATCTCCTTATTTTATTTTATTTCTTATTTTATGTTATTACATTTTATTTCGTGTATAATCCAACCTTAACAGTTTTTATGTTTTTATCTGCAAAGTATACAAATAGATCATTAACTTATATTGTAATGAATATATTGTTTTGACATTTTTTCGTACCCTTAGAATTACATAATTATATTATATATAACAGTACTTTGCAATGTGGCATTATTGTCTTTATTCAGATCACTAGAATACAATTTTTTTAAACATATCACTAGAATACTATTGTTCTATACTGGAGTGATTATAATTTAACAATTTGGCATGCAAGTACAAAAACAGATACGATCAAAACCGAGCTATAAAGTACTGCCCGCAGGATAGATGAAGTTCTTTAAATGGCATATGGTATGAAGTAGAAACTTACCCCACAACCGATGCTAATGTGCAGTAGTGTTATGTGAGGCAACCATTCAGGTAGCAGTTGAGAGAACGACAATCTCACGTAAAAATGCCTAAACGTCGATGACATTTGAATTTCGGATATTAGTAAAGCCACAACAAGATACAATAAGTTAGAAGCTCTGAACAATTTGCACATACACACTTGCTCAAATGAAAATACGTTTATTGTTTTTCCGTATCACAGACAGATTATACTCCAAATAGACGAGTCATCCAAAGTGAAATAAAATAATAAAATACCCCTATAATGGATCCCAACTTTGTATTGTATTCCGTATGGTCCAGACTTGCCAGTCCGTGACGAACTGCATCCGATCGGCTGGTTAAGTTCATTTATACATCGATTTTAAGGATAATTTGTGTACTATTTTTCTAAGCAAGTAGATCTTAATCACGCTTTTGGTAACACCGAACAACTGACCTGGTTAATTTATTTGTATCTGATGGACTCTTTATTTGAAGTATAAACGGTCTTTGAAACTAAGTAATAAGTAATGCGGTCATTGAAATCTTTAGAGACATTTGATGGATTTGATTTTATTTTCTCCAAACCTGGCTGGCTTTTCCAAGAGTCTGTTTACATGAAACGATTTACTCGTGCAAAAGGGCTTTCCCAACCAAACTTATTCAAACTGCTAGAAAGTCTAACCGTTTCCAGCTCCAGTATGGTTAAATTGGTTTTTCATTTAATATCTAAATCGAGTCACTCGTCTTTAAACAGATGTTTGAATATGTCAATTTAGGAAGGTTACAATTCATACAAGGAGTTCCACTATGAGTGGGCTTATCTTTAATTTTTTTAAGTAACCTTGTAAAAAATGCATGTGAATTAAGCGCGCATTATTATAAATAAACGTAGGTATTTGAAATGTTTAAAATTTAATCTTGCATTATAATATAAAGTTAGGCAAAATATATTAATTAATTATAAACATTAAAATAGTTCCTTTTAAGCATTACTATTTGCGCACTAAATTTAGAATAATATAATAACACTATTTTTTTAAGAATATATTTTACATATTACTAGGAAATACCCGGCATACGGTGCGATAACACTCAAACAAAGAAATTATTTGTGTTGTTGGGTCACGACCGGAAAAAGTAATACCCTGTAGATTTTTTAAAAATGTATTATGCTTATTTCGTAGACATTGACTCTTTATTGTGTGCCAAATTTAAATAAATTATCTCTAGAAACGTACACGGTTGATAAGAAGTAAGTAAGAAATAGTAAAAATTTAGCACCCTGTATCTTGGAAACGAAGCACTTTTGGTACAACTTTTTACTTTAAAAACACTTGAAGAATTGTCATGTAAAACATCGGACAATTATTCCATGTATATGTTCAGATTCCCGGTCCTGGTCTCGTTCCCGATCCCGTTCTCATTCCGAATCCTTCGCGGGCGTACACACAACTGTCCTGACCTAACCTAATATCTATGAGTAATAAAAACGGGCGAAAACGCTAAAAAAGATAGGACAGTGCTTATTTTAACATTTGTTCGGAAATTTCAGTAGAGAGCAAATTGCATATATTTAGGGAAGTTTAATTAAATTATTGTAAATATACTAATACATACGCAATTTTATTTAAATGTATGACATTTTTTATATTTACTGCGCTTTTATCCAAATATAGCCTCATAATATAATGTCAATTTAATTAGTGCAGACTAATTATATTTAAACACTAGAGCGTTTATTTTTCAACAGCACGATGATTTTTGGGTCAGAATTAATTTTTGTTAGTGTTGAAATGAGTAAGCAATTTCTCTATTGTCACTTCTTCTTTTTAAATACTTGATTTTTTTATTAATTGGATTTATATTTAACATAATGCAAGCAGTAAATGCTACTTATATTTAAAATGACGATCATTTAAATTGAAGTGGAAAAAATCATATACAAATACTAAAGAGTACAATACAAACATTTATATGAAACGGGGTGTTGCAGAAACGCGTATCAAACATTTTCAAATCCAATACCCTGCACGCACATGACAATCTTAAATTATAGAGATCGTCTTTCTCAAAGCGAATATATGTAGTTTGTTATACTTATTTGAAATTTGACTAAAAAACCAGAAGGACAAATTCAAAATTATACCTACAAATAATATAGGAATATAGAAATCCACACTGGGTAATCACAGCCATTAATACAAAGACAAGGGTATATTATTTTCGCATACATATGAATGTGGGCTATTTCCAGAGGATCTCAAGAAATTTCAGTAGTAATAGTAAATATTTTTAATTTTGTTTTATTTTAATTGTTAAAGTTGTTTTTACCCACTATGCATAAAAAATAAAAATGCGTCTTTTCACTTTAATATTAGAAATAGGTATAGCAAATTATAATATTCGTAATCTACATACAGCTAACACACATACAGGGTGTTGCATTAAAAAAACTCTACTCATTTCCGCAACCATTAGGTAATCAATTAATATAAGAGTTAGTTTTGTATGCTATAAATTTTGTATTTAATAATTTAGTCTATAACGTCAGATAAAAAAAAGTTACTAGGGGTCAGTTGAGACAAAATTTTGTAGTGTTACAAATATATAATAATTTAGAATGTCTGTTATATACTATTTATCTCGATAACATAACTTGAGTTATTGTACAATAAAAACTAGATAATTGTAAATAAATAAAAA
Source organism: Kuschelorhynchus macadamiae (assembly GCA_030620095.1). NCBI lineage: Eukaryota > Metazoa > Arthropoda > Insecta > Coleoptera > Curculionidae > Kuschelorhynchus > Kuschelorhynchus macadamiae. The sequence goes on along the minus strand of JAUTXW010000011.1, from coordinate 782,697 downwards.
ATAATTGTAAATAAAACATGTAAAATGAGTTAAGATATGACACCAAACCAATTACATTAAGAGCTTAAATAAGTATTTACCCACTACTTCCATGGTAAACATGACTGACGGTTTAATAAATGCTGTTACGTTTTTTTTAAATCGGCGATCATAATAATTACCAGACCATGTAATGCAAGTATTACCATCATATCTCAAACAGACCAGGGATTTCCTCATGGCTCTTCCTACATCTATTCCACGTAAATATATGCTACTGGGGGAAATGTGATAAACTTCTTGGAAGCCCCTTCTGACCATAAAACGTATCTTTCACTTGTACGAAAGAATGATATGGGCAGTACTTCAAGAGCTTCATGACCCTCTCCAGTATTAGCGTTATTTGTTGAGTCTTCAAAAAATTGGATTTTGTTATGTTTAATGACTCTTAAAGGTGCATTGAAACTTTCCACCCTTCACCAGATAGTATGTCCTGTAATGTTTAAATGATTCATAATAGAAATTTTGAAAGACCATGGACAGAAGAGTTCCTGGAACCTGTTATAAGCTTAAGGAGCATGTATGTTCTACCGATATTAAGTAATGTCTTTATGTCATTTTTTGCTTTTTAGTTCTAGCATAGAATATTTTAATTGGTTTCAAAACAAAGTCTACTAAGCTTCGAAGCATGTTGCATCATCAATTTCGGTTCTTCCACTAAAAGTATTTTCATTTTATTTGAATTTACGATTTGTATAAAATTAAGTACTCTATTAAATTACTTAAATTAGAAATGCAAAAATTATAATACGTTAAATTCATTAATTCGAAAACAAAATAAAGCTCTATAATATACAAAAATACTAAAACCAACAACCTAAGCCGTAACAATTGAGGTTACCATTCTTGTCTTTCGTAAGAGATACCATCCGCATCCATTAGAACTTATAGTCACCTAATACCTTCTTCAGCAAATTTAACCATCAAGGTACCACCATTCTACCATTGTACGATTTACCGCTAACTAGAAGTACCACAGAACGTGTAAGCTGAAGAACTGTTAGTCGGTTTTAGTACCTGCTTCGTCATTCGGACTGAAATTATTGACAGCTTGTTATCGGCTTAAAACCAAAATATTACCTTCAAATGCGTTATATGCATACCGGTTTTTTAAGTTTTTATCTGCAAAGGATACAAATAGATCATTAGCTTATATTGTGAGGAATATATTGTTTTGATACTTTTTCCTTTTTTTAAATTAAATAAATGATAATGGATGATAATTAGTAATAACTCTATGCACTTATAACGATACTTCACAATGTGACCTTTTTATTTTTATTCAGGTCACTAGAATAAAAATTGTTTACTCAGATCACTAGAATACTAATAATTGTTCTAAACTAGAACGACTACAATTTAAAAATTTGGCGTACAAGTACAAAAACAAGCTGAGATTACGATAAAAACAGAGCTATAGAGTAATGCTTGCAGGAAAGATGAAGTTCTTTAAATGTCATATGCTATGACGTAGAAACTTTCACAAAATTTTGAAAGTCCATTGACGAGCGAATTCCTGGAACCTATTATAAGCTTAAGGAGCATGTATGTTCTGTCGATATTAAGTAATGTCCCTATATCATCTGACAAACAATTATTATATTTTTGATGTCTTGGTAACTTTTAGTTTTAATAGGTAACATGTCTTGTCGGTTTGTAATTTGTTTTTGTTGTTCCATTAGTTCTAATGTAGTTTCTTTATCAAATGCATTTGTTTTTATATTCGTGTTCTATTTGTTAGATTTCTTAAACCGGTTTACTTCTGAGATCTTTTTTTTTGTTTTACTTCTCTCATAAAAGAGAAGCATCATAATCGTGAAAAAATGACCCTCCGAGATTCTTTCAGGGTCCCTAAATGACGAAAAACATGTTTTCTCGATTCCGCCTGTCTGCCTGTCTGTCTGTCAGTCTGTTTGCTCGCGGCATAGCTAAAAAACTACTCACCCGATTGACTTCATATTTTAGTCAATAATTAAGGGTCATATGGGGATGACCTGGTAACATTTTGATAAAAATCCATTAGGACAAAACAAAATGACGGCCTAATGAAATGTTTGTTACTAAAAAAGTGCTTATCCAATTTATCTCAAATTTTGCACAAAAATCAAGTATTATGTAGGAATCAACTAGTAAAATTTTGTTACCAATCCAAGATAGCGGAACAAAATGGCGGCTTAGTAAAATATTTAAACATTCAGCCTGAAAAAACTACTTAATGAACGGATTTCAAATTGTGTACAATAACTAATTGTAGTATAGAGATAAACTAGAAAAAGTGTTACTAATTCAAGATGGCGGAACAAAATGGCGGCCAAATAAAATTTTTGTAATCTAAAAAAAATCATCCTCTCACGTTTTACATATCTTCGCGTTTTGGCTTCCCTAGATGCCAAAAATAAGTTTTATCAAGTCCGTCGGTCCGTCTGGCGGTTTGTCTGTCTGTGTTTCAGTTCGCAGAATAGCTTAAAAACTACTCAACAGATTGACTTCAAATTTGAGTACAAAATTAAGGCTCATGTGGGGATGGCCTGTTAAAATATTTTGGTTAAAATCCAGTGTGCCGGAACAAAATGGCGGCCTAATGAAACGTTAAAAAAAATTATCTAATTTGCACAGAAATCAAGTATTATATAGGAATCAACTGGTAAAATTTTGTTACGAATAAAAGATGGCGGAACATAATGGCGGCTTAATAAAATATTAAGAAATTAGGCCTGAAAAACTACTTAATGAACTGATTTGAAATTATATGCCATAACCAATCGTAGTATAGAGATGAACTAGTAAAGCTGTGGTACTAATTCAAGATGGCAGAACAAAATGGCGGTCAAATAAAATTTTTGTAATCTGAAAAAATTACCCTAGCAAGTTTTACATATACTTTTTAGCGTCCCTAGATGCCAAAAATATGTTTTATTAATTCCCTCGTCCCACCTGTCGGTTTGTCTCTCTGCCTGTCAGTTCGCGTCATAGCTTAAAAACTTCTTTTCAGATTGACTTCTAATTTTGGACAAATATTAAGGCTCATATGGGGATAACCTGGTAATAGTTTGGTGAAAATCCAATATGCCGGAACAAGATGGCGGCCTAGTGAAACGTTAAAAAATTATTACTAAAGATTTATCTCAAATTTTGCAAAAAATCAAGTGATACATTAGAATGATCTAATAAGATTTTGGTATGAATATAAGATAGCAAAACAATATGGCGGCCTGCCTAATAAAATATTTAAAACATCAAAATTACTTATTAGATTAATTTATTTATTAATTAATAAAGATAAAGTTCTGCTACGAATTCAAAATAGCAACGAAATGACGGCCAAATAACATGTTAAAAAAATTAACGTAAAAACTCAATTGACTGTAAATTTTGGAGAATAATTAAATACGGTATAAGGATAAACTGGTGCGAATTCAACATGATGTAACGAAATCGCGGTGTGTATCAATGTAAAAACAACTTATTGAATTCATTCATAGGTAGAAAGTGTTAAAATATTGGTAGGAATCCAATATATTGTAACAAAATGGCGTCCAATACAAATGTTTGAAAAGACAGTATATGTTTTCCTAAATAACTATGTACTGAACTAAATTGGTTCACTATTCCTAATAAAAGGAAATATTCATAATGAGGGAAGGTTCCGGGGTGCTATTTTTTTAGTTCTAGCTTAGAATATTATGAATGGTTTCAAAACAAAGTCCACTTTCTCTGTCTCTAAATCATTTGCTGTATTATTAGAATAAGCTTCGAAAAATATTCGGTTCTTCCACTAAAAGTATTTTCATTTTATCTAAATTTACTCTAAGTATGAAATTAAACTACTTAAATTAGAAACGCAAAAATTGTAATACGTTTTGCTTACAAGTCTACTTATTGGTATTGCCACCTTTTCTCAAAATCTGTTTATTATTATTATTTTTTTTTTTGAAAACTATATAGACTTTTAAACAGAGAGATAATATGATATTTTGACCTGTAAATTTTAACGTCTAATCAATCATCACTCTATTTAATAATTATCTATTTTTTAATGTAAATATCTCTTTCTTTTTTTAACTATCACTTTTTCTAAAAGTAATAGATACATTTTGTTTTGTAAAAAATTTTCGGTACATTTGTTTTAAAGTAAACTACAACAGCTGAACTGACCCAACCTGAACCTCACCTAATTAACTGAAAAAAAGTCAAGGACAAGATTTCTCTCCTCCTTTGGTTAAATTCAATTTGATTAAATTGGTTTATAGAGAAATATTAGATTTGTAGAAATTAAACCGCTTTTTTTTGTAGTTAATTTCGGAGGTACTTAAAGGGAGATGATATTGAGTGCAATGGAGGCATGTGACTATTATCTAGTTCTAGAGGTACTCGACTTAGTTATTCTGTAGAATATAGGTAAAACCGCACCGTGTCAGAGCATGGTAGGACGGAAATATAGAGAAAATAAAAAAATAATATAATAATAATAATTAATTTGTGAGTAATGTAGATACGTAAAAGCTATTATTACCCCAAAAACTTTTCATATTCTGTAACAAAATATTTACAAGGAAATTTGTTACCAAAACCGTAAATCCACTAAAACTGTTATAAAATAAATCTTCTTAGATCCAAATCTCACTGAACAAAATTTAATATGGACGTATTTAAAATACGAAAGAAGGCGAAAGTGATGAAAGAACCTTAACCCATTGATCTTCATTTCATACCAATACTACCAGGAGATAAGCAACAACAGCAATAAACAATCGTTCAGTAATGCTGGGATCAAAAACATCTTCATCAGAAGTTTACTTATGTGTTGGTTAGTATAGTATTAATTTAATATAATAAATACCTATATATCATCAATTTAAACAACAATATTATTTTTAAAAGATTAGTAAATTTAAGATTTTAAACTTACATGGAACAGTTTAATAATATGATTAATAATCCTTGATTGCAAATATCATATGGGCTTGATATTAATAAAACCATAACCGACGAGCCTGTATGATTATAAAAGTTATATAACATAAACGAGTTACAGCTATCTACAACTGAACTACACTGATCATGATCTTTAACCAAAACGTCAATGAAGATCAAAGACCGTTACCCGAATGATCTAGAAGAAGCACACCTTATCAGGAAATCATAAAGACGAGAAGGGTGGGTACCATCGAGCATGGTACTGAGAATATTTTAGTACCATATTAATACTAATAGTTCTTTGTTTATTTTTACATGGATGAAGTCCATATATAAATGGATTAGTTTGGCTGCATTTTTTAGACACATGTTCCTATTTAAAGTATTTAAAAAAGAAGACCAAATTTTAGTATTTCAGATCACCACTGTCGTTATTATTTAACTTTATTGAACTTCACATTTTAAAAATGTCATCTCAATTATCACGAGTACCCAGATCAAAAGCCAGAAATTCAAGCCCAATAGAGGTCTTAACCCGTTGATCTTCAAGAAGAACCAAATACTAGGAAATCATAACATGTAAGAAGCTGAAAATCTACTGACTAATAAAAGTTTACCAGAAGAAAATATTGAAAAAGCATTGCATCTTTATTGAATGTGTGATTTTTAATTTAAGGCACTCTGTCTTTTCCAAAGTGTAATGTTTGATATATATTATAATTAAAACTTTATCTTGCTAATTATTTTCGAGATATTCACGTTTCTAGGTTCCTTAATGCCAAAAAGCATGTACTCTCACTTAATTAAATAATTTATTAATTTGTTCAAAGATCATAAAGCACGATACCGATTGAAACTGTAATTTGGCGAGACAAAATGACGGCCTAGATTGTATATAAAAATAAGTTAAAAAAACTGTTTATAATAATGCCTTTACATTTTCTAGAAGAATCAGCCGTAATATAAAGATAGACTGTTAGGGATGAACTGGTAAGATTTCTGCACAAATTCAATACACCGGAAACATTATATTAGTTAAAAAAGGAATAGTTAAACCAGTTTAAGTCCTAAATTAACATGGAACGGAAGCTTTCACGGCTTTGATCAATTAAGAAATCATTAATCTTGGGATTAGACAGTGCCAAATTGAAATTACTATTCATCGATTCGTCTTCAATTACATGAGACTTTTTCTGGGATTTTTAATCGGTAATATCTTCAGTGCATTAGACATTCCCTCCGAGAGCTTAGGTCAGTTTCGCTGTTTCGGATGTTAGAGAATCTTGATCAGAAATCGAAATGGCTTTAAATACTAGTAAGTTATTAACTATTTCTTTTGTGCTGGATGGTGGTGGGAATTTTCATTTAAGTATCTATTTGTATGCGTCGGTTTTCGATACACCGAATATCCCAATGTTCCATTTTCCTTCCTTTGAATCATTGTGTTACATTCAATTTTCATTATGAATTTAATATTATGGTGTTGTTGATAAAGGTAGTCCAGAGATATGAGGAGATTTTCCTGTCCGTAAGGCCAAAACAACAAAAGTATAATCTACAAATCTGAATCAGTGTTTTGGTTTCAGTGGAGAGGAAGTTAAAGCAATATCCCCAAAGGCCTCAATAAAGATATTCGCTACCACAGGTGATAGAGGAGATCTCATATCTGCCCCCCAGGTTTGTTCAATTTTTTATAGCTGAACACCAGCATTCCACAAGTATTATAAATATAAAAAACCACGGTTCTAACGTCGGTTAGAAGATTTTATAACCGAAAAACTAGAGAATCTATTGAAATTTTTGAGCATACAAAAAACTTCAAACGACATTCGGATTACGGTCTACATCTTACATTGATACTGATCTTAACACAGAGTCTCGGTTCGGTGAGTACGAGCCGGATATGAAAGCCTGCCTGAATCTAACCAGCTCATTCAGTGTCAGATCTCGTCAAGTAAAGATGCTTGAAGAAATTTCGTGCAAACGAGGGCGAAACGTCAGATAGTAATTTCAACGGCCTAATCTCAAGAACCATGGTTTCTTAGTCCTAAATTAACTTTTTTAATTTATTTAGTGAGCCTACATACATCAAAAATGTTATTCATACTCCTTTAGAAACGTGAATATTTTAAATTAAATGCATTTAAATTTCTAGTTAATACGTATTTCAAACAGAGCAACTCTTTTAGGGTCGGCCCAAATGGCAGCTGAGCAAGGCGAACGCCTGGGGTGCAAGATTCTGGGGGTGCCAAAATAAGTCGTTGGTAAATCAAAAATTGTAAAGGGAGAAAGCCCTAATTACGCTGAAAAATGCTTTTGGTAAACCTTCCTGAATTTTTTATATGTAGATAGTGCACTATAGCCCCCTAATGCAGAAAAACAGGGGGAAGAATCGATTGAGCAGTTTTTGAGCTTTGACTGCACAAAGGGAAAATAATTAGCACATTTAATGATATCATTTTAGATATTTCTTTGTTCCAGGCGTCCGGGCCCCCTTCCCTGGGAGCTTTATATTAAGGAGATAAATTAATTAAGACTCACGTGGATTTTTTTTATTAACAACTTATGAGGGTGGGGTACTTGCGTGATGATTTGCGGGCATTGTATCACACATTATTTTATATTTAGAATTTGCTTTCCTCTCAATTCAGTACTGAAAAATAATGACCTTAAATATTAACAATAGATAATGTGTTAAGTACACACTGTTATATAATTAATAATTTTTAGAGAGTCTTTATATTTTCTTCTCCCTAAATTAAATTTCGAACATGTTTAGTAAGTTAGCCAAAACAGGAGCAGAGTTTGTGTGAAAGTGGTAAATAATGTAGATCTAGTATTAACAAAAACTTATCCAGCTGTCATTATCTGACTGGTTAAATGCTTAAACCTCTTCCTTTCGTCACGGTTTCAGATCATTGCTCAGTAGTTTACTTAATTGGCTGGAAACCCCTTGGTTTGAGTATGGACTGTCACATCGGAGAAACGAAGAAACCTCCCACAATGTACTCCAATGTACTCCCACAAGTACACAAAATAGCATGCACAACCAGATAGACAACCCTAACATCTGGAGGCCACTCCTTGTACAAAGACACGTTATTTAGACTCCACTCCAGTGCACCAATTAACATCACGTCTATCTGCACTCTAGTAATATAGTAAATTTTACGAAATGGCTCTGATTAATGTAGTATGAATTTATATATATATACATATATATATATATATATATATATATATATATATATATATATATATATATATATATATATATATATATATATATATATATATATATATATATATATATATATATATATATATATATATATATATATATATATATATATATATATATATATATATATATATATATATATATATATATATATATATATATATATATATATATATATATATATATATATATATATATATATATATATATATATATATATTTATTAGACCGCCATTTTGTTTTCCCTACTTATAACTTCTTCTTGAAAAATTTTAGAGGATATGTTTGTATATATACATTCTAACCTAAAAACAATTTAACAGAAAATACGTATATTATACATATAAATTTAAGTTCTAACATTTTACTCAGGAAATGTGAACTTTCAACTGGTATCAGATAAGTTGGCTACACAAAAAAAAGTAAATTGAATATAGAAAGATGTGAAAATTCTAGAATTAAAAAATATTAAGACAGTATTTTGCGTTTGTAAAAATACAATATTTTATTACATTTTGTGCTATTTGATGAAGGGTTAATACATACTTCTAAACCAACCAGAATAACCTGAATCCAACGGATTTACAGTCTGCTCACAATTTAGAGATCCATTAAAAATTAGGTCGGAAATACCCATTCCAGTTTAAAAACACTTTTTTTGTTTATTTTGCTTTTTGATTTCTTATCAGATTCAAGGACCATATGTACGAATTTTTTTTTTTTCAAAATTAATATAAACATGGTTCAGACTTTCAGGAGAACTTCATTAAATTTGAGTGAATATCCTTAATATGAAATAGACTACTCTGGTATTTAATATATATAATATATAATAATTAGGGTCAATATCTTAGAATCTCGTTTTACAATCTTAAATCTATCTGTTCTGGTCTGCACATTGACAACTCTTATATCCAAACAAAAACCAACAAAAAATTAAAACAAAATGCACTTTGTATCTACAAGCTGTACATACTTCACTCTGTTTGTTTTGGTAATGTGTTCACCTTCAAATCAATAAAACCACAATAATTTGTAATATCGGGCCAAAAATAAGCTTTAATATTTTATGCCGTGAAGTAACAGTAAAGCAATCTATTCATTTTATACGCCAAAATTGCCCCTTTGTTCTTCCATAGCTCTAAAAGTACCCCAATCAACCCCTACATTTATAACAACATATACATACTAAACGGTAACAAACAAGAAATAATACATCAGTAGGAAATAATATGTATCACCGTCCTTTGCTATTGTAAAAAGGACTTCAAGTAAAGTGATAATCACGACTGCAATTCAGTAGCACCAAGTAATATTTGTAGATGGAATCATGTTCTAAAAACAGGACGTTTTAACAATAATTCCATTATATGCTTTACACCTGCACGATATGAAAAACTACCGCATGACCAATGAAGATCCCCCTTATCTTTAAGAAGAAGTATTTATCAGGGATTTATACCAAAGAAGAGGTGTTGTTAAAAAAATAGAGCTCCACCCGTAAACAATACGAATTTACCTCAATTTCATAACATGAAAGAATGTATTTGGAAGGACTGGGCAAGTAATTCTGAAGTGAGTTGACAAAATTATGTGGTTATGTTTGAAAACTGAAGATATTCAGTTTTAGATAGTAAGTTTTGAGAATTTTATATAATTTAGATCTTTATTTGGTTTATTTTCGATCTAAATGAGAAGCGTGCCATCGACACATTCGTGTATAAAGACTTTGCACCTATCAAAACACCAACCTATAGTATTATCAACATATTTCCAAATTTGTTTAACTTTTACGCGTGAGTGTATCAGTGTTATAAGTCAGGCAGAAAGAAAAGTGAACGCCCTTAACCCGTGATCTTCAAAAATAAACGCGCACCAGGGATTTATATTATTGAAGAGGTACATACTGTCATTACTGCTTTGCCAAAATTTAAAACGGAACCTGTAATGAATCCAAATTGTTTATAGTCGTACGGAAATCAGAATGACAGTTCATCATACAGTATATTCGATAATATCATGCAAGGAAATAAGCTGCATAAAATATTTGGTTTTTAATTATTTCCAGGCACGATATAAATTTTAATGATCATGGTGGAATGACCTGAAAAACTGTAGCTATATAATCAAAATACATATATTCCAAATGCATTTAGATACAAGAATATTTATAACTAGCATATTTATTTCATATCAACCCTTTTCTCCCGTAGAGGTTATTCCAACATATTACATTTGAAAATAAAAATAAGTTTAATCTACAGTAGACCTGAACTTATGTGTATTTGACAATCAGTATGAAAGATTCGCGTATATTGCCCCGGCCTGCCAATTTTTGATATTTAATCAGATTTACAAGAAATCATACAATCGCACAGAACTAGATGTTTTTTACCGATTTTTCTGATTATGAGATTTAAAAATTTGCTATCTAAACTATTAGAATTTTTGTCAAACATTATCAGTTATGCACAGAATATTCAGAAATTGGAGGCTTAATATTTTTTTGTTGCATGACTTATGTGTTTAAAAAACTATGAATAAATATTTACTGTAAGAACACGGAAATTAATATACCTCTATCAAACTACCTAAAAAATATTTTATTTTTTCCTCACAGTCCTTCCTATTAATAAACCCATGTCAATCTGTAAGATATAATAGTAATCACAGAAATATGTCAATGTCAAAATTTCACTGTTGCCTGAAACTTAATAATATGCTGTTTTATAGCACGAAGCTTAGGCAGAGTGAGAATAAATGTCTGATGAAACGAGTATCTTATACTATTATTTCTATTTTGTACACTATACTTAAAAAATCATTATCTTAAAAAAAAACATTTTTACTGTTGAATATCTTCAAGTTGGTGACAATGCGTACTAAAAGTGGCAGTTGCATGAGCACAATTTTTATTCTGCAATTTTGAGATGTGACCGGTTTCAAATTCGTGGTGGCCATGACTTACTATTGCTAACTTTGTAGAGAAAAAAAGGAGTGTCGCAAAGAAGGTCAGTACAGCACTACTTTGTGTATCGAAAGACGTCTTTATGATTGCAAAATAGAAAAAATACTTTTCAACACGTGTGTTAAAAAACACTTTTTCTAGGATTCCTATGAATATGCATATAATCTTATAGCTTCTTGCACTGAACATACCTCATTTGACAAGATGTGACGTTACTCTCTGCGAAATAATATTTTTCACAATCTATGGTGTTGCCACACCGTAGCCAATAGCTGAACTAGTCACACATCATGGCTACAGTGTGATGACACATCATGAGAAACGACGAATTTTCAATGCAAGGATGCTATTGGGATTATGTGCATCATAATTTTATTATTAAGTTAGATTCTAAAATGTTTCTGTAGAAACACTATAATCTGAAATCCGTGCGAAAAGCACATTTCAACAAACTTCCACATCGTATGAAATGTGCGTGTTTCGGAGTATTCGAAAGATGGTGAGTAAAAAAAGTTGAGAAAGCAATGCATACTTATTATATCATACTTATTTATATTATCTACAATTAAAACAATTACTCAGTTTTCAACACTAGTGTTGGAACAACTTTTCAACTCTAGTGTTGAAATATAAATAAAAATAAAATAAAGGCCCTACTGAAGATTATTTGTGCTCGTAGAATAGTGTACATTACTTGTATAAATGTGATCGCTTTCAACATTTGTTTTATAATATACTATTATTGGATATCAGAGTTTTGTATTTATGTGAAATCCTGATGGCATAGTTAACACAGAAGAAATTGTACTTAGATTGGTTTTCTATCTTTGGTAGGAAAGGCTCAAAGTGGATGGTAAAAATACAGAAACTTCCTCTACATGCTTTTCCAAAACCAAATATATACAGAATTATATTTTTAAGTTATACAAACGTTTATTTTATTATAAAAAAACTGCCTTTCTTTGCTACCTTTGTTGTCAATTTTTATTATTTATTATCTTCTAAATCCATTGTTTAACGCACTCCAAATCAAAAGATATTTAGAGAATTTCGTCAGTTGGTATTCTTTAGCTTCCCTTCCACTATCAGGCCCGCAGAATTCATTCTAAATGTCACAGGTAGAGCTTGCTGGTGAGGGGTTCAACTTACTGAAGAAATTTTAATAGTTGGTTCACGTATTCAGTTCATAATACATTTCAATGTACTTTGTATGTCCAAAAAATAGTTTTATTGGAAAAGGTCATCTAAAAAAAACTGAAGAAAAATAATTCGGTAACTAACCCTTTAAGTCCGAACTTGCACTACATTTTAATCAGGAAATAAGAAGATGGAGGCAGTACAAATTCACTGAATACAAAACTGGTACCACCGTACACCTGCCCTAGCGATTGAATATCATTAATTAATTAACAATATTTTTCAAATATATGTTATACAAAGTTAGTTCTTTCTAATAGCCAGAATAACAGCTCGTCTCAAAGTTTTAAGCATAATAGAAAAGAAAAATTAGCAAAAAAAAGTTCAGATGACGTATTCAGGAGCTACCTGATTGAGTGAGTTGCGTTAATAAATGCTGTTTTATCATCACGATACCATCTTAGTATATACTGTTATTTATTATCAATTGCACTATAATTATTTATCGCCAATTGTGCCAAGGTAATTTAAGTTAATTCCTAAGCTAGCAGTAGTTCCATCGAACATAAACTATGTTCGGTGGTATTACATGTAAAATTAACTCTCTTTTTTTGCGGATGGAGGGACTGGGCGCGTAATATTTACTGACATTTTAAAAATTGCATACAAATGCAGCCTAACATAATATAATATGAAGGATATGCTCCCTCCAAAACTGCCTTGAGCTGTAAAAAAATATAGAAATATACTGAAAATTTAATAAAATGTTGCTTCTGTTTGACCTTAATTTTAAACATTTTACATTTAACAGCCGAAAAACCGTATAAGGAAAAATATATTAAAATAGGAAAAGTTTTCTTGCCTTCACTGGAATTTGCATCCATAATAATGGACCTGTTATAATCTTACAGCCTCATACTGTTACATGGTGTCTCATTTAGTACTTCAAACGCCATCTTTTCGGGAATCAATAGGAATTTCAAAAATTTGGTGAAAATGGTTTATTTAGAGTTACATAGAGTTAAAGAAAATGTAATGTACGTAGTAATAGTTTACTATTAGTAGAGACCAAAAACCTTTTCGCCCGAAGTTTGTTCTGGTGGAATTCTTGTAAAGAGGTGACTTCATCGTCGTGTCAAAACGTAGTTTTTACCTTTGGGTCCCTATATCTCGGAAACAATTTCAGATAAACTTTTGAAATAAAGCACGTCTTTAGAGCACATTTGGGGTTCTTAAACAGTATAAAAAAGATTTTCATATCATTTTCGGTTTTTTGTCTATTCATGAAAAAAAACATTTTCAAAGTGTCTTTTGATACACGATAACCTTCGAAAAAATTGGTAAATTTCCTTTACCCGAAACTTCCGTCGTTATGAATATTTCCTTTTATTATGAATAGTGAAGTGTGACCCAATTTGGTTCAGCATAGTCATTTAAAAACACATATATAGTGTATTTTTAAAGATTTTTGTTGGGCGCCATTTTGTTACATCTTATTGGATTCCTACTAATATTTTACCAGTTTCTAACTATGTCACACTTGATTTTTTGGTATAATTTAAAATAAATTCAATAAGTAGTTTACATTGACACACACTGGCATTTTTATGTCATGTTGAATTCTCACCAATTTATTTGTGTATCACGTTTAATATTTCTGCAAAATGTAAGTCAATGAACAAGATTTTTTCAGGTTAATTTTTTTAAAATTTCATTTGGCCGCAATTTTGTTTCTCCATCTTGAATTCTTACCACAACTTTGCCAGTTTTTCCCTATATCACACTTTATGCTTGCACAAGTTTTGAAATTAAACTAAGAAGTAGTTTTTCAGGCTGGTTTTTTAATTTTTTTATTAAGCCGCCAATCTTGGATTCAATCTAAAATGTTTCCAGGTCATTCCTATATAACACTAGGTTTCTGTTAAAAATTTAAGATAAATTGGATAATTAGTTTTTTTAGTAATAATTTTTTTAACGTTTTACTAGGCCGCCATCTTCTTCGGGCATATTGAATTTTTACTAAAATATTATCAGGTCATGCATCTCGATATGACTCTTAATTTTTGCCTAAAATTTGAAGTGGATCTATGGTAGGTAGTTTTTAAGCTATACCACGAACAGACAGACACCCAGAACGACAGACAGACCGACGCCAAAATGTGAAGATATATTACGTCGCCATTTTGTTCCTCCAACTTGGATTCGTACCAACATTTTACCAGTGGTTTGCTACATAGTACTTGATTTTCGTGCAAAATTTGAGATAAATTGGATAAGTAATTTTTTAGTAATAATAGTTTTAACATTTTACTAAGCCGCCATTTTGCTTCACTATATTGCATTTTTACCAAAATGCTACTATATATATCCCCATATGACCCTTAATTTTTGGCAAAAATTTGAAGCCAATCGGATAATTAGTTTTTTAACTATGCCGCGAACAGACAGACCGACAGACAGACAGGTAAACAGAAAGATCGAGAAAACATGTTTTTTGGCATCCTGAAACATAAAGATTACAAAAATCTCGGAGAATGATTTTTTCACTTTTACCATACTTCCCATTTAGGACGGAAGTAAAAATCGGTAAATTTCCTTCTCGCGTTGTGAATATTTCCTTTTATTAGGAATAGTGAAGTGTGACGCAGTTTAGATCCACGCATAGTAATTTAGTAACACATATACGTAGGTATACTGTCTTTTGAAACATTTTTATTGTTCGTACCAAAGACATATAAATAGAAGTTCGTACCACTATTTTATCAGTTTCTATACATGCCACACTGATTTTTAGGCATAACTTAAAATAAACACAATAAGTAGTTTTTACACTACGTTTTTCAAGACCATTTTTTTCCACCATCTTGAATTCGTAACACATTTTTACTAGCTCATCTCTATATCACACTTAATTCTTACTCAAAATTTGAAATTAATCTAGGCTGATTTGTTTAAGTACTTTTTGAAACTGCCATTTTCTTACAACACCTTGGATTCATACGAAAATTTTACCAGTTAGTTCCTACATACCACTTGATTTTTGAACAAAATTTCAGGTAAATGGGATAAGTAGTATTTGTCCTAATTTTTTTAACATTTTACTATAGGCCACTATTTTGTTTCGCCAAATTGTATTTTTATTCAAAATATTACTAGGTCATGCTCATATGACCCTTAATTTTGGATTAAAATTTGAAGTCAATAGTGTAAAAAGTTTTTTAGATATCGCAATATCGAGATGCGGTTTTCAGTGTTCGTTTGGACGATCTGTTGGATATATGCTTCTCCTTACACGACTTCATATGCGCATAAAAATAGTACATACAGGGAGTGAAATAGAATTCGTGCATTTTTGCAAAAGTTTGTTAACGCCTAAAATTCTCCAAACATCTTTTTTGCTTCTGTTCAAAATGATCTTTGACAAAATTTAAAAATAAACAATTTCAAGCAATTCATGCAAATAGAGCGTTAACTTGTATACAAAACAAAATCTTTGTCACCTAATTTATGATAAGTAGTTATACCGTCATCATTAGTGTTATGAAGTCTGGATACAGGGTGTGACAAAGGTTAGCTAGATTTTACTATAATTCGCTTTTGGAGTTATGTCAGACGTAAGATAATTACGATATACCAGCAGTGATAAAACTTTTGTGAACTATGGACTTTTTCGCCGAAACGATTTTCATTTTTACTCCAGCCGTTTTATTAGTCTTTATATAAGGCATTCGTTTTTAATCCCAAAAGAAGTATACAGGGTGTTATCTGATTGATCGCTGCAAATGCAGAGCGTAATATTTTAGTTTAGTTTAGGGCTGGTAATTCATATAAACATGTGTTCTCAAAGTCCTCGTTTTTGAGATAGGGAGTGTTAAAATTGTATTTTTTTTTTTTAGTTTTTTCATGGACCTCGTACATTTTTAAAGGTATATCATTAAAAGTTGATACGCTATATGCTGTGAGCAATATCTTCGAAATCGATATAATACATTCTAAAAAACTTAAAAGAGGTCGCGACCTGGGAAAAATTACCACAAAGTATATTTTTTAAAATGTATTAAAGCCATTTCGAAGGCATTACTCACAGCAAACAGTGTATCAAATTTGAATGATGTATCTCTAGAAATATTTGAGGTCCACGGAAAAAATTAAAACAAATATAAAATTTTAACACTCTGTATCTGGAAACCTTATTTTCTTGAGTCTACGTCAATAGTAAAACACAATTTTTCATATATCAATTTTTATATATTTCATAAGGGAAGCGTCGCAGTCACTAACACTTCACTAATGAGATTTTGGCGAAAAGTTAGCAAAACTGTTTTTTTCGTAATGACAGTAGTATAGTGAAGGACTAAGGATCAACATATAGACATATATACAACATATATAGATTTTTTTTAACGAAATTTTGATTTTCGATTCTTACAGCACCATTAAACCAAATTTCAACAAAAGAAGTCATTAACCTTAGGAAATACGAGCATTCAAAAAATGCATTTGTTTTCATTTCACAGGCAGAAATCTCTTAAACGATTGTCCTCATCAATAAACACTATTTTACATTTTTTATTATTTTAACGATCTTTATTGAATTTTAGTAAAAAAAAAAGGCATTAAGACATTTTTTTTAATTTTAAATAATTTAAATAATAAAAAATGTAAAATAGTGTTTTTGATAAAGGCACTGGTTTAATTTCTGCCTTCGAAATGAAAAAAAATGCATTTTTTGAAAGCTCATATTTCCCGTAGCTAATGTCTTATTTTCTTGAAATTTGGTATAAGTGGGATATAATTAGATACTTTTGATTTATACTAAAATATAATTTAAAACAAGAGATCTCAAGTTAAGATGTTTTCATGTTTTATGAGAAGTGGCTGAGAAAAATCATTATTCTGTTACTCAGGAACAAATGGTGGTATCCGTGCAAGAAAAATACCTTAGAAATGGAAGTAGATTTAAAATGTAAACTTTATCACCCGTATTCACTTAGAGGTTTAAATTTCGACCTAGTCTAACTTGACAGTTACAGGTTTAAGATGACATTTTTTACAATTAAACAAATAATTTTTGAAAGTATCACAATTACAAAATATCGTTGGCATAAGTGAAACAACATGGCGAACTAAGAGTTTTAAGTACCATTGCAACTAGACTTGGTTTAACTTTTAAACCTTTTTAGTGAATACGGGGGTAAAGTTTTTGTAGTTGTTTGGTTTTTTCCTTGACGGACTGACGATGATGGCGTCATCTTTCCTTTAGCTCCAAATAATTACATCTTCCTCAATTAATAAATAACCAATTTTTACCAAATTTTGAAATCTGCGTTTGAAGGTTAGGGGCAAGTCCCTGTATATCTCAGTAACCAAGAGAGTAAACAAGTTGGTGCAAATAATGTGCATTTCTTACAAAGAGATCTATTTTCAAGATTTAAGATTTTTAAAGTCCTTACACCGGTGACCGCGTCGGTTTAATTCAGTTTATTCAGACATACTCCTTAAATTACAAAAGCGTCTTTTAGAATTTTAAGTCAAACACGCTGTATATTAATCTTATGAGGATACCGGAGCAATTCTAAAACACGTTCAATAACATATTTACCAACGCAAAAAAAACATTTCTACAGTAAATTAAATGTTGTTTTCTCGGTAAGATTATCGGAAAGGCAGTATTTTTTCATATTTTATTTTCTGTTTAAAAAAAGTTTATTTTTTTGTTTATTACAAACTGTAGACCTTCACATATTTTGTTAGAAAATGTAAGTTTACCAGTTCACATTTTATCTTCGGTATACTGTAGCATTGTTAAACTAAATTATTTATATAGCAATAAAAGATACGGTTTTATCAAGCAGCTGAAACAGGGCAATGTCCAATAATCCATGGTATTTAATTTAATATTAAAATGGAAACATTTTATTTTTTTAAATATCAGTGATTAAAAAAGCTTGCCGCACAAGACACATGAGCAAAGTTGAAACTTTCTTGGCTTCTAGCTGCTGGTTTCTTTAGATAATTAGGAAAAATGCAAACGAGTTTTGGAAAATATTGCATAACTTGTAAAGTAACTTAAGTCGAGTATTTTTGAGGCGAAGTCAGATTCTCAATCCTTGGTTTAGTAAACGGAGGCCATCGTCAACTTTCTTTTTTTATATACGGATGCAAATTTTACAAGTTTTCGACCTTCCAAAAGTATACTTGATAACTATACAGATTTAAGATTTTTCTGAAGATACATTAGTTTTGGAGAAGACTTGCAAGAAAGGAAATAAAAAATCCAGATGCATGTTAAAAGAAATTAAATTATGATTGACCACGTTTACAAAAGATCAGATTCGAATTTTAACTAAACCAAAAAAAAAATATGTATCTGAAAATATATTTACTGTTTTAAAAGATTCTAAGAAATACAAATTTTACAGCAGAAAAGAAACAATACAACAATTGAACATAAGATTTTTTCTAAATATTGCAAGTACCTAAATATCTAAAAATAGTCCGCAGGCGCCATCACGTTAGCTTTTCCCATTTAAGCGTTTTTTTTTTGTCGTGAAGTTTCCGAGATCTATCACCGATTTGGGATAGATACACAAAGCAGTTTTGAACATTTACTTCCCTCGTTATTTGTTTTATTGCGATTTCTACATGCGTATGTCTTTAGTTTAAAATTCTTACGATTGATCTATCTACTAAATTTTCTAAGAATCGCCGTACACAAATACTTTCGCATTTTAGAACCTCTAAAAATAACAGTAATGTTTTCCAGAGCGGGTACCTCGGAGGCCTTCGATCGAGTTTAGGCGGTTGGACCCAGAAAGTGAAGTCTTGGTACTGGGGCAGGCCTTTAGTAAGTCATCGTAGGTTCTGTTTTATCTATATACAGCACTACGAAATAAGCATGGCCTCTGATGGTTTTAGATCTTTTTTATATACATTGTGTAGGAAAAGACTTTGTATGTTTAAGTAATTCTGCCTAATGATTCTGACTATTTATTTTTTAAACCATTAAAAATAAAGGAATGATTAATGTAGGTATATTAAATGATTTTTTTAATAGTAGTTTCAACCAGGGATACAATATTATTGACTTGCTTTAACCTAGAAATTAATCATCAATTTGCCCAAAAACATTTACAGCTTCCAGAATAACAAAAATCTTCTAACTTTCGTTTATGATTTTAAGTATGCCTTCATCATAATTTGTGTCAATAACCTCTTTTAGATCGAGCCAGCAAAAACATGGAAAGTTGGATATTCAGATTCAAATAAGGAAAAAATATAATATTATTTGAGAAATGCGGATGGGTTACAATATGTTAATCCGTAGGTGGAAAACAAATGGCAAATGTAGCCAAACGTTCCCGTTGGAAGTAATAGTAACATATGTTTGACAAACGTTCGTTACACATGCATAGACAAAAGTATGTCTGAGTATACCATGCTTTCTGGATACGGATTTATTGAATGTAAAGCCCATCCAGGCCACACGGTCGTTTGCCATCTCTTGTGAATGTAACGTGAATAGCAAATGTGCTTATACAATGCCTTTGGAAAACAGAATAACGACCGTTTGTTAAACGTTCAGCAGAAGTGCATACATAAACCCTTGTTTACGTTTGCCATGTGGTCTGGATGTGGCTTAAGTGAAAATATTATTCTATAAATAGTCAGATGGTAGTTTTATGACTTTCTTGTTTAATAAATAAACCGAAATTAGAAGTATGTTAGAATCATTTGCCAGGATTACTACTAAGCAAGTAACAAACTTTTCCTGCGGATCGGCACTTTTTAAAGCACGAATTTAACACCGGATGGTTTGTTATTATTTATTGTATCGTTTCATCTATTCCAAGGTAAATGTTTTTACATTCATATATTTTCCTTTTTATGAAAAATGTAATATTTTAAACATGTTCATTTTACTACTTTCTTGTTAGGATAATAGAAACATTTGCTTTGGATGCTTTTCCTTTATAAAATTGGGTATCCAAATTTTTTCACCTTATGCTGGACACAAACAAACACCTATATTTTTAGGGACATTTTCACTACAGGGGGTAATATTCTCAACATACTACCCCTGCTGTCAAATTGTAAGAATATGCACAAAAATGTATCATCACACTGCTTTATTTTATTAAAATCGCTTCTAGTAGATCTCTTAATATGGTAATTTGTTTTTGATGTAATATATTAATAAAAAAAATCCCGTACCTTCCGTCCATAGGGTAAATGAGCCCGACATGACGAGCTGGATTACGTAATTATTAGTCACAGTACGATCAGAAAAAGAGAAAAATATATAACAATTTCATGGTGTTTTAGATAAAAAATATATCTGCAGAACTTTGACAAATATATGGTAGGATTTTAGACTAGATTATAGATTTATATTCTACAGATCTCTTTAGACCTCAAGCAAATACTTCTTGTAGACTTAGATATACTCATTAAAATAACAAGGCATTATGCATATTCAGTAGTGTTGTATCATTTCGAAAATAATTATACATTATCATTTGCAATTTCCTATTTTTATCACATTTTAGCGTACAAAATATACACATGACGAATGCTACTTCGGTTGAGTCATATTGTATTCCAGATAAAAATAATAAAATGGGAAATTGTAACTTGGTGATATAATTATTTCTCTGTACCTACCTATGATTACACCTAAAGGTTGTTTCAGTATCAAGAATACTCCTGGTTCACACAGCATGCATGGAGGCATGTTGTACTTAGAAATTTTGAAAAAAAAATAGAACACTGCCTAGATTTTACACTAAAAGGGGTAAAATAATATACCCTCCATCAAATTAGGTAATAAATAAGTTTTAAAAGTAAATCGCGTCATTGAGTTAAGTGATAGAATAATGTACAAGATTTATTGTAGATTTTGGCCTTTAGTGTAAGCCTATTTCTATTGCTAATCATAAATAAGAGAAATAATAAATATATATATATATATATATATAATGCTTAGAATTCATATGCTTTTTTCTATATGCATATTATTTTACCCTTATCTTTTGTTTCATTAAGAATTTACTATTTTAGACATTTTGGTAGAGTTAGATATTAAACGTAGAGTATATTTAGTTTTTTTAGGTTTTAGAGCAGAATTTAGTAGCGTAGCAGTAGATATTAACTTTTAATTGTCTAGAAAATAAGTATTATTAATTTTACAGACTAAAAGGTCTTCCATATTAAAATATTACATTACATATAGATTTTAGTTTAGTCATCGCATAATTTTATCCGCTTACCAGCAAGTTAAGCAAAATAGAAAAATTTAATATTTATAATCAATGAAGATGTAGTGCTTACATAGAATCTGTTTAAGATTTATAGAAAAATGTTGAATTTTGAAACGTTTTTTTTAGAGCATTAAAGAACGGCAAAACATATGAAAAATTGTACGGCGGTAATAGCCATGCATATAGTGTTTTAAAATATATCATATTTATTATCTCAGAAACCCCTTGAGGTACTACATTAAAAGTAGGGATGCGCTAGCATAATCCTTAAAGAAAATGTATAATTATTATACAAGATTTTTTCTACATTCTAATTGTTACAAAATTTTGGAAAGTTGACACTAGTTGCTTTACGGTTGGTTTTTAATCCTTTTTCCGAAAGATTCGTCGTTTAAAAAAAAACAACCAGTTTAGTTCACGGCTTTGGATAGTTTGAACCCTACCACAATTGTCACAGCAAATGTGTGTAGCAAAACTGCTCATCATACAGAAAAAAAAATGCAAAAAAATTGGTGAGCTTTAATGCGAAACGAATGTGTAGTACTTAAGGGTGTAGAAATAGTTAAAAAAATTAAATAAAACGAAATCCTTACAAAAAATGTGGCATGGTTTTCAATTCCGAAAAAAACAATACTTTTATTTAATGTTTCCATAGTTCGCCTCGTCCTCGTTCTTCCAATGTTTTTTATTAACTGAAGCATTGCCAATACGTTACACTAACTAGAACTTTGGCGGCCTAAAAATATTTATTATATTAGTATTAAAACACTACTTGGTCGATTTATTTCCGTTTTCTACAAAAATGAAGGGTAATACAGGGGTGAAATGATTTTGATGAAAAATTTGGTGTGAACCCAATGAGTAAGCACAAAATGGTGATCTAATAAATTGAAAAAAAATCACTGTAAAAAGACGCAGTAGGTGCTCGACGATCCTCATTCCTTCCATATCTAAGAACGGATAGATTATCTAAATTAGCTGTATCTAATAAATTCATTGGCTTATATTGGCAGTTGTTTTAAGCTAAGTCTCAAGTACTTGAGTAAAAGACAGACTATTAGTTCAGTAATTAAAGTTGTTGTTATAGTCGTAGTATTTAAATAAATATTTTAAGCATTGAATGGACCTTATTTCAAAACGTAGAAAGCGGCCACAGGGGAATAAATATTACTTGTCGCACAAATTATTTTTCTACTTTAAACGAAAAAAGTCATAACGTGATTAAGCAAAAATATATTTTAGATTTCTATGTAGGTAGCTATGACAATCTATAGCGATAGATTTTTTAGATAAAAGAGATATTTATGTTTTTTAAAAATAGCAAAACTTGCACTTAGATTCAGATTTACTTTCATACTTTATTTTCATAGCTAAAAGACAATTCGCTAAAAGTCACAGGCCTGTCTGTAGCAAATTTAATGTTACGATATCATAAACATATTTCTTCTTAATATCAAATTAATGTACATTTTTTTTAACGTTTTCTGTACATATTTTTCAAATATGACATTTTTGACGTATAATTTTGAAATTCTAGCTATTGTTTAATCTTTACTTATTTGACGACTATGAAATATGACTTATTTTGTCTGATATCTATGTCACATTACTCTTAGGAATAATTAGTAGCAAGGGCGCTTCCAAGGGGTGGGGGGCAGAGAGAGAGAGAGATTTTTAACAATAAATTATTAAACGGAAAATTTGATAGATATGTATTGTGATAATTTTTCGATGTACGAACAATATTCGAATGATATGGCAACAACGTCTCGCACAGGTAAGGCGTTTGGCGGTCTTACCCCCTCGCCACTGTCAGAATTTATGAGCCAAAAATCATAACACGGGATGGGAGACGGGCACGATAAATGCTTTTGTTTTGTCTGTTGCAGTAAAAAGACTAAAATTTGTAATTGAAAAGTCTCCATTTAATTTTTACAAGGTATGTTCTATGTATTAGATCTATTATCTTAATTTTGGAAGTATTAATAGTTATTATTTTATTTCCAAATATTCTACCATTACTTTAGTTTTTGGATTTTAAAAATAAGGTTAGGCACGGCTACATAATATTTTTTTAATTTCCTAACCTTTGTTTAAAATTTGCCTAAACGGGTGTTCGTCCCTCTCTTGGCAACCACTACACTCCCCAGACCAGAGTTCTGGAAGCGCCACTGATTAGTAGTAGGCTATTTTTAACAAATTTCAACAAAAAAGTAATGTGTTTGTGCATATCTTTGATTTTCTGGGCAACTATTATTAGTGGAGATAATCGACCGAAAATGTTCGTGAAATAAATACTGCTATTCACCGAGGGTTTTTTTTGTTCAAAAAACATATTGGTGGGATCACAGAAGAAGGGAATCCTGAGTTTTTTTATTGCACATCCACTGGAAGCCATTTTTTTACTTTTGTAAAGAAATGGTGTTTTTTGATTTTTTTTTAACCAAGGCATAATTATAGCGTCTTCCATTGGTTCGATCGGAACAAAAACGAAACAGTTCTTCATTTTCAAATGTTCGACAAAACTGCGTTGGTTTCATAGGTCAATGTTTAATTATACATAACCTACAACACAACAAAAACCCCATGACAATTTTTTTCTCATTTCCTTCATAATTTTTTTTGTTCTGATGTTTGAAAAACCCGAAAAGTTTCTTTTTTACAAAAATTTCCGGTAGATTGCCTCCACTATATAAAGATCTGAATTGAGTATTCGCCGTATTGTAAAGCAATGTGATTTTAGTAGATAAAACAGCTCGATAAGATAAAAAAACACATCAGCATTAAAAAAATATGTACGGAAATTACAAGAAAATATGACAATTTTCTTTAATTATATACTTAATATACAATGCTATTTTAAAAAATCACTTGTCTCCCAAGTAGGTAAAATTTAATTTAATGTTACTAAATTCTATTTTTATAATTGTTTTTGCAAGAAATTATAATACAAAAATAACTTGTTTGGCTTTTCCTTAGTATATTTGAGGATATTTTAATGAGGAAAGAATGAATACCAATATCCAAGAACTTAGATTTTTCTACAAACGTCAGTAAAAGTATAATTTTTAGCGCACGCTGTCACTGTCTAAAATGTAATTTTATGACACTGGTGTTAAAAGTACTGTACTTTTAGCATTTGGGTTAAAAGTGATTTACTTTTAACAGTGATGAAAAAATATAAAAACATAAGAAGTTTAAAACCAAATAATATATTTATTCAATTAAACGTACAATTAGTAAAACTATAATTAGAATAAGAAACTCCATAGCGAATATCATTGCTAGTTGCAACAAAATTTATGTTGGTAAAATGTGCACCAGGGCAGTGAGCAAGGGTATCTGAACAAAATTCGGCAATGTTCTTTTTCTTTTGTAGCGAATTTTCTATATAATTCTCTGTATTGGACTTCCATCCACCGTATTTCTTAATTGTACCAGAGTCCGCCAACAAACTAGCTGAGAACTTCTGAAACAATGTCCAGTATAAAGATGGGAATCAGGCAAATTTAGATATTTAGCGATTTAGGCTAAATATCTTACTAAATGTGTTGATTCCAACTGGGCTTCTGACGAATTTATTCATATTGCATAAAAATTATTGAATGATTAATATTCGCTGCACGAAGGGCTATGTGCTTTTATAATGCACCACTAATAAAAAAAGTTCGTTGCATATTAGTTTTTGTGCTTGGTAAATGCATAACTAGTAAGGTTCCCAAATCTTCGATGTTATTTAATGCCAAATTGCACAGCTCTTCTCGAGGACAGGCTTCAAATACACCGAAAATTTCTGCAACTTTTTGCATAAGATATATTTCATTCGGGGCTTCTGCGAGAAACTTGTCGATTTGTTCCTCTGTCAATCCTTTCGACTTCTTCGGACGATATCCTTCACCATTTCACTTTAAAATAATATATGCTTATATCCTTATTCTTTATGTTCATCATTGGCTTTAACAGTAAGTAATTTGACCAGAACGTTGACGTTTTCCATATTTTAGACTTTTGCAAGAAACACTTTTTCACTGGCCGCCTTGCCACTTTTTAGACACATTTTTGTGGTCACACAATTTCAAGGCACGATCGTATGAAAAACCGTACCATTGCTTTGACTTACTAGCCAATAATTCGAAAGTAGCTTTATTGGCAGCTTTTTCGATTTTCGCCGAGAGAAAACCATTTTCTTGATCACTTTCCATCGGGCAATAATTCGTGATTACTTATTTGATGTTACTTATCAACAAAGACAAATCAACAAATTCGTTTTTTTTGTTTACCTTAGCAAACCTTAGTATTTCGTAAATAAATTAGATGAAATTAGACTTAATTTACGTACTAAGAGTGATTTTATTTTGTTCGAAGGCATGGGACACTCCGCCTCCAGCGTCGTATTCCAAACTTCTTTTCTCACAAAATAAAAAGTCACTTTTAGCACTTTTATCTTAACAGGCTCTAGCTATATCAAATAGATTTTCAGCTATTTCAACGGAAATTGCTTTTAATGTATAATTAAGTTGTAATAAACATATAATATATAAAATTAATAATAAAAAGCAGAAAACAAGTAAAATAAAAGTAAGACCAAATAAATAAAAAAAATAAGTTTAAAAACCAAAATAAAGTTAAAAAAGTAAAAATAATATAGATAAAAAAAAAATCTTCTTTCGTACAGAATTTCGCTACACAGGAAAAACACATTTTATGAATCCATGTAGTGGTTTGGTAACAACTTAAAAAAAATGTTCTATGTTTATATAAAGTTATTCCCAAATATTTATATATATTATAAACTAGGTTATCTCTGTACATAGTGGAATTATTTTCGAGGGAATTTCTGGGTAAAAGAGAATCTGTCGATTTTGGTATTTCCTTTTAATTTATATTTATATTATTATTACTATTGTTATTATTTGTTTTGTATAACTTTATTTACACAGTAAAAATTAAATTATTTCATTTATCATTTTCCTTCACAAAAAGAAGGTGCTGAATTTTTAAATATTTCACTTTTTGTCGCATCCTAATTTTACCAGTTTATTGCTGTATTAAACTTTATTTTTATGCAAAACTTATAATCTATTCAATAAATAGGTTCATAAAAATGATTTTTATATCATTCTGTGAAGCGGCTATTTTGTTCTTAAAATTTAATAACATTAAATTCTACGTCAAATGACCTCCTTAATCATTAAATTTTGTTCAGTGGAGTGGACATAATAAGCAGTCAAATATGAGCAAATTTTTCGATTTCTGTTGAAAGGTGCGTTAGGCTCACATTCAAACGCCTTTGACTCGAAAACAGCTATTCCAAATGAAAAATGTAACATACCAAAGTTCTAGAGCATCAAATTCTGGTTTTAGGAAGTATCTAATGTGCTCATTCCTATTCATAGATACACGCAAAAAACAAAAAGCATTCGTAGCGCTCATTCTCCGCTAAGTGGCTCTTCTGTAATCTCATAACTTTTGAAACCAAAATCATCCACATTCATCTGAAAAAATCGAATTTCTAGGCATTTTGATCGTTTAATTTTGTTCTCTACGTTTTAACTGAGAGAGCTTAGGTGGTCTGGGGTGGTGATTGGGTGGAGAATAGGATCTTCGTGTTTGGTTTAGTTATATCTTGAAGTTTGGCCCTATACAGAAACTGAATCACATCATATTTGAATTTATTTAAATTTAATACTGAGTGGGTCTTATGTGAAGAAACGTATTTTTTACTTCAGATTCAATAGGGATATTTGTCATTGTTTCGAGTGAACACTAGAATTACAGAATTCCTCCCTTTTGAACTCGATGAAAAAGTTGCCTAGACATTCTAAAAATAAACTACCAGGACCTCTTTTAGGGGCCACCTGGCGTGCTCCTGGGCATCTCCACGTGTATAGTAAAACCTGAGCTTTTTGCAAAACAATTCACCGCAAATTCTACTTTATCCCTTCTCTCCACTTTCAGCTTTTCCATACAATATCCTCGAAAGTGCTAAAAAGATATGACGTATTCTCAAACACTTAGAACTGAAAAGTCGTCTGGCCTTGATGGTATTCCGGCCATATGCCTAAAAAAGTGCGCTTTTGAACTGACCCCTATTTTTACCAGGTTATTCCAAATGTCCTATGGCAAGGGCATTTTTCCTAAAAGCTGGAAATCTGCTGGTGTAGAGCTGTTCCCAAAAAAGATCCAAAACTTTTCCCTCTAATCGCAGACCCATAGGAGGGATATGAGTAAGGCAATGGAGAATTGTACCAATAATGATCTTTAAAATTATCTTGAAAGGTATGAATTTATCCACGACGGCAATACGGCTTTCGCCATCAGAGATCCACAGCAGATCTTCTTACCTTCGTAACACACAAATGGAAAGTCTGGCATGACGCACTTCATAACAAACTTCTTGCCTATGGTGTTCCTCCAAAGCTCTGTACTCGGATTGCCGGTTTTTTTTCCAACAGAAGGATTTCTGTGGTAGTTGACGGCCCTTCATCAAACTTTCATCAAATCAACGCAAGCGTTCCACAGGGTTCAATGTTGGCACCTACTCTATTTCTCTTATACATCAATAATCTGCTTTCTTCTACCAGCAGTCCTATTCATGCTGACGATAGTACAGTATACTCCAATACACAAAATCGTAAACCTATCTTCAAGACTGGATTGATGATAGGCTTAGAATAATGACTATATCCTTACCCTAAAACCTCATTAAAATCGTAGAATGGGGAGCAAAGAACATTGTCCAGTTTAACATCACTATGACACACATATTTATTATTATTGACAAAAAAACACCTCTACCTCTACTTTTTCCTGTTGCAACCTGCAAACTCAATAATTTCTAAATATAGTGTAACTACAAATTATTTCCCAATACCCACACCATTCAAATGAATAACCAATTGCTTGAAGCCAATGGTTCTTTTAGCCTAGTTGGTATTACTTACTTACGGGCATGATCACATCGCCTCAATTGCCAGAGCAATCGCGAAGAAATTGGGTTTCTTTTTCTGATGTCGAAAATACTTTTCTTCCAACTTGTATACCCTTTACACTTCGCAAATCAGACCCAGTCTTGAGTATTGCTCGCACATATGGGGGGCAACTCTGCCTCACCCTTTATATCTTTGGCTCTACCCAAAAGACGTAATTTGCCTGATTGATGGTGCAAACATCAAAATGAAGCTTGCATCACTAAAGCCTTGTCGAATTATGGGTGATCTACCTCTGTTTTATGGATATTACTCCGGATTGCTTTCTGATGGATAATGATCCCTTATGCCCTCCTTAGTCATTCCTGAACGAGTATTGACCTACATATATCCCTTCACCGTTCAACTGCCAGCATATGCCTTTCCCTCTTCTTTTAATCTGCATTAATACACTTTCCCTGTCTTCACTTAATATAATCACGGTACCTGGTATTTAGGCGTTCGTGGTCTGCTCATAGAAAATGAAAAGAATTCAAATTTGTTACTTTTTTCATCATACAAAGGCTTTCTATAAGTTTAAAACTTGAGTTATTAATGTGTTTTTTAGTACGAGTATTTAAGTTCCTGAAATTTTTTGGCAGTATTGTTTTGGTAAAGTAAATTTTTATATTTTTATATATGGTACACTGAGGAGCTACAAGTTTGTTTTTTTGTTATATCTTAACTTGAACAAGATCATGAACTGTTATTGTTTCGATATCTAATAATGTTCCCCGCCTTTCCCTTTAATGATTTTTATTTTATTGAGTAGCTTAATGATTAGTTCTAAAAATCTTCTGATATTGCGAAAATTCGCATATATTACTCTGATCGCATCCTGTCAAGATAAAAAAGCCAGCTTAATAGCAAACTTTTCGTTCTATTTGTATTTAAATTGATTAACATTTTTTAACCAAAATGTACTGAATGGACTTCGTAACAAAACCCTTTGACTTCTCTTTTATTACTTAGATGGCTTTATACATTTTACTTAGTTTAGTTTTTGTTCTGGAAAAAAAAAACCTGATTCTTCCAAAGAAAAAAGTGTTTTCAGGAGTTTCGTTTTTGTATTCATTTTCAAGAATATTTGTTTCTTAAATATGGAGTAACAAAACTGGAAATACTATCGCAAAATCTCAGAAAGTCTTGCAAAAATTAGTATAAATGTTACTAAGTAAGGAAAATAAATAATTGGAAAATCTGAGATATATATATTTTTTTAAGACCCATAGAATCACTAACATTGGAGAAGCAATGGTATTAGATTCACTTAATATAGAAGTGTGCACCAGTTGAAGAAGAATCGAAAGTGTTTCTCTGAATGTGGCGAAAGAACAAAAAGCAGAAGTTTAGCAGAACTCTCAAAAATCGAAAATTTTAGTATACACTATTGCGATTGTTTTTCCATTCTAATTCTATTGATTTTTCATTAACCTACACTGAACTCTCTAGGAACTTATTTTTGTTAAATGTTTAAAACTAAATCAAATTGGTTAAATAGTAACACTGCCGTGGCACTTATGCCTCCAGTAATATTAATTTTTGAAAAATCACATCCTAAAAAATAACTTTTCTAACTATTTTATATTATAAAACGTGCTATATAAACGATATTTTATTTTAGATAAGTGTAATCAAAAAATATATTTATTTTCATATCGTCGACATATCTTTAAAAAATCGGTACATTTCCTTTACCCTGAACTTCCCTCGTTATGAATCTTTCCTTTTCTTAGGAAGAGTGAGGGGTGATTCAATCTAGATCAGTAAATAATCATTTAACAACACACATATATATACAGGGTGTCTATTTTAGGGTATACCACTATTCCTATCTCATAAATGGCAAGAGATACGATGTTGGTTAAATTAGAGAAAATGTGTCCTTTATGGAGGACGTTAATAATCCGGTTATATTTTTTTTATTTTTTTTCTTTGTTCCTGAAATACCGGGGATTTTGCAAAAAATTGCCCGAAATTATCTATATATCTATATCTAATATCTCAAAAAGTCTGTACTTTAGAAAAAAGTTTTGTACGACACTTACTTACTTTAATGTTCTCTACAAAATGGCGCCCACAGATTTTCAATCCGACGTTTGGTCTACCGGCCACCACCATCATATTTTTTTTTAAATATGGACCTGCATTTTTTATTTCAATTTCTTGAAGAACCATTTACAGTTAATACATCAAAATACAACAAGAACATTTTTATCGACGTGTCGTACTGTTGTATTCATCTTCATGTTTCCTTTTTCTAATACGGCTCTGGATTTTCACTGAAAGAATAGGCTTCTTCATAAATATCTTTATTTAATAATGTGGATCCCGGAAAATACAATTAATTTTTTTTACAATTCATCACAAACGAAATTACAATTAAATACCTACTAATATTAAAATGTTTTAAGTTTTAAAATTAATTGCCTACAGTATAAAATAACAAGTAAGGATTAGAAATGTTGGAAATGTCGGCTGTTACTTCTTTAACACTCCCTAGCATTTTTAGTAACTCTTTTCTGAATATTTTTAAGCACTCTTGGTGTTATTTTATCACATGCCAACTGAATTCTTAGCTTAAGATCATCCAAATTTGCAGGAGTCGTTAAATATACCAAGTCCTTTATATATATCCCCATATAGAAAAATCCATGGAGTTAGGTCCGGAGAACGAGGTGGCCAATTAATAAGACCGTTATTACCATTCCAGTGGTTAGGTTTAAAATGAATAAGTAATCGGGTACAGCGACGTTAACGATGCGCTGGAGCACCATCTTGTTGAAAAAACTCAAAATTTCTATGCACAGCCAAGGGCAGGTTATCTAACATTTCTTGGAAGTCATTTGTCAAAAAAATCAAGTACATGTCACTAGTTAAATGATCCTCAAAGAAGTAGGGACCCACAACTTTAGAATCCAAAATTCCCAACCAAACGTTAATCCCGAACCTTTCTTGAAACGCCGTCTCTCTAAAAAAATGTTGGTTTCCTTGTTTCCAGCGGTAATGAATATTACTCGTTTCCAGCGGTAATGAATATAAATCGGCTATCGTCTGATCACAATATTTTCTTGCAAATATCAGAATCAATGTTTTCGGCATACATCTACAGAAAATTCGCCTTTTACGGAAATCTGTTAGCCTTAGATGTTGCACTTTTCGGCAAGAATAGTTTCTAAATTTGTTCCGCTGTAAAATCTTTTTGGACGAATCTTTGTTAACACCGGTTTCTTTCTCAATTTCTCGCAGGGATACCTCTTGATTGTCATGATTTTTATAATTTACGAAGGCGGAAACAATATTCAAATTAAAAGACGACAATTTTTACACCAAAGAGGACTTACCTAATACATTTACTTCACCAATTCCTGCTGGGCTGTTACAGTTGAAGTATGGCTTTGCTTTTTCTGAAAAGATCCATGTTGTCGTAAATTTCTTTCTAATCTAAGGAAAATGCGAACACTGAGAACGGCTCTTTCGGGATACGGGTTGGTACAGTTGAGCTGCATTATCTGCGTTACGCATGGATCTCGCATAAACAAACAGAATATCTACTTTCTCATCATTTGAATACTCCATATTATTTCAATTATTCAACAACAGACCAATAATTATCAGCAAATTAAAATAATTTGACAAATGTATTATTTCACGGTTACTCAGTTATAACAATACGCATTATCAATTCAATTGTTTTTTCACAGTCGCCTTACTGCAAGTAATTAATTTTAAAACTCAAACCATTTTAATATTAGTAGGTATTTAATTGTAATTTCGTTTGTGATGAACCGTAAAAAATTATAATTGTAGTATCTGGGATCCACATTATTTAAGGATGAATGCAGAAGCCCATACTTTCAATGAAAATCCAGAGCAGTACTAGAAAAAGGAAACATGAAGATGAATATAACAGTACGAAACGTTGGTAAAAAATGTTCTTGTTGTATGCTGATGTATTAACTGTAAATTGTTCTTCAAGAAAATAAAATAAAAAATGCAGGTCCATATTTAAAAAAAAATGATGGTGTTGGCCGGTAGACGAAACATCGGATTGAAAATCTGAGGGCGCCATTTTGTAGAGAACATTAAAGTAAGTAAGTATTGTATCAAAACTTTTTTCTAAAGTACAAACGTACAAAGCACAAAGAAAAAAATAAAAAATCTGTAAACGGATTATTAACGTCCTCCATAAAGAACACTTTTTCTCTAATTTAACTAAGATCTGCCGTTTGGGAGATAGCAATAGTGGTATACCCTAAAATAGATACCCTGTATATGCTATCTTTTCAAACATTTTTATTGAGAGCCATTTTGTTCAATCGATCATATTGGATCCATACCAATATTTTACCAGTTTCTACCTATGCCACACATTTTAAATTATGCCCAAAAATCGGGCATAATTTAAAATACCTTCAATAAATATTTTTCACATTAACACACACCGCTATTTTGCGACCTCATGTTGAATTCCTACCAGTTTATCCCTATATCGGATTCAATTAAATAACATTTTTTTGCGTGGATTTTTAAAAAATTATTTGGCCGCCATTTTGTTCCGCCATCTTGAATTCACAACTTTACCAGTTTATCTTTATATCACACTTAATGATTGCATACATTTTGAAAGTAATCTAATGAGTAATTTTTTCAGGCCGATTTTTTAAAAATATTTCATTAGGCCGCCATTTTGTTTTCCTGGCTTATATTCATACAATATGTTTTTGATTAAAAATTTGAGTCACTCGGTAGTTTTTAAGCTATGTCGCGAATTGACAGACCGACAGGCGGACCGACGGAAAAGATAAAAATATTTTTTTTGCATCCAGACGGTAAAACCTAAAAATATGTAAAATTTGAGAGTATGTTTTTTGACGATTATAAATATTTTATTTGGCAGCCATTTTGTGCCGTCACTTTGAATTAGTACCACAGATTTACTAGTTCATCTCTATACCATAATTAGGTATGGCACACAATTTGAAACAGTGCATTAAGTAGTTTTTTAAGGCTAATTTTTAAATATTTTATTAGGCCGCCATACTTGATTTTTATACAAAATTTGAGATAAATTGGATACGGAGTTTTTTAGTGATAATGGTTTTAACATTTCACTTAGCCACAATTTTGTTTTGCCGTCTTGGATTTTTACCAGAATGTTACCAGGTCATCGCCATATGAACCTTAATTTTTTAACAAAATTTGAAGTCAATCGGATAAATAGTTTTTGCTATGCCGCGAACAGACGAACCGACAGGCAGACCGACGGAATTAAAAAAAAAGGTTTTTCGGCATTTAGGGTCTCTGTAACGTAAAGATCTGAAAAAATCTGGGAGTGTAATTTGTTTACGATTACAATACTTTCCTTTTACGAGGGACGTAAAAATTATTTGGCCACCATTTTGCTTCGCCATCTTGAATTTCTAGCACAACTTTCGTAGTTTATCTCTATATCACACTTAATGCTTGCATAAAATTCAAAAAGTAATCTAATACGTAGTTTTTTTCAGGTTGACTTTTAAAATATTTTATTAAGCCGCCATTTTGTTTTCTCTCATTTCTGTTTCTTCTCATTCATACCATTCATTTCACTAGGTCGTCATTTGGTTCCGCCATATTGGATTTTTACCAAAATATTACCAGGTCATCCGACATATGGCCCTTAATTTTTACATAAGATTTGAAATCAATCTGATGAGTAATTTTTAAGCTATGCCGCGAACTAACATACTGGCAAACCAACAGACGAACTGACGGAATTGATAAAACATATTTTTTGGCCTCCAAGGATTCTAAAATATGTAAAACCTCAGAGGGTGGTATTTTTCACGATTACAAATATTTTATTTGGCCACCATTTTGTTCCGCCTTTTGAATTAGTACAACCGCTTTACTAGTTCATCTCTATACCACAATTAGTGATGGCACATAATTTGAAACAGTGCATTAAGTAGTTTTTTCAGGATAATTTTTAAATATTTTATTAAGCCGCCATTTTGTTCCGCCATATGGGGTTCGTTCCAAAATTTTACCAGTTGAATCTTGCATTATACTTGATTTTTGTGCAAAATTTTAGATAAATTAGATAAGTAGTTTTTCAGTAATAGTTTTTTTAATATTTCACTAGGCCGCTATTTTGTTTTGCCATATTAGATTTTTTACACGTCATCCCTTAAGACCAGCAGACAGACACAGAATTGAGAAAACATGTTTTTCGGTATCTAGGGACCGTGAAACATAGACATCTGAAAAAATCTCGGAGGGTGATTTTTTCACGATGACAATATTTCCCCTTTACGAGGGAAGTAATTAAGCAGCAGGGTACAGAAACTATATAGAGGTGATTAATTTAAAATAATATTTGTATATGCTAAACCTTAAGTGGATAATAAAAAACAGAAGACAAAAATATTATGGTACTTTCAATATATTTTTGTATTTTGTTATAACCTAAACACCCAGTTTCCGAAAAAAAAACAGTCCAACAAAATAGCTACTATAAAAAGATATAAGCAAAATAAATCCACGAAATTTAAAATTTAATATAATCCACAGTATATTTATTTCATTGAACCATAACTTAATTGTTACCGACATAGCTTAAAAACTACTTACCCGGTCGACTTCAAATTTTGGTCATATGGGAATGACCTGGTAATATTTTGGTAAAAATCCAATATCGCGCAATTAGATAGCGGCCTAGTGAAAGGTTAAAAAATTATTACTGAAAAACTAATTATCCAATTTGTGCACGAAAATCAATTGTTATATAGGAATAAACTGGTAATATTTTGGTATGAATCAAAATAGCGGCCTAATAAAATATTTAAAAACCAGTCTGTAAAAACTACTTACTAGGTTAATTTAAAATTTTGTGGAAGCATATGGTATAGAGCTAAACTAGTAAATTTGTAGTACGAATTCCAGATGGCAAAAAACTGGCGACCAAATAAAATGTTTCAGAAATCGTCTTATTCGATCGACTTTAAGTTTTGCACAAAAATTAATGGCACGAATTCAATATTACAAAACAAAATGGCTATGTGTCACTGTAAAAACTACTTATTCAATTTTTTTTTAATTATGCCCAAAAATCTAGTGTGGCATAGGTAGAAACTTGTAAAATTTTGGTAGGAATCCATTTTGTTCCACAATGGCACCTGATAAGAAAATATGTGTTACTAAATAACTATTTATTGAACTAAATCGGTTCACACCACTCTATTCCTAATAAAAGCAAAGATTCGTAACTAGGGAAGTTCCGAGCAACAGAAATTTACCGATTTTTTTACAGTATAGGTAAGCCCAGAAGAGCCAAAATTTGATTGTAAACAATCTGTTCTGAAGGAATCCCTAACGTGTAAGAAATAAATGGCAAAAACCTGTATTGCACTTTCTCCAAAGAATAATTATAAAATCTCTAACAGGGAGATCAAACATTGGTGACATATTCAAGAACTAATCTTAGGAGTTAACAATAAATAGCTTTATAACAATTAATATTTTCAATTCCAGATAGACTGTGCATATCAATGCTTTATTAACCATATAGTCATAATGATATTTAAAACCCAAAATAGGGTCAAAGTGTACTCCTAAATTCTTAACATCCTCTAAATTATCCATCCCAATGGAATATTTATACATAATTGGTTATTTGTTTCTGAAGAAACGCATTACCTTGCATTTTTCGGTATGAAGTTCCAAGCCATTCGCTTTACACCAAATGACCAACATATCTAAATCCTGAATCAATGTACAATCATCAAAAGAAGATGCTATTTTAAAAACTTTGAGGTCACCTGCATATAACAGAATTCCACAATTTGAAAAGCATTTAGCGATATTATTAACAAAGCAATTAAAAGGTAAGGGTGACAAGTGACAACCGATAGTTTTTTTAATTCAGACGATAAACAATTATTGATCTTAACTCTCTGTTAACGATTCATAACAACAACAGATGACCACCAGTTCCCATTGATATCAACTTGAAGGCATCCAACAGATATTGCTCAATAGTTAACACAATTTTGACTGTTGATCTATTAGAAATAAACCCGTGCTAGGTAGTAATCAAAACCTTATTATGCGAAGAGCGAATCTTAGATGCTACTAAAGCTACAAAAATTCTAGCAAATATAGTTCCCAACTAAACAGTTATTTCCATTTTTAAAAACAAGAGTCACATAAAATATCTTCCATCTATCTGGGACGGTATGATATGATTTATCAAAAATGATCTTTAAAACCTCTCTGGGGGTATGAAGAAAAATGTGGTTCTTGTGAAAAATTATATGTTGTTCATACAGGTAGATTTTTTTATAAACATATAAAAGAATACAAACATATTAAACAAAAAACAGATTATAATTAGGAAAAACACTTACTTGAGACAAATCAAAATTTTAACAATGAATTTATAATGTGGCATTGAGCCAATAAAAGTTAGAAGTTAAATTATTTGGAAAGTCTAGAAATTAATAAAAGAATATACTGTAATATTTTATTGAACGGTCAAATGGACCTATTGATTGAACCCTCTATACCTAATATATGCGTAGGTTAAGTAGATAGACGATTTACTCTTTTATTATCGTTAAAAATTCCAGTTTTAGTATCACAGTCGAAACAGCTGTCAAACTGAAATAAACTGGTGGAAATAATTGTGCAGCAGTTCTGACAGAAATATCATGTTGGGGCTTGCTTTAGCAGTTGATGATAAAAAATAATAATAGACAAACAAATATAAATGCTCTAGGTATTACCTACATAGCATACTTTTGGAGACGACAAATATAAAAGTTTTCGACATTTTGCAAAAATCTTTTAACATTTAGTTTAATGAGATCACTTTTATAAAGTTGCATTTCTTAAAATGGTTGGTTTAATATTTCAACGGTTTGGCAAATTTCATCTACTTTTCATTAATTTAGTAAAAGAGCGGAACACGTTTTTTTGACTACTTTACAATCAACGTAGAAAAGCTTCGTGAATTATACCTCCTACTAAAACCGGACACAATTAAGCAAAATATTACTTTCCGAATGCTGGTTAATAAAGAGGAGGGATGATATGCCTTACGGTGCATTCAATTACCTCATTGATAAATTACGTTTTGTAAAATGTGTTGTTAAAATGGCGCCACTGGGTAATTTTTATTTGTTTCTTTAATATGTTCGCTATCCGACCATAGCGGCACTACATTAAAAACTTCTACTCACATGCATCCAAACTGACAACACCATCCAGAAATAATCAGGTGTACATACATAAAAAATAGATACGGTCGAATTAAAACCCTTCTCCTTTATTTGACGTCAGTTTTAAATTGACATTAAACTTGTCTCGATTTATTTTAACAGTGTATTATATTGTATCTAATATAGCTAGACTTGAAACATTTTTTATTTAATTTCTTCCTATCTAATTTTTTCAAATTAATAATTAAGTGTTATGAAAACTGTATGCTTTTGTTTTTACTACTACTAAGTCCGTAAGTAAACAGTGAAACTGTTATATACCTGCTAACACCATTTCATTTCCAGTTTCCTTTCATATCCAAACTTAACTGATTAAAATAATTTAGACTGCTTATGTCGTATAATTTCTTGAAATCTGGCATTAGCAGGATAAATTTATCGTCATCCATGTTTGTTGTGTTATCTAAAGCATCAAATAACTCTTGAATTCCAAGTACTCGCTTTTCCTAGACTCTTGTCTTCTAAAAGAGTCCAATGAAAAACGACGAGGCCTGGAATTCACAAAGACCGCATACTGCTGACACATTACACCATCCAGATACGGATGTATTCCAATAGAATACGCCTCATAAGATTCCGATACGACTTTCCGAATACCCACCGATCCCTTCCTGTTAAGTGTGGGTAATGCAATTAAAAACTAGGTGTTTTATTTCTTTAAGAAAAAGTCTCTTCTGTCTGAGTCGATATCGGCCGGATTACTGTAGCCTAAGCTTAAACTAGTGTCCGTAAATATAACTTTACACGTGTCATATTTACAAAGAGAATGGTCCTCGGTTGGGCTTCAGTTCAAATTCGTGATTTCTGGCAAACTCTTACCATCTCATTCTATGGCTCTGAAGAAATGTAGGGACTGTCGCAGGACGTTTTTGAGTCAAATTGATTTTTTTTATATTTTCCTTTCTGTCTTTGTACTTACGGCTTCTTCCCAAATCGTTTAATGCTTCGAAGAACATTAGAGTATTGCATCCAAACGATTCTGGCTTTGTATTTTTTTTTGCCACCTTCTGTAAATAATAAGCGTTTTTTTGGTTTTCACCAGGTCGAGGTATTTTGGTCATCGTTGGATTTCGGTCATATAACCATATTCCTAAAATAACTTTATGACGCTTTTAAACTAAAAACAGCAATTCTTAATTTTTGCGTTTAATTATGTTTTTATCTCCAGAAACAGGTGCGAATACCCAACAAAACCTTATCGTATAAATGCCGTTTTGACTTTGACCAAAACGCTGAATTTTTGAACAAGTTTCCCGTGGTCTACGCCAAAAATCTGTCGGTGTGATTACAGCATCTGTTTCGTGAAATATATGTCACAGGGCATATTGCCAATTGAAATTAATATTGGTGGATTAGACAGAGTTAAACCAAAAGTTCAACTAATCAATTTTTTGCCAAATTTCTCCTAAAATGAGAAATATCTAATATTTCATGAAATTAAATATTACCCACATTTTTCCGTTATCATTAAA
The DNA here is from genome assembly GCA_030620095.1 of Kuschelorhynchus macadamiae. Classification (NCBI taxonomy): domain Eukaryota; kingdom Metazoa; phylum Arthropoda; class Insecta; order Coleoptera; family Curculionidae; genus Kuschelorhynchus; species Kuschelorhynchus macadamiae. Next base: position 743,432 of record JAUTXW010000011.1, on the reverse strand, counting down.
TATCAACCAATAAATTATTACAAAAAAAGTATTTTTTCGACACACATCGACCTAGTATGATTTTTAGAAATAATTACTAACATAAAAATATTAAATATTAAAACTTACTAAAAAATATGCAATATACAAGCTGAGCTGTAATGTGAAAGAAAGTTCCTCATTCAGAATAAAGCTATTAAAAGAACAATTCATTTTAAAATTTGTGCAGATGGATTAAACATGCGTTTTCTCTGCATCTAAAGTATATATAGAAGTATTAAAAAAGTTCTTGCATAGCAGATGTTCAAATCAAGACAACTATTGTCTGCAAATGAAGCTTATAATACAAAGCTGCTTTGTGTATATCCTACGCGGAACGAATGAACCAAACAGGAAAAAGCCTTTTCTCTCCCACGTGACTTTGAGATTTTCAATTTTTTATTTCTTCTCTATAGGTAAGAACAAATTTATGCGAGGTATAATACATTCAGCCAAGATTGTTAAGTGGCCACTCACCCTTTTCTCTTATTTATATATTACGTTTCAAAAACAATAATATATATATATATATATATATATATATATATATATATATATATATATATATATATATATATATATATATATATATATATATATATATATATATGTATATATGCATCAAAACGTCAATTTTTGTTAAAGGGAAAACCTATAAATTTTTTGTTTTGCTGGGTTTATAAGTATAGATTAACTATTCATTAAGCATAATCAATATGAGTAGTACTTCACAAGAATCAAAATACAAGAGTTCTAACCACACTACACCACAACTTGTTACGTTATGGACGCGCGTTTCGCTAACGAAGTTAGCATCATCAGCAGATGATATAAACTGTTTATATCATTATGGTTCCAGTGTTAGGACTTCAGAAAAAGTTGAAAAATAAAAATGGCGGAACAAGATGGCGGCTTAATAAAAGATTTAAAAATTCAGCCTGAAAAACTACTTAATGGATTGTTTTCAAATTGTGTGTCATAGCTAATGTGGTATAGCGGTCAACTAGTAAAATTGTGGCACTAATTAAGATAGCCGAACAAAAGGGGCGCCAAAGAAAATATTTGTAATCGTGAAAAAAATCACCCTCTCAGGTTTTACATATCTTCACGTTTTAGCGTCCCTAGATGCCAAAAAAACGTTTGGTAAAATATGATGGCACGTACAGAGTACAGTGTACAAAAGCGCAAACAGTTTGCGCTTAATAACGACTAGAGATACTAACTTAAATTTTGCTAGACCCAAAAAAAGATAAAAGTTCGTTTTATTTAGATTGTAAAACCCAAGTTTTATAACTTAAATAAATGGTTGTCTCGTATCGCATTTTTTACTTTTTTATATATATATATATATATATATATATATATATATATATATATATATATATATATATATATATATATAGTCAAGTTCAATTTGGTTTGTGTAGCTGCATGTCAAAATATTTTAAACTTCTCTTTTGTGGTCATATATTTTAATTCAGATATTCTGGCTTAACATTGGTCTCATTAGAAACCACACCATATAAAGTGTAGATTAAATGTTGCTCACATCTAAAAGTTATTAACTAAAAAAATATAAAAAACTCAATTTAATTAAAATATTTAAGTTAATTAGATAACAAAAGAATAGGCAATTGTAAATACGCCTAAATCGAGTTTTGCAAGTCTCCTGTTTCGAGAAATACAGCGTAAATGTATTCAAATGTTTTAACTCTTTTGCATTAAAATCTCTCTGAGCATAATTCATGTTCATAATTATGTAGAATTTACTGAGTTCAATCTAAATGTTCCCCTGCCTCCCCAGGAACTCTTAGCCTCTAGGATTATTTTTTATGAGGAACTTTAAAATATTTTTTTTGTAAAGTTTTAACACCTCGTTTCAGCTATAAGGCCTAACTGAAGGAGATCCTCTACTGATATCGTTGAAATCGTTGTTTAATGATCTATTTAAATTCAATACAATTTATAGGAGGTTGTATTAAAAAAAATAAAAATTTACAAAACGCAAACATGGCAAAAACTTAAGTAACTTTTTTAACATAACTGTAAATAAAACAAACTCCTATCTTTTTTTTTGGCTTCAACAAAATACAAAAATAGTACTAAGTTATTTAATTTAATTGTTAATTTATGAGTTAAAAATAGACAAATGAATATTAATGAATCTAAAATTTATAGTTTTCCACGGATTGAAGTATATGAATGAAACTGAACACTTGAAAATAACGGAATTGATACGTCTATTTACTGCCGAAAAATTCATAGTTTTGTGTGTTTTAAAAAGATAATATAATAAAAAATGTTTGAAATGTCAAGCTTCTATTAAATAAATTAAATTAAAAAATTAAAATATCCAATTGCTGTGCGGCCTTATTTGATACGATGCAGGCCTAAATTGCTGACTTAAAATAAAATGGTATCAAACGAGGCGACCCAGCAGCATTATCTTATCACTTGTAGTGCATTTTCATAAAACATTTTTATTATATTATTTTTTAACACACTCTCCGTAGATAGGGATCATATTATTATCTACCTAATTTCCGGCAATGATGACCAACTTGATTTAAATATAAACAATGTAATTTTCTATGGTATTTGTGAAACAAGTTCAAATTGGAAAAAGATTGTATAGGAAAATCAAAACTGTTCGAAATATTATACAAAGCTTCGTTACAAAATTTCAAATCTATGTCACGTGACTCTAACTGAAGGAACGAAGTAGAAAACTAACAATGGAAAAAAATCCCTATTTTATTTAAACAAATCTCCGAAACCTTATTATTGCTCTCTCTCGCGGTTCAGAGATATCGCCTGGTCAAATCAGTCCAAGGGGTAGATTAAAAAGGAAATTAATATAACAGATCTTTTTAGAGTTTGCTTAATTGGTTAATGTATTATATTTTAGATATGATCTAAAAGTTGTTTTGATTGAAAGATCTGTAGACGAGTTATGATGCGTTTAACTTCTAGTACTAGTCTTATCTGTTAGTTAGTAGTTTTATATACATTTCTTTAGGTAAAAATTTACCATACTGGCATATTTACTCATGATTGAAATACACAACAATAAATTTTAGGATTAATATCGACTCAATATTGTAAAATAAACATGACTTTTTTGACTATATTGTAACTTAAGTTGTTCAAGTTATTAACGATACTGAATATAGTATAGTAGGAAAAACAAAGCGTTAACCAATTAAAGCTATTGAAAACTAAATTGTATTTTTTGCCTTTTTATTTCCTTTTTTCTGTTATTGCTATTTCAATTTAATTAGATTTAAAAGGAAAAACAAATGTTATATTTACACAAGGTGTTTTATAATTAAAAGTAAACTTCTCGATAACATATTGCTGTCACAAAAACAAGACAATCAATTCTCATGAAAATGACTTTTTCAAGCCCATTTCAGACTTTATTTAAATTAATGTTGCGAAAATAATGACCACTTACGAAACTGAAAAAAAAACAGACTGTTGGACTTGAAAGTGCCACATATCACACGTGTATTGAAAAAAAATTTCAAGACGTGTGTTCAAAAATGCTTTTCAACACGACAATCTTGTATCAATGTCACATATAACGTAACGGGTTACAATTTTTTCAACACTAGTCTTAAAACAATTTTTTCGACACTAATGTTGAAATATACAAAATACATATTATAATAATTCTACTGAAACTTTTAAGTGGTCGTAGGAAAAATAGTGTACACAAACTGGAAGCATTTCCGCACTCGGCTAAGGCCTCATGCTAAATATCTCGTCATTTGAAAACTACCACTTTCATAAACAGCGGTAATTTTCTTAAGGATATATAAGTCTTTTTTGTTCTTAAGTTTCTTGTAATATTTTTTATAAAATCTTTATTCAAAAAAGACTAGTAGTAATAAAACTGTACTTTCAAATATATATCTAAAACCGAGATGTTCGAGTTTTTAATTCAAAAACTCAAAATAAGAGTTTTACGTTTCCTCGAGCCTCTACGGAAATGTAGTTTTCATGAAATTTGGCAAATCTATGTTAACTTTTATTTTGCTTATATAAACTTTAATTCTAAAAAGGGATATTTTTTTGAGGGTTAGAGGAGTTTATATTGATTACACGGTTATATATTGACTTGAGATTACCATTCGTCGAAACATTTTTTATATTTTCAAATGAGATCATTCATATTTACAAAAAGTTATTTTAAGAAATTTAAAGCAAGAAAACTATCTTTTTTTATAAGATTTTAAAAGAACTCAATTTTCTAGTTTTTCAAAAATTTTCAAAAAACTTTTTTCTTTTATTTATTTTTTAAACGGCCGTATTTGAAACAGTGTTTTTTTTTAATTTTCCTCGTAAATGGGAAGTATTGTAATCATGAAAAAATCGCTCTCCGAATTTTTTTCAGATCTTTATGTTTCAAGGTCCTTAGATGCCGATGTTCCTGACATAGCTAAAAAATAATTAGCCTTCAAATGTTTAACAGAAATTAAAGGTCACATGGGGATGACCTGTTAACATTTTAGTAAAATTGGTGAAACAAAATGGCGTATTAGTGAAATGTTAAAAAAAATATTACTAAAAGCTGGCTGAACAAATTGGAGGCCAAATAAAATGTTTCTATCATTAAAAAAATCACCCTCTCAGGTTTTACATATATTCACTTTTTAGCGTTCCTAGATGCCAAAAATGTTTTCTCAATTCCGTCGGTATGTCTGTCTGTCATTTCGCGGTGTAAAAAAACTTCTTACCCGATTGACTTCAAATTTTGGTCAAAAATTAAGAGTCAGATGGATATGATCTGGTATTATTTTAGTTAAAATCCCATATGGAAGAGCAAAATGGCGGCCTAGTGAAATGTATAAAAAATTATTACTAAAAACTAAATATTCAATTTACAAATTTTGCACAAAAATCAAGTGTTACATAGAAATGAACTAGTAGCATTCTGGTACCAATCCAAGAGAAAAAAAACAAAATGGTGCCTTAATAAAATGTTTAAAAAATGAGCCTGAACAAATACTTAGGTTAATTTCAAATTTCGTTCTACTGTGAGATAGAGATAAAATGCTAAAATTGTGGCACGATCTCAAAATGGCAGCGAAATAAAATGTTTATAAAATAAACGTAAAAAAAAATCTTGTTCAATTCACTTCAAATTTTAAAAAAAAAAGTAAATGTGATATATACTGGTACGAATTCAACATGAGCGAACAAAAAGGTAGTCTTAATAAAATCAGTGTAAAAACCACTTATTCAATTTATTTTAAAATATGCTCAAAATTCAAATGCAGCATAGGTAGAAACTAGTAAAATATTGGTACGAATCCAATATGGTGGAACATATTGGCGCCTAATAAAAATATTTGAAAAGACTGTATATATGTGTTACTAAATGACTATGTGCGGAATTAAGTTGGGTCACACTTCACTAATCCTAACAAAAGGAAAAATTCAAAACGAGAGAAGAATATGCTCCTGAAAGGTTTAAGTTTACTTTTAAAAAACACCCCGTATTTCCTTCCGTAACGTTCCTATTCAATAAAGTTACTTGCTTAGATAACTCGAAAAACCATTGGATGTCTCATGGCTTTATTTCGCCTTTTTTAACACAATCGAGTTAGTGCTAAATATATCGTAAAAAAGATGTCACACTATACTTACATGATATTTTTATTTTATATAATCTTTATTACAACCACGTAATATATTCTAAAAGATGAAACACTTTTTTTATATCAATTTTTTAATAGAATACCATAGATCACCATTTTACTAACTACTGTAGTTACATTGTTATAGTTGTTCCCATATTTTCCCTATTTGCATTTTTTAGATAAATTCATTTTTTACAAATTGTAGTATTATATTTAAAATCACATATAATCAAAACGGCAACAGGTTATATCAGGGTTTCAAAAATGTTATCTTGTTTCCTGCTCAAAATGTTTAAGGTAAAATTATTAGCGTTTTTGTAGCTAAGGAACTATTCTTAAGTATGATTTTTATACTATATTACTTTCAACATTTTAAACAACTTAATAATAATAGTAGCATATTAATTAAAAATATATCTCTCTTGTCTTTAGTTACTGATATGACGCATTTTCCAAATATGTATCGTGAAGCCAAGAGACATTGATATCGCTATATTCTTAGAACTCTTCCAATAAAACTACAGCTTCACAACAGAAGAATATATTGATTTGAATTGAAAACTCGATGCAAGATATAACATTGATAATTGGTCCATTGTGACAAACTAATCAGTATTTAGAGGTTTTTGTCCATTACCTATTAAAAAAAACAATTTACAGTATGTGTACATCTGCATCAAAATGATTGTTCTAAGACTTACTTTCAATAACTGAAGAAAGTCCAGATCCACTACCGTTATAACCCTTCCCATTGAAATATTTATGAAATAATAAATTTTCATGAAAGTTCTTTTCGGCCATATTCTTGGAAACATTTGCCTATATTTTAATATCCAAACCAAATTTTAAAAAATCCGTAAATTTCCTTTACACTGAACTTCTGCCATTATGAATATTTCCTTTTATTAGGAATAGCAAAGTGTTAACCAATTTAGTTCAGTATATAGTTCTTTAAGAACACATATATACTGTCTTTTCAGACAATTTTATTGGACACCATTTTGTTCCAATATATTGGATCCCTGCCAATATTTTACCAGTTTCTACCTATGCGACACTTTATTTTGGGCATAATTTAAAATGATTTCAATAAGTAGACATGTTGAGTTCTCACCAGTGTATCCTTTTATCATATTTAATTTTACTCAAATTTACAGTCAATTGAATAAGAAGATTTTTTTACGTTAATTTTTTCAACATGTTATTTGGCCGCTATTTTGTTCCACTATCTTAAATTCGTAACACAACCAGCTTATCTCTATGTCACACTTAACGCTTGCACACAATTTGAAACTAATCAAATAAGTTTTTTTCAGACTGATTTTGTAAATATCTTATTAGGCGCCATTTTGTTTTGCTATTTTATATTCATACCAACATGTCACCAGATCATTCTTATGTAGGTAACACTTTTTTGCAAAATTTGAGGTAAATTGGATAATTAGTTTTTGTAGTAATAATTTTTTAGCGATTCACTAGGCCGCCATCTTGTTCCGGCATATCGGATTTTTATGAAAATGTTAACAGGTCATCCCGATATGAGCTTTAATTTTTGACTAAAATTTGAAGTGAATCTGATAAGCAGTTTTTAAGCTATGCCGCGAACTGACAGACAGACAGACAAAGCGACAGGTGGATCGACGGAATTGATAAATCATATTTTTTTGGCATATAGAGACGCTAAAACGCGAAGATATGTAAAACCTTCTAGGGCGATTTTTCAAATTACAAAAAATTTGTTTGGCCGCTATTTTGGTCCGCCATCTTGAATTTGTACCATAGTGTTACTAGTTCATCTCTATACTACAATTTGAAATCAGTTAATTAAGTAGTTTCTTCAGGCTGAATTTCTAAATATTTTTTAAGCCGTCATTTTGTTCCACCATCTTGTACTCGTACCATAATTTTACCAGTTGAATTCTACATAATATCTAATTTTTGTGCAAATTCAATAATTAGTTTTTTTAAGTAATAATTTTTTTAACGCTTCATTAGGCCGTCGTTTTGATCCGGCATATTGGATTTTTGCCAAAATATTCCCATATGAGCCTTAATTTTTTATTAAAATTTGAAGTCAGCCTGATGAGTAGCAGTTATGCCGCGAACTTACAGACAGACAGAGAAATCGACAAACAAACCTATTGAATTTATTAAACATATTTTTTGACATCTAAAATGCGAAGATATGTAAAACTTGAGAGGGTGATTTTTTCATATTACAAAAATTTTATTTGGCCGCCATTTTATTCTGCCATCTTAAATTAACACCACAGTTTTACTAGTTCATCTCTCTACTACAATTAGTTATGGCACACAATTTGAAATAAGTTCATAAAGTAATATTTTCAGAGTAAATGTTTAAATATTTTATTAAACCGCCATTTTGTTCCGCCATCTTGGATTCATACCAAAATTTTACCAGCTGATTCCTACATAGTATTTGATTTTTATACAAAATTTGAAACAAATTGGATAATTAGTTTTTTAATAATAATTTTTTAACGTCTTACTAGGTCGCCATCTTGTTCCAGCTTATTGGATTTTAACCAAAATATTACCAGGTTATCCCCATATCAGCCGTAATTTTTTACTGAAATTGGAAGTCAATCTGATGAGTAGTTTTACTAGTTCTTCTCTATACTACAATTAGTTATAGCATACAATTTGAAATCAGTTAATTAAGTAATTTTTTCAGGCTGAATTTCTAAATATTTTATTAAGCCGCTATTTTGTTCCGCCATCTTGTATTCGTACCAAAATTGAATTATACATAATATTTAAATTTTGTGCAAATTTAATAATTAGTTTTTTAAGTAATAATTTTTTTGCCGCGAACTGACACACGGACAAGCAAACCGACGGATGGACCGACGGACTTGATAAAACATATTTTTTGACATCTAAGGACGCCGAAACCCGAAGATATGTAAAACGAGAGTGATTGTTTCAGATCACAAAAATTTTATTTGGCCACCATTTTGTTCCGCCATCTTGAATTAGTACCACACTTTTATTAGTTCATCTCTATACTACTATTAGTTATGGCACACAATTTGAAATCAGTTCAATCCGTAGTTTTCAGGCTGAATTTTTAAATATTTGAAATAATAGATTCCGACATAATATTTGATTTTTTTGCAAAATTTGAGATAAATTGGACAAGCACTTTCTTAGTAATAATTTTTTTAACATTTTACTAGGCCGCCATTTTGTTTTGCCATATTGGATTTTTACAAAAATCTTACCAGGTCATCCCCATATGACCCTTAATTTTTGGCCAAAATTTGAAGTCAATCGGGTAAGTAGTTTTTTAGCTATGCCGCTAACAGACAGACCGACGAAAACATGTTTTTCGTCATCTAGGGACCCGGAAACGTAGAGATCTGAAAAAATCTCGGAGAGTGATTTTTTCACGATTACAATACTTCCCTTATATGAGGGAAGTAAAAACATATGGAACCTACTGAGTATTTATTTGAGAAGATCGTAAAACTTGTCCTGATCATAATTTCGTTGGTTTAATTAAATACTCAATTAGGACTATTAAAGTAGGTTATTTTACTAAATTCTTCGTATTTTAATTGATTTATTTGCTGAGGGGCTCGGAATTAAAGGCGCTCCTGTTTTTTATCTATAATATCACTAAAATGATAATTATATCTTTTAATGAATGTCTATTTAGAGAAAAAAAAATGTTCGCGCGAAATCATAGGCTGGCCCTGGCATATATATATATATATATATATATATATATATATATATATATATATATATATATAATTTTCCAATTATTTGTCACTACTTAGTGCAATTTAATTCAGGATGGCGATATTGAAAGAATTTTTCTTTGAGTCTGCATCCGCCATATTACGTATAAAACAAGACAAGCTCTACAACTAACAAGACCACTTGATAAAAATAAAGGTTTTAAGATAAAAATTTCTAGCAAAAACTACTCAGTTTGGTTGCTTATTAATTTATGTCCAATTGAAAAAATAACTAATTTTTATTGTTGACTTGGAATTACGACTTAAACAAAAAATAAATAGCTTGTGAAGAATCTTACTCACACTGGATCTACCTGAATAATGTTATTCATTTAATTCAACTATTTAAAAAAAAATAAAGGTCATGAAGAATCTTACTCACACTGGATCTAGCTGAATACTCTTAAATTACACATTTAATGAAATCGAAAAGAAGGCTAGTATCGATTTGCACTACAGGTTCATGCGAAGACACTAAAATGTATCTCTAAGAACACCGTAGGCTACAAGCATAAATCGAGTCACAAGTTTTAATAAGACGGCCATTGATACATATTTTAACAATTTAATTTATTCTCAAATACTTTAGGAATAAAAAACATCGAAGTACAAAATGAAATCCAATCTGATCGGCGTCATTGATCATTTAGCTCAATGAAATTTTACTGATGTCTACAACCTAGAAGCGTTGGTCAAAAAAGAAATATCGAGAGGGAATCATCCGAATTTTTATCATCCACCCCGATGAAGGAAATTCTTGAGAAAAAAACCAAGAAAAGCTGATTTAAACAAAGTTAAAGCCTCTAAAAAAGTTAAAGAAACCACAAAAAAAACCGACAAAAGAAAAAATAAGCAAAATGAAGCATTCACACCTTCTTCATAGAGCGAGGATCCAATTTTAACATCATTGCAGGAATTGCCAATATTCACAGAAGAGCCAAACAAAGATGACTATGTTCTGATCTAATTGTACGTTCCTAAATCAAAATAACCTGCCAATTGCATTGGCAGGATTAGTGCTGAAAATCAGGAGTATGCAATATCATTTTTTCGCAAAAATTTAAAAGCTGTAAATTTATTTGTTTGCCCAAATGAACTTGATATTTCAATAGTTTAGATCGAGTTAAAATGATACTTGCGCGTCCTAAGCTTCACGGAACAACAAAGAGACAAAATCCATTTCTTGTATTTGGCATTTCATTTGATAGATTTGATGTTCGCTAAGTTAAGACTTTGTTGTTTATATTTTGTATCGGTTATTTTAAGTCTTTCTTCTCATTTTCTTTTTGAATTATTCTTGTACGAGAGAGTATCATAAAATTATTAAGTAACTTCTTAACTGGTTTAAACAGTTAGATATATATATATATATATATATATATATATATATATATATATATATATATATATATATATATATATATATATATATATATATATTAAGAATGAGCTATGATGTTTCAATCAGGTTTTAATCAATTTCCTTTTGCCTTACTTTAAACATATACTAATATTTGACTAAAGTTTTGACAACAAATTTAATATCTAATTCATTTTTGTACACGCCTCGAGTAAAAGGTATAAGCATAAAAAATTAGTTAAATGTGTTTTTTATATTTTAGTTTGCCATACTCGCGGTATTTTTAAATTATTTTTTAATTTTAATCTATATGAATTGTAATTTTTATCTTTATTTTACATAATTTACATTTGTAGGTGTGTATTTATATTTTTTATTTTATTATTGTAACACCAACATTGATATTTTTTATGTTTAAAATTGAATTTGAAAATTAGTTTTTATCTGCAAAATGGGCATATGACAGCGTGCGTATTGCAGCAGATGTTTAAACGTTTGCCGCGTGTTTCACACTAGAAAAATAAGTTCTTAAAAAAAAGTAAGAATGAATAATTTTATTGCCTATATTATGGAACAATTCTCCAGACTAGATGATATATATGATGAACATATGATAGGTACAAGGACAATATTACAAATTAAGTATTTGGGAGCTGTGACTACTTCAGATAATGATATGACACAGAAGATGAACAATAAAATAATGGCTGCTATTGCGCGTTACAAAAAATAATGGAATCCAAAATCGTAACGGGGTACTTTATTTGAAATATTGCGCCGACGATAGTGCCATGGTTTTATGAATAAAGTGTTAATAATGTGTCAGTTACGAAGTTCACAGTGATAGAAATATCACAAGTAAAATATTTTGCAGAGAGATTCAAATAAAGACCCGGGATGCTTTATTTGAATTATTCCGCCGACGATTTCAACAAATAAAGTGTCAACAATGTGACATGAATGTATATTATGTCAGATATGAAGATCATAGCATAGTCAAATAACAAATGAAATATTTTTCGTGATATTGAAATAAAATCCCCCAGGGGGGAAATATTGTGCCTAGAGTATTGACATATTGACTCGATTTATGCTTGTAGCCTACGGTGTTCTTAGAGATACATTTTAGTGTCTTCGCATGAAGTGCAAATCGATACTAGCCTTCTTTTCGATTTCATTAAATGTGTAATTTAAGAGTATTCAGCTAGATCCAGTGTGAGTAAGATTCTTCATGACCTTTATTTTTTTTTTAAATAGTTGAATTAAATGAATAACATTATTCAGGTAGATCCAGTGTGAGTAAGATTCTTCACAAGCTATTTATTTTTTGGTTAAGTCGTAATTCCAAGTCAACAATAAAAATTAGTTATTTTTTCAATTGGACATAAATTAATAAGCAACCAAACTGAGTAGTTTTTGCTAGAAATTTTTATCTTAAAACCTTTATTTTTATCAAGTGGTCTTGTTAGTTGTAGAGCTTGTCTTGTTTTATACGTAATATGGCGGATGCAGACTCAAAGAAAAATTCTTTCAATATCGCCATCCTGAATTAAATGGCACTAAGTAGTGACAAATAATTGGAAAATTGTGTTAAATAAGAATTTTCCAAAAAATATGTTTCCATTTGAAATGTAAAAGTACACTGCCCTTTGATTTAAATTTCAATTGGTGCAGCATACCCCAGTTACAAAACAGAAATCTGTGTGAACATAATGGATCTAAATTCGCTTATGGTAAGATCTTAATACCGCTTTGAAATTTCTGGGCAATAATCAACAATTTCAAGCTCTTGTTGCTGGGTAAACACTGCTGTCCTGCCTACTTTTTTTCCTACTTCCAGCGTTGCGGCTCCGCTGTTTGATATAATCTTCAATTATGAACCGTGGAATCTTAAACTCTCTGGATGCAGCTGAAATCTTCATACCCCGCTTGACAGCATATATTGAGTGTTGAAGGGTTTCCCCGACCAATTGGCCCCTAAGTTTTTTTTTGTACATTTTTGAACCATCTGGAAAGGAAATTAATAGTACCTAAACTCACTGTATGTATATGTTAGATTGACTATAACTGTAATATATTATGATACAATATACTAAGAATAATTCATCTAAACACATCTGAGGTAACAGCATGACTGACTGGGGTAACTGCGTGATCTCGGTATTGCCCAAACCAAATTTCACGCTTTTGCCCATTTGACAGCAGCCTAGAGATTGGAACAAAATTTTGGGTTATAAGTGTTTTTTGCAATAAATGGTCTAGAGGAAACCAAAAAGAGAAATAATAATATGCTGTTACTAGATAAAATTACATTTATTTAACAATTTTAACAAAGTCATACCAAATACACAAAAGAAAGGATCATATTCGACATCGATTACCATCTACAAAATACCGCCCTCTTTGGTACGTTCTTTAAAACACTGATTACGCTATTTCCCAATTCTCGCTGACGCCCCACTTTCCAGTGTGTAGTTCATAAAATTTACTACTAAATACAATACGTAATATCTAAAATATAACAGATTTATGTGCGGCATTTGTGCAACTTGACGGTCCAAGATTTGACACGGAAAATTCGTAAAAGTGCTAGAAAAAATCAAGCAATAATTTGGTACAGTATTAAATAATCCTCTAAATATCTTATTACTTTTTCACAGGAACTAGCTCACAAACTTTCACGGAGCTTTGATATGAAGGAGGATTCTAGCATGTTAGAAGGGGAAGGCGTTATGAGGCGTCACCAGTCCATGCAGAGGCTAACTAGGGACGGCCTTGCGGAACCTAGGGAACCTCCTCGAGTACAGCAGGATGAAGAGGGAAACTTAAGAGTAATAGTGAAGAAAACGAAACCCATATTGGGAATAGCAATTGAAGGCGGTGCCAACACGAAACACCCATTACCTAGGATAATTAATATTAATGTAAGTAAGAAAAATTACTTACATAAGTTGCTTCTTATTCGTTCGATATAACTGAAATAATAAATGTTCAGCTAATAATTTAACTAATTCCTCCTTACCTATTCGAATATCGAAAGATTTTATAATAAGAATAAGTTTCTTTTGCTACGATTAGATACTTGGTGGAAATCCATAATAATATTATGTAAAATATAAAAATAAAAACTATTTTTAAAAAATACTTCTACCATATTTGTTTAAAACAACGTTACATGCTTCGCTATACAGAATACATGTAACGTACAATAAAACTGTTCAATACAATTTTAAACTTTGGTACTCTGACAATAGAGTGTTTCTTTTTTATATTATTTTTTAAATTTAGAGAAATATACTAGTTGTGAGTGAATAAAGACATACAAAATTTTTTCCTAAGAGTTTTGAAATAAAATCCATAGCTACTTTTACTAGAGATGATGTAATGTTGAAAAGAAAGCTGCGATTTATAACAGAAATAACTCGATAGTATCAGCAGAGAAAATAGCTGCCCAATAAGAAGCTAAATTACACCCTTTTTGTAGAAATTGCGAACAAAGAAATGATGCCAATATACTGTATAATTGAATAATCTGACCCATCATCGCACTTTACCACCTTAATCCAGGTCCGTCTAAGTCACATCATCCCATATTTGGTAAGAATGGAATGGCAAATGGTCTATAATGATCTATGTCCTCAGAAAAGATATAAGGTCATGTGGCCCAAATGAGTCATCGTCCCTCACCCGTTCTAAAATACAGAGAATTTTCGAGTTGTACATATTTTCACAAATATGCCACATCCATTGCTCTTATCGGTTTTAATCGTAATATTAGCTGGAACGCAACAAGATGCGGCGTGGTATTGTTAATTAGGTCTACTTGTTTAAAATTTTTTTAATAAATAGTTCAAGGTTATTGGAAATTGTAACGTGAACTAAAACTAATAGATCAGGTACCGCAACATATCGGCAACACTGGTCGTGATATTGAGTTAAGCTCTGTGGAAATCTCTCGATAGATATCATCTCTACTGAAAGACGGCAAAGTTGGGATCCATTTAGGGGTCCTTTATTTAACTTTGAATTGATCGTTTATTCGGAGTATAATCTGTCTTCGATTATTTACACTTTAATTTTTTGTTCAGACTGCTGCAACATCTGCTATTAGAACAATGAAATTATATCTTTGCTATTGATATGACTTTTCTTGGCTCTTTTATTAACATTTGAAGCAAAGTAAGAAGCCTTGTTATGATTTAGTATAATTAAAATAAAAGAGTTTTTACGTTATTGTGATAATTAGGTTTCACAAGCGAAAAAAATTAAGGAACAAATTGATAAAAAAGCTATTACAAATTTAAAGTTTCTAATTAGCAAAGATTCGCAAAGATACGTACTTAATTCCAATGCAAATACAAGTTATGTGAATGAAACTAAAGAAACAAAAAGAATACCGAGAAATCTCAAGTACGAGAGTCCATTGCATTCTTCTCGACGAAAAAATCTCGCAATCCTTAAACCAAAAGAAGCCGTCACAGCTTATAGCGTGATTCCTTAGTTTATTAGCCAGAGATCTTGGCGATCTGCACAATACTCCTAAATAAATTGTAAGCTTAATACAGTGCCTTCCCGACACTGCATACTATAGACGATAAAAAATCGCAAATGACCATTATATGTGGAAAAATACGCATTTGCACGTACTGATTTAGCCTTGGCATTTGGAGGAAAATTATATAAATTTAAATACACCCCAATTGATAGTCTGGGCATTGTATAACTAAAAATATTACTAGAGAAATAACTAGCGGCAGACTCCGGAATTTTAGATCTGGGTTAATTTAAAAGTGCTTAAAAATTGATGGTGTATTTTTTCAAATGTATATAGTTATAACCTTCTTTTATTTGACTATTTGCAGTTGGTAGCTACGCTTTTTTATTTAAAAAGAACTGTTTAATCTCATGGAGATGTGACATCTAAACACACGACATTGTTTAGTCCAGGCATCAGTAGAATATTATAGGTGCAAAAATGGTTTAGTACTAAAACTTTTCTAATAGTCAACCGCGCTGAAGCGCAAAATAATTAATGTTTTCTTTCATAATTATAATATATCAAATTTTAATTTTGAACGGAAGAAGAATGCACCCCCTCTAAAATCGGATACCCCTAACACCAAATATATCCTACTAGCAACCACGTTCGGAAACGCAGCATTGAACATTAAATTTACAATACAGAGAGTTTAACGATTGACTATTTTTTTACATTTACTATTATTATAAGCGAATAAATTAGCAAATGCATTGTTTGTTCTATTTCTCCAGAAATTTAACTACTGTTTTTTAATACAAAGTAGGTATATATTTTTCAAAATATTATATGAAAGGCAGCTGATTTTCAAAAAAAAATCGTCGATTTGGAGATATTTTTATTTAGTGTTCCCTTTGCGTTCCAGACTTTAAAGGAAAAGAAAACTTTCCTCACAGTACAAAATATATTAACACTTATTCATCATTGATCAGCAAAATTAATTTGAATTCCATGGTTTATTAACCTGGACGGTTGATAGTATTTATTGCCACTCTCGAACATATTTTGGAAAAAACTGGCGTAGCCAGAAAAATTGTCGGAGGGGGCAAATAGCAATTGACATTTTCAAAAGCAACATCATTACGTCATATGGTGCACCTAGTACCTCCTTTCAGCATACTTAGTGATACGTCGCCCACCCCTATAAACCTCCCTTGATTAACTCGCTGTTGTTAAAATATTACACAAGACGAAATCAATTTTAAAAAATTAAAAAATGCTTATCTAATAAAAGCTTTATAGATAAAGAACAGCTCGCAAACAAAAAGCTTGCCTCAAGCAAGTTCTTGGGTAGTAAGTAGTAAGTAGTAGTGAAAGTTAAACTATGCTGTAAATCCGGCCAAATATTATATATTTTTATTCAATAATTTACATAGCGTATGAAAATACATTTTCTAAACGGAGTTATCAACAGCACGTTACATTATTCTACCTTGGCCTGTGCAAAAGTATCAGAAAAGGCAAAAATTTAGAAATAAAATGAAGAACCCTGTACTATTTGTACTAGTGACCAAAGGGAAAGAGACCACGCACACATCTAATGGATTTTTGGTGAAATGCCAAATATGATAAATATTTATAATGTTATAAATCTCTGATTAAAAGCTTCGTAAGGTCAATCACAATTCTATAACATAGTTATATACTAGTTATAACTAGTCTTATGACTAGTAGTTCAACTCAATTCCATGACTATTTTTGAAGATACAGTATACATACTTTACAAGCCTTTCCTATCTTGAATGCACCAGATCGACATCCTGTGGCTCAAAATAGTCCTCAGAACTTCCAGTAAATTTATTTGTGTGTCCCTCAGACAATTTCTTCTACGAGCCCTTCAACTTTTTTCTGCTAAAATGGATTTCCCAATCTCTGAATTTCCTTCCTCTGAAATCATTATCCTTATAAACTTTAACGTTTATAAAAAATAATGACTAGCAGAGGCCTTTGCAATCAGCCAATCTCTTACCAACCTCATCGAAGAATCTACCTACTTTCCATGCATCGTCACACATAGCCAAAACTCATTGGACCTCTTTCTCATCAGTCTCTCAGAGCCTTATCAGTTTTTTATTTCCTTTCCCCTTGGTTCCTCGAACCATGGTCTAATTACTGTTTCCTACCCCATACGAGAGGAAATTGTAGAATCCATGCCTCCTCGGCCTATTTGGCACTATAATTCCGCTGATTGGGAGGGGGTGCAAGATTTCTACTCTTACTTTGTTTCACTCCCAGCGATCTTTCCGAAATATGTTCACAAATCTGTAATGTAATCCAATTAGCTATAGAAACCATTATACCACATGAAGACCTCCCAAAAAAAAAACGTCGATTATCAAAATCCTACGACAATGATAGGCTAGAGAAGACCCGTACTCATAACCATTTCTTAAAAACCCTATTTCAGAAAATCTACAGGCTTCGCAAAATCTACTTTAATACTTCGCCTTCACTTCCTTCTTCCATCACTACCCGCTTTACCTTACAATATACACGAAATTTCTTTCAGGGTATTCTCAAAACACTTAATACCAGAAAGTCCTCTGGCCTTGATGGAATTCCGCATTTCTAAACAAACTTCCTGCCTATCGTCTTTCTCCAAAACATTGTGTTTGGATTGCCAGTTTTCTTCAACAGAAATATCTGTAGTGGTTAATGGCTATTGATCTGATTTTCACAAAATCAACGTAGGCGTTCTACAGAGTTCATTGTTGGCACCTGCACATCAATCATTTGCTCTCTTTTACGATCAAACCTCAACACACCTATCCTGACGGTAGTACTTGAACATATAATTTGCCAAACCTGACTGAAATGTATGATAAGCGTAGAGCAATGACTTTATCCCTAACCCAGGACTCCATTAAAATTGTAGAATATTATCTCTCAATACCAACACCATTCAAATAAATAATCAATACATCATGAAACCAAAGATTCCTTTAGCCTAGTTGGTATCACTTTTCAGAAAGATCTTCGTTGGTGTGATCACATCACCTCAATTGCCACAGCAACCACGAAGAAATTGAGTTTCCTTTTACGAGCTCGAAAATTCTTTTAGTCTGCCAACTTGTATGTCATTTACACTTCGCAAATCATACCCAGCTTTGAGTAATTCTGAAGGCTTGGTCATCCTTGGCTCCTATCATCCTTGACTCTGTCCAAAAGAAGATCTATTTACCTGATTGATAATCAAAACATCACAAGAAAGCTTCCATCATTAGAGCATTATTGGATTGTGGGTAATGTGTCACTGTTTTTCAAATGCTACCACAGATTGTAGTCTGATGAATTGTCATCTATTATGCCTTCCTTAGTCACTACTGCCAGGGAAACACTAGCATCGACCAACCCCCTCCAACTACAAAGACCAAGAACCTCCCACTTTGTTCTCTTCTTTAGTTCTAAAGTGCCCCGATTATGAAATATATTACCTAATCTGCAAGTCTTTAAAACCCGCATCAATAAACTTTCCCTCTCTTGTAGTAAATCATCCATTATTCACAATAAGACCTGTTTCTAAATTAAACAGTAAGCAGACGCTTTCGATCTCAGTCAAAGTTTATAATAAAAAAACACGTGTTTCGCGCGGTCGGGGATCATCAGACCGTTAAAATTAAACAACACGTCATACATACAACGTTAAAACAGTAAACAAACAATCACATTATAAAGTTCGACAGTATCCGTCAAACTAAATAATAAAAGTCAAACGGTTTTAAGAAATATAATTTGAACATAATGTTGATTGAAGAGAAACCTAAAAATACAATTCAATGACATGTAGGGTTAGGGTTATTTCCTCCTAAAAATACCAAACAGAACCTAAGAAAGTCCGACAAACAACTATAAAGTGATGTCTAAAACAAACAAAAAATAGGTCTCTGCCATAAAGCCGATTACTAAGAAGAAACGACCAACCAGACCAACAACCAATTATTATCAGTTAGTGACTAAAGAGATTCTCGCCTTGAACCTCTTATCGAATGCTCTGGAGAAGGAACGACTGGATTCATTTCGAAATAATGCCGGCAAACCGGAATGGGTAGCAACCCTATCCCTGTGGAAACCTCAAAATAATAATACTTTCCATTTATCACTAATGGTATTTTTATTTTAGTTTTTATGTTAGAAAGTAATTGTCATATATTTTGGAACCTTTATTTTAAGAGACTTCAGACATTCTTACTTACGAAAGTTGAAGTTGCCAGAATTTGTCATCGGATACACCAACTAAACAGTGAAAAGTGTCAAAAAATACCATCTTGTGTTTTATAAATGGAACAGGTATCCTTTATATTATAAGTTCAATAAATAATTCCTAACCTGGATAGGGTTTCATATATCTTGAAAATTCTCTAGAAATTAAAAAAACACTTGAATCACTGATTTGGAAAAGGGAACATGTCGCACAATAGTAATTTTACAGGAGAAACAAAAAACTAAATTGAAGAAGCCATGTTAAATTTTAAATAATTTAATTTTGGTAATCTTTTAGAACTTTGTGTTACTGATATTTTTTTATGTTTACAACGGGGAATCATCACTGCTTCAATTTTTATTTTATCTTTAGGTTTTGTTGCCTTTTCCAAATAAATGGTATAAAAATACTCTAAAGTGGTTTAGAATCTATGTATTATAATATGGAGAACAAACAGATACCAAAATAAACACTTATTCATAAAATATAACATTAAACAACAACATAAAACTAGCATTAAAACTCTTCTTCATGACGTTCCGCTGCATCTGTTACTGGCCACTGCATCACTTCGTTGTAAAAGTTCATTTTATCATCTGGTATGTACTGTAGAAGACTCCTGACGTTGTCCATTTTCTTGCTATTAATAGGTAACTTATCAGCATAGGCTCTATGAGTTAATGCTGTAGGTAACTGTGGATGAAGGTGTCCGGGTTTTGCAAGAAAAAACTTTTCAGTAGCAATATCGCTGTCAATATATGGTCGTAACAGAAGAACTCCAGGATCGGAAGAATGGTATTCAAAGTGGAAATACTCGGATATTTTTAGCGATACTTTATTTTCCTTTGGTACATTTTTAGAATGGCTTCGTTGCGATAGGACGGTCTTTTTATAAAAATTCGGCCACCATTTTTTAAAGTCAGTAATGTCTTCAGTTTTGACCGTGACGACTGTAAATTTATTATTTTTTGAAGATTCCAGTATTAGCTGTACATACTCATCATGCGTATAAATTCTGTCTTGTCTTCGAATTTTTCTTTTAACAATACCAAAGTCGCGATCACAATCATTAAAAGAGTGTCCTCGTATAGGAAAAATATGATAAATGTTTGTGAAACGACCAGAAGCTGCTAACGCCATAAGGAAACGGACAACTGTATGGTTCCGATTTTGTCCCGGGCACCCGTCAGAGAATATATACAGCTGTTTAACAGTTGGAGGTATATAATGTTCTATGTAGTGTGTTAAAAAAGAGCATACCTCATTTGGACCTTTATTAGCTTGTCCTTCTTGGTAGGAATAAAATACAGCTTTTTCAGTTTTTAAACTATGTACACAAAATTCGTAGATCCAAAGCTGTCGTAAGTAAAACACTTCTTGCACTGGTATGTGTGGAAGAGGCAGGTTTTGCATATAATCAATAGTTATCCCTAAAATAGTATCATCCTCGGAGCATATTTTTTTTATTTCGTCAACTTTCTTACAAAACTTATTAGCTCGTCTTTTGTGTATTATTAACTCAGCAGTTGTAACTCGTTTTGCATTATCGTTTAAGTGTGGGTCTCTGAGTTTTACTTTCAGTTCCTCACACTTTGAGCACACATCTATTTGAGGTCTGCCGAACGATAAGTTGAAATTTTGTTTAAAAAAATGATTAAAAAAGTCATATTTCACTTTAGTCTCCAGTTCCGGAAACTTTTCAATAAACATTGTATGCATGCTTTTGACGTTGAGAGTAGCCGGAAGATATTTTTTGACTATATTGTTAGAATAATGTATTTCTTTTACGTCGAAACTTTCTATAAAAGCCTGTATTTTGACACAAATTTCGCCAGGTATTGCATTATGTCTAGATCCATCCGACTTACCTCTTTTTTCTCGAGGAATTTCTCCTTGGGCTTGTAATGTGCTTAAACGCCATACTCTTTTATGAGTTATTCCATGTAGTCCTATGAAAGCCTGTTTACAGACATTGGTTTTTCTTCCGTGTAAATTTATGTGATATTTAAAAGTATGTGTTTTTGGCTTTTTGGGTTCTTCTCCTCTTTTACTAATATCCTGAACATTGCGAACCCCGATCAAACTTTGAATGTAGACATCTTGTGTGGTTTTTTCCTCAAAACTATTAATATTAGCAAGAATTTCTTGCTTTTCTTGATCGGAGAATATCTCACAACATTTCATTCGGCAACTAAAAAAAAAACATTGAGACAACTTAGTATTGAGCAATACCAATTAATTTTACTTATAAAAGACATTTAACAAGTCCTTACCTGCATGGCGTACCAGTCATTCGCGCGGCGACTTCATTTCCTGCGTGGCTTTTATGAGGTAAACCTTTGATTTTTGCCTTCTTAATAACGTTTGCCTTATATAACTTTGGATTACGAACACCTTTCTTTCTTTTCGGTTTGATAACTTCTTCATTAACGCTTTCCGTACTGCTATCCGTCTCAGACATCGCGAAAGAATGTAAACAAAAACAATCATTTGCAGCCGTTGCCATACGACCAAACGATAACGACACTAGCGCCATGATTAGCTCGAGCGCCAGCGCCATGCGCATGCGGTTCGAAAAAGTAACATATCCAGGATATGTTACCTTTTCGTCCTGAACGAAAAGTCACGGGCATTACTATTAATATAAGAATAACTGGATATGTTCCGTTCTCGCGCGGATTGATGTATTTACCTTTAAAAATTGCTTTGACGTCAAAATAGTGAAATGCCTAAAATTTGGACATGTTACCTTTTCCAAATAAGTGATTCCGTAAGGAACATTGTGTTACAAATGCATGTAAATTATTGACATATCAATATTGATATAATATCAATTATTCTCTCTTTTACACATTGTTTCTTATGGTTCTGTATATGTATTTATAACGAGAAAAATAAGAACTATTGAATGAGCATATAACATACAGTCTATTTGTTTTAAATAAGAAGGATATTTCATTAAAGCGTATCCACCTAATTATTCTGGAAGTCATGTATTTTTTTTGTGAAAAAGAGTGGATACTTTATTGAATTATCCTTCTTTCTAAGTATAGACTACCTAGGTATCTACTTATAGGACCTATGTTGGATTTCCTAAAAAAAATTAAACCAACCTAGTATCTAAAGACATTATGTTTTTACTTTTGCTGTCCTAAAAAAGAATATATTTCGAATCTAAAAATGTCTGTTAAGTTTAATGTCTCTTATGTTATCGCATTTCTGTGAACAAAAATTAACCGCATATCCTAGGGCAAAATGTATTCTTCGTCTTCACAACAAAAGCCCAGACTATGTAGTATTCCTTCTAAAATGATAGATATTTAGAAACAAGTGTGGTGCTTCGTGTAAGTTATCAACGCAAATTTCTGCGATTAATTTTATGTTGCCTTTCTTACGGGGGAATTTTGCTTTCAATTACGGCAATCTTCCTTGTTAAAATTCCTGAATAATTGAAAATCGATTGAAAAGAAAAATAGTGTAAAGCTGAGATGATCTTCCAGAAGATATATGTGGTATTAGTTTAGGTGACGATAAAATAAAAACGACTACGGAATTTATATATATAAAGGCTAGTTCAGACACAGCTAGTAGTTTAGTCAAGTAGCGAGTAATTTAGTTGTGTAGCAAGTATCTACTAATCGATTACCGTTTAGACCAGTTTAGTTGAGTTTAGTGCAATCGTCAAGTAGTGGTGTCAAAATGGACATGAAAAGACGTATATTATTAATATTTTTTGTCTTTTTGTTGTAGTTTCCGGATGAAACTAAATGGAAGTTAATTGAACATAGATTTCGAAATGAATGAAACTTTCCCGGGTGTTGCGAAGCAGTGAATGGAAAACACGTCATTATCAAATCACCGATTTTTGTTTTTAAAAAGTTCACTTTTCACATTCCATAATGCCTCGTATTTTTAATATTCAATAACAAACTTAAGTCGTATATTCATTCCAGCGCGTCTCTCGACTCTCTCAGCAACTAATGCACTTAACTAAACACAGTGTTTTAATCGCAGTTTAGTAGGTAGGTGCACGTGGTGGGGAACTCTACTCGACCGTCAAAATAGAATCAGATGGATCCAGCTGACTAAACTACTACACTAAACTAAATTTTACTGTCCGCACGCATTAAATTACTAAATTACTCGCTACTCGACTAAATTACTAGCCGTGTCTGAACTAGGCTTAAGTATATATGAAGAGTATTCTTAATTATACTGCAAAAATTTATTCTTCATAAATATGTTGAACACCATGATGAAAATTTAAAAAATTGTCTTTCGATAATAATTTTAGTTTTCTTTTTATTCTGCAGCGGGAGTCGTTCATAACAATTTTAATTTTCCGGAAATTGCTGTTGTTGTTGCACTTCTGCTTGATTTTTGTGATTTTAGGTTTGTCGATTATTGTTTATCTGGTCTTATAATGTTCTATATTGGCAGTCTCCCTACAACTTTCTAAATTTATGTGTGGCCGGTTTCCTACTGATCTATCAACAGAACCAAAGTAGTTTGTTTATTTCTGATACTGAGTGTAGTGATGGGCTTTTTATCGATATGCCGATAATTATCGATAAGGCAGAGACATATTGAGTAACAGGTAGGGTAGATGATTAATATTCGATAATATCGATAGGTAGTCGATAATACCGATATGTAGCCGATAACATCGATAGTTATACAAAGGTGAGGATCTTTTTTTATTTTTATTTGTAAAGAAATGGTACAACAAATGTTTATGAAAATTAATACCTTTTTTATAACTATCGGTATTATAGGCGATAGGTAAATTCTATTATCGGCCATCCCTAACAGTGAGTTTATGTTCTTCTACTCTTGCTGATGTTAGTCCGTTAGTTTGCCCAACGTCAAACTTTTCACAGTCCTGGTATGGGAAGCTATATTCTCCGTGGTTTTCCTATTTGATTTTGCCTTTTGGCTTTGCAAGTAGGTTTTTTTTAGCTTATGTATTATTTGTATTTTATATTTTCTAGGAATTCTTCTAATTCTGTCTGTTATATGTTGGGTATTAATCATAGCTTGAACTTGCGCTTGGTGATGTTTTGGCCCGAATTGATCTTGTAATCTGTCGGTATGTATTGGTTTTCTATTCACAGCATACTCGATATATCCGTTTGCAGTTTTATGACCGACATCTAAAAATGAGAGTTTGTTGTTTTCCTTTAATTCTAAAGTAAATTTGATTCTGGGATGGATTGAATTTACACGATCATTCGCATAACGAATCCATAGTACTGGGATAAACGATTCACGTCTTTTTCAAGAACGATGTCTCGTATAATTTAAGTCAAAAGCTCTGACTGATGAATCAGCTTATTCGAAAGCCCGTTACTTTTCCTGCAATATATTTTTCCAACAGGGAATTAATAGCACTAACAATAGTTCTGATGTGCGGCCCTCGTTTGTGTATTTTTGGTGAACTGTATATTTTAGAAGATCTGCCCTACTTTTCCCGTGATATAATTTTTTGTTGTACTTCTGTGTTTATTGATAAATTTTTAATTTTATTTTTAGTGGTTTTTTTCTAGGTACGATGTTTGATCTCTTGGATCAGACTTATCTTGTAGCATATCCTGTATTTTTTATATTTTAGTCTTGGGTATTCCTAATATCTAGTAACTACGGTTGTTTTTCCTTTTTCTGCTGGAAGAATTGTGCTATCCTTATTTTTCCCAAGATTTGTTAAACCGCTCTGTTTAGTGGCATTTAAGTTTTGTTTCAGTAATTTGCTTGATTTTAAAATTTCGGATTTTCTCTAATTTCGTTCCTAATTCGACAGATTCCACTCTATTTCTTCTTAGATATTTCCTTAGGGGTCATTGCAAAATTAAACTCTTATTCACTACGGATTTATCACTTTCTGATTATAGCACGTTGTATTGTGCATCACTTTATCGACGTCTAATGATGAGATTACTTTTTTAGGCGACTGTTTAGTTTATCAGTCTCAACGCTCTTGTCTCTCTACTACTTATTTGATTGTGTGTCAACAAGTCAAAGTTTTTAAGCAGTTCCAAAATAAAAGATTAATGATGTTACTTAATTTAAGGCTTAACTTTTCTGTCTCGGCTAGTTTTTTTTTTGGTTGATCCGTTCAGTACTGTTGTTCTAAAAAAGAAACAACAGACAGAATTTGAAGAATTCTTAGAAGACACAAACAAACATAGTTAAACTACTTGGAGAACCAAAAGACAAAATCACATTGGAAAACCATGGAGTATATCGCATTCCATGCCAGAACTGTGAAATACTGTACTATGGGCAAACTAACAGGCGAATATCACCAAGAATAGAAGAGCGTAAACTCAGTATCAGAGATAAATAAACTTTCTCAGCCCTATTCCTAAATCATTAGGGTGTAGGGAGATTGTCAATATAGAACATTATAATGTGAAAAGCCATAGAAATTGAAAAATAAGGGTGATTTAAATAAAACGAACGAATCATTGAAACTACCAACTGTATGGAAGACACTAATCCACAAACCTAAAATCACAAAACATTAACATCCAGAAAATATTGCTTTCGATTGTGTCACCGGGGGTATCCTGTGTATCCTGCTATGGATATATATATATATATATATATATATATATATATATATATATATATATATATATATATATATATATATATATATATATATATATATATATATATATATATATATATATATATCCTGCTATGAATATATATATATATATATATATATATATATATATATATATATATCTCCCCAGTAGAAAATATATAACGCTGTAAAAACTAGTATATAACAGAAAATGGATTCTTTGGGATGACCGCTAAAACAATGGAATTTGGCTTACCATTGGCACGTGTTTCTGACTTAAGGTCTTCATCAGTACAGTCAACTAATTGAACAACTAGCGCCAAAATGAATAAACAAAAGAAACGCTAGTTGTACTCGTTTTTCAACTAGTTTGCTGTACTGATGAAGACCTTAAGTCAGAAATACGTGTCTATGGTTAGCCAAATTCCATTGCTATATATCCATAGATTATATTGCTTTTTTTATTTTTCGGTGTTACAGTCTTAAGTTTACTGAAATTTCTCGACGACAAATTATGACCTTTGTGGCATACCTTGTTTTTATGTTTTTCAAAAAGTTTTTGGAATTGTTGCGGCTGTGGTAGAGTTATCGAGCGTTTATTTATAATATTTAAAATTATTTATTTATTTTATTTATCTATTTGAGACATAGCGGGCAACCCTATTACATTACCGAAATTAAGTAAAAACAAAGGCAAACTGTAGGCTTCTTGGTAAATTATAATTTACAATGTTACCAAATATATTTTTTAGTATAAACTTATTTAAATATCTTATCTCACAATTTCGCGGCCACTCGAACGACAGCAAACTGTAACAACGATGGTATCTTCTTCTTGAATATATTTATTTTAACTAGCGGGTGGTTTATTTAAATAAAAGATTTGGTTTTTAAAAACAACTTAAATATCTATTAACAAAAATAAGGATGTGAATTACTGTACAAAAATAATACTTAAAACTAATAACAAAAAAAAGTATTTAAATCTAGAAAATGAGGGAATTTACTTAAAATTCGCAAACTTAGTGCAAAAGAAAAGAAAACAAACAAAAATCTTTTAATAAACTATAAATTTAACTCTTGAAAATAAGTTACTCCCCAAATAAATCATAGAATGAAAATATACTATCTTTGATTATCCCTCAACTTTAATTCCCCATTGTATACGTAAAGCCCCATAATCCACAAAAGAAGAATTTAAAATCAACTTTCAGGAACAGAACTCTGACACAGACTGAATCTTGTTTTAAAAAACAGAAAAAAGGTCGACACCTAAATTGACAAGAACTGCCTCTCGTCGGCTGAAATGCATTGCGTCGTCATAGACGCACCCTGAACCCTTTATTAATAAATACTTCATAGGTGTCGCCTAGAGTTCTACTTTATGTATGTAATTGAAAAAATAATTACATTTCCGTCTAAATAGGATAATAGTACCTTCTCTATAAATGTCTAAAACCAAAACTTATCAGCGTTCTGGCTCAAAAAGACAATGGCGAAAAAAGAAAAACAAAGAAAAACCTCTCAACCAATCTTTTCCTAAGGAAAAAATACTTTCCAAAAAAAACATGGAATTTTTGAAACGCCTTTTATTATAAAATATTTTATTTAATTTTTAACGTAGTAAGTTGACAATTTATTATAATTGAATCGAACCAAATAAAATGTTTCAATTATTATTAGCTTTAACTTAAATGAAAGCTTTCTACGCCGCAGGTCCATAAGGGACCATGAACTCTCGAAGGGAAGACATAGACGATAACTACTTGAGAAGGTTTATATTTAAATAAAACTGTCTATACGGTCTAGAAGATAGTGTTTGAGATAAATAATATTTATTATTTTGTTTAGATTTTAAAAAATCTCAAAACTAATATTAGATAGCCTTACTTTAGCGACTTCTTTGAAATACTCATATTTAGCATTTGTAATGAGAAAAAAATAAGTTAAGAATTTATATACTCTGTTCTATTGTTATAATCCATTACGTTACACGACAAACCATCTATAAAAGGCAATGAGAGAAAATGTTTTGTTTGATCGTTTGTTTTTCATTTTGTTGTTTATTTGCATTGTAGAGTTTGTGAATTCTGCTTTTAAGAATGTTATTAATCAATTTTACGGGATAGTTGTTCAGTTTTAGAGCATTTTTAGCTTTTTGAATTGCTGTTGTTCTGAATTCAGAATCGGATAGTTCGATGGCCCGATCTGCTAGACTTATAATGACCGTTTTTTTTTTGGGCCATAGGGTGAGTTGACTCAAAATTTAAATTCCCCGAAAGACCACGTTTTTTTTTTTGTAAACCATTCGGTCTTTATTTTTTCTTCTATATGATAAAGTGTTACGTCAAGAAAATTTATTTTATTTTCGTTTTTAATCTCAATAGTGAATTGTATCTTTTCAAGGTACTTATTGAATTTTTCAAGAATGTTACTAACTGAAAGTTATGGGAAGGTCATAATATAATCGTCCACGTATCTGTAAAAAAAAAGGGGATGTTAAAATCTAGATTACCTAAAACGTTTTCTTCCAGATCTTCCATAACCAATTAAGCAACCACGCTAAAAATTGACGCATAGCGCATCCTTCTATTTGCTTGTATATTTCACTTTCATAGGTAAAATATGTACTTCCGTAATCACTAAAAAGCTTTAAGAGTTCGACCAGATCTAATTGTGACATTTAGAAATATTATTTGTTCAATTGTTAAAAATGTCATCTTAAACCTACAACTGTCAAGTTAAAACTGGTCTAAATTAAACCTCCTTAGTGAATACGGCTGGTAGAGTTTAAAGTTAATTCGACTGCTTTTATGATACATATACATAAATATATACATATATATAATACATATATATATCTATACAGTTGCTTTTCCTTTATCTGCTTAATTGTGATTATCCTTATTTTTGCTAAGGTTTGTTAAGCTCCTCTGTTTAGTGGCATTTGGGTTTTGTTCCAGTAGTTTCGTTCCTTCACAGGAGGCAAGGGCAGCTTCTACTCCAGTTACTATTTCTTCTTTAGAAATTTATTGCAAAATTAAAACCCTTATTCAGTATGGATTTTTCATATATATATATATATATATATATATATATATATATATATATATATATATATATATATATATATATATATATATATATATATATATATATATATATATATATATATAATATATACATATATATATATATATATATATATATATATATATATATATATATATATACGTTTGCTTTTCCTTTATCTGCTGGAAGAATTGTGATTATCCTTGTTTTTGCTAAGGTTTGTTAAACTCCTAAGTTTAGTGGCATTGGGGTTTTGTTCCAGTAGTTTCGTTCCTTCACAGGAGGCAAGGACAGCTTCTACTCCAGTTACTATTTCTTGTTTATAGATTTATTGCGAAATTAAAACCCTTATTCAGTACGGATTTTTTACTTTCTGAGAGATTAGCACGAAAGCCATAGGAATTGAAAAATATGGTGATTTAAATAAAAGGGACGAATTATTATGTAATCATATTTTACATTCGAGAGTTCGGTACAACTGAGAAAATTAAGTTGCAAATAATACTGTAGATAGCGCCCGCCCCCTATCAGCTACAACAAAAAATATCATAATATTTTTCCTAGCCCTAAAAAAACCCGTATATTAAATTTCATGACTGTATTTGAGGAAATATTAAAAGAAATTGAAATTAAATAAGAAGGCTGTATCTTCCATATTATCAACTTTCTGTTTGGAACAATCAGCTAAATCATAATATTTTGATGTCAGGAATATCCTCTTGCTCCATGTCCCGTTATTTATGGACCACCCTGTACATATATTATGTTCTTTGGCACGTCCTAGGGTCTATCCGTTAGCCTCTGGTGACCTCCAATTTCTGCAAATGTTTCGTCAGTAAGCTTTTTTAATTTTTTCATAATTTTTTGTCGTTTCGGCAGATATCGCATGCTTTCTTCAGTTAAAAAATGGAGAAAATAGAATAAGACATCTCTGAACAAAAATTTAATAAAAAATACAGACATTCTAAAATGTATACACTTATAGACACACGACAGTCCAAGATGGTATATATCAAAATACTGCTCTGCTTAATTCTTTAATACTTATATTCTTAAATATACATTTTTTTTCTTGAAAAGAGATAATTTTAAGTAAATCAGTTATATTAAACTCGAACATATTTTAACATATTTATATCTTTCTTATTGTTTATTATATTTGTATGTTTTTTATTTCAGTTAATTCATAGATATCCCTTTATACTTTTATCGTAAAGGGGAAGTATTGTAATCGTGTAGAAATGGCCTTCTGAATTTTTTTCAGATATAAGATTTCAGGGACTCTAGATCCCGAAAAACCATTCCGTTGGTCTGTCTATCCGTCTAACCGTTCGCGTCATAACAAAAAAACTACTTATCCAATGGCTTTCAAATTGTTACATAATCAGATGTGACAAAGATGAATGAGTAACATTTTGGTCAAAATCCAATATTGTAGAACAAAATGGCGGCCTAATAACAAAGTGTAAAAAATACGTAGATAAGTTTTTTTCATACACCTTTTAAAACTTTAATATTATTGAAATCAAATTTATAGTTCTGTTGCTTTTTATATTTGGGGAATTTTATTTTTCTTGTTATTTATGGAATTGTGTTTGGAGGTACTACTGGTGTTTTTTATTTTTGAATTAATAAAAATGTGTTTTGCCTGTAGCAATGGATATATTATATTTTTGAAATAAGCTTGTATATATGATAAAGTTAGTTGTTTGTTATTGGGGACTTATAAATAATAAAATAATTATAAATGTTTGCCTACTTATAACTAAATCAATAAAGGATTTTTACTTCTTTATACTCGAAAACGGTTCCGATTTTAATGATTTTTTAAACATTTTAGTGAGGGCATAAGTGTTAGACAGAAATTATACATAAATATTATACATTTTCGTTGTTGTTATGGGTAACTGGCGTTTCGGCGATATGCTATTTTTTGTAAAGCCGTCGATGCCGTATGCAGAGTTTTCATAGCCAACATTCTTTTCGAGATACAGGTTAAAACTGAAAATGTTATATTTCTGAACCTCCTTCGTATCTCGAATATCTTTTAACTTACTTTAAAATGAAGAAAAATTCGCTCTTTTACAGTTTTTTACGTAGAATCCAGTAGCGTAGTCCGAGTTTAAGTTTTGTTTTTTTTATTGGATGCATTATATTTTTATTTCCTATTATTCAGCTAAAATTTGTTTTTCGAAAATGTATCATAGACTATCATTTTCAAGGCTGGGGCCGCATACACATAAATAATAAAAGTAAATTGTCTATGTAATCATATCAAATAAATTGCTTCTAAAAAGACGTTGGACTACATTAAATTTTAACATTTTAAATTTTTATATAGCAAATGGTACAAAACCAAACGTTTTCTAATCAAACTCTAAAATATAACATGACGATTTGCTTTTCGCAATCTAACAAAAATGTAAATGGGGCAAAAAGACTATATGTTAAAGGTGAGTGAAGCGTTTTTGGTTTCTAAAATATATTTTCATAAATCTGATATTTCTAAATGCAGAAGGAAAACTACATTTCTCATATTAAAAAAACTACTTAATTTTGAATCCATTGCTAAGCCTTAAAGCAAAATTGTAACAAATAATAAAGAAAAGGAAGAAGCCGTTGGTAATATTTTGGCGTCCATTGATTTAGAACTTTGCAGTTTCTGCAGAAAAGTTAAACAAAATATGGTAATTTCAAAGAGCTGGGTGCAAACAATTTTAAGGAAGCAACATTATAAAGTATGTAATTTCAGATTGGTGTAAAATTTACAGCTTTCTACAAAAAAAAATATATATTTCTGAAAAAATTAAAATGATTGGGCGATTTAAAAAAATATAGACAATAAAAAGATTTTTTTGAACTGAATAATATGAAATAGAAATATACAGACGATCTCATAAAACAAAACAGTTTGGGTTATATTTAAAATGTGACAGCTCTTATTCAAAGTTAGACTACGTCAACGAGGATTCTAAGTAAAAACTACATAAGAGCGAGTTTTTACCTTTCAAGTTAAACCATATTTTAGAAACTAAGGATGTTCGAGGATATAGTAATACTGTGTTCCCACCAAAAATTTTCTGATTTTAAATAATATATATAAGAATTTTTATATATTATTTAATTAGGATTTTTTTAAAAATCATCAGAATCGGAACGGTTCTTGAGGATTAAGAACGGTTTTACTCAATCATTGACTTTACTGTTACAGATATTAGTACAGTCAATATGCCGGAGTAAAAGTGGGTAGATTAAAAAAATAGTGGTTAGACTAATCTTTATGCTTTTACCATCATCTTCCAAAAACTAGTGAACCGGCTTATCTCGTTTCCGAGTTTGAAATTTGAAACAGGTTTGCTTTGAGCTAAACTTCTTAATTTGTTTCGATAAAGTTAGAGGGCGTCAACTTAAAAAAAAAAAATCAGTCTTTCCACACACAAATCTCCAAAACTTGATTTAAAAAAGTTGTACTACTTTTAGATCACGAAAAAAATATATTAAATCATGTAAACTGGTTATAAGTTTTTTCAAATACTCTCTGAGTTACAGCTGCTAAAAGTTCGGCACGCATAAGAAAATTGGTAACATATTTGATGTTTACATGGGATTTTTCGTGGTCTATGTTTCGAAATTACTGACAACAAAGTGTAAACCAGTTTCGCTATAGTCCGGTTATTTATTTATATTTTTACCATTAAAAAACTGAGTTTTTTGAATCATTGCCGATCTCTATTTGGAAATTACCTACAGAAAGTCCGGCCTAAAACAAAACTTGTTGACATTTCAATATGAAAGTGTTTTTCTTTTATTTCTGCATATTCATAATTTTTTTCAGGAAAATGGGGCCGCTTATTCTTGCGGAGGGCTGGAAGTTGGACAACTAATCCTATCCGTCGATGGTACCAGGGTAGAAGGTCTACAACACCAGGATGTTGCCAGATTAATAGCGGAGTCCTTCGCACGAAGGGATCGTACTGATATAGAATTTACGGTAAATGAGGCAATAGAATAATACCACTATATTTAATTAACATGCAAAATATTATATTATTTCTTAGCTTTAGTAATTTAAGAAATTGTTTCACTTTGACACGGACTTATCCCCACGACCATAATATGATAACTTCTATTCTGTAAATATCTAATTGCTATACTATTTTGTTTTATTATTGTTATGTGACCCTCTTAATGTAAAAATTATACTTTAGGGTTGAAAACTCTGACAGACATTGCACGAGCAGTTAAGAAAGCACCTAAACCTTTTTTTCAAAAATCTGCTTTAAAAATTCGTCTATTTTTTTCGATACTTTTACAGGTCATCGAGGCGAAAAAGAGCAACATGGAACCTAAGCCCACTGCGCTCATCTTCTTGGAAGCATAACATTTGCTACGCCTCCCCCCTAGCGACCCTCCGGGGCCCATCGTCACCGAAGATACTGAACCGGAAAATGAGGACTGACGGTCCCAACCGATGACTACCGAGGAAGTGCCGAAGAGCACTTGCAACTGGTGCTTGTGCCAATAGCCAACAGCTCTTAAATAATTGTAGAAGGTACTGCAATAGCCGATGAATCACGAATCAAATTTGATTGGTTTTAAATTTTGATTAACGGATGATGTTTAAAACAATGTAGAAGCAACTTTAGAGTCGAAATATTTTTAGGTATTTGACTGCCTGATTATCACGAACAGAGAAAAAGGAAATATAAAACGCTAACTATTTGTTATTAGTTACCATTTTAATTAAAAGAAGCATTCAAGAAATCCTGGTTGTTGGATTTAAACCTTGTCAAATTGGAATTACTTTCACTGCACAAGATCAAGTTACTGAAAGGGCATCGATGAGGAGAGTTCAGGTATTTAGACCCTACATGTGCCCACCGACGCGTGTCTCACTGTGATGTTTGATTTCCACGCATGATGTAGCACGTAGCCCGCGTCCCTATTGAAATTTTCAGGGTGCTTGATAACTTCAATAGATGCTCTAATTTTTTGTTTATAATAACCCAAGACTTATGGAAGAACCTTGGTATCTTTTACATAAATCATGTGTCCTGTTGAATGCTGATGTTCAGTGATAGCGGATTGAATATTTTGTTTCTTACTTGTACATCTTTCACATTCAAGTCTAGTAGACACCGACCGTCCAGTTTCACCTACATACACTTTACCCGGAGCAAGGAATTTTATCAACTCCTGATTGGAAAGGAATTACATCTTTTGGTGTCTTTAAGCACTGCCAATTTTTTTGTGTGTACGTGTACTAAAGACATGCGAAAGTTGAATCTCCACAGAATTCTTGCATTTCTTTCTGTGATACCTTGAATAAAATATAAAACTTCACTACTTGATGATTGAGTCTCAAATACTGGTTTAGGTCTGGGATTATTATAATACCTAATTGCACGCCTAATATCTTTAGTGCAATATCCGTTTGAATTTAAAACTTCTATTTCATTCGGAATTGAATGTATATCATATATTGACAAAGCCCTAAAGATAATGAATTGATGACGGATTATTTTTGAGACGGATGACGGTGAGAACTAAAATTTATATATCTATTCGTATGTGTCGGTTTCCTGTAAACAGTACGATCTAGGGTATCGTTCTTCTTCTTTTTTACTAACATATTAAGGAAGGGAAGGACACCAGCTGACTCAAGTTCTATAATGAATTTTATATTAGAATGTTGGTTTAGATGATCTAAAAATATAGTTAAATTTTCTTCTCCATGAGGCCATATTACAAAAGTATCATCTTAGAGCAGCAGATCTTAAAGCATTTTCCTCGAAAGCCTCCATAAAGATGTTTGCTACCACAAGAGATAGCGGAAATCCCGCGGCGGAAATCCCGCGGCGGCAACAGAGGTTTGCTCATAAAAAAATCCCATGAAAAATGAAATATGTCGACGTTAAGCATTCTCTTATCAATTCAATTAAGATTGGATTAAGATTTGTATGTTGAATTATTTCAGAAATTATAGAAATTGAATGGTCAATAGGGACATTTGTATACAGGGATTCAACATCAAAACTAAGTAAAATATCACCGGGATCCAAGTAAAATGATGAAGCTTAAGAAGGATACACGAATTAGATCGCCCTGTGAAGGAGTTTAAGATATTATCTAAATATTTAGCTATTTAGTAATTGGCACTAACGTTATTTAGCCAATATCTTAAACTCTTTCACAAGACGATTTAATTGTTATATCAAAAACTCTAAACATTTTGTAGAAAAGCTTAAAGATTTTGCTTTAGATCCTGGTGATATTTTAGTCAGTTTTGATGTTGAACCCCTGTATACAAATGTGCCTATTGGCGATTCAATTTAGACAATTTCTGATATATGAAGCTTAATTCAATCCTAATTGAATTAATAAGAGAATGCTTAACGTCCACATATTTCATTTTTCAAGGTAACTTTTATGAGCAAACCTCTGGTGCCGCCATGGGATTTCCGCTATCTCCTGTCGTGGCGATTATCTTTATGGAGGCTTTCAAGGAAATTACTATAATATCTGCTCCTTTACAACCTAAATGTTGGTTTAGATATGTAGATGATACTTTTGTAATATGACCTTAAAAATATAACTATATTTTTAGATCATCTAAACCAACAATATTCCTTGATGTGTGGGTACAAAAGAAAGGGAATGGCACCCTAGGTCATAGTGTTTACAGGAAACCGACACATACGAATAGATATTTAAATTTTAGTTCTCACAATCATCCATCTCAAAAACAATCCGTCATCAATTCATTAGTCTTTAGGGCTTTGTCAATATGTGTTACAAATTTAATTCCGGATGAAACAAAAAAACTGACTGAAGCTTTAAGATCAAACAAATATGGCACTGAAGATATTAAAGGTTCAATTAGGTATTATAATAATCCCAGACTTAAACCAATATTGGATACTCAATCATCAAGTGGTGCAGTTTTACCTTTTATTCAGAGTACGACAGATAAAATTGCAAGAATTCTGTAAAGATCCAGTACTTGCACAATCTTTGTTACACACAAAAAGATTGAGCAATACTTAAGGACACCAAAAGACGTTAGTTCCTTTGCAATCAGAAGGAGTTTATAAAATCCCTTGTTCCTGCGGCAAAATGTATACAAGTATATAAGTGAAACTGGGCGATCTGTCTCTACTAAACTTAAAGAACATGAAAGATGTAAGAGTGAGATACAAATTGTTCAGTCCTCTGTCGATGAACAATGGCACTCAAAGGACACATTATTAATGTAAAAGATACCAAGGTGCTTGCACTTGAGGGACGCGGGCTATCTGCTACATCATGAGTGGAAATCAATCATCACAGTGAGTCACGCGTCGGTGGGCACAGGTCGGGTATAAATACCTGAGCTCTGCTAATCAGAGGTCATTCAGTTTTTTGATCTTATGCAGTGAAGATCCCTCATGCAATCGCAGGCGAAACCAAAAAAAAACAAATTGGAAAGTAATTCCAGTTTGACACGGTTTAAACCCACAAGGCATAATTTCTTAATTGACTGCAGCCTTAAGCTTTCGTGGTCTGAAAGAAGCATTCATTAAGTAATAGTAATTTAAAAGTATCGCAATTTATATCTGATATCATTAATCATTCATGCATATAATTTATTTCACACATTTTTTTATCTAATCGGGGAAATTTTCTTGTCATGTCTGAAATAAGTTTGATTTTTTTTTCTTATCGCTTTATTTTCTCTTAGTTATTAACCCACTTAAAGGAAATTTTAGTACTAAAGTTGTAACAGGTCAAAGTAATTAATCTTGAGCAGTTAAAAAGTGACTCAAAGGTCTTATTATTTATAACTGAAAACTCAAAATATTAGCTCAAATAATCAACTGAAGTTAAAAAACATCATCGGTTAACTAATAAAAAACAAATATTATTGTCGGCACTTGCTCAGTAGGCAAGTAGGTTTATAAAGAACTGAAATCTACAACTACTACATATCATTCTTAATAAAAGCAATTTCTGTACTTTTCATGCGACGCAACCCAACGCCAAAATAAATTGTTTTTTTATAATCTGTCGCTAGAAAGGTTCAAATATTGCTCTAGTTGTGGTAGGAAAAAGTATTGCTTATACATTTGCAAAAGTAGAATAATTAGTATGGTATCAATCAGTTGCGCTTCAGCTACTTGTCAAATATTACTAGTCAATTAAAAATGTCATATTCGATTCAGAATAATTTAATTTAAAATTTGTTGTCTGCAGATTTCATTCGAACCTTAAAAACCTCGTATTCCTCACTTTGATATTCCGTCTAGTACAAACGTACTCATATTTTGGCATACAATAAAATTATGAACTAGATTTTCTTTCTTTTCTCCCCAACTATGAAGAAATGTTAATAATGAGATACAGATAAGATATCCTATATAATTATTAATTTATTATAATTTGTAAAAGTTTTTGTTTTTTGATTAGTCTTAATATTTTAAAAACTTCGTAAGGAATTTTTCGCAAGATGGTGAAAGGTTCCCGCGTACAGCTTATGGATTTCTGGCGAATCGTCAAATTACATGAAAAAAAAATATATTATAGATTTCTACCCCTTGACTAAAAGTATTTATGAGTAGAACTCAATCCTGTGACTAGTATCAGAGATTTTTTTCATATCCCATATAAAATACATCGGGAAAACAACATGACACCAAATTACTTTTTTGATATTTAACGTATAATACTTCCTAAAATAATTTTTTTCTTATTTTAGGAAGTATTATACTTTAATATGTAAAAAAATAAATTTACATTTCTTGGTTTCCCTGTGTATTTTATAATGGGATTCAACACCCTGCTGCTGCTGCTGCTGCTGAAACTAGTCAAAGGACTGAGACTGAAGACTTGCAATAAGGAGGTCGAGATCTATAAAACACTAAAATTTCATGAAATTTGACGGTAGACCAAAAATCCATGTTAAGAGACCTAGTACCTCAGGACCCTTTTGGGTTTTTTTTTTAATACTTCGGATGCAAAAAAAATACATTTTTTACCCCTTATATTAGCGCATTTTGCCACTATAGTATTCGTATTTTTCATTATGAGCCCATAACCTAAGTTCTTTTGAATTGGAAACACATATTCATTTTTTAGTTCTTTTACCACATCCGAATTGGTCATTATTGAACAGGGGATCTTGCCGGACATATCATTCGTTAATCTTATTTTTCCTATGAAAAACTTTAACGATTTGTCGCTTATGTGATGCGCATTCTCATATAGGTACTAGAACCTGGAAAGCAAACAATATCGTTCCATAAACATTCGTGAAGATATTCACACCTTTTACAGTATAATTAATTAAGATATGTAACATTGTCATGCGATATCCCCACTCTGTTCCGACGCCACCTTCGATTGTCACTCTTATCCTCATATTCCCTACCACAAACATGCACTTATCCATTTGGCCATTCCTGAGTCAGCAAGCTCTGCTGTCCAGTTTCTTCTAGCAAATCTATGAATTTGCTTTAATAGACTTCAAGCAACTCTTCTTCTAGCATGAAGGTTTCTCTGGAGTAATATTCCTATGGCCGAAGATGGCGCTATGCTTTAATTTGCTTAAAAGACTGACTACCTATGTTTCAAAACGCTTCATAATCTTGTATTTTGGCAAACTAATAGCATGTTTATCTTAAAATATTTTAAATATCGATTTCAGATAATCAAAAGAGTTTTTCGAAATGAATTATTAATATCATTGTTAAAACATTCCAAGCTTGCGTTTCGTTTATAAAGAACTTACTTGCCGAACTCGTTGTCTTTATTGCGCATGTATTCACGTTTCGACTAGTACAGTACCTCTAGTCGTTACTAAGTGCAAACTAAAGCTAGTCTTGTCACTACGTTTTTATACACTAGATCACTGACGGTTTGTTAATAAGAGCTACAACACTGGTTACAAATTTCAAACAATAATATTTTTTAATCCAGTATTAACTGTTATTTGAATAGGTCGTTCACCTCATCAAAGCGCATTTCGCATTCTGTGACACTGCTTAATATGTTATCCGCGTTAACTCGTATATTTGTGTTAACGTTTTCGCCGCGGCCTATATAAAAGTAGCTCGCAGCAAACACATGTGATAGGCCCTGTGACCTTAAAGCAACCAATAAGGGACAAGATGTATATCAAATAACGAGCTGCAAAGAAATTTACTGACAGTATTTCGTGATAATCCGCTATGAAACATTGCTTGGTTTGTGCTAATATTTCTAATTATTTTTAAGTGTATTTTTACATCGCCACGTCATAGATGCATAAAAAGATAAAGATTTTGTTGATATATATAGAAACTTTTCGCGAATTAGTATTGAGGAAAAACTTGACATGGACATCCTACACCTGAGTTATAAGTCGAATCCTCTTCCTAAAATTAGGGTAAAATGTAATGCGCAAATTTAATGTAAACATTTATTCAAAATACCATTTGGTTTGTGGCTAAAATATGAAATAAGAAATTGTTTATTTTGTTTTCCTTGCCTACTTTTTGGGGATAATTCAAATTGGACGAGTAGTTGTGTCAGTGATTTAGTACATTTAAGTCAAAAAGCTACGCTTCATGAAAATAAGAAAACAAGTAACCAAATGATGTTTACTTTATTGGGAAATACTTACATACTACATCCAGGAGATGTTTGTTAGTTGAAACTTATTCGGTCCATTCCTGATTTGAATTTTATAAAAGGGTGATTGACAAATTTGCCGCAAAGAAAAATAGGCGCACTGATCTGGTCTTTAAAAGAAATTAAAAAATTATTATTTTATTACGAATTTTATTATGTGGAAAGCAGACATTCATGAACAGTGTTTTTTTTTAAATTTTATGTTGACTTCACGAAGATATTGAGTATTTCAATACTCGGCTTACTGAAAATGTCGTTCTATTCAGTTCTCTTTTAATTTTTTTTTTTTTCATTGCTGTTGTTTATGTATGATTTTGACCTCAGATCACTACTTTTAGGGTTTTTAGACCAAACATTCTCAGCAATACCCAACCATGATGTCTCCTCTCTGCGTGTGTTTTCGGTATTTACAAATTCTTATATATCATTATTTTAAGTATATAAATTTCATCACACTTTGAAGGTATTTGACAAAAACAGT
Organism: Kuschelorhynchus macadamiae; assembly: GCA_030620095.1. Lineage (NCBI taxonomy): Eukaryota > Metazoa > Arthropoda > Insecta > Coleoptera > Curculionidae > Kuschelorhynchus > Kuschelorhynchus macadamiae. Next base: position 703,112 of record JAUTXW010000011.1, on the reverse strand, counting down.
TCTTTTAATCTTTACCTAATTTTATTTAGTTTAGTTTTGGTTTGAAGGCTGTTTCGACTTCTCCTGTTTTACCAAATCTTATCTTGCCTTCTCATCTTTTCTGAAATTCTTCACATACAGAATTGTTACATAAGCATTCGTTGACTCGTCTTCACTTGAACGTACATCGTTCTTCTCTTGACATTTTGATATTGTTTTAAGAATCAACTTTTCGAAAACAGCTATTCTGCAATGAGATACGTCTTAATATTGCTGGATTTCCGCTCTAAGTAAGCTTATCGGAGCATATCGCCAATGTCCGATTATAAAGGGCCTTTATGATCCCTTGCATAAGTCTAACCAATCTGCAGCAACTAAGCTGAAAACGACTAGAGATACTGTACTAGTCGAAACGTTGTGATTAAATTAGCAGGAAGGATAGTGCAAGTCCAAGAACTAAGTTCTTTTCGTCTCAAACTTTGTTGTCATAAGAAGGCATATCTTGATTTTCGTTTTATTTAACTGAAACATATAAATAAGTTGTTACTCAGTGACGTTGTTGTTTTCAAGCATACATTAACTCCTAGAATTAATTTAAAGAATTTAAAAAATTAGTTAAAATCACCTAGGTGTTTACAAAAAATTAAAGAAATAAAATAATGCGAGAAAAAGAAATTTTGATCAACTTGCCGCTTAATTGGAATCTATCTGATAATGATCGGGGCACACAGTTAATAATTTCTCTTACTTTCAAATAAAACCATTACTTTAAAGAAGTTTTAATTATTACTTAACTTTATTAAAGACAGCATGGTCTGGCTTAATTCAAATTCTAAACCTCTGCTTGTAAGTATTCAAATTTTTCATTTTTAATTCTTTATTATATGATGTACAAGTGTAAAATTCCCAAAAACTTCCGAGGTGACTCTTATTTCAACGTATTGACAGGAGGCAATTAAATCTAACCTGCTTTTGCCTAAAATGGTAACACATCACATCAAAAAACGTTCCAAAAATACAGCCTCTTTATTATCATTTTGTACTAAGAAATGAAAAATAAAAACATTTAATAAAAGTCTTGTACTTAAATGCTCCCTACATTTCATTTTGAAGAAGTTATAAATCGGTTGCCCATTAATAGCAGACTAACAAAATGTTTATAAATCAATATTATTAACTGGTTATCCGTAATGAAATATCTCTTATATTAAAAAAGAAAACAATAAACATTATTTTATGTTAATTTAGAAAATTAAAATTATCAAAAAAAATAAATCGAAAAATTGGCTTTATCCGGAACTTCCCTCGTTATGAATCCTTACTTTTATCAAGGGCAGTACATATTACTAAAAACTATGTGTGCAACTGAATTATGCTTAATAATAGAAATTATTAATAAGGAAATAAATCCCTTGTAAAGCCAGTTTTCCGATTTTCCTTTAAGAAAGGCGCGTTCAAGACTAGAGAGAAATCTAAATCTAGAATAGTTCGAAATCGATCAAGCAAGTTGCTGGTAACGGTAGGTAATCTAGATGAGAGGCAAAACCAATGTCAAATAATTGTCATAAATTACCCAAAAAAGTTTGTTATGAAAACAAAGCGTTTCTCAGCTTTCGAATGAAAAATGACAGAATTTTATCTCTATTGCCTGTGTAAAATACTCTCAAATACGTTACAATGTTTTACAAGTGTAGGTTAAACTTTCTATTCAAAATATCCACAGGCAGAAGGTAGGTTGCTTTCTTTAGTTTGTACTATCTTTTTGTTTTCTGTGATTCAAAAGTCAAAAGATAATAAGTACAAAAACGAAAAATAGAAAAATTCTTATCCACATACATTTATAATTATTTTAATGTTTACATATTTTTTAGCATAGGACAAATGTACTAAGCTTTATAAACAAATGCCAATACAGGAAATATAATGTTATTGCACAAAACATATTTTTGAATATATACTGTGTTGCCAGATTTGGTCATTTACTGTGCTATAGGATGTATATAGTTTTTTTTTGATGATTTATGAGTAAATTACAATTATTACGAGCTAAGACAAAATCACCGCCGTCATTAGGATCACAAACGTCAAGAAAAACAAAACAATTGTACAAACTTTGAAAGTATAAATTTTTAATCTATGTCTACTTCTAAGACTTTTTTTATTTGCACTAAATTCATTATTTTGTTGGTTTTGTAAGATATAGCGTTTCCTTTAACAGAATAATGCTCTATTTCAATGACTTGTTTTAAATCAAATTGTTTTTAATAATAACATTTTTTTCGACTTTTTATCTCTTGCAGTAAATCGTAACTTTATATAAATAAAAAGTGTTTAATTTTTTTTATTATTTAAAAAAAATATCCCAAGAGCGTCAATTGAAAAAATTCATTCTACTCTATCTCAAAAAATAATATAGCAATTCATTTGGTACGAATAACAAAGAAGTAATAGAGGTAGATTTAAAAATTAGAGCAATTTTTTAAATACATTTTTTCTTCTATAAATCGTATTTGCAATTGCTAAATTCAAAATATTTCAAACAATACATTATGGAGCGCTGATCGTAAACCTGAAGTCAGGTGCTTTTCAGAGAGTTTGGTTCCAGAGTTGTTGATCATCAAGATTCATAATTATTTTTACTCTTCTTTTCATTCGGTAATTTTCATATTAGAAAGGTAGAAGAAATAATCAATACACTCAAATTGTATTAACATAATATTTGGTTGCTTAAAAAGTTATTTTGTATTTGTTTCATTAAAATCGTTTTTTTTTGTATGTGATTTAGACACTGTATTGAATATCTTTTGACTATATTTTTATACATAGGCGTCCAAATTTTTTTTTAGAAAAATTATTTTTAGGTTTACAGGCTTTTATTTTTTTATTTGAAGAAAAATTAAAATTTAAAACTGTAGAAAAATTAAAATTTGAAATTTTTGAAAAATAAGTTTTTCATGGAAAAGAAAGCGCGTAATTAAATGGAGATGTTGGGTTATGTTCTAAATTGTAGAGATGAATTGTTAGTTGGGTTATGCTAGGGTCGATTTTATATTGAAAAATGATTGAATGGTAATGTTAGGCTATAATAGAACTCAAATAAATCTCAATAAATCACGGAAAATATGCAGTCTGGCAATACTGAAAAAAAATAGATGTAAACAATACTCGCATTTTCGGAATTTTTTCTCTTATAACCTCCTTATACCCCATTTTTTTTGTGATTGCTAGTCAAAGGACGTATATTTTGTTAAAAATAAAAAAAACTGAAAATTCAAGTGTCCGGATAAGTAACCGGACCTAATTGTAGTTTAAAAGGAAATGAAGTTGCTACACTAAAATTTTGTATTATTGGCAACTAAACTTTACATATTGTTTAAGAGCTGCTTATGTATTAAACAAAATTAATCTTAAGATAAGTTTTAACGAAAATACTTGTGCGTTAAAAGTATAAATGAAAATGAAATGTTTTCTAGTGAACTTCAAGCAACATTCATATATTGGATGCAAAATTTTCGTAAATACCACTATTGATATTGAATGTTAAACATTTCTTTTAGTTATTTCGATCAGGGAATTTCTACATATTATGTAATAAATGGTTAGAGAAAATCAAATGAGATAAGTTATTTACTTTAATAAGTATATTAAGTGATTAGGAAAGTTTCAGCACTTTATCTCAAACCTAGTTTTTTCAGTGAATCGAATATATAAAAAAATATCATTTTAAAGAAACAATAATTGATTTGACAAGTAGATACTTGCTTTTGCGTGAAAATTATTAGATACTAGTAAAAGTTTAATATTATTTCAATAATTTAAATGGTACTACAGAAATGTATAAGATAAGCCCCACTACTATCTCATTTTCGTTTTGTGTTACATCATAGAATAATATGCTAATTTCATTAGGTTATAACATCGAATTCTCAAACGAACATTATTTGGAAAAGGGACCTTATTACCCAGGGTTCTTGTACGCGTTGTGTAGATAGCAAAATAATATATTTCTCAATGCCCATTTCGTGCGAGCCCATATTATATACTAGCTGGCCAGACAGACCTTGTTCTGCCTTTTCCGTTAGATAGTGGAATTATAAGAATATATTGCGCATTCACCAAATTGTCCAGAGATCTTATTGAAGAAAAACATTAATTTTATAGAAAAACTATGTAATAAAACAACACAAAAAAAGGGTTGAAAGGTATCTGTAACCACACGATCATTTAAAAAAAAACATGTAAATTGGTGCAGTACAATTCTCTCTCGAACTAGCCGGCTTAGTGTTTTAAATATATAAATAGATTATTTTAATGGTATAGCTTTTTCGATAATGCTCTCGCTCTGTCGCGTCTAATATAGTGCTAACTGGGTAACGGTACACATGTGTAAAAGTATATTCATAATAGAGTGTTTAAATGGCAAAATTACGTGTAAAGTATGTACCTCTTAACGTACGAAATGAGAATAATCAGAATATTTTTCTTAACGTGCTAATGGTGAACTATTGATATATAATGTTTGAACGTCTGAAATGGGAAGTATAAAACGGGACTATACGTCTTCTACAAGGTTATTACAAACAGACAACCCTTCCAATTTTTGTATTAGACCTTTAGAATTATTTTATAGAAGGTATATTTATAAATAATGTAATAAAACTTGAAGATATTTTTTGTAAAAGTTAATCAATTATTCTACGTATTTCTTTACAAATATTTAAAAAAGTAGCCTGAGTCACTATCGGCCGCAAACTTATGAAGGGGAAAGAAAAAGAGGGATTGAAGAAAATGGCAAGGTAGTGGGTAGAGCCGGAGCGCGCCGTAAGATTTTACGCATGATATTTATTTGTGGGATTTTTAAAAATTCCAATCCACCAAAGCAAACAATTATTATCAACTGGGTACAAAAAAGTACATTATTTTTGTATTAGGATAGATTGACACCCCCCACACCTTGACCAATACGTTGAATATACCATTGATTCAATTATTAAAATATAGTCTCTATAAACTTATTATTTATTGTTTGTACTCGTAAAATAATTACAAAAAAAATCTCGTCTTAAATTTAATTCCAGTTTTTGTAATTTCCCCTATTGACTACTACATGCTATTATTTTTCTCGACATCTTTAAAATATTTAATGAAACATCGCAACAAGTAACTGTGAACATTTGATAAAATGTTGTTCTATAAAAAATATTTTATCACTGTTGTTAGGTGGAAAGAGTTTCGTGAAAGTTCTTTTATAAAAGAAATATGATGAATCTTTTACCACCTATGATAAAAAATATTTTATTAAACTTTTACAGTTCAGCGCATGTTGTAATATTTTATAAAATTTTTCAAAATGTGGAGGGAAATAATAACGTGGTGAGTAAAAGTATTGGTTTTACGCCAATAAAGCCTTTGGTACAAGCAAACAAATTGAATTAGTGGTGTATTAAGGCGGAAACAGAATGTCATAAGGTCCCGTGAGCTCACGTGCTATCACATAAACTCACGTCACTCGTATAAAATGCGTACTGTTATTTTATTTGATATTTTATTGCTTTAATTAGAGCTACACTGAAGCGTATAACCTCACGTCGCCAACCTCAAGCGTGACGGCACGTTTTTATTTCATGTACTTCCGTAAGTCTTGGGTTTTTTGTTTGCGCAGCTTTACACAGTATCCTGCAACCTTTTTCGAACACTTTTTTTTATTCCTTGTTAAAGGTATGATCATTAAAGCGAATTTACTCAAAGCAGCATAACAAGGACACAAGATTTTCCGTGGAACTATTGCTATTTTAATATGTATGAATCAAATATGATACAATGCATATATGGGCAACCCTCGGCCCCCGGGCCGGATCCGGCCCTCCACCAGCTCCAATCCGGTCCGCGAGAGATTCAGACATTTCAAATAACGCACAAAAAAATTAAAGATTTAGCACACATAGTTTATTAGTAATTACGGTCAACCAACCTAAAACTGTATTCTTCAAAATCATAAAGACTAAAATCGATAAATAATTTTTTTAAGCGTACGCAGCGAAACTCCACAGATCGAGTCAGAAATAGTCGTTAGAAAGAGACAAACAGATAAACATTCGGGAAGCCGCCCGATGACCTTGTAGCGCTCCGAGCGATGCGTTATGAATAATAGTCGGCTCTGAGCGCTCGCATCGCATATTCGCATTCTAGTTGCTTATTGCGGGTACTACATAAACCGCTCAACGCGAGTGTCAACTAATTTCTTCTTAACAACTGATAAGAAAAGGCTCGGGGATTATTCAAACAAATTCAGCTCATCTCTATCAAGATGTCTGGTTTAAAAAAGCGGAAAGTAGACAAACAATGTCGTCAATTCCAAAACAAATGGACTGATGAATACTTTTTTATCATGCACAGTGGTAAACCTATGAGTTGGTTGTGCAATGAAACAATTTCTGTTTTAACAGAATACGATATGAAGCGGCACTACTCCAGCAAGCATTTCGCTCAATATAATTTACTTACGGGCCTGTTAGGATAAAATTAAAAAACTCATTACCGTTTTAGGGAAACAGCAAAAAATGTTCCATTCACAAGCATCACATCTAGATAGTGTTGTTAAAGCTAGTTTTATAGTTGGTTCAAAAATACCGAAAACATCAAAGTCATTTTGTGTGGGAGAGTTTGTTAAAGAGTGCCTAGTAGATGTTGCAGAACTTTTGTGCCCAGAAAAGAAGAAAGAGTTTGAGAAAGGGAGCTTATCGCTGACGTATAGATATGATGGCTAGTGATATCAAAAAAACATTGACTGATAAATTGGCTGGGTTTCAAGCATTTTCGATCGCTTTGGATAAGAGTACCGATTTATCTGACACGGGCTGTGTCAGATAAATCGGTTAGTAAGTTAACTATTTTTATACGAGGTGTTGATAATAAATTTGTAGTGACAGAGGAATTACTGGTTTTACGGCCACTACAAGGGTCCACTGTTGGGAAAGATATTTTTGCCGAGGTGCAAAGTACTTTTCAGCAATATGGTTTGAAGTGGTGTAAATTAGTTGGAGTGTGCACAAATGATGCGCCTTCAATGGTCGGTTCACGAAAAGGTTTTATCGGAATTCTGAAGGAAAGAGAAACCGCTATGAATGTGCAAGAATGCGATTTAGTAATTCTGCATTGCATTATTGACAAACAAAACTTGTGCGTGCCCTAGTCCATTCGACTGAAGAACGTTATAGATGTGGTGGTCAGTACCATCAATTTCATTAGATCCCGCGGTCTTAACCATCGCCAGTTTAAAGCATTTTTGGATAAACTCTCTTCAAAACACGATGATGTGACATACTATTTCGAAGTAAGGTGGCTAAGCCAAAGTAAAATGCTAAAATGATTTTACGACCTTAGAAAAGAAATAGCTGATTTTATGGAAATGAAAGAGAAAACATTGTCGCAAATTTGTCATCCAACATGGCTTTGTGATTTGACACTCCTGGAAGACATCACAGGACACTTAAACGACCTGAACTTTGAAGTTTCAAAAACAAGGGCAATTGGTAAATCAGCTATTCAGTCATCTTAAAGCTTTTCAAAACAAAATTCGCTTGTGGGAAACACAAATGAGAAGTAAAAACTATTTTCATTTTTTAACATTATCAAGTCACGAAAACATTGAATACTGTCGCTATGCTGAAGAACTGAAACTACTATCACAGCATTTCACTGATCGGTTTTCCGATTTTAAGAATATAGATAGAACTTTCTATTTCTAAATCTAAATTTTTGCAAATCCTTGTAAGTTGCTCCGCTTCACTTACAAATGAAGTTGATCGAGCTTCAAGAAGACTCATATTTGAAGTCTAAATTTCATGATGTGGAACTAGGCGAATTTTACAGAACATACCTTTCCGACGAAAAGTATCCACAGCTGAGAGTTTTCGCACAAAAAATAATTTGTACATTCAGTAACACGTATAAATGTGAGCAGCTTTTTTCAATCATGAAAATTTATAAAAATAAGCATCGTGTTGGCTTACAGATGTTAATTTTAAAAAATACTTTGCGCCTGTGTACTAGTGATATTGACCCCAATATTGATCATCTTGTTTATCAACTTCAAACTCAAGTCTCTCATTAATTTGGTTGTGCTATTATAATGTTTGATTATGCTATTATAATTAATAAATAAAAAAATGTTTCAATTTTTATCGCTTTTTTATTCACTACTTCCTACTTATTTCTTACCTACGGCCTGCGACCTGATTAAGTTCCGAAACTACGCCCTTTGCTAAGCAAAGGTTTGCCTATACCTGATATAGTGTAACAAATAACAGATTAACTGTTACAAAAGATATCGTCAAAGTCTTAATACATTATTTTATAAGATATTTTGCCATCTTTATAAAAGAACTTAGACCACAGCCTAAGAATGATGGTTTTGTTACCGAATTGTAGGAAATCAGGAATGATGAATAGAAAAATATTATACACATGTTTTAAAAAATGTTTGAAATGTAAACTTTTCTGTAACATACTATATACCTACTGTACCAGTTGGCAAATATTATGCAGTTTATTATATTTATTGTTTTACTAAAATTTCTGTGATGTTCATAGCACAAACAAATCCATTTTTGCGCAAAATGTAAATAAGGAATTAAGCAGTTTATATGAAAGATTCCTGGGGTTATTAAGGTATAGAAATAACGTAAAGAAAGTATGTAATTTTAAGTTATGGGAGTAAAAGCTTAGATTTCAAAATATGTAAATTGACTTGTCAAGACCAGGTCTGTGAAATGCTTCAATTCAAGTCAATTTTTGAAAAACGGTTATATAGAATTAGGCTTGTATTATTTGATAAAAACAACATTAATAGATCTTTAAACATAACAAAGTTAGGGAGAGTGTCCTGTATAAATACACTAATTTTGATCTTGATAAACAGCGACGAACAACCTAGCGAGAAAAAGTAAATATGATGAACACATCATAATTATATTTATCCTCCCAATATTGCAAGTGTCAATTGATACCATGAAAGTATCATGTATTAACTAATATTCATTCACTTTCTTTCTTATATTGGTGGATTCAGTTGCATAGATTTTAAAATCGTATCTAGATATTTAAATTAGCCAGTAAAAGGCAAAAAGCTTTACAGCAAAATTTCATTACAGCTGTTCAATATTTTAACAACACGAACTTCAGTAACAAACAGATGCTCTAATAGAAAGCACTTTTCGGCATAATGATATTTTAATGAGATAGTAGTGATTATTTAGTGGAAACGTTGTTGTATAATTATTATTGATGGTATTAACTCAAATGTAAAAGCAATTGCTAATTGTAGAGTATTAAACTTAATATAATATGCATTGGAACCATTGTAACAAAACATCAATATTTCATCAGTAAAATTGTTAATTGTTATAATTGTTGTGTACAGCTTTAGTCGAGAGCTTTTGTTGTTAAAATCGCAAGCAAAATATGGTTGTGCATATTATACAGTGTCGTATTTTAAATATCAACTTACTATTTACACGAATTTTGGGGTAAAAAACTTTTTAAGAACATACTCATTTGCATTTTTTGTAAATATCTTGAACAACACAACAAATTTGGTATGGCTTTAATTTTAATACAAAACTGCTAAGTTTGCTGGAAAATAAAAAAATCTGAGGTAGCCAAAAATCTTCTTTGTTAGTATGTGAATAACTCAATGAGAATAAGGAACAGTACAAGGGGGAACCTGTTATTCTTAGTTTTAAATTTTTTATTTAAAAGTTAACTTTTGCTTATATTTTTACATTGTTACATATGAATATCTACTACAACAGTAATATCACAATATTAAATGCAGTATATCAAATTAATCATTGTAGATTAAGGTAACCTAAAAATAAAACCAACAATTTAAATCATTTTTGCAGGCTTCCCCACTATCCAAGCTATTTAAGTTTTCTAGATTTTTTACCATAGTAGAAATAGACTAGTAGCCACTCTCGCAAATATTGTTCGCTTGTCGACAAAATTCGGCAGATTGTTGGCAGCATACTAAGCACTTCAGTTGAAAGCCATCGTTCGAGCCGCGTAATTTGAGCGCTAGATTCCAGAATAGTCACGTAAACGTAACGTAAAGAAATATAGGAAGTATTTTAAAATGTGTTTATCCAAAAATAATAAATAGTTTTTCAAGAAATCTTAAATCTTTGTCACCTCCAGCTTTTAGCCTCAATTCTAATTTTTTGATTTTATAGGGTAATCTAAAGTTTTATTCCTCCCCTATTTAAACTCCTGCAAATTTCTGAATTGAAATGTTAAATAAATTGTACAACCTATTTTTTATTTAAATGAAAATTTTAATTAGTCAAATTTTAAATCTGTTTTTGGGTGCCCAAAATTCGTAATTTAATTTTTATATGCTTATTTAAATCAGAATTAACGAATTTGTATCTCTAAATATCTGAAAATATAATTTTATGTTCGCCGGAAGCATTTAAAAACTTAACACGCCAAATTGTTTCCATAAAAAAAAATAACTTTAGAATTAGAAGTGCGCATAGCCAAAAGTCCGTAATAAGAAAATACTACATGATTTACCCCAAAAATAATTTTTCATGCCCTTTTTAAATCCTTCATTTACATTGATTATGCTCAAAATTAGTGCGGCTAACTCGTAAGCTAATAGACATACCATGATATTCTTTGATAAAAATTTGTTTTTTAAAAAAAAATATTATTTTTGCCGTATTTGTTCTCATCTTGCAGATGCAGAGGTACTATTGCTAACATCAAATATTTTTACAAAATTCTGTTTTCACGTAATTTTTCATCCGATGATCAAATTTTTTAATTTGTGTACGCATATTTTCCTAAACATATCTCTAGTGCCCGACTTCCCTTTGCCAGCCGCGGCTTTCGGAAACTTCCGCAATAATTCGGCCATATCCGTAGGGACCAGTGACCCCGCGACGCGAAAAAAATGTAGCAGAAATAGATCAATTGCCCAGGACTATGATTTTACCACTGACTATGTAAGCCAATGCTTTTACTGATTTCGTAATACAGACACGCATAAACGTGCAGTGTTGACAAAAAAAAGATAATGGAAAGGTATTTTTTATGCTTTTGTCGTTGATGTTTATGTAGAAGACGAAAAGGTAGTTTTTATTTTATATACTATTACTTAAATAACACTAGTCAACAAATACGAAAACAAAATTGCGACTGATATTATAATGGCTATACGTAGGATTTTAAAGCATCCTGATTACAAATTTAACTACCAAAATAGTCTAACTCGTATATGTTTTCAGTTATAGAATTTATCAGTTAGCTTTATTTTATTCCAAAATGTTTATATAAATTTTATATATTTTTATATTTATATATAAGTTCAATCCACCAAAAAAAAAATCAAGATTATCTAAGGATAACAAGTTTTATCTGCAAAAATACACATAAAATACATTTATAGTAAGTCTTTTATAGATAACTTTTTGCTTATGCTGACTTTCGTTTATATTCCCAATCGCTTTCGGTCATAAGAAACCAACAGTAATCCCTCATCATTGCTGGATGCCATCTGCCTTAGTAGCGTTGCTTCATTGTTACTTTATCTTGGTGGAACCTTTCTCCTTGCTCGTCACTAACCGCAACCAAATTTTCGGGAAAAAATTTCAAATGGGAGTGCAAGAAGCGTATTTTATGAGTCATGTGACAACCAATTTTGCAGTGGTTTTCATGTAATTCTTCTACTAGTTTTTCGTATTTTTGTAAAAACTCCGAAACAATTCTTTTAAAATACCTTCACGCAGCTGATTCAACACCATTTAATTTTTTATCAAACTTTTCATCCCTTAGTATTTTTCTAATTTGTGGTCCAACAAATATTCCTTCCTTAGGTTTTGCATCACTTTACTATAATTTTTTCATAACACTATTTGGATTAACACAAACACACATTTTATTCTGCATGGTATGATCGAGGTTAGCTCCTGGTTACGGTTCCTAAATAGTGTAACTTTGGTTCCAGTGACTAGTAAATTCCATGGTTGTAATCTTGAACCTAATAGTTCAGCATGTTCTTTGGACAAATGTAGGTCCCGAACTAGATCATTTAATTTAGCTTGTTCGATTAAATGGGTTGCTTTTCTTTCACTTTCAGGAAAATAAGAACCGTCCTTTTTTGATACATTGTCGGGTTCTGCCTTATCGTACATTTCTAAATCTTCCTCCCAGTTGTCGGCGGCGCTGGAACCCGAATTTATATTTTTCCAACAAACATTACTTTTTGAAATAACGTGATACTTATTATTTTTTGAAAAAAAATCGTAACTCAAAAATTTTACGTGTTTAGAAGTTTTTACCATCATTTTCGCGTTTAGCGCCCAAAGATTAATAAAAAAAATGCCTTTTACAGCACAGTCGTAAAATGGTGTAATTTATATTTTAGGGGTAAGACACATTACTACCAAAGAAGTAGATATATGTATACCCATTTTTATATGCTCTAATGCTAATAATCACAAGACGTAATGTAGAATGTAGAAATACCTTATCAATTTAATAACCGTTACAACATAAGTAAAATCCCTCTTCTACATTACATTTCCAAGCAAATAACCCTATTCAATTAAAACTTTTATAACCGAATACCTACAACTAAGTACAAATCTCTTATTATTTGATAGTTAACATAAGCTTTATACAGGGTGTTAATATAATATCCCCAAAATTCTAAACCGCAAAGCAATCACCCCAGGAATGTTTAAAATATGACAATCGGTGACACATCCTGCGAAATCTAGAGGGAGAGGCACTTAGAAAATCACTGACAAAATGTAAATACACAAAAATATATTTTAAAATATAATTATTTTCTACCAAATTACTTACCAAAGTAGAATTCAATTCATAAAATATGTACGGAGATGTATAGTCGTGCCAAAATACCTATACATAATATGACAAATGAGTTATTAAAATAGATAACGACGTAATGTGTAAGTACATTTGAAATATAAAATGTATGTAGATAATATTAAGTTATTAATTGTCAGTTTTAGTTTATATTACCTAAATAAGAACAGAGGTTCTGACATTTGCTAAAGTTTTCCAAATTTTCATTATTAAGATCTCATTATAGGTCTAAATTTCGTTACAAAAGAAATTATCACGTGCCTTTTTTATATAATATAATTAACTGTTTGTTTTGTAATTTTATTGATTTATCTTTTTTTTTTGTTTATATATTATAGCGCCGGAAAGTTGATTTTGTACTATGGTTGACAAAATAGTTGTTCCGGTAAATATGTCAGTATTGTAAAAGGATTTCAAATAATAATTAAGATCACGCTTAAGGTCAGGATCATCAAATTTATTTATATATTAAAAGCAATAGATTACGTGTAATTGGTACAAATTGTTTTCAAAAATGTATAAAGGTCGCACTTAAGATCAAGGTTGCCAATTTATTACATTGTCTATCTCAGTGAAGTTGGCCCAACTATCAGAACTATGGATTTTAACGAAATTTGCCATATTAACGAAAAACATATTAAAAACTATAAAATGTTTCTGATAACATATAATATGTTTATTCAATTTAAGTCTAAAATACATTTTATGTAACAGAGAAAAAAATATCTTACAAACTTGAAAAACTGACGAATAAAAAAAATCAACGGAAGCAAATAACATCGCCTTTTCGACTGATTAGTGCTTCGATACCTCTTGACATAGTGTCAAGTAATGTTTGGCAGTAATCTGATGTAAAAGTGTTCTAAATTTCTTAGAAACGGGTTCGTAATTCTGGAACGGTTTTTGCGGGATTTGATCGAAGCTTTTTCTTCTTGATATGCCAAAAAGTTTCAATCGGGACTACTAGATGTCCATTATTAAACTAAAATATTGTTTTCTAACATTCATTCTTTCACTTTTTTAGCCATATGACAAACGACACCATTTTGTTGGAAGATACATTGGATATTATTTAAAAGTATTTGTTCAATTTGGGTTGTTAAGTTAGTTTACTTATCAGCATTCATAATGCCTTCCACAAAGTGTAAGTTTCCACTAGCTGATATGGATCCCCAGATTAACTTTCTTTTTAAGACAGTCATTCTGAAACACTTCTTTAGTTCTTATGACACGACTCCTACTATCACCAACGCATACTTCAAATCTGGCTTCATCGCTCTAAATAATTGAGTTCCATTGGTTCGGAGACCATAATTTGTGTTTCTTTGCACACGCTAATCTATGTTTTTTCTGATTATTTGTCAGTAAGGGCTTCTCTTTTGCCTGTAAAATATTGAATTAATATTTGATAAAATATTTTAAGCTTACTGCGTAAGTTTTAAATCCCAGTTTTTTGACTTTTCCATAATATTTTCAATTCGTTATAATTAGCACGGTTTTGCTTGATAATCCTTTTTAAAGCTGTTAAGTAGGGTACTGAAATAATGCGGATGGATTCCAGTTCTTAGTTTTTGAGTCACAAATCCAGTAGTTTTGTACAGGTTAATAATATTTCGAACTCTATATCTCAATGTATTAACACTGTCTGCGATTTGGGGTGCATTTGGCCTTTTAAATGCAAGTGAATGATCACTTTTCTTATTTCGTCAGAAAGAGCTTTACCGCGAGCCATTTTTAGTAGTTAACAACACCAATATTATTAATTGAAGTTAATTAAAAAGTCAATATCGGTTTCTTAGCAATATCAATATCAAATGTTATCATTTATTTTACAAAACCTACTTGGATTTTACCAAAGCGGATAAATCCAAGAACCTTAAACCACACAGGATAGTTACATCGGCGATTTATTTCCGTCAGTTTAGCGGCAGCGAGCCTTGCTGCAGTGACGTCGCCTGGTCTACTCGAAACAATTTTATTGCGTTATTTCTCTAGGAGGATAATATGGTTTAGCCTTTTGATACTGTTATTTTGATTTTTAATGCAATAAATTACGACAAATTTTATATTAAACTAATAGAGCAACATTACCATATGAATTTCGGTCAATAAGCAATGATCAATTGCTCATCATGATGTTTTAGCAATTCATATTTGGACATAAAAATAAATTATTAGGAAATAATTTAAACATTATGTCAAGACACAAATATATTATTATGAGTGGCGTCATAATTCAGGAAATTTTGTTATATTATGTACTTTTATGACAGGATGCCCCAAATCGTTATATAGAAATAAGCACTTTTCCGTAATTTAAGTACCTAAATGTATTAATTAAAAAAGCAAATAGGTAAAGTGATTCTCAATTAGAAAAGTAAAAAACATGATATTACGATTTTTTAATAATTTTTACTATTGTCATACATATTTTTTTCAAAATTAAAAAATTATGTATTTTATAGATTACAAAAATACCTTAATAAAACCACTTTTATAACGAAAATGGAAACAAAAAACACAATAACTACAGAAGCTTCTGATACCTAAGTATAAACAACTTTTATATTAATTAACAAGGTTGAGATTTGCATTAATACTAATAAAGCAACAATCCGGAGTAAAAATTAAAATTAAAAGTACCTGTTATATGTTAAAAGAAAACACAACTTGCCTGAAAAATTAATAAAAAAATAATAAAGAATCCAAATATATTTATAGCTAACATTTTTCTACTGCACTCTGTTTCTTCATAATAATTAATTTTGGAAACCTATAAAAAGTTACAGCTGGCAAGTGATTTTTGTAACTATTTTTGCAATTATACCCAGCAAACCTATTCCCAAACATTGTTTTTTGTTATGTAGACTTCTGCAGAAGTAAATATATCAGTTATAAAAGAAGTTTTAATTCTTTCCTTAGCTAATTACGTTTCACTATGCACGAACAACACTTTTTCAAACTTGTGTGACCTATTACCACTTGTAAAAACTAAAGATTATTGAGAAAACAATCTTAAAAGGCATATTTCTATTACAGAGCAATGTAACTAATACTAAATCCTTAGACTGACAAGGCCGGAGTACGTCACTCACCCGGACTTTAACCTTTGCGGTCGGCGAGAAACGGCGAACGTTACGCTTACTAGAAGTAACTATCCTGTGTGGTTTATGATTCTTCGGATAAACCGACCATTCAACTTAAGTTGTCTCCATCATGTATTTTCCCAAACACAAATCATTTTACGAAGAACACAATTTCGAAATAAAATCTCTTTAAAATAGCTACGGTGTCGGTCTTGTTATCTTTCCATAAACATTTAAAGGAACCAGAAATATTATATTTCAAATAAATTTCAAATTTGCCCTGAAATAAATTCACAAATATCATTTTTTGAGGCGTTAGGCCAACTTTACTGAGAGAGAGCTCATAACTTAAATTAATATTTGGGCTCAAGGATTTGATTATGAATAATGTTGGTATTGCAAAATAATTTGTGAATAGACAAGCGGATGAGTTAATGGCGTCAACTTAAATGACGTCGTTTGCTTCTACGATTTTCGGGGGGTCTCTATTTAAACATTAGTGGAAGATCTGTAATAAGTAGTATAGAATTAGTTGAAATTCTTTCCAATTCCAATCCAAGCCGATTTTACAACTATGGCTTTTACAGTGCAATCTCTACATGTATAAATATCCTGAATAGTTTTTATTTACTACACTTATATCGTATTTAATATACGTAGTGATTTCTGGTAAGAGCTATAAAAATCTTCAATCCTATATTCAGTTTCAATTCATTGCATTGCCTTTCTTGATTAACATAATAATTTATAACACTCTTTTCTCAAAAAGTATGTTCTATTATTATAAACCGGCAACTTTGTCGTATCACAAATTCAACATATTAATAACTTTTTTAGTATGTTCTAAAACAATAATTTCAAGTATCTGGAAACACTTAGTCAACACATGTAATATAATCTGATAATAAATGAAATGAGCTGTTCAAGTAAATATTACATATTTTTATCATATTTCAAGTGTACTTACTTACCAAAACAAAACACATTAAAGCCTTATGCTCGTTAGATAGAATAACCAGTAATAATGCAAATTAATCAGTGAATTTCTTTTTTAAATATTTATATAGTATAGTAAAATTGGAAAAAAAAAAGCTGTTTTTTATTTTAATATTTTACATTTATCTTAGTTAATTGGTATACTGTAAAGCAAAGCATATATTTTTATAAGCTATATTATTATACAGATTGTAAAATTAAGGAAACACGTCTCTTGGACCGCTTGACCAAAACTTTAAAGCAACAGCAGTAATTATATTTGGACATACATATATTTCCGGAATTAACAGTTTTTTTTACAAATGTGTATTAATGAAGCAGTAGACAAACTCGAGAAGAATAAGCGATTGATTTTAAAATAGGAGGTTTACATAAATTTCTATTCTGAATAAATATATTTTGGAGACAAACGGTACAAAAGTATTTTAAAAAGATGCTATCACTTCCAGAACAGCAAAAGTTGTAAGATTTACCGCTGCATAATATACAGGATGGAGCAAATTCGCTTCTCACTAATGGGATCTCGTGAACGACTCTTAATTGTTTAGTGCTAAAGAATAAATATGATTTAACTTTAACTTGCCTCAAAAATGTTTTGCTTTTCAAAGTACATTGTCCAATTTAAAAGATAGATAAAATTGAATATTGTTAATTTAACCTTTTTTTTATACGAAAGAATTTCTCCTTCATGTTTTGTTGCCTCTAGAGCTGGGTAATGTCAAAAATGTCATAACAGATATGCCTGGTATATCAACAATCTGTGTTTCTTTATTTTCTTTTATTTGATGACGGAAATATATCAATTCCTGTTTATGCAATTTTATTGTTCAATTTAAAATACACATAATTTCCTAATAGTGGTATACCCTGTATATTTTAGAGGAACTTTTTGGCTTTTTCGTTGCCTAAATAAAAACTGTATATAAATGTAGATTAAGTGAAAAATAATTTTAGACATTGTGTGTTTCAATATGTAGACTAATTTGACCACGATTGCTCCAAAAAATACTTTTTAGCAAACAAAAATTTAAATTTACCTTAACTTTTTATGGATCGTAATAGTGAATTCAGTATTCTTACGCCGCCAAAAAGTCAAAAAATTCCTATAGAATATTTCGAACCCAATAATAAGGCATTTAATTCGAAAAATGGTTGAGACATTTTTCACATTGCCCTCCTCTAGAGGTTTCAAAACACAAAAGAAAGAAACTTTCGAATAAATCAAAAAAATTAAATGTTTTGAAAAATTTGCAATATTATCCACGTTTTAAATTGATCAACAAAATTAAATTTAAGTGAATGTGGTTTAGAAGCACAATGAAAGCAAATATGTATTTGAATACCTATCTATTAGAAAGTGACAAGTAGATAACTGTTCCAATTCTGGAAATACATTAAATATTAATATTTTTAAAACCCTACTGGTTGTTAGCCCCCCGGCCGTGAACTATTTAAAAGAAAGTTATTATCTTTACATTTGTATACTTAAGCTCTATCCTGGCAGCAAAGACTCATTCCTTAAAGTTTGTCTACTCGCTAACAATATAAATTACAACATTTCCTTATTACGAAGGAAGTTTAAATCAAAAAGGGTGTTCTTTAAAATTATAATCTGTCAGAAGGCCCGAGTGAAAATAATGGCCGTTGCTCCTTCCACGCTAACGTGAACGAATCGTCGGAAAGTCGGTTCACGGTAAATAAGAAAAACGTGTGAATGACTGCTTTTTTGACCAACTTGTGCTAATCTAACAGGGGGGGTTCAGTTAACAGTATAGATTTTGTTAAAAAAAATCCTTGTTTTAATATAGACTCCGAATTCGTTTGGCGCGCTACCGTGCGCTTTCTTTACAGCGAACCTAACCTAACTTTAAAAAAATAAATAATCCAGATTTTTATTAATTATAAATTTTGTTAAAAAAAACTTAAAAAAATGTTGATCTTTGCCGGGATTCGAACCCACAAGCTCTATGACGCGGGCTGAGATCACTAGCACTGCGCTACCAAGCTTCTCGACGAGAAACATCCAAATAGCTTATATTAGTTAGAATGAACGTTAATAACCTCACAACTAGTTTCGCGTGAGCCAAAATTTAGAAAGTTCGTTCACGTGGAAGGAGACATGTTTTTATTGGGGCTTTTCAAATGGCATACTGCATATTAATTATACAGATATAATGTGCCTATTTTTCAAAAAAATATAGAATGTTTCATTTAAAAAAAAGCGAAATTGGCTTTTTCCTCTATTCTGCGATATTCATTTAGCCAAAAAATTAGTTTTTGCTTTTATAAAAATTTCCGGCTTAGCTGGATTTTTGTAGAGACCTTTACTTTAATGTCGTAAGTGTATCCTAAAAAGTAGGCTGAATTTGAGCAATGGGTTTTTTTTTGTTTTAGGAGGAGAATAGGGGTAAAATCTAGTTTTTACTTCAATAGTAAAAGGGGAGTATTACTGTATTCGTCTAAAATCACCTTTCCAGTTTTTTATAGATCTTCGTGTTTTAGTGTCTCTAGCTGCCAAAAAATATGTTTTATCAATTGTGTCAGTCTGTCTGTCGGTCTGTTCGCATTGAATTTTACATGAAAATCAAGTGTTACGTAGGAATCAACTGGTAAAATTCAAGGTGGCGAAACAAAACGGAGGTTTGAAAAACATTTATAAAAATGAAAAAAGTACTTACTAGATTGATTTCAAATTGTATTCAAGAATTAAATATGATGTATAGATAAACTGGTAAAATTATGGTACCAATTCAAGATGGCGGGACGAAATGGCGCCCAAATAAAATGTTTGTAATGGTGAAAAAAATCACCCTTCCAGATTTTACATATCTTTATGGTTTAGCGTCCCTAGATCCTAGATGCCAAAACACATAGTTGTGGGTTTGCCTGTCAGTTCGTAGCATAGCTTAAAAACTACTGACCTGATTGACGTCGAATTTTGATAAAAATTAAGAGTCATATGGAGATGACCCAGTAACAATTTGCTAAACACAACAAATGACGGCCTGGTAAAACGTTAAAAAATATTACTATAAAAACTGATTATCCAGTTTTCCTCAAATTTTGAACAAAAATCAAGTATTATGGTAACATTTTGGTACAAATCCAAAATGGCGGCATAATAGAATATTTAAAAAATCAGCCTGGAAAAACTGTTTATTAGAATAATTTCAAATTTTGTGTGAGCATTAAGTGGGGTATAGAGATAAAGCAGTAAAATTGTGGTAGGTACGGATTCAAGATGGCGAAACAAAATACCGCCCAAATAAAATGTTTAAAAAATCAACGTAAATTTTCTTTTCAATTGTGCACAAAAATTAAATGTGATATAGGGGTAAACTGATACGAACTCAACATGGCTGAACAAAATGGCGGCCTTAAAAAAGTGTAAAAAATACATATTCAATTTATTTTAAATTTTCCCTAAAAACTAAGTGTGGCATAGGTAGAAACTGGTAAAATATTAGTATGAATCCAAAATGATGGAGCAAAATGGCACCCAATAAAAATATATGTGTTACTAAATGCTTAAGTTCCGGGTAATGCAAATTTACCGATTTTTTGCAAATAAAGTTCTTAGATTTCGTGTAATATCGATCTGGTAGAAATATGTCCAATTATCAAGTAAATAGCAAGCCACTTTTTCAGCGCAACTGGTTGGACGTTATAGGCAAAAATACTATTTTCTTTAGACAGCAACATGGCATTTTTTTATAAAAATTCAGTCATCATTGTGATTGAAAGATTCAAGAAAGGTGAAATATAAATCAGTTTCATTAAAAATTCAAAGCCGAAGTAAATTCTACCACACTTAAATTTACAGAGTCTATACAGGTAAGTTATTTAGTAGTAAACTTTATATATAATATTTAAATTGTAATTATTTTAAAAGTGTGTGATAAAAGGAATACTTTATTAACAGAAATGTTATATTAAAAGGACTTTATCTATTTTCACAAAGGATCCGAATCAGTAAAATTACCAAATATACCACTCACATTCAATGTGAGCAGCAGCATTTATTCAAAGTCTATCTTCAAGTTCAAAAAAAACTTGATAAGGAGTTAAACCGGCAAACTGCGGGTGGACAAATAAATAAATTAGAACCCATTCAAATCCTCCTGTCATCGGCTCATTGTCAGTTAATAATTACTATATTTTGCAACTATACTAAAAGCTGTAATGAGAGTTATGGTTGCAGAAAGATAGGACTCGCTGGTTTTCAGTATGCGGGCATAGCCGTAGGCAATGATGTTTAAAAGGTGGAGTTTAAAGAAAAAGAAAAGAATGTGGTTATCCATGTAGAAATAGATTTGGCAATGGCTTTCTTAGTTCAAAAAATGGTAGAATTGACAGATGAACGTTTTAATGAAAACTTGAGGCTTAATAATTTAAATTATTTTTCTTTATTATATATACTGTGGATACCAAATAAAGAAGTGATAAACTGTCCCTTAACCGGAATTTCTCTCGTAACGAATTTCATTATATTAAGATAACACGAATTATATATTAATATAGTTACTTGGTTATAACTTTATTCATATTACAAAAATCATTATATATTTAAGTTTTTTACAAAAAAAAGTTTCATTATGAGAGAAGTTTCGGGAACTTTGATGAAAATAGGTAGAGGCCCTTTTAACAGAATATTGTTTATACATTTTTTTATTAATTACAATTTAAATACTATGTACAAAGTTTATTACCAAATAACTGTACGCATATATAAACTGTGTAATTTGAGTGTGGTAAAATGTGCTACGGGGAAAGTTCCGGATAAAGGCAAATTTATCGATTTTTTAATTAAATTGATTTATAGTTGTTATTTTGTATAGTTATAAAATAAAAAAAATGCGATGTTGCGATTTAAGTTTTTATGTATAATGTTCAAACGGCTTCGCTGCAAAACTTGCTTGCTTTTTTTTTCTAACTGGACATATCTCTACTAATTTGGTGTAGTGGAGTAAAAAAAAAGTGGTCAAAAAGCATATATTGTAAAATACGACAAAAAATCTAAGAACCTTTTTTGTACAGAATTTTATAAGCTATAATTTTGCTCATGACTGCTTTTTGTATTAAGTAAAAAGTATAATTGCAAGAAGCTAGAAGAATGTACCCCTTTTACTCCCTAAAACAAAAAATAAACCACTGCTCAAATTTAGAGTACGTTTTAGGATATGCTTAGGGCATCAAGGTAAAGGTCTCCACAACAAAAAAGTTTTAACCTTAGGGACATGACTAATTTTATTGGCCTAAGTTTTTTTAACATGATATAATGACCTAACGATTCAAAACAAACTTGAAATGTATTTCCATTTATCCTAGCAAAGCATATCCTAGGTGATTCACCATGTACATGAAATACTTTATTTAATACTGTTTGAATTATATGGAATGAGAATTTAAAGTGACAAATGTAAGCCATTGCTTTAAGAATAAATATAAATAGTTTATCTATGCAAACGTGAATTTAAGACGGTGGAAAATGAAGAATGTGTATTTATTTGCAAAATATTAACGGGTCTACTTTCAACGTCAATTAGCCGAAAACTAAATTTGTATAATATATCTGAATATTAAAAAATAAAACTTTATGTTTTACCTTAAATTATTAATCTTTTCCATAAGTGAATACATAATATGTCTTAAGTTGCGCCTTTATAACATCAGATGGGGCTAGTTGTAGTGCCTGCACAGTATCAACCGCAGTCATATCTATCTAGCGATACAGAATATTGGATTAGGTGTTAGTCTTAAATTATAGGCCCAATACAAGCGTGGCTGTTTTTGAATATAAGTTTTAAGATACTTGGCTAATTCGTGACTATTTTCTCCAATGGATTGTGTTTTCGGCGAATTTGTTTTTCGGGAAATTTGTTTTTCGGTCATTTGTCTTTGGTCAATTGACTTTCAGCCTTCAGCCAGTTGACAGAATCCCAATATTAACAATTTCAAATATAAACAATTTTACTACACCTTGCAATAATCTTTGTCCAATTGTTGTAGTTTCCCCATTAACATCTTGAAACTAATTCCAACTTTATTAATTAAATGGTAACCATAAAGTTAGTATCTAGTGTGCTGTTTGAAGACCCACTTAAATTAGTTTTAAAATCTCAAATATTTTGTTTAATTACTTTGATATGATGATATGTTAATAGCTATAGTTCTAAGAAGAATATCAATGTCTGCCTTCACTGCAAATTGCGAAGCACTGTTAATTTTTAAGCAATGACATGATATTTAGATATATAACTTAAGGAGCATTTGCAAGTAATAATTAAATTTCAATCCACTGAGACTAGAACATAACACCTATTGTATATTAAAACATATAGGGCTTTTAGATGATAAGATAATGTAGGTACCATGTTTGACAGTTTTGCAACTTGGTTATTTATATTCAATCAATTACAAACTCTAAATATGCTAAAAATCCACAAAGTGTTCATTGTTCAATAAGCATTTTTATTCATTTTTAGGTAAGGCGGCATTAAATAGTTATTACTATGGAATATTATTTTTTAAGTCAAACCATCATATTTAAAAATATTCTTTAGAGAATACACCCACAATTTGGTACCTAATATACATATAATACATAAAGTAAAAAATTGGCCTTAAACATGTTGAAATATTCTAATTCCAACATTTCTAAGATTTATCTTTACGGTATCTTGTCTTTTTAAATCGAATAAAACTGTGAAGATCAAAATGTTGGTTAATACCAAAATTAATTACTGAGAAGATTTGAAGTAAATATTTAAAACTTATAATTTAATGTTTAGAAAAAAATTGCGCCAATTACACACCGCACATCTTGGAAATCTCTTCTATGGGGGACATAGTCCAGAAAATCTAGATATTAAAAACCTAATTCAAGAAGTGGTTAAAAACTCGTAGCAGAGTTAATTGTACCAAAGATTTAGTTATTGCTTAGCAGTACATGGAGAACATTATCACGGCCAAACTCAATAGTCTCAGTAAACGAAGAGACCCTAAAACGACAGCTTTCTGCATTATAATCATAAGTGTCTTGAATCTTAAAGGGCCAATAATTAGACCGATTAGTTGGGTCATATACTCAGGATAAACTCTTCTCATTTCGGCCACCACCTTTAACAGGTAAGTTGGTGTCCGTCAGAGCCGAGACCTCAGTGCGAACATTGAGTGGTCCCCTTTGTGCAACAAAATTTGGGCTTGTTGGCCTGCAGCCTAACAATAGTTGGAAAAGCGTACTTCCAATAAATACGACCTTTTTAATTTTTCACTACAGCCGTGACCTGCTCTGACGGATAAGGTAGCATCGGAGTTTTATCGGTATCGTAGTGATGTCTGATGATCAGTAAATTTAACTCGATATTGCATAAACTGGACATGACGAAAGAAGATGCATTAGGGTCTCGGGACGCTCCCCACAGGCCTTTCATCTAAAATCGAACAGAACTGACTACGATATACAAGAGTATTAATGACTCTATCTTGACATGCCGGTGTTAAACCGGCTGATTTAAGAAAATAGAAGATTATTTTCCAGTGTTGATAGAAAACGCCATGTTGAAATTTGTTTTGGTGATTATGAAGAAGGAGCTGTTGTTCTGATGCTATGACTCGAGTAAATTTCTCGTGGCTCCATATATGCAATAGAGTCTCGCTCCTTCATGTTCGTTGAGAAAGTTAGTTTCTTCTACCGGCAGATGCCAACGATGCCATTGTGTATTCGTTCCAAACTCAACAGACCCCTCATACACCCGGATGATCCGATGATGGGAAGGTAAATGCCGAAAGTGGATGGATGCTACGCTTAGTATAAATCATCTTGCGTAAACCCACGTCTAGATCCTTAACCTCGTCTCGCCCCCGCTTGATAAACTCAAATAAATATAGTAAAATAGGAACAGCAAGCATATTCGTAACAGATATTTTATTCTATTTATATGTTCTGATTTCCATATTTTGTGTAACCGCTGCCTATATTTACTTATTACAGCCTCTTTTACCTGGCTTGTGACAAGTGTACAGTCTTGATCGACACCTAAGTATCTATAAGACTAGGTCTATCTCCAAACCGGCCTTTTGAAGTTTTAGAGTTGCGCACCTACACCAAACTCAATTCCAATTTTCCGACTGTACTCTTGCGCTATTTTCAGAGAATGTTGTAAAACTCGTGTAGATGTGTAACCTTGTGAGTACGATTTCCAGGAGGTCCTCACACATAACCACTGATCAATATAAATCAAATTCAGTACAACCCAGTATTAAATTTGACACTACAAGACAACGTATAGGCTGCAAGAGCAGAGCATGTGATGTAGTATCGGAAGCTTTTTTGTAGTCGATCCAAGCTATCGACAAATTCCTCTTATACTGAATCGACTCTTGAGCAATCTATTAGTGAGTTTTCCTTGCAGCCTCGAAGACAACCTTCAGAACTGGTTCGACGATATTCTGTATTCGAGAGTATAAAATCCTCGTTTTTAGGTTCTTCCAGATTGCTTTTTTCGGTATCAAAGTTGTTGTCCCTTCAACTATCCACTCAGGGATCGGAAGACTCAAACTAAGCCAGTTGTTGAATATTCGTGCAAGATGACTGTGAGTTCTAGGAGATTCCATCCATCAGAAATTGTTAATGCCATCCGTTCCTGGGGCGGAATAGTTCTTTGTTCCTTCGAAAGCTTTTTTCATCTCCTCTTAAGTTATCGACAGACTCTCGCGATGTTCATCTATTATTAGAGAACGGTAAGCACAGTAGTTTTTATTTAAGGAAGGTGTATAGTCCCTAAGAGGCAACACTGATTCATAAATTTCCTTCCAGATATTTTCTACTTGTGCCACAGTTGGTAGATACTCACAGGCCGAAGATCATTGACAGGGCTTAGTGAGGAATAATCCTTTGACGCTGTTTAATGGTTGCCAAGGTAGTTCTATTCTCTGAATTCTTCGCTCAGTTTTACGAAAATAAATAAGCGTAACATCTTCTCTGGCGCTTGCTTAAAGTGAGTTGCTATTAACTATACAGCGTTGATAATTGTATCAATATTTACGAAGTTCCTCCACTAGCGTCATATATGCTCTTTTAAAGTCTTGTAGCTTAATGTGGTTCTTGATGTAAATGATCACATTTCCTTGCCTCGTCTTATTATCGCTGATAAACTCAAGAATGATCTGGTTTTCGTCATGCTGTTCTTCTGCAGTTAGTTCCACTTGTTCTGTTTACTGGTGTTCTAAATGCTGTATGTCCGCAATCCAATCTGCTGTTGTTCCGTAGGTGGTTCATCTGCTAGTGAGACAACTTCTTTCTCCCTTGATGTTCTCACATACTCGGATCTTTGAAGGTAGGCCACATATTCTCTGCTAATGTGAGGTAAGTGTGGGTGGCCTTCACACCAGATTTGGCGCATCGGCAGCACGTAGTCCCTTCTGTTAGGCTCACTACTCTCATATGCATCCAGCAGATTATCCCTAAATCTATCCGTCTACTGAAAAAGAACGCTCGTGTCCATCATAGTTGAGCATCCGATTGGATGCTCCTCAATATTACGCGGCGCCCGCATTCAAATGGCGCGGGATGTCAGGAACAATGCGAGCTTCTCAGTACAATAGGTTGTTAATCCACTGTACTTCGACGAGACATGGTGGTATTCAGTAACAAAGTGCCGGCACTAGACTCAGCATCTTAGCTTCGATTTCAATTCAAACACTGTGTAATTAGTTTAGAAAAGCGAAAGTTGGCGAACGGGTGTCACCGTCACCTATCTTGGCAATCCCTTGCAGGATTACCTGAAAGAAGAAGTGGAGTAAGTACGAAAGCTTTCACGGCTGGAGTAAATTAAGGAATCCTGGTTCTTAGGTTTAGACCGTGTCAAACTGGAATCACTTTCCGATGTCTCCATTCGATTGCACGAGGTATCTTCAAGGATCTTCACTGCACAAGATCAAAACACTGATTTAGCTTCTTTAAATAGATTTCAGGTATTTATACCCGACATGTGCCCACGGACGCATTAATCACTCATGATGATTGGTTTCCATGCATGATATAGCCGTAGCCCGCGTGCCTATTAAAAAAGAAGAAATTTTATAAACTCCTTCTGATTGCAAAACAATCTTTTTGTGTCCTTAATCAATGACATATCTTTTTGTATGTATTAAAGATTGTGTAAATGTTGGATCTCCGCAGAATTGTTGCAATTTTATCTGTGGTACCCTGAATAAATGGTAAAACTCCACTACTTGATTGTTGAGAAGGTATCCAATACTGGCGCAGGTCTGGGATTATTATAATACCTAATCAAATGCCTAATATCTTCAGGGCAATATCCGTTTGATTTTAAAGTTTTAGTCAGTTTTTCTGTATCATCCGGAATTGAATTTGTATCACATATTGACAAAGCCCTGAAGACTAATGAATTCATGACGAACTGTTTTTGAGATGGAAGACGGTGAGAACTAAAATTTAAATATCAATTCGTATGTGTCGGTTTCCTGTAAACAGTATGATCTAGGATTACGTTCTTTTTCTTTTGTACTAACACATCAAGGAATGAATGATACCATACCAAGGGGTGGAAAGGCCCTATAGGGAGAAGCAGTTGGTTGTATTTTGGTTGAGTTGGATTAAGCCAGCATTAGCTGGTAAATGATTTCACATTTACAAATAAGCAGAGCCGCTACTAGCTATATCGAAATCACTAAAGACAGTGTCGAACGTCATTAGCAGGTTTTGATGATAGTTAGCCTAATACAAAAGAGGCCTTTTTGCCTAGTCATGAGTTGGTTTTGTGTTCCTTGCCCCGGTGGGAGAGAGGGCCTAGGAACGCCTCTGAAATGTATGGTAATTTTGCAAAACATAGTTGATATAATTACGTTATAGTATATTATAGTATTTTGTGAGAAATGTAAAATTTTTTTATTAAAAAAAATATTTTATGGAAATAACATGTTAAATCTAGATAATATTAGCTTAACCGGTTCAGTTTTCTTTTATACGTCATCTTTAGTTTTAGAAAAAACAATAAAAACGTATAAACAACCAAGGTGCAAAACGTACCGCAGTGCAAATTATCTGCTAAAAATCACATGTAAATAGCGGAATAGGTGCTACATAAACTTTGTTCCGAGATATTTGATAATTTGTACATTTTTAGGTTAATTTTTTGCTAATGTTAAATATTGTTGTTGATAATGTGCGTAAGAAAAATCAGGGATACATTTAACAGAATAAATTAGTAGTTAATATTAATTATTGATTGTTTTTATAATATCTTTGTTAGCAACAAATTTGACAATTTATTTTATATTGCAGGTCATGTGTAATGTATCTAGTTAGTCGAAACATAGACCTTTATAGTTGTGCTCTATGTGCCTAATAGATAATTTCAATATTCTTAATAAAAACTTTTCTAAAAATTGAAAGCTAAAACTCTGAGAGGTTTTAAGACTGACATACGAATGGGCGAAAAATATATCCAAATTTGAATAAAATTAAGGAGTACTAAACTGTATTGTAACACTATACAACTATTTGAAAGAATAAGGCATTTCTTGTTCGTTTCATTTATATTCACTTTAAGATTTTTTACATTTTATTTTTTTTACTGTGCAATTGTTTTTGTTTTTTCATAGTCCTGATGATGTCCGAATGTGCGAAACATGTAATTATTTAAATTTAAATAAATTACAATTAAAACTTTAAGTTTGATTCAACATTTTTTTTTATCTATGAGCAGACCACGGAGCTGTAGGTCTAAGTACCGCAGTTGCTTCAAATAAAAACAAAGAAAGGTTATTGATGTGGCATTTAAAGTCAGATTAGAAGAAGAAGGAAAGGCATTTGCTGGTAACACATTGCATAATCGGGACACTCTGAGAATAAAGGAGCGAACAAAGTGGGAGGTCCTTGGTCTTTACAGCTGGGCGGTGAAGGGGTGCATGTGGGTCGATACTTATGTCTACCTGGCAGAAATGACTAAGAAGAACATAATAGATGATAATTAATCAAAACAGAATCCGTGGTAGTATCTATAAAACAGAGACAGATCGCCCAAAATTCGACGATGCTCTAGTGATGCAAGCTTCCTTGTGATGTTTGAATTATCAATCAGGAGAGTAGCTCTTTAGGGGAAGGATTAAAGGACAGGCTGCTCTCCATATGTGTGAGCAATACTCACGGCAGGGTCTGACTTGCAAGTGTAAAGTGTAAACAAGTTGGCAGAAGAAAAGTATTTTTGAGGTCGGAAAAGAAAACCCAATTTCTTCGCGGCTGCGGTGGAATCTGATCTTTCTGAAAAGTGATACCAATTAGGCTAAAGGAATCGTTGGTTTCAAGCATTTGATTATTCATTTGAAGGGTGTGTGTACTGGAATATATACTGGGAGATAATTTATGAGACAGTAAACAAGATTGTCTCTTAGTGGCATTAAAATAGGAAGTAAAGAACCTTTTGCTCCCCATTCTACGATTTTAATGTCCTCGGTTAGGGATAGTCATTACTCTACGCCTATCGACAATTACAGTCTATGAGACAGGTTTCGGAAATTGTATATTGGAGTAGTGTGCTATTGCCGGCATTGCTGTGAATAGGATTGCTGGTAAAAGAAAGAAGATCACTGATGTGCATGCAAAAGGTATAGGGTAGATGCCAATACTGAACCCTGTAAAAGGCCTGCGTTGATTTGGTGAAAGTTTGATGAATGGTCATCGAATACTTCTGTAAGAAAACTAGCAATCCAAGTTTTGGAGAAAGACCATAGGCAGGAAGTTTATCAAGAAATGCGTCATGCCAGACTTGTTCAAATGCTTTGGAGTCAATATTTTGGGCTTCTTCATGGAATTCGATGAAGTTAGTCCCGTTGTGAGATACGAAGTTAAGAAGATCAGCTGTGGATCTTTGGTGACAGTCGTGTATAAGTTTATACCTTTCAAGGTAACTTAAAAGATCCTTATTAATATACTTCTCCTCCGATGCCTTACTCATAATTGGGAAAAGGGATATGGGTCTATCGTTAGAGGGAAGAGTTTTGGATCCCGTTTTGGGAAGACACGAGCAGATTTCCAGCTTTTGGGAAAAATGACCTTGTCATAGGACATTTTGAATAACCTGGTGAGGATAGGAGCCAATTCAGAAACGCATTTTTTTAGGACTATTGCCGGAATACCATCAAGACCAGAGGCCTTTTTTGTAAGTATTTTGAGAATACAATCGTATCTTTTTAACCCTGAAGGTAAATTCCTGCATATTGTATGGCAAAGTTGGTGCTGATGGAAGGGGAAGTGAAGAGAAGGGAGTAAAGTAGAATTTGCAGCGAATTGTTTTGCAAAAAGCTTAGATTCTGCTTTAGACGTGGAGACGATTTCATTACCATTCATTATCGTTGTTAGGGGTGGAAAGGAGCCTTTGCAGAAGTTTTAATTAAAATATTTGGCAACCAAATGGATTGGCTACCATTTTGACAAGAAAGAACTTTGCTTTTTTTCCGTGTATTGAAGGCGTTTTTGGCTTCAGGAATTATACGACTGTAATGATTTCGTGCCTCGTTTTTAGTCTGTAGGTTTTCTGAAGTAGGGTTCTTAAGAATATTGTCATGAGTACGGATTTTCTCTAGTCTGGTATTATCGCAGGATTTTGAAAACCAAGGTTTATTTTTGGGAAATTTAAAGTTGTAATAGAACGTCGTATAAAGGTTTCTGTACCTAACTGTATTAAGTCCGAGATTTGTGAACAAATTTCCAAGGGAAAGAATGGTAGAAATCCCGCAACACATCACAATCAGCGGAATTATAATGCCAAATAGTACGAGGTAGCATAGATTTTACGACTTCCTTTTATATGGGACAGGAAACAGTAATTAGATCGTGGTCAAAGGAACCCAGAGGAGTGGAAATGAAACACTGATAAGTCTCTAGGTGAGGGATAAGAAACAGGTCTAATCGACTTTGGCTATTTGTGACGATCCATGGGAAGTAAGTAGGTTCGCTGATGAAGTTGGTAAGAGATTGGGTGATTGCAAAGGCCTCTGCGGCTCTACCTTGGGGATTGGTTTTAGTGGACCATTCTTTTTTATAAACGTTAAAGTCGCCAAAGATAATGATTCCAGTGTTGTTGAGATCGTTAAAGAAACTCTCTGAGGGATAACAGGATAAGTTACTTACACTATTTACTTTCTTGGTGGTTATGGCAAACAAATTCTTTGATTTTGTCTAAAATATGTCTGTTCATAGTTTTGTAGAACAAACCACGGATGTTAAAAGGCATAACAACTACTACAGAATAGACTGAGCAAATACTTAGACCAAGTACCAACACTAAAAAAATATATAATGGCTCTTTAATATAGCAAAGCAAACCGAAATACTGAAATAATAAAGACAAAAGGGAGGATAGAAAAAATATATTATAAGAGAAACATAATTTAACATTATGCTTCATCTAAATTAAACTCTTGAAGAAACTGCCGACAGCCATTGCTTCGTAGATGACTTTATATATGTAACCAGTAGTTACCAAAAACTCCATAATTTTTTTTTTCAAATTGAAACAAATATGCTAAAAAAAAATAATCCCAAGAATTTGAAGATTGAATCAAAATGTGGTATTCCTACTCATGGTATATTAGTACATAACAAAGAGAATGGCAAGCTAGGATATTCTTTTTACACACACCAATAGGGGTGCAATAAAACTAGCCAGTCTAAAATAAATTGGCCTTGGTGTCGCCCCACGCAACAAATTCTTCGAGTTTTAAAATGATCACTTGCACCCAAGTAATGTACACTATTTTTCCTAGGACCGCAAAAAATCTATAGTAGGACTTTTATTTTTATTTGCATTTCAACACTAGTGTTGAGAATCTGAGTAACTGCTTTGTTTGCACATAAAATATTTTAAGGGTTTGCTTTTCCAACTTTCACCATTTTTCAAATTCTACAACTGCTCCTACTATTACTACTAAATTTAAAATTAAAAAAAGGCGTGCACAGTAGAGTTGGATATATAGGAATGGAGAAGCTTTCTGAACTTTGTGTGTTTTTTTTTTCATTCAAAATTCATAGCAAAGCACTTTCGACCTTCGCAATGATCAGTGCTACTACTAGGCATAGCACCTTGGGTGTATATAAAGGGGCGAAAGGAGTAAATGCTCCCCTCCCCCCAGAGCTAATAACCCAGACCAAAATATTAATGTTTTAAACCAAAAATAATTTTATAAATACATTACCATGATTGTATTTTCTCACATAGAATGAATACTTTTTTCGCCGTTAATTTTGGAAAATGTTAGTCTTTTTATGTTAATTAAACGAAAATCGAAGACCATTTTTGTCGCCAAATAAGTTATCACAAATTCCTGAAATGCAATGTCCCTCCCAAATAATAAATTCTAAATACCTAAATACACCTACGTATAGCACAAAATAAGTTCAATAAAAAGGGACCTTATATCCACGAAACAGACATAAAACAGCAAAATACAAGTTAAAGTTCACATTTAAAACGTAATTTAATATATAGGACTAGTGCACCCTTTTGAAGATTTTTCATGTGTTTCAAACAATGCTTTCAGTTCAAAAAACATTGCTTGAATCACAGCGCTGATGATAGCAGAAGCCGCAAGACTTTAGCTGTGAATTTTGAATAAAAATGTTTGCACGAAATACAAAAGCCTTTCCATTTCCACATAAATCTGAATTGGTATGGTGAGAATACAATTTTCTGTTTAATAGAGTGGTTCCCCCCCCCTCTATGTTTTTTTTTAGGATAAGCCATTACTTTTAATGTATCTTCTTTTTTTAAATATGTTTTTGCTTCAACGTTACTATTTGCCATTTATACCGCATCTTCGTAAAAACTTATAAGAACAAATAAATTAAAAAAAAGTTATTAATTGCACCTTTTTAAAATATTTTTAAAAAATCTAATACAAATCAATGTTTATCATTTGACTATATCTATTATCCACAAAGAGCACTGCTTTCATTACAATAAACCAGATTTTTTCATTTTGCCTTCCTAATACATATTCTCCCACGTTAGTAAGGTTTTCTCAAATGCAACATGAATGAAACTAGACTGTTAAGTTTCGTCATACCCCGCTTTTTAATAATACTCGTATAAAATTTATTATTGCCAGTTTTAGATATAAAATCTGCTTTAGGATGTGTAGACCCACTTCATTGTTAATAAATAAATTGTCAATTTGTCTGGACTGCTTTATTCGAGTTTTATTTCGTTTAGTTTTAGATAATTTAAAAAAATTAGAGCCGTCTAATATATAGTTTTTGGGGGTAATAATAACACCACCCCAAATATCATCCGAGGAAAAAAATCAGTGTTGTATATTAATATTATATTGCATAACAACTATTAAAAACAACTCTATTCACACTAATGTGACAGAGGACAAGTATCATGAGGGCGAAAAGTACACTTACAATCACAGTGTACCCTCCATTTCTTACATGACAATGTAACTTTTAATAACATAACCGAACCTAACTAGTACGAAAAAAACAGTATCCGCTTGTATTAGGTACAAAATTAGGTTTAAAAAATGTATTCCAGTATATGAATCAATGTGAAACTACAATTTAAAATTTAAAAGTATATTATTTTTATTTGTTATTAACAATATCAATTGTAAAATACCAATTAGTTGCATTCGTTACATTTATTTAAAAATTATGCTAACATCAAAATTGTAAAAATATAATGAAAAATCCCTTTTCTTTCAAAAAAACAACGTTTTGAATATGGATATAGCTTTCTTCAGGGCCAAAAAAAGCAAAAACACATTATTTTGTGTATTTTTCCTTTAAATAAATTACCAGTAATTATTGAAGGCCGTTTTATTTTTTGCGACCTATTATTACTATTTTTGGATAGCGTACAAACTTATTTTATAATTCAACAAGAATTCTTTATGTTATAATGAAAAGTAGTGGCACGGGAATTTCATTTTAATATTAAAAATTCGTTTGAACTTGCTGAATTTGTTAGACTTCATACTGCCTAAAAACTATATATATATATATATATATATATATATATATATATATATATATATATATATATATATATATATATATATATGTCCACCCTTACACTTCTATTCCTCGACTTTTTTTCTTAAATATAATTGAATAACTCTTTAACTGCAGTTATTTTTCATTTAAAGGAGAAATGTACCAACGAATTGGCAAATGGTAACCCACCCAGTCCAGCACTAGCTCAATTAGTCATGAATCAGTTTCATAGAAAACAAATTCCTTTCAAACTTACATTCGTCAAACTACATGTGAATGATACTCTCCTGGATTGTCCAAAACCTAAATTTAAAAGCCTTATTATTACATTATTACACTTTAATACTACTTTAATACTACCTACCATCCTAGGTTAACTCACCAGGGTGGTTAGAACTTAGGATAGAGTTCTGAAAACCAACTGTTATGTTAAAGCTGCTACTTCAGAGCGAGTAGTACATTACTTATCAGGGCGAGCTACCTCATACAAAATCAGTACAATAGAAAACTTTTTTACCGAACTCTCAGCCTCAGTAGTCCTGTGTATGAGAAGGAAATGTAACTAAAGTAAGAACCATCCAAAAAGTAATATAACTACCCATTATCACTTGTTAGCCGAGTTAAGTAATTGTAAACGTAAATTATTAAAAAAAAAATAAGTCGACAACATCCAAAAAAACAGGAAAATATATCCATAATTGTAAGCATGCATTTTACAACACCCACACCGTACACTATCTTTATACTCCACTGAAAGACAAAGTGCTCAAGGAACTAAAACTAAACTCAAACTTATATATAAAATTCCTAATCGAGACAGCCAAAAATCCTCTCTAGATGTTAGAAATCAATATTTTGAAAAATACCCGAAACGTGTGAAAGACGGCTTTTTTGACAAACTTGTACTAACTGGGGGGATTCACTTAACAGTATAGATTTTGTTAAAAAAAATCCATGTTTTAATACAGACTTCCGTGCGCTTTCTTTACTGCGAACTTAGCCTAATTTTAAAAAAATATGTAAAGCAATTTTTATTAGTTATAAATTTTGTTAAAAAAAAATGTTCGCTCTTCTCAGGATTCGAACCCTATATACGACGCGGGGCTGAGAACCACTGCGCCACCAAGCTTCTCGACGAAAAATATATAAATAGCTTATATTACTTAATGTGAACGCTAATGATGTCACATCTGGTTTCGCGTGAAACCAAAATTTAGAAAGTTCGTTCACGTTAATAGCGTGGAAGGAGACATAGCGTTTGAAAAATATGATTTTACTGAACGTCAAAGCAACAAACCAGATAAAAAACGGCATTAGCAGAACACCATTTCAGTTTGAGATAAGATTTTGATTCTAATAATGTTAGACAGAGAAAAAAACTACTTTGAGCTTAATATTAGCGAAATGATCTGAGTATACAGACCTAAATAATACGCTAAATAGGAGAAACGACACACAAGACCTTAGTGTTCAGTATAATTATCTATTAAATGAAAATATAATTCTAACTATGTTAATAAAACAGAAAAATATCGACTATTCTGCTACCAAATTAAAACAATAATAATTTGGGGAAAAAACATTGAAAAACATAGAGTGGAATGTCTGATAGCAAAGAAAAACCAACTTTGGATCTCTTAGTTGTTAAATGTGAAAATCGTCATGACAATCTCAGGTTTTAATTAGATATGCTTACTGTTTTGTGTGTTGAAGTGTTTTCATAGGTAATATATAATAGTAAATTAACTTTGTATCACTATTTAAAAATAGTAGAAGCCTGCAAGACACTACTACAAATTATTAGGAATAAAAGTGACCCAATTCAGTTCAGTACATAGTCATTTAGTAACACATATATTCTGATTTTTAAAACATTTTTAATCGTCGCAATTTTGTTATATCATATGCTACCTATGCCACATTTGATTTGATAATTTAAAATAAATTCAATAAGTAGTTTTTATATTAACACACACCGCCATTTTGTTACGTCATGTTGAATTCGTACTAATTTATCCCTATACCACATTTAATTTTTCTGTATAATTTAAAGTCAATTGAATAAGATTTTTTTTACGTTGATTTTTTAAAAATTGTATTTGACCGCCGTTTTGTTTCTCTATCTTGAATTCGTACCACAACTTTACCAGTGTTTCTCTATATCACACTTAATGATTGCCCAACATTTGAAACTAATCTAATAAGTATTGTTTTCAGGCTGTTTTTTGAAATATTTTAAAAGGCCGCCATTTAGTTTTGTTATCTTATATCTATGTCAAAATGTTATCAGTTCATTGCTATATAACACTTGATTTTTGTGCAAAATTTGAGGTAAATTGAATAATTAGTTTTTTCAGTAATAATTTTTTTATCGTTTCACTAGGCCGCCATCTTATTCCGGCATATTAGATTTTTATCAAAATACTACCAAGTCATCCACATATGACCCTTAATTTTTGACAAAAATTTGAAGTCACTCTGATGAGTAGTTTTTAAGCTATGCCCTGAACTAACAAACAGCCAGTCAAACCGACAAACGGACCGACGCCGACGTGGGTCGCTAAAATGTGAGAAAATGTAAAACTTGAGATGATAATTTTTACATGATTACACATATTATATTTAGCAGACATCTTGAGTTACTATTACAGTTTTACTAGTTCATCTGTATACCACAATTATTTATGGCATACAAAATCAGTCCATTAAGTAATTTTTTAGGCTGAATTTTTAGATATTTTACTAAGCCGCCATTTTGTTCCACCATCTCGGATTCGTACCATCAACCAGATGATCCCCTACATAATACTTGATTTTTGTGCAAAATTTGAAATATGGATAGGTAGTATTTTAGTAATCATTTTTTTAACATTTCACCAGGCCACAATTTTCTTTTGCCACATTGGATTTTTACCAAAATGTTACCAGGTCATCCCCATATGACCCTTAATTTTTGACCACAATTTGAAGTCAATCGGTTAAGTAGTTTTTTAGCTACGCCGCGAACAGACAGACAGAAATTGAGAAAACAAGTTTTTCGGCATCTAGGAACCCAGAATCGTAAAGATCTGAAAAATCTCGAAGGGTTGATTTTTTTACGATTACTTTACTTCCATTTTGCGAGAGATGTAATCAAAAAAATGTCTTCAGTAATTACTGGTAATGTATTTCTTTAGTAATAAATGTGTCCATACAGACAATGTATAAAAAGTGTACATTATTTTTATAGGAGAAGAACACAAAATGTTTTAGCCCCAAAGAAAACTAAATATATATAGCCATAACGTCGGATCTTTTTAAATAAAAGGATTTTTTGTTTCTGTACTATCCCCGCTATCCCATCTATTTTAGTATTTTCAAAGTTACGAAATGAAGAACAAAACACAGCCAAAAATAATCAACTGCATTTTCAAACTTGGATTTTTTAAACACGTTGGGGGGATTACAAAGGAAGGGAATCCTGTGAGTTTTTGTATTACGCAACCAGCAGCCACTGGCGAAAGCCATGTTGCCAAAAATTCATAAATCCGTTTTTTTTTCTCAAATTTTCTGCAAGGCCGTGTGATTTCAAACACCTATGTCCAATGCATAACCTATAAAAAACAACAAAAACCAGGTGACAAAGAATTTTCATATTTTCTGGATAATTTTACTTGTGTTTAGTTAATTTTGATTAAAACTTGTATTTATTACTTATTAGTAGTATTAAATACTTCTAGTGGACACTAATAAGCATTCCAAATTTTAGGTGTGTCTCGATTAGAACGGTTAAAAACTGCAATTCCATTTGAACACTGTTTGTCGAATGTTTAATTTTTTTAAACGTAGGATTTGAATTTGTATTCTTTTCAAAATAAAACTAAAAATTATGGTTTATATGACAAATTCTATTTATATTCTTAATTAAAAGAAAATAAAATGTTTCTCAAAATTTGGTTTTTTATGTTTTAAAAATGTATTTTTATATTTAAATATAGAGAAGAAAGCAATTATTTCTAAACAAAAATAAAGTAATTTTAATCAATAGTATTTTATTTTTAAATTAAATAAAATTTGTTTTATTTAAAACGTATAGTAAATATACATATTGTGTTATCTTCCACCTTCTTTGCTTAAAAAAAAAAGATATAAGAAGGTATCTTCTTTCCTTTCTTTAATCAAAGTAAAGTTTAATCAAGGATAATAAATGGATAGATAATTAACTTTTTGTTAGATGATACGATTCAGATAAAATGTTCCGACTGGTACTACAAGAATGAAATGAGTATTTTAAAGACGGCCTCGCATTTTCTCAGCAAGATATGGGTAGAAAATTCATTTTATTTTGGTTCTTTTAGTCGAAAATTTTCATTTGAGCTCTACTAGTTCATGTACCTCATGTAGAAAAGTAATTCATACACCATACAAAGTCTCTCAGGGGGATAGTTCTTGAGGGAGGTGTCTTTGCTGACCAGCAAAATAATCTGTTGACCAATTGACAAATTGGCTGACCGGGGTTTTTCATATATCAGAAACAGGACCGGATATGCTTTAGCAAGGAAGAACTGCGACATTAGGTGATTCCCCCATCCCCTTTCACCAGTGGCGGCTCGTGGTGAATCATATTGGGAAGTCAATAACAAATTTAAAAATAATCATACTTAAAATAAAAATAAATATCTTATCTTTAAATTGAGCTTTAAATTCTCTTGAAGTTCAGGTCTACTCTTCGTTCTTTAGAATTGGAAAAATGCTGAATGACACGTTGGTCAAAATTGCACGCACATTCCTTTTATAAACGATTTCTCGATACTTAAGGTTGGTAAAACGGATAGTCTATCTTAGATTTTCAGACAAAGCCGTTTCATCATGGCCACGTAATGAAAATGTATCCAAAATATAACGATTTTGGATCCATTTTCATTAAAATCTCTAAGAGATTTTCTGTAAGCTGTGTCTAGCTGAGTACGAATATCAACACTTCCGACCGTAGCATAGTTCACCGAACATTTCATGTGATCTGCAAAAAACGCATGTTTTTTTTATTTTTTTTACGTGTTTTTAGTCTTTAAAATCGGTTTTGCACCATAATGAGTCCGACGAGTCCTTAGAAAACAACAAACAAACATAACAGTAAAATGAGTTAGACTTCACAACCACATATCCAGTTAGCTAAATCGTACTTTTGCGAAAGTTTCGATGAACCTCTTTATTTTTGTCTTTGCTAGTTTGTCGTATACTAAGTTCTGGCAAATTGCGACCACTTAGCTTGAATTCGGTTATTTTCTCAAAATTAAGTTCGTTAGCACTCTTTAGTTGTTTAATTTTTTGCACTATCGACTTTCAACCGACAACTTAAACATAGACCACCTTGAAATTGGTTATTTTTACAAAATTAAGTTCGCAAGCACTTTTTAGTTGTTTATTTTTTTGCACTAGTCACTACCACATTTTATTTCCTGTATATTTCCAACTCACACATGGATCATAAAAATAAAAAAATATACGTTACAAAAAACAGTATATAAATCAATTTTCATCGATTAAAAACGTCCGAAACAATATCGAGTTAGAATATCGACTACATGACCTCTGAACAATTGAACTGACCGGCTGATGACCCAAATCGCGATTTCATATTCCATTTGCTATCACGTTCGGCTGCCGCACCGTAGCTGTGAAATCTTCGGGTACTTTCGTCAAGCTTTGAGGTAATCAGGGCAATTCGGACTGCCTAGCTTAGTATTGCGTATTTTATTATGCCTAAGGAACGCAACGAGACCATTCGCACCGCCGCGCGCGGCTAATAGTGTAGCGTATTTAACTTTTCCCAAGGTTAGCGTTTTATTACAACTCTTAGGAGGGACGGTCAAACGAATAATTTATTTTCTGAAATATTTTTGGGGGGTCATTGACCAAATAACCCTATGGAAGAGCCGCCACTGCCTTTCACACTTTCCAGCGGACATACAGTACAAAGATTTTCTGACCAGGGTTTTTCAAACAAATATATTAAAATCAATGCCTTATATGAGTTGCACCTCATTCATTCCAGCGGATTTGAGTACAAGTGTATATTGACCGGGATATTTTCACGCAATTGTATATATAATATATGCGTTAGAACGAAATTTTGGGATATTAGTAGGTGGTTCCCCCTTACTCATTTTCCGTTTCTAGTAGGTACAGTACAAAAGTATCTTGACCGGGGCTTTTTCATGCAAATATATAAAAACCAATTCCGTATACGACTTAGCAAGTAAGATTTGGACATTATTAGATGGTTACTTCTTATCCCCCTCATCCTTTTCAGGAGACATAGGGTACAAAAGGGTGCTGACCCGGGAATTTTCGGGCAGTTGTATTAAAACAATACCGGATATGCGTTAGCAAGAAACTTTGAGACATTATTAAATGGTTCACCCCATAACCTTCACCGTATCTCGTGGATTAAAAATACGTGAAAATGCCTTGTGCAATCGAAAGGGATATAAAAAGTAATTCCATTTTAATACCATTCGGTATACCCACTAGCAAGAATCCATCCATCCGAGAACTCATTACCTCGTGTAATAAAATAGATAGCAACACAACCACCTAAAAAAAGTTGTACATATTATTTTAATTTTTGATCGTCTAATAATATAATTTTAACGAAAGTATTTTACAACTAGTGAAATTTTAGACTTATTGTTGGCATGGAGAACCCACTGGTAATGTACCAAACTTTTTCGCCGTGCCCGACCTTGATCTTGATATATTTGTGTCAAGTCAGCAAATTTTTAGTGGGTTGAGGGAATTGAGGAACTACCTCATAATGTCCCAAACTTTGTTGTTAACGCATATTTGACATTACGCGAAAAACGCTGGTCAGAAAATTTTTCTACTCTATGTCAGCTGGAAAGAATATAGGGGTAGGGGAGAACCACCTAATAAATGTCCCAAACTTACTTGCCAAGCCACATGCGGCATTGGTTTTGATATATTTGCACGAAAAAACCCCGATCGGCAAACTTTTGTACTTTATGTCTGCTGGAAAAGTGAAGGGTAGTAACTCATATACGATATATTTGCACAAAAAAGCTCTGGTCAGCAAAAGTGTGTAATATCTGTCCACTGGAATGGTTGAGGGAGTACGGAGGATATATTTGCTCAAATTCGCCTGCGGTTGCACAAG
Source organism: Kuschelorhynchus macadamiae (assembly GCA_030620095.1). Classification (NCBI taxonomy): domain Eukaryota; kingdom Metazoa; phylum Arthropoda; class Insecta; order Coleoptera; family Curculionidae; genus Kuschelorhynchus; species Kuschelorhynchus macadamiae. The sequence continues at coordinate 661,975 of JAUTXW010000011.1, read as the reverse complement.
GCATCTTCAGTGATATTCACTGCACAAGATCGAAACACTGAATGAGCTCCGATGACCAGAGATCAGGTATTTATACCCGACTTGTGCCCATCGTGACTCACTATGATAATTGGTTTCTACCATAAACATTTCTTGGTTATATATCTATGGTTACCACTCATGAGCCCGCGTCTCTATTGAAAATTTTACTTATACATCTTTCACGTTCTTTAAGTCTAGTCTAGGGGGCGAGCGTGGCACCAATGGCTATGTGTTTGCTGTTCGGCACTCAAGGTCTCTGGCTCCATTCCGAGCTGAAACAGACTTTCTCATGGCTTGGTGGTTTCGCGCTCCCTCATTAATACGCTAAAATCACCTCTCAAATAGCGTCGTTCGGATTCGACGATAAACTGTAGGTCCCATATACCTGTATAAATTACAGCTAAGACACACAGCATAGATATATGCGAGAGGTAGGCCGATATCCAACAGTTGATGAAAAGGCTGTCGCTGAAGATGATGATGAAGACTGTCCAGTTTCACCTATATACAGTTTACTGCTACAAGGAATTTTATAACCCCTTCTGATTGCAAAGAAATTACATCTTTTGGTCTCCTTATGCGTTGTCCAATCTTTTTGTGAGTACTAAAGATTGTGCGAATGTTGGATCTCCGCAGAATTCGTGCGATTTTATCTGTGGTACCCTGAATAAAAGGTAAACTGCACTATTTAATGGTTGAGTATCCAATACTGGTTTAGGTCTGGGATTGTGCAGTGAAGATCCCTCATGCAATCGCCGGCGAAACGTCGGAAAATGACTCCAATTTGGCATGCTCTAAACCCAAGAACCATGATTTTTAAATAAATGTAAAATGTTTGCCAGATTTATTTTATCCCTAAAACAATAACTGTTAGATAACAAAACAGGTAAAGGTGTTTTGGAACTTAAGTCATCAGACGATAAAAGTGTAAAATAATATTGTAACAGCATGTTAATCTTTTAATTCAATACCACATAACCAGACTATTATCTATGCAAAATCTTAAATTCAAGGATACCTTTAGTCTCCATAACATCACCCATACGATTCGATAGTGCATTTACACGTCATGAAATTTTAATATTAAAACGACAATTTTTGCAGTGAAGTGATATAACTAAAGGTCTTTGAAATGTAACATTATTGTACAGGGATTTTTTTGCAATTTCCTCTCACTATGATAATAAAAGGCTTTCATTTTCTAATTTTTTGATCGCCAATAAAAATTTTCTTGACTAACATCAGAGTATTTTTTATTTAATCAATATGAATCTATGAATTACTAATTTAGATCAGCATCAGAATTAGTGGATGTACTGTATTATACATATTCTCTGATAAGCAGTCTAATATAAACATTCTAAAGTAATTACAGATAAATGCAGTAAAGATTACATATTACTGGATTTATTTGAACTATTAGGTTCGGTAATATGTTTATTTTAAGTGAGTGTTTAAGATTCATATGAAAATAAACAGCATTTTTAGAATATTATGGCCAGGGCGAAAGTAATTTTCCTTCTGTCATTTTTAATGTAAATGACATTGTCGTAAAATTTTTACCAATTTAGAACGAAGTGTGTTTGACTTGTGTGAAACATTTACGTCGATACACTGAATATTTTATTTAGTAATTATTATATAACTGTTGTATATTTTAAAATGGTTTTAAAAGTGATCAGAAGACTTCAAGTTTCTTGCAGATACTATGCAAAATCACACTATACAGTATTACCGGCTGATACTTTCGAAGGAAAAATAATTCCAAAATCAAAAACTATTAGGAAAGACGATAGTCATGGACCCGTAAAATATGGGGGAAGACATATAGTAACAATGTTGTCAGGTAAGAAGGTTGAAACAGTAATTTTATCAATTTTTATAGGAACAAATGTATCTGAAAATTTAGAACTTTTGTAAGACAAAAATTGCAAAAAAACTGTATCATATTGGTTATAATTTGATTAAGTTTAATTTTTAAGCAAAATGGTTTCACAGTCGATTTGTAGAAATAAGTTTTCCTTTATTGAATAATTTAAATCCATGTCCGTTCGTGCATGTACGTACATATATTGTTTAATTAGACAGAAAAAACAAGTCTAGCAAAATATCATTAACAGTATGATTTTACCAAGAATATATAAATAAGTTTTCTTTTATTCTTCTTAAACTGAGTTCTGCCTTTCCAAAAATCTTTCAAACTTTTCCAGTCTATGGGTTTTCGAATCTCGTGTATGGATGTTAAATATATCAAGTAATTTACTAAAAAAATTATTCACCATTTTTTTGGCGTTATTTAACTTACGAAATGATCTATTCTGTCTCAAAAACAAACCAACGAAAGAAAATAATAATGTACAGTGTTAATTAAGAAATCTCTATTTAAATCAGTATTTTCTCTTTCTAAATATGTACTCTCACTACCTCTTGTGCAACTGGCAACTAACCCAATACAAAGCTACTTTTATCAGCTTTAACAACTGCTACTCACATCAACTGCACAATCCTCTTTACTTCCCCTTATAACAACTCATATATTATTAGAAATATTTATAATCAACAGCAAAAATTATGGTACATACCAGCGGAGATCGAACCCGCACCTCTGAATCACTAGTCCATTGCTCTACCCAATTGCGCTACCGATACCGTACCACTGATAAGCAATTCGTTAGAACTTCTACATATTCAAACCCACCAGTATCATAACCATTGTTGATCCTGTCAAATATTCTAACCGTACCGTCCATATTAGTAAATTTACAGTTTGACGTTATGCCCGTATAAGTTGATTATAAATATTTCTAAAAATATATTTCACAGTTTAAAAAAAAACAAATTGTTAAAATACTTCTATTCAAAATTTAGCTTATACGGGCATAACGTAAAACTATAAATTTACTATAATGGACGGATGGTACCTAATAGCGATGTCAGATTTGACATCCAGTCAGGAACGCTGCAACATAAAGTTAGAATATTTGGCAGCATCAACAATGGTTATGACACTGGTGGGTTTGAATATGTACAAGTTTTAAAGAAGTGCTTATCAGTCGTACGGTAGCGCAATTGGTTAGAGCAATGGACTAGTGATCCAAAGGTATGGGTTCGATCACCGTTCATAACATAACTTTTGCTGTTGATTATAAATATTTCTAAAAATAGATTTCACAGTTTAAAAAAACAAACTGATAAAATCCTTCTATTCAACTCATATATTGTATTATTAATATATACAGGCTTAAATATTTAACTGCAATCAAAACACTTGCAAACTATTCATAATTTGGAAAACTATTTTACGCATCAAATGAATTTCTTCGACTCAGGCGAAAGCATTTTATTCTTATTAGCATTAAATTTATTTCACCTGATATAGGCGGCTACATAAATTAAACATCATCCAATAAGCCAACAACTAAAAAGAAAATCCCATCACCAAATATTGTTCTTTATTTTTAATAAATTGAGTTGAGTGTTCTTGTCAGCAACCCATAGAAATTTTAAAAGCCTATGACTTTTATTTAGTATTGTAACTTTTTATAGTTGAAATAGAAAACATCTGAGATATTTTCAGAAGTTTTTGAAATATTTCAGGTGCTCCACCCGGTCCAAAATTAATGTCTTATGTGAAAGATGTTTTCACGGTGGCATGCGTTCCAGTAGATTTTGAAGAAATTCCTTACGATGGAACTGAAAATGAAGAAAAAACCGCAGAATTTGGGAACCTTGCGCTTACATCTATGCATAGAAATGGTGTAGGGATTAAGGTAGTATCTATATTTTTATACATTATTTGAAGATAAAAATTAATTATTTAATTTCCTTTAACAAGAAGTATATTTAGTAATGTGGTTCGATATAAATTGCCTATCATACCCAGAAATTAGTAAATTAGTTTGTTCGAAGGCGATAGTCAATGTAAAATTCCGACATCTATGTACTACATAAAATTTTTTAAACTTCAAATATATTTTATTTTATCAGTTTATTTTTTAAACTGTGAAATATATTTTTAGGAATATTTATAATCAACAGCAAAATTTATGTTATGGTACGAGCGGGGATCGAACCCGCATCTCAGAAGCACTAGTCCATCGCTCTAATCAATGATCCAGAGGTGCAAGTTCGATCCCCGCTCGTACCATAACTTTTGCTGTTGATTAGAAATATTCCTAAAAATATATTTCACAGTTTAAAAAATAAACTGATAAAATACTTCTATACTCAGATATATCTTGAACCAGTATCTGATTCTCTTTCTAAAATTACTAGATCAGAACAGTCTCGCCAATATATACCTGCCCAAATCAATCCTCCTCCAAAGGGCATTCTTTCAGAAAAAAACAGGCTTGTGAATATCACTAGCGAAGTCTTCTCCAGACACATTCGTGCTCATTTGATGGACATAACATATTCCTTAGTGACGTCCAGTCTTGGACCTGAATCGCTAGTCTCATAAAACGATCATCCCATTCGCTTGAACATCATTTTTGAGTAAGGTCTTTTTTTTGTAGAAGCTTAGTTTATAATACCGCTTAAAAGCATCTCTGACTATTTTTTTTTGCCAAATTTAACACTCCAGCAATGTAACGCACGTAGAGACCGTCATCGCAAAATTCAAATCTCATATTTAAATTCTCAGTCTTACAGCCAATTAGGATAAAATAATTTAACACTGTTCTGAATTATTAAAGCATCATCTTGAGTATTAAAACCAATTTAAGGGTAATAAGATGAAAATGCTGTCAAATTGTCAGTGTTTTACTTACAATTCTATATCTCTTAAAAGAAGACAAATATTAAGATTAAACAAAAAACTATTTATTAAAAGTGAACGTACTCTATTTTGAAGATCTAATGCAATGTTATTCTGATGCCCAATTAATACAAGGGCTGTTTTGAAGTTTGATTATAAAACATCTTGTTTCTCCTGGTATATTATTGCTTAAGGAATCCTTTAGATCCTAATAATTTGCCTATATCTACATATGAATAACAAAAATTGTTTATCCTAATACTAAAAAACTATCTAGGCTAGTCCAGCAGTATTCTCAAAAACCAAGACAGACAGGTCTAGCCATGCTCGTTTTTTTATAGAGATGAGAAAATATCATTAACTTGAAAAAATGGTTTATGAACTTGTTATTTATAATTATTATATTTTGCTGTTTTTAGGGCAACATAGTAAGTCCAAATTTGGCTATAAGTTCAAACGTAGCTCTGAGACAGGAACTAGATCTATATGTTTGTGTAGTACATGTAAAAAGCTACTCCCATGTAAAATGTAAATATCCCAATATGGATATTTATATATGTAGACAAAACACAGAAGGTAAAAACATTGAGACAAAATAATACAAAATCCTTAGTTTTTATTTAATTTAAGACATTCTTAAACTTTCATATTCAATCTATGGGCTGGCGAAATTTAAGTATAATTTGGGAGATATAGTACTTATTTTAATAGCCTCATTTCAATTTGTTGAAATATTTTAAATGTTTTGTTGACATGTGTTAAGACTGAAAATGGGTTTCACTTTCTTCATATTTTTATTTTCCCGTAATTTTATTAATAACTTTTTCCATAATGGCTGACGTGTTCACGTTCAGATTATTTTAATTTTAATAATAACACACGACAGCTTAATTTATTTAATTAAAATGTAAAATTATAATCAAAAACTTTAGATTTATCTATTTTACATTACCTACCTCGCAGGAACAAACGCTAACAAATAAATTAATATGTGGAAACTAAAAATTAATTCCTAAAATCCCCTAACCTTAAAAAAACAAAGTTGAACGAACTAGCTATTGCATAAATTTAGACACTAAAACAAAAGTTCATAAAAACTTAAGGTTTTTCTTATTTACTAAAGTTATGCCAAAAGAAGAAGATAAACAAAAAGTAATGTTACATGAACCCTACCTTTAGGTTTAATTTCTTTTCCGGTAATTTTGTGATGTTATATATTTCAGTGTACAAAGTGAATAGTGTATATAAAGTATAAGTAAAACAAAAATTTAACTTATATTTTTTATATCGGTGTATGGAAATACAAAAAAGCCATGATTGATACCATAAAGCGGTAACTAATTAATATTGCGGTTGATATGACGGATATTAAAAGTCTCATTTCAAGATTATTTCTTAAGAAAGTTTAAAATAAAGTAAATATTTAAACATTTATTTGATTTTTAATAGATTTTAAAAAATAATATTAGCTATTTTGGATTGGCTACTCTTGCTACTAGCTACTACTTTTAGATGGCAATCATGCGTTTTAGCATCTCTATACACCGATACGATACAAGGGTAAATTTACAATTTTTTGTTGTCTTAACTTTTGTTGTAACTTTTATATGAATCTAGGAAAATTCTGTGCTCATTATTTTTTGTCTAGATTTTTTCTCGAGCAGTTCTTAGGAGGAAAGAATTTTTCAGGTGAAAACACACAAAGATTAATGTAGGTTATAATATTATAATTAACACTTAAATTTAAAATAAAATATAAGCTAATCAAAACCTTTTCTGTTCTCAATTACATTGTTGGGATCAAATTGACAATATTCCAATAACACGTTTGTACACAGTTTCGATATTTTTTTTTGGTTATTGGGGAGGCCTAACCTAACGCAACTAGCTTAACCTCACACGAAGAATCATTGCTTATATTAAAAACTGTTTCGTCAAGAGTGGTTACCCTGAAGGGACTCTTTCTTTTTTGAAACTTTCAGTTATAACGATTTCCTTTTTCCCAATTACTATTCTTCGGGTTTTGTTTAATTCTGCTTTAAATTAAAGGTGAAGTATGTGGGTGCACGATTTCCGTGAAACGTTTCGGGACACAAAACGTCCCGTCATCAAATAATAGAATATGACATTTTAGGAAATTAAAATCTTTTATATTTTTAATTACAGGGAGCAGGTATATTCTTGATAAAACTATACTAACGAAATACACATAAATACCTACTGTTACCAGAGCTGTACTATTTACAAACCATACACAAAAAAGAAGTATTTGGTCTGCTGCCCTATTTTTCGACATGTAGGTATATTTTTACTCCCCTCGTAAAAGGGAAGTATTGTAATGATTTTAATGGTGGAAAAATCAGCCTCCCAGATTTTTACAGGTCTTCGCGCTTTAGGGTCACTAGATGCCAAAAAAACAGGTTTTCTCAATTCCTCCATTGGCGTCGGTCTGTCTGTATTCCTGCCTGATCACGACACAAAAATTATTTATCCAAATTTCCATGAAAGATTAAGGTCATGTGGGGATAAACTGGTAACATTTTACTCAAAATCCAATATGGCGGAGCAAAATGGCAGCACAGTGAAATGATAAAAATCAAGTAGGAATAAACTAGTAAACATTTTGTACGAATCCAAGATGGCAAAACAATATGGCAACTGAATAAAATATTTAAAAAACTACTTTTTAGATTGATTTCAAATTGTGTGCAAGAAGTAACTACGATATAGAGACGAGCTGGTAACATTGTGGTGCGATTCAAGATGACGTCACTTAATAGCGGCCAAATAAAATGTTAGTAATAGTGAAAAAAATCACCCACCCAGGTTTTAGTGTCCCTAAATCCCAAAAAAACATGTTTTTCCAGTCCACCGTCTGTAGGTCTGTCTGTCTGGCTGCAGTAAAAATTTTTTTCCCGATTAACTTCAAATTTTGGTCAAAAATTAAGGATCATATGACGATGACCTGGTAATGGTTTGGTAAAAATCCGGCCTAGTGAAATGTTAAAAAAATTGTTGCTAAGAAAGTGCTTATCGAATATATCTTAAATTTTGTACAAAAATCGATCATGTCGGAATCAACTGATAAAAATTTTGGTACGCGCAAATTTTGCACAAAAATCAAATATTATGTAGGAATCGAACTGGTAAAATTTTGGTACGAATCTAAGACGACGGAACAAAATGGCGGCTTAATAAAATATTCAAAAAACTAAGATGGCGGCCTAGTGAAACGTTTAAAAAATCATTATTAAAAAAAACTAATTATCCAATTTATCTCAAATTTTGCACAAAAATCAATATTATGAATGAATTGAACTGATAAAATTTTGGTACGAATCCGAGATGGCGGAACAAAATGGAGGCTTAATAAAATATTTATACATTCAGCCTGAAAAAGTTACTTAATGAACTGATTTCAAATTGTGTGTCATAACTAATTGTGGTATAGAGATGAACTAACAAAACTGCGGTACTAATTCAAGATGGCGGAAGAAAATAGCGGCCAAATAAAATTTTTGTAGTCTGAAAAAATCACCCTCTCAAAAAATATGTTTTACCAATTCCGTCGGTCTATCTATCGGTTTGTCTGTCAGTGCGCGGCATAGCTTAAAAACTACGCATCAGATTGGCTTCATATTTTATTCAAAAATTAAGGCTCGTTTACAGGAAGTATACGAGATGGAGCGAAAAGTTGAATAGATAGGTTAATTAGCGTATTTTGAGAGTTAAATGTACTTTATTTTCATATAAAAGTATACACGTAACGTCGTTTTTCGTGGGCGGGTCTCAACTTTCTTATTTTAAATAGGACATCCTGTATATTGATATGGATTCAAATTCATGACGCTTTCAACCATATATAAATTGATGAATAATTATTTGACTCATTTTTAGACCTGTATATAGAAGGTATTTTTTGAAACCCCGCCTAAGCCGTAAAAAAATATATATTATATTAGATATGTATAGAGAACTAAACGAACATGGGCCGGCTTTATATCTTCAGTAAAGACCTTTTTTGAACAGAATTTCCAAACATTCTTAAAAAATATTATTATCTATAGTATTAAAATATTTTATTAATAAATATATTAAACAAATAACTGATACACAAAAACTAATAATAATTATGATTATTATTGCAAAAAGTTATATTCATTTAGGCCAGCCAATTGTTATAGTTGTTCCACCACCAGAATGTGACAATTCTGTTACATCTAATTTTCGCATTTTCTAAATAAACCTCATGCAGAGATTACTAGTTATGATAATATAACTACAGTTCCTAAACGAGATGCAACAGTACAGTCCAACAACGAAAAAATATAATAAAGAGAATATACTAATGTCTGCCATGAACTGCAGTAAAAAGAAAACACAGTATTATTAGAAAAAAACTTAAATACATAAAGGAAATAAGACTGTTCAAAAAGGCATTACTTTGGATCGAACACAAAAATGTAATTAAAAAAGGCAAAAAGAGAAACGATCTCAGTCGCAACATCTCAGCAATATTATCAAAGAAAAGAGGATAAAAAAATCAAGAGTTAGAAATAAAAGAGAAAAAAAGACTTGAACACAAAAGAAAGTAATCACAAAAAGAGTAAATGATAGGAAAATGAATAATAAATAAATAAGAATAGATAATAAAGACGCGGAATTTGAAGTTATTGAAGATGCAAAAAAATTCAGAAAAATAATAATTCATTTGGGCTTCAGGAATTATTATAATCAGCAGTTGTCTCCTAGTAAAATTATAGCCATTTACTTTCATAACGATGAGGAGGCAATAAAGCATCAAGTAAACTATATTGAACAAAAAATCTCAATTGGATATGACAGGAAAAAAGGGCCCTATATTAAAAATAAAATAGTTAAAAAAATCACACCTCAAACAAAAAAAAAGGCCTGCATATTATTCAAATATCAGCCTCTAATGTTTCTTTTCATATAAGTGCTTATATGTAAAAGAACGTTGAAAAGTGGCATTTTTAATTATTTGTGTATTAATGTCTTATTCGTAATATACTATTGTACAAAAAAATGTTTTATAGCATACGTCGATAATTGCTACATAAGAATGTCGATGTTAGAGCATATACATTCGCAAAATGTCAATTATAGGCTAGACTTAAAAAAAATTAATTGCTTGTCAAAATTGACATAAACTATACGTTAATACCTAATGTTGCTTCAGCCTGAACTTTAAAGTCAATAAAACTTGTTACTACTTTTAGCTGATGTTCTAAATGATAAAAACCCTTAATGTGCCTATATTATGTACTATTGTCTATTACAATGTGTGTAAAAATAGTTTTTATTTTTTACATAATAATATTCTAGATTTTCACCAAGTATCTTATGACACTATCGTTAAGATATTTAAATTTTTAGGAGAGTATGCAATGTTAGAACATTCTGCCAAGCCCGGTGTAGTTGAGAGCTTGAAAATTATAACACAAGAAAACACATCACGATTCGCAGAATGGTGTTTTGAGTTTGCTCTACGGGAAAATAGAAAGAAAGTCACCATAGTTCACAAGGCCAATATAATGTAAGTTTTTACTATATGTAAATTCTATCTGGTTTATACATGGTCACTATGTTATTAATACAAACTATGAAATTTATTTACGACAAAATCTGGTCGGTGAAATATGATGATTTGATAACACTAACTGCTCCAGTGCTGGATTACTAATAAAGCAGAACAGTGTTGGATCTAACAAATATACATGCTTTTTTATTAAAAAAGAAAAACATGTATTTTTCTATCTCAAAAATTTAACTTTATGAAGTCGGCGTCTCAAATTAATTCTTAATTACTAAATCCCAAAAAAAACATTTATGTATTGAGAGTCTTAATAACAAATACCACAAGTATAATATAATGTATGTTTATACTAGATGTCTTGTTTAATGTCTTTATTACTATGACGTCGATTTGATAAAGGCAAATTTTTAAGATGGAATAAATAAAATATTATATTTTATTTCTGAGTGCTTAAGCCAGTTTTATTTTTATCAAAATTTTTATTTCACCAATTTTACTTCGATCTGATTCTATTTAAAATTTTATTTTTAAGGCCAGTTTCAAAATTTTCAGAGTATTAAATCTAGGTTTTAATTTTGAACATCTTTTGTAAAATAAACATATACTGAATGGATTGCTTATGACATTTTGCTAAAAGCGCGGTAACACTAATATTACATAAAAACTGCTATATACATATATATATATATATATATATATATATATATATATATACACTACGCATCAAAATTAACGCACCACTATAAATTGCACAGCATTTCAATGTGGATTTTCTTGCGAACAGCTGAACGGATTTTGATGATTTTTTTTTAAATGTATATTTGTTTATCGCTAAAAACGCCGCGATGTCAGTTTTTATTAAAATTTTAGTTTTGAGCATATACAGGGGCCAACAATAAGAGTAATTTTTCTCCAGAATATTTGAAACACCCTGTGTATCGTTTCAGCCATAACAGCGGGTATACACTTGATGCAAATTATAGCCCCATGTTTTCTTAACAATTTGGTTTTTGTTTCATGCCAATATCTCTATTTTTAAATGAAATACAAAGTAAAAGATTAAAGCGCACTAGTTTATTTTAACAATGTAACAACTAAAAAATAACAATAACAACAATATTGGTGGCAAGGACAAAATTTGAAAAAAATTGAGAATATCAATATCGCGTGTTTTTGCCTCTACTCTAAATAACGGCTTCACATCGACGACTCATACTAGACACAAGACGTCTAACCTGCTCTTGATCAATGTCGTTCTATAAATTTGTGACAAAATTTTGAATGTCGTCAAGAGAGGCTGGTAGGGGCTGATGGTTTCTAAGTTCTCTGTCTATGATGTCCCACAAATGTTCAATAGGGTTGAACAGGCCTGTCCCGAGTCTCAATACCCACCTCATGTAAATACTCTTGCACTATACGAGCGACGTGGGGTCTTGCATTGTCGTGCATTAACAAGAAATGTTGGCCTATGTAAGGAGTAAAAGGAACAATATATTCGGATAAGATGTCAGTAATGTACCGTTCTCTGTTCAATGGACCATCACGTAAAGAAAGAAGTTCTGTTCGGACAGTCAAAGAAATTCCTCCCCAAACTATTACAGAACCTCCAATAGCGTGGTTTGACGAATGTTACACTGAGAATAACGCTCATTTGGCCTGCGTAGTATTCGTACGCGTCGGTCGGAGCTGTACAAACAAAAGCTTGACTCGTCCGTGAACAAGACTCGCTCCCAATTCTCAAGATTCCAGTTTACATGCTGTCTGGCGAATTGCAGTCTCGCTCTACGATGGTTTGCGTTTAACCTCGGCCCTCTTGCTGGAATTCGGAATCTTAAATTCTGTTCTGCAAGTCGTCTTCTTACAGTGGATACACTTATTTGGACGTTATGTGTAGCGTTACCTGAAGATTTCTTGCTATTACAAAACGTTCTCTTAAAGCACGTAACCGAAGGAAACGATCTTGGTTCACTGTTGTTCCTCGGTGCCTTCCTTGCCCATGGCGTCGGTTATGATCGTTAGTTTGCTCAAAACGGTGGACAACGCGCGATATTGATGAATGAGAAACTCCCAGTCTCCCAGCTATAGCACGGTAGCTTAATCCTTCCTCGGCCAATGTAATTGCTGCTACACATTCGTCACGAGACAAATTCCTTGTTTGACGCTCTATAGCCTTTAACACTTTTCAAAGATAAAATTGACACATAATAAATAAACATGACAGTTTGTCAAACTTGTTAATTTCATGGCCTACCCTATTTTAAAATATTGAATTGTTAAAATAAACTAGTCCGCTTTAATCTTTTGCTCTGTATTTCCGTATACTCTCATTGTTGGCCCCTGTATATGCTCAAAACTAAAATTTTAATAAAAACTCACATCGCGGCGTTTTTAGCGATAAACAAATCCGTTCAGCGGTTCGCAAGAAAATCCACATTGAAATGCTGTGCGTTAATTTTGATGCGTAGTGTATATATATATATATATATATATATATATATATATATGATAATACTTGTTTTTTGGGCATAGGTTTTTTTCGGTGAAATGAAACTACGCTATCTTCTTGACGTTTCGCCCGTCCTAGCAGGCTTTTTCAATAGAATTTTTTTAATTATTTTTCGAGGCAACCTACAAGTATTTACAGATATATATATACAGATTTTCAAAATATTTGATGGAACATGTTCATTAATATATTCTTAGTCAGATATTTATTAGATTAGCTATATACAAGTAAAAAAAAACAAACAGGAAAATAAGTACGTACCTCGGAAATTGTTATTACATTATGCATATAGATGTTTATGTTTATACTTCTGTGCTCTCTGGGCGACTAATTTTTTACATTATATTATATATATATATATATATATATATATATATATATATATATATATATATATATATATATATATATATATATATATATATATATATATATATATATATATATATATATATATATATATATATATATATATATATATATAATATAATTATATATATATATATATATATATATATATATATATATATATATAGTTCTGATAATATTATAGATGTTAATTATTAAACATATCGTTTAATTCAAATCCAATATTTTCGTTATTAATAAACCAATTTTCCGTCCCGGATCCAAAATTACAATTCCAGTTCCCCCAAAAAGGGAAATCTATAGCTACAAAAGTGAAAATTAGTTTTTTTCCTGCAACCTGGGCTTATATGGCAGTTTGAGAGTAAAAAAATAGCGAAGCGTTCTTCTCGTGATCCATTTTCAATCAATTTCACACTTCTTTTCACGGATACAAAATACGATGATGTAAATTAATCTTAGAACACCCCGAAAAATTACCCCAGAAAAAAGCGATTTAAAGAAAAAGGAATTTTTAAAATTCTCAAAAAAATTTAATACTTTTGAGAAAAACAAAACGATAATTAAATTAAAAAGCAGACATTCGAAGTTTTTTTTTACTAAATATAAAGCCATATTATCATATCTAAGGTTTGTTATGTTGGGCTGATCATGAGATTTTCGAGAATTCCGAGAAAATACTTCAAAGGAAGATAAGGAAAGCATAAGCATAAGGTAAGTAGGATTTTCAAAGCAGCGATATTGTTCTCGACCCTCTACAAGGTGTGTAGACATTGACAAAAAGTTAAATCAAATGTGATAAAAGTAGAGCACAAAGATTTTCATTTAAAAGTGTTTGAGGTACGTGTACGTCTGTTTTACTAACTAGGTTGGACACTCAGGTATTCAATACAGGATGTGCAGAAAAAAAAAAAAATATATATATATATATATATATATATATATATATATATATATATATGTTTAAATAAAATTTTAAATAACAGGGACTTGAAGATTTTGTAAGATACATATATGTACATCTGTTTCATCCCTTGGATACTTTCTGCCTTAGTATTCACAGTACATAAAGAATTACAGGGTTTTTAAAAAGTTAATGGAAAACTGATGTACCTACTAGCGACAACCAAACGTTGCATAATATGGTTTCGAAAAATTAAATTAATTTTGTTCAATCCGACCGGGATTTCCTCTAGCCCTCGAAGTTCCTCAGCTTCATATATAAGAGGCCTACGAAAGCAGTGTTACCTCCCTTTCGGTCTACTACCCCGAGGTCATGTTTTGCAGGGTGCAAAGTTTTCCATCCTTGCGAAAAGCAAAAAGGGGGTTGCAAAATTGAGAAGAACCCCCTAAATTTTAGGTCACTGGATCACATCAAGATATTCTACAGATAACAGGTTTTATTTGCAAAAAAACACATGAAAATACATTTATAGTAAGACTTTTTTAGAGCTTTTTTGCAAATGCTGATTTTGTTTATATTCCTGAACGCTTTCTCTCATAAGAAGCCAACAATAATCTCTCATCATTGATGGATCCCATCTGCCTTGGCAGTGGTGCTTAATTGTTAGTATATTTTGGTGGAACCTCTCTCCTTGATCGTTACTAACCGCACCCAAATTGTCGGGCAAAAATTTTAAATCGGAGTGCAAGAAGTGTATTTTAAGAGACATGCGAGTGCCCATTTTGCAGTAATTTCCAACTAGTTCTTTTACAAGTTTTTCAAATTTTTCTAATTTTTGTTTTCTAAAGACTCCGAAACAATTCTTTTAAAAGACCTCCACGCAGCTAATTCAACGTGACTTGATTTTTGATCAAACTTTTCGTCCCTTAGTATTTTTCTGATTTGTGGTCCAACAAATATTCTTTCGTTAAGCTTAGCATCACTTAGATTAGAAAAAAAATTGTTTAAGGTATTTAAACGTATCTCCTTCTTTATCTAATGCTTTTACGACATTCTTCATCAATTCCAGTTTAATGTATAATGGAGGTAACAGATTTTTTTAGGATTAACAAGAGCTAATATTTAAGTTAGTTTAGCCTGGACTAAATTGATCTCTCTGAAGCCATTCTTTTACTTGGTAATGACTCTGTGTTACTCTACTGTCCCAAAAACAAAGAAAACAGCAATACTTGGTAAATCTGCCCTGAAGCCTTAGTAACAGTCCTATGACTTTTAGCTCACCACATAAATAATACTTATCGTATCATAGCATATTGCATTTAGAATAAATCACATACGTTCGTATGTTTCCTACAAGGCAACCATGCTCAAGAAGAATAAAGGATATTTTTCCCATTATGGAGCAGATTACCAATTATATATTCTACTTTTGATTTACTACTCTTGGTTATCAGTTTCGCCACAGGTAGCTGTATGCTGCTCCGTGGTAAATATAGTATCAAGTCCGGCGAAGATTTCGGATGTTCTCTCGGTAATCACAAATGTCGGTTTTGCTCCTGTTGGTGACTCTGGTTTATTTTATATATATATATATATATATACAGTGTGTCCGAAATTGGTTATGACAGTATTGGGATCTCGGAAACCGTGATAGTTACAAAAAAGTTTAAATGGAGAAAGCTTTAGACAATTATGTTTGTAATTTAACGCCGTTTTACTCGCGATTCTATCTTTTTTAGTTTTTGAGATATTTTGAAAAAACCAAAAAAACTGCATTTTCGAAAAAGTCTTATAATTTATTTATTTATGAAAATTTTCAAAATCTCTAAGAACATTATTAAGGCAACTTTTTACGTAGAGTGCACCTATTAAGTCAGATTTTGCATACAACGTTTCGATTTTCTAGAACCATCATCAATTTTGTTTTTTCTTATGGCCGCTGTGTTCGATTTTAACAGTTTTGAAAAGAGTATTTCTTTAGCTTTTCAACGGTGTATCACACTTTGTAATTAGGTTATTACTAAAGGTGCAAAAAGTGCGTAGAGGAAATATTTAAACGTTTTTTGGAATTATCAAAGTAAAAAGTTAAAAATTAATAGTGTGAAATAGCAATATATTGTAATTTAACATCCAGTTCTACAAAAAATCAGTAAAAACTACTTAATAACATAATTGATTCGTGCACAATGTTCACACATGTTCAAACTACCACCCGCATATAACACTAACATCTTTGCCCAAGTAGGCTTTGCGTTTGAAATAAGACTGTTTAAACATTTTTTTGAATTATCGATATAAATTAAAATTTAATAGTTTCAAATAGCAATATTTTTAAATTGGACATTAAATTCTGCATAAAATCAGTAAGTTCTACTCAGTAACATTAATACTATGTGCACTGCACATAATGTACCCCGAAGAACGACTGTCGACAGAACTTCTTTTCAAGCGCTGCACTGATTAGAAGCTTGCTAGGGTTAGCCAATTTTAAGAATCGCAACAGAAAGTATGCAAGTATGACAAGGAATGGAATAGGCAAATATTAGAATATTTTAATGAAAATCTGGTTTTTTCCATAAGAAGAATTGAAACAGAACTTCACATTCTGAAGTCAACCGTTTATGGCGATTTAAAAGTACTAACCTTACAAGAATTAACAGAAAATCAGTATGAACTACCTACTCAATAAAATTAATAAAAAAATGCTACATAATACTAGGATTAAAAATGTTGACCATTTTTTTCTATGCAGTGTCCGCATTTCCTTTCAACTCTGATTACCCGTTGAATGGTATTTCTATTTATATTTTCTAAAATATTTCGGGTTCGCTGCTCAAGAACTTGCCTATTTTCTGGGGGGTCAAATTCGTATATTTCATTTTTCGCACATCCCCATAAATAAAAATCCAACGGCGTGATATCCGGGGATCTAGCTGGCCAGCGGACAGGACCACTGTTGGATATTACGTTTTCACCAAAAGTTGTTGTTAAAAAGGTTTGTACATCCCTGCTGTTATGTGCAGGACAACCGTCTTGCTGAAACCACAAGCTATTAAACTGATCATCTGGCACAGCTTCTCGAATGGCAGGAACTATTTGATTCTGTAACATGGCAAGGTATCTTGGGCCTGTCAGTGTCTGATCAAAAATAAAGGGACCAATGAGACGATTTCCTAAAAAGTAATGGAAAATATTGAATTATAAGCAATTCAATTATACTATGTTTATCTTACCAAGCATCCCGCACCACACATTAAAACCAAATCGCTCTTGCAGCCTGCGTGGATCGCGTAGTTGCGGATTTTCAATAGCCCAATAATGGTGATTTTTGTTATTAAAAATGCCACAGTTTGTAAAATGAGTCTCATCTGACCAAATGACTTTATTGCAAAAAGCGGGATTTTCTCGACATCTATTGATATACCAATTACAAAAAACAATTCTTCTTTCGAAATCACCTGCTTGAAGTCCTTGCACAATTGTTGGCTTGTAAGGACGATATTTAGTTACTTTTAAGACGCCATGAACGGTAGATTTTGGAATTTGAAGTTCTGTTTCGCTTCTTCTTGTAGATGAAGTCGGATTTTCATTAAAATATTCTAGGATTTGCCTATTGCGTTGTCTATTGCATACTTCTTTGTGCGAATCTTATTAAAACTGCCAAACTCAAGCAAGTTTCTAACCAGCGTTTGAAAATAAGTTCTGCCAGGCTGCCGTCTTTCGGGGTACGTGTCAAAATACACATCCATGGCCCTGTTTGCATTTCCTTCATTTTTAATATAACACACTAACATATCAAACATTTCTTCATTAGAAAAGTTTAACGCCATTGTAATCCTTATTAAAACAGCGATGAATGTTAAATAAAACTTAAACGTTGCATTTTTGACAGATTAAAAGCATTCTATTATTTCAAAACCAAAGCCTACTTGAGCAAAGATGTTAGTGCTATCTGCGGCTGGTCATTTGAACATTTGTGAACATTGTGCAATTTTATTGAGTATTTTTTACTAATTTTTTGTAGAACTGGATGTTGAATTACATATTGCCTTTTAACACTATTAATTTTTAATTTTTTACTTTGATAATTCCAAAAAACGTTTAAATATTTTCTCTACGCACTTTTTGCACCTTTAGTAATAACCTAATTACAAAGTGTGATACACCGTTGAAAAGCTAAAGAAATACTCTTTTCAAAACTGTTAAAATCGAACACAGCGGCCATAAGAAAAAACAAAATTGATGATGGTTCTAGAAAATCGAAACGTCGTATGTAAAATCTGACTTAATAGGTGCACTCTACGTAAAAAGTTGCCTTAATAATGTTCTTACAGAATTTGAAAATTTTCATAAATAAATAAATTTTAGGACTTTTTCGAAAATGCAGTTTTTTGGTTTTTTCAAAATATCTCAAAAACTAAAAAAGATAGAATCGCGAGCAAAACGGCGTTAAATTACAAACATAATTGTCTAAAACTTTCTCCATTTAAACGTTTTTGTAACTATCACGGTTTCCGAGATCCCAATACTGTCATAACCAATTTCGGACACACTGTATATATATATATATATATATATATATATATATATATATATATATATATATATATATATATATATATATATATATATATATATATATATATATATATATATATATATATATATATATATATATATATATATATATATATTTATATATATATATATATATATATATATATATATATATATATATATAGGTATAAATAACTGACCTATCTTAATTTTTTAGGAAATTAGCAGATGGCTTGTTTACGAAAGTGGTAAAAGATGTTGCTAAAAGTTACCCACAAATCGAAGTAAATGATATGATCGTCGACAACGCCACCATGCAACTTGTCCAAAATCCTACCCAGTTTGACATGTTGGTCACGCCGAATCTATACGGAAATATTTTATCAAATATCGCGTGCGGCTTAATAGGTGGGGCTGGACTGATGTCCGGAAGAAATTTCGGACCCAACTGTGCATTATTCGAGGCTGGATCAAGACATTTAACATTTTTAGGTAATTTCAGAATATATTAAAATGTATCGTATATCCATAGATGACTGTTAGTCTAATTATTTGCGAACTAATTTTTTATTTTTCATAAACATTTAGTTTCTTGATATCAGCATTTAAAACAGTATCCTCTAATAATGCCGCATTGTCTAGAATATATCTCAAATTAGATGGCGAAAATATTTTTTATGCTAATAAGACTATACTGATAGATGCTAGCAATCTTCACTGTCCGGCTGTCCTTAACTATATGTATATACAAACCATAATGTTAAAGTAGAGCATGAAGCTTACTCTAATATCTAAACAAGGAATAACATACACCACGCCGGCGCCGATGATATCCAAAAAAACTCTTTTAGCCCACTATGACCTTGTTTTGATATCAATCTGCTAACACTCTTAGAGCGGTCAGGATATGAATATAAAATAAAAAGATCTGTAGTTATCCTGTTTTTATTTTGAACAAATTAATGGGCACATGGGTAAATAGACAGCTAGGCGGCATTGACTTGGAACAGTTTCCACATTAAACAACAAAAAAAGTAGTGAAACTGGCGCTAGCGTACTCTTTTAACATATTGGACTGAAAAAGCAAATGATAATATTGCCATCGAGACAGTTATTACCAAAACGCTACATACCTAATCAATATAAAGAACACAATTAATGTGGCGAAAATCGCGACCTGCGCCAATACTTCATACAAATACAGTGAGCATTATGTCCAATCTTCAATATTTTGCCGTCAAGAGGGCGGGCCGTCATTATTTAAAATTTTCCGTCCAAATATCTGTAAATTTCAGCTTTTGCAATCTTATTATTATGGATTTCAAACCCTATATAGAATCAACTAGTTGATTGAATTAGTTATATTACTGGATATATTATCTATATGGTATCAGCGTCGTTATTATATCTAAACCCTACAAGGATTCTCATTTTTGTTTTTTGAAAATAGTTTGGTTATTTTCTTTTACTTACTTTTAAATTTCATCAGTTATTAGAGTTCGCGATGCTGAATTAATTAATATTCATCTAGGTCCCTCTCTCTCCTGTATCATAAAGTACAGGCAGATCTACCCAAGCAGGTATTAATCTGCCTGGCACCGTGTGTATACCACTCCTGGGCATATGCGGGTAAAGCCATAGTTTATGCTGCCCTTTATCCCAGGTAGGAATTATTATTTTAAATTCTCGGCCTGGATAAAAAAAATAGATCAATTACCTTAGCCATGGACGTTTGACCTTCTCTTAGCTTTCCATCATCCTCCTGCGGGATATCAGTACTTTTCTCCTGTTTCACTAGAATTCCGGCAACCCTAGAAGGATATTCAGGGTCATTAGGAAGAAAGCCAGTGGTACTGTACAAGAAGCAAAAGTGACTATACCGCAATCAAACTACGATTTTCTATTCCAAAAATATTTTCAACAAGAGCGATGTGAATCGGTTTATTTGTAAAGTTAAGTGGAATTTTCTCTGAACGTCAATTTCTAGACAAAAAAAAGTTAAATTAGATAAAAATTCACACGCAACAACTAAAAACTATATACGTTTTATGCATGAATACGCACGTTAAACGTAATAAATTACTAGAATACTCAATATTTAGGTTAATTCCAAGATTGTATCTGGAGTAAGTTTGTGTTAAGAAAACCAGAACCATTTAAACTTGTGTTACCATACCTATTCCTATTTAATACGAACTAAACCCTTTGCACATACAAATCGAAGTGGAGGAATGAGGAATTTGTAACTAAAAGTAACTAATAACTAAAATAGAAGATTGACGATGTAGAATGCCCACTGAGTGGAATTTTGTCTGAGCATCAATTGATAGGCTAATAAATAAAAAAAAAGTTAAATTAGTTAAAACTTCACATGCAGCAACTAAGAACTAGACACATTTTATGCATTAATAAGCAAATTAACCGTAATAAATTACCACCCTAGACAATATTTACGTTTATTCTAAAATTCTACATTCGAAAAAACTGTTGTGCGAGAACTCCCCAAATAAGTCAACAAACGTTGATGTACGTGGGCTAGAAATAAACAAACACATCATCTTATATCGAAGGAATTCTGGAAGATTATAGTGAATTCCTAATGCATATATAAGGAGAGGATCGTTTACGATTTGGAGTTAATTTTATAATAAATGTGTAAGTGTACAAACAGTAGTCAAGTTATATTGAAAAGAGTACTTAATCAAGGTAGTATTATTGTAAAGAAGTGTTAATTGAAAAAGAGAACCCGTAACAATTGGTGTCGCAAATGAAATATTGACTGAAAATTAATGAGAATATTGGTGTGAACATTAAAAAATTTGAAGTGCGACCAGTATCCAATAATGACCAATTTTGGAACTGTTTTTGTTAATCAGAAGCCAATAGTGAAAAATTATTCCAGGACGTGATCATTAACCTGATTGTGGCTAAATTGTGATTTTTTTATAGACGGTTTTACAAAATTCTGTTCCGAAACCAAATAAGACTTGTAAAATTTCTTTTACGTGTTTAGGACCTAAAAAAGTACTTATTACAAGGGTCGTTGACGATTTGGAGTTGGTCTTATAATAAATGTGTTAGTGTACAGTAGTCGAGTTATATTGTAAAGAGTACTTAGTAAAGTTAGTATTATTGTAAAGAAGTGCTTAAAAAAAAGAGAACCCGTAACAATTGGTGTCGCAAATGAAATATTGACTGAAAATTAGTGAGAATATTGGTGTGAACATTAAAAAATTTAAAGTGCGACCAGTACCCAATAATTACAAATTTTGGAACTGTTTTTGCTAATCAGAATAGTGAAAAATTATTCCGGGACGTGACCATCAACCTGATGGTGGCTAAATTGTGGATTTTTTTATAGTAGGTTCTACAAAATTCTGTTCCGAAACCAAATAAGACTTGTAGAGTTATTTCAGGAAAATACTAGAACCTTCCATTCCAAAACTAAACGAGATCCGTAATTTTTTACTTTACCATAGTGTGTTGTATCCCAGGAAGACCTACTAGACATTTTCAAGAAAGTTCAACGTATAAATTAAATAACATCTGTGTGATTTAACTATTCCAATGAGTTTCGAACCTTAAGAAGATCCCAAAAGAGTCATTTTACGGAAGTTTTAGAAAGTTCCATATCGAAACCAAACCAGATTTATAAGTTTTGACTTCAATAACACCTCAGAACAGATAATTTCAGAGAATTCTAGAAAGTTCTGTTTATAAAGCTGAGCAAGATTCATCTAATTTGACTTTGCTAGCGTATTTCAGAAGAAAAAAGAAGCCTAAGAAACCAAGAATCTAAGAGAAAACAAGAAAGATAAGTTGAAGAGACCAAAAGACAGAAGAACAGGAACGGCTCGAAAAGGTTTTAAATATCCAAGAGGTCAAAATGCAAAGAAAACAGGGCCGACTTAAGAAGATTTTAATCGAACAAGAGAACGGAAGAAAAACTACGTCAAATCCAGTACTTGATTTGGAATGTTATTGAAACAGAACAATACCACTTGTAAAATGGCACAGATAATGTCAAGGAAGAAACATGAAAGAAGAAATTGAAAACATGGATAAAGTGAGAAATGATCTTGAAATTAAAGTAAAACCAGTTTATGTGGAGGTAAAACAAGTTTAAATAAAAGTTAAAGAGGATGGTGACAACAATGGAAACAAAATTAAACGCCTTGAAAAAAGTAAGTAAACTTAATAAAGGAGAGGTAATCACGAACGAGTCAAACAGATGGTTAGTTAAGTTGTGATTAAGTGTGAAGATTACTTATTTGAAACTGGACATGCCAAACGTTAAAGCATAGAATCGACTCTCAACAGGCACACCCGATAAGACAATAGCCACGAAGGATGCCAATTGCAAAACAAGTTGATAAACAGGTCAAAAACATGCTTCAAGATATTATCGGAGTCACATAGTTCATAGTCAGCACCGGTAGTTCTTGCAGTGAAGAAAAGTAGACGTATTAGATTGTGTGTAGGCTATCGTAGTTTTAATGACGTTACCAAAAAGGACAGCTACCTATTACTAAGAATTGCGATACTTTTGGTTTTTCACGTTGGATTTAAAGAGTAGATATTGGTAAGTGGCTATTCATGAAGAAGATAAGGAGAAAACTGTTTTTTCCACCAGTAGTGTTTTGTACCAATTCAAAGCAATGCCTATTGGTTTGTGCATTGCTTCCCGCCACTTTTTAGAGACATGGAATATGTTACTTGGAAAACTTACCTGGTGTACCTAAAGATGTGATGGTAATGGGTTGATAATTTGAGGGTCATCTTAAAAACCCATCATCAAAACTCGGAACCCCCCGTAACAATATCCTAAATACGCCACTCCCCAAAGACAAACGTCAACTTGGAAGATTCGCAGGGAGTTCGCAAAAATTGCAGGTCCACTAAATAAATAATCTAAAAAAATGCCTATAACTGGACTTCAGAATGTGGTACCGCATTTAAAAAAAATGACATCTGCTTTATGTTCAAGTCAAATTCTGGCTTGTCCTCAACGGCAAGGGATATTCATTTTGGACACCACAGATGCAAGCAATGTGGGAAATGGAAATGTTCTGTCGCAAGTTCAACAATCTCAAGACATTTTATAGAGTATCACCCCAACCTGAGCGGAATTACTGTTTCACACGAAAAAAATACTTGCCATCGTAATAGCCGTTGGCCAATTCCACAAATATTTATAAGGGCGAAAGTTCCTAAATAGAATGGACTATGCTGCATTAAAACAACTTGTGAAAATGAAAAATCTAGGACAGCTAGCCAGATGGCTAAAAAAGTTACAACAGTACGACCTCCAAATTAAACATCGGCCCGGCAGAGAACATAAAAACGCTGATGACTGATCCACACGGTCATGTAAAGAAGACCGCACGCATTGTCAAATAGATCAACGGGAGGAATATGTTCACAGAGAAGTTAAAAGTTTTATGACTGAGTCAGACCACGAGTGGTCAATTGAAGAAAGGCAAGCAGATCAGATAGAAGCCCCCAAAATTAGATCAATTTTCCACGTACCGATAAGACAAGAATTGAGGCAAATCTCTGACAAAAACTCGCTTTTAAGACGCTGTGGGCTCAATGATATTCATTGGTCATTGAGGATGGACTGTTAAAAAGAGTCTGAGAAAGTGCTGTTGGAAAAATCATTAAAACGCAATTAATAATTTCCAGAAAAAGAATCTACGACATATTACAAGAACTATATGGCGGAAAATTCAGAGCTCTCTTTGGAGTAAACAAAACTCTGGACGAAGTCGAGAATGATGCTACTACCTCCGGTATCATGAAGATATCAAGGAACGGTGCCAAAGATATGGTACTTGTTTAGCAAGTAAAGACCCCAGGAGAAGATCTCGGGGACCAATAAGACGTCGATTTACCATTCGAAAGGATAGCAATAGACGTTCCTGGGCGACTTCCAGAGCCTGATCGAGGTAACAAATAAATCCTAGTTGTCATTGGTTACAGTAATTGACCTGACGCATTTGCTCTCGCGAACCAGGAAACTACAACAATCACCCAAGTTTTGATTGAAGAAGTCTTCAGCAGACCTAGAGATCCACTAGAACTCTGATCAAGGACGAAATTTCGAGTCAGCCATTTTTAGAAAAGTTTGTAAAATCGTGAGGATACGAAAAACTAGAACAACACCTTTACAGTCTTCGTCAGGTAGCATGGTAGAACGATTACGATTTCAAGACTATAGAAAAACATCTCTCATAAATTGTTGCCAGAAATTAGCGCACTGAGGCCCTTGTTTTTATTGGCTTATAGGACAGCGGTTTATGATTCTACGTCAGACGCCAGCCAGAATTATTTTTGGAATAGAATTACAGCTGCCCTGTGCCTTAACGTTTGGACTGCCTAATGAAAAAAGAAAAAAAATACATACAACATTATGCTGATAAAATCCACAACCGTTTTCAAATTCATAAAATAACAGGTAGCAAACAAAATCATCCAGCGACCGAGTGAAGACCAGATATGACATAAGTACTAACTCAGCTGGTTTTTATGAAAATTACTTGATTTGGTTGTATAACCCCACAATAAAAAAGCGTTATCTCCGAAATTATCTGACAACACTAGGAAAGACCATACCATAATAACTTGGTTTATCGGAAACAGAGATATGCGAAAAACAAGATGAAGGTAGTAGACTTGGATAGGTTACAACAGAACTATAACAACCTGTAATAATCCGAAGGACCTTGAGGCAGAAATTTTAAACATAAAAAAGTCTATTGTAGAATAATTACTCTGAAATATTGAGAGATGGAAGCAATATCAAAATTACAACATAATCATCACATTACGATTCAGAAAAAACATCACCGTTTCTCACGATATCTTATATTAAGGAAACATCTGAAAAGAATCGAAAAATAGCCAGCCATCGCTATTAAATTGGGAAATACCTTAAGGAGGGAGGCTTCTGACAAACTAAACCAACAGACAACGACATGAAACAATTCTTTAAACACAAAAGGATCTCTCCCTTAGCCATAGTCGAACACGTCTGGCCAAACCGTCAGTGCTCAGATGCTTATACAGGGAGCAGCAGTGGCGAAACCGAAAGCAGCTTTCAGAGAAAGGAATTTATTTTTCAGTAAGCCTAGCGTGGATAATCCAAACATATGGTAGCTGTTTCTTACCAATCACCAAAATCCCCTATTTAAACTTCACGATTCGGGTAGCAAGAGGGCAGCATCACCGCACATGATTAATATATAAGCCCGTTAGCTTTAGAATTAGTATTTAGCTTACATTTGATGATAGGAGGGAGTTACCATTCGAAATGCTGTAAAACCGAAACAAAAAATTCAAAGGGATCTCGACAAACGACCTTAGTTAACTAAAATGAATATTGTAATAACAGAAATTTCTTAGACTAAACTTTTTTATAAACTACATTTTTAGTGTGTCCTTTGTGTGTCAAAATACATAAATTATGTCTTCTAATAACCTTACAATAGGCAACATAAAACTGACCATGTGTAAGGCAAGCAGGAGTCAATAGAGTAATTCCAGCAATTGATAGTTTGTCTGCTTATATATCTTTCTGACAAAGCATACCTTTGGACAATCGCAGAATGTGTAATTTTGGCAAACTAGAAGGAAAAAAATTAATTTTCAACTGAACTAAAATAAAGAACATGATTTATTTCTCAAAAGAAGGACGACCCTAGACTGTAACATCGTGAACAGTTTTCTTATAAACCGCCGCGAGGCTCTAGTTAAAGAACTTAGCATTGCTTCTCCAAAGAAGGAAACTAAAATTAAAAAGTTTCTATCTATCTACAAAAGTCGCCTTCATTATCAGTAGATCAGGCATTAATTTAATGGTGAATGCCAATCTTTCTATTCATCAATCATCAAAGACAGCGTCTACCACGTTTATTACAAAAGATAGAAAAAAACTCCCGCATAGAACGTTTTCCGTCTCTCTCTAACACACTGCTTCTTATGACAAGATTTTTCTCAAATAAAGGTATCAAATCTAGTATATTTATAATCAGTAAAATAAGACCCATTCGACGGGCATATATTATACAGGGTATTCCATTTAAAATAACAAAGTTGATGCTCAATTCGTTTATTTCTGATGCTCATTTGTTTTTTCTGGTAACGAATCCTGGCGGTTCAGGACAATCCCTACAACTTTTATATTTAAGGTTTTTTTCTGTCTCTTATAATAAATGCGGTAGACGCTGTCTAAATATATGGAAAAACTCTGTACTTAATAAGCCAACAAGCGAAAGATCTACGTTGTAAAATTCTTCTGGAATTAGACTAACAGAAACATCAGCTGAAATTGCACTCCAGTCATTGATTAACTATACTGTAGCACGAATATTTCCGATCTAAATACCAACAAAAGTTTGCATATGCAAAAATAGCCATAAACATAAAATGAGGTTGTGAGGGGTCACAACAAAATAGGTATACGCCAATATTTTCGAAAGGCATTATACTGATCAAATTCAAAATTCAAAATACATTTATTTTAACGTTTTACACAAATTTGACCAAAAATAACAATTTAACTTCTATAATGTTTGTATACAATTTACTATCTAATATGCCAAATATTATGTGATTAGGGTAGATTGCACATTTAAGTCTCACAAGGAGCTTGTGTCTGTGCAATCTCTCCTTCGTACAGGGAAATAAAGAAATTTAAATAAACTAAGTACTCTTATATTATAACACTATAATGCATTTTACATACATAATCATTATGGCAATTTGAACATGGAGGAGAAAGCAGTGAAGTGTGCTCTTTGATATAATAACAGATTTGAAGGATTCTAAAAAAAATAATAATATGCGGATATAGTCAATTTATTGTTCGTTAAATAAAATTTTATAAATTTGATTCGAGTTTTCCAGAATAAACATTTTAGCTTTTAATTTAAATGCTTTTAAGGTTTTAATTTCCTTAATGTTGCGAGGTAGACAATTAAATAATTTAGGTGCAAAATAAGCTAAACATGTCTGAGTATGCGATTTATAAAATCTAGGTATATGCAGTGTTTGATTTTTAGCAGATCTGGTACTGTAATAATGTGTGTTTGTAATTGAGAAAGGGATGGATTCTTAAATAAATATAATAAACATGAGTGAGCATAAAGGGACTTTATGTTTAAAATATTTGTTTCCTTAAATAATAATTCAGATGAATATTGTGAATTGCGTTTATATAATATTTTAAGAATTTTTCTCTGGCAAATTTCCAAATGTTTTAATATTGTATTAAAAGCTGATCCCCAGATCACAATACAATATCTCAATAACGACTCTACTAATGCATAGTGCACTATAAGTAACAGTTTTCTACTTAAAATATCTCTAAGTTGATAAAATTTATAAAATAGTTTTCGAAGATTTGTAATCATATAGTTAAGATTTTCAGTCCATTTTAAGTTTTTATCAAGGTAAACACCGAGATGATGGGCAATCAGTACACTGAATTTGATTTATATAACCCGAGAGATGTATTTTGATACTATTTTTGTTAGGCTGATCAGCTATGGTTGTAGAGAAAGTCATAAAGTTTGTTTTATTGACATTTAGGGATAACAAACTAGCGTTTAGATATTGTTTAATAATGCGAAGCCGATTCTCTGCCTTTTGATGTATGTATTTGCTGAAAAGAGTATAGCCGTATCATCAGCATAGCTCACAATATCACCATTCACATTTAGGTCTTTTAGACCATTTATGTAAATAAGAAACATAACAGGACCAAGTACAGTACCCTGGGGAACTCCGGTAGTTACTATCCGAGCTTCACTAAGAGTCTCTCCAATTTTTACTTTTTGTTCTCTATTTATTGATAAAA
Source organism: Kuschelorhynchus macadamiae (assembly GCA_030620095.1). Classification (NCBI taxonomy): domain Eukaryota; kingdom Metazoa; phylum Arthropoda; class Insecta; order Coleoptera; family Curculionidae; genus Kuschelorhynchus; species Kuschelorhynchus macadamiae. The sequence goes on along the minus strand of JAUTXW010000011.1, from coordinate 633,446 downwards.
GTTTATTTAGATTTTTATTGTGCTTATACAAATTTGCGCCTGGACAAAATCAACAGTGTGGGCTATATTAGTGTTTTGCTAGATTCTGCTCAGACATGTTACTTGTGTGAGGCTAAACTATGAAAAATAAATAACCGTAATATAATTTCAAAAAAAGAGGTAAAGGAAGACTTAATTTTCTTTGGATTGTTATATCTCCATTAGTGGATCAGATTATCAAATGCATACCGCATATTTCATATCGCTTAGAAAAACAGACTTGCTTCACACTGATCATACTTCATTTATTCAAAGTTCACGCGCAACACAAAAAAGTACACTGAAAAATGAATACTAAAGAATTAAGTTTGTTGGACATGTCATCAGAATTTTTAAAGGAGTCGTCAGAAAAGTCCAGCAGTGATTCAGAAAAATTAATCTTTTCTTGTTATTTATTAAAATTTCTTTGATTTTGTATATTTGTACATTTATTGCTCTATTATACTAGTAGTAAAATCCCAAAAAATAACAAAAATGTAGTTACATTTAGAAACATTTTTTTTCTATATTGCCAGAATTACACTATAAACTGAATTGAAGCCTCAATAATAAGAAACTACGAAATGCAATGTATGGCTACCCGCTTGAGAGTGAAAGTAGGAATCCTTACATATCCACCATATAGTCCTATTTTTTAAGAAATATAGTCTACAACTCGACTAAGGGTTAAAAAATAGGATATTTTATATTGATATCATTATATACCTTGATATCATTAACAATATATATGCCAAAACCGACATTCAGTTTTAAATGTATGAAATACTACAATGCTATTTAGAATGTATTATTTCTACCTAATACAATTTTACCTGTAAACCAGTGTTAGTTTTGCTTATTTCAGTTGTAAACGTCTAGTTGAAAAAATAAATTAATACAAAATTTCTGCCAAGTAACGGTTATAGTAATAATATTCTATATTATTATAAAATAACTTATACAAGTAAATAAAATATGTTATAAAATCAGCTAGGTTTAAGTCTTGTTGTTGTTCTCATTCATCTTAAAAATAATGAGATGCAATTTTGATATTTTGTAGATGAAGATAACCTAAACCCTATCGCCATGCTTAACGCTTCGATAGATCTACTTCACTACCTAGGAAAACATCAGCATGCCGATATAATAAGTCAAGCTATCACGAAGACACTATCAGTAGACCAAATCCATACTCACGACATTGGAGGTTCTCAAACCAGCGATGAAGTAGTAGACTCAATTAAAAACAATATAAAAGAACTATTGAAAACGTCCAAACTTACGTTGTTTTAAAATTTGTGGGTTTTTATATATTACAATATTATTTATTATATAGAGATTTTTGTATATTCTTGAACATTTTATGTAGATATTATTATAACTAGAAGTATCAAACATTAGCTTTATTTACTATTTTTAATGTATTATTTTCATATTTTGCGTTTATCCCTACAAGTTTTTATACATCTATTTTTTTTATTCTCAAATTTTCTTGCTACCATTCATTACAGATAATTCTAACGACTTTGTTGTCACAAAATTATACAAAAATAATTAAAAAAAATAGAGATAATTTAATTTTTGTACAATGAACTTAGATAAAATTACTACACTCTCAATGTATATTTTAAATAAATATATTTTATTTCAAATACTGTATTAAAAACTTGCTAATTAAAATACCACTATACCGGGTAAACGCAGCTTTCTCTTTTTTTGGTTTATTAAAAAATTCGTTTAAAATATGGTATGGGACGCTGTATTGACAACTTTTAAACCATATGTTTGACAATTTGGTTCACTTTCGGTTTCAAACCATCTCAAACAAAGCTTTGTTGTGGAAAGAACAAAATATCTTTATTCACAAAGCAGTGTAAATACAACAAATATAAAAAATAAGAACTACATTACTTGTTGATAAAATTGAGTTCAAAATGCTAATCCTAACTAGATGATAGCTATACTATAAATAGATAATGTTTTGCAGTTTACAGAGCATTGGTAACTAGATCAACCAATCTAGTAACCAACAATAAGTAGGTATATAAAATAATACAATTAAAATGGAATACAGTATACAGATAATTATAATAATATAGATAAAACTAAAGTAGCAAAAATAGTAAGCAATTTAAATTAACTCTTATAGCCATTCAAAATTGGATAAAATATTGTATAAAAAAATGTTAATTAAAATATCACAATACCGGGTGACCAAGAATTAACGTACACCCTTTTATCTAGTTTTTAAAAAAATCAATTAAAATTTTATCATATATATGGGACAGTGTTTGTCAACTTTTAAACCATGCTTGACAATCTGGTTGTTTCGGCTTAACTGGATATTTTAGTACTATTTCTATTACTCTTACAAAGTTTAAATTTTTAGAATCAGATTAAAAATGAAGAGGCATTTTTTATTACACACTATAAAATTAGGTTTTTGAATTATTTATGGAAAAAAATCAGCGGCAATTTTTTTAAAGTTTAGACTAATGTATTTTAAAAATTCAAAAGCAACACAATGTTTTTATTTGATATTTTCAAAAAAAAACAGATATTTTTCGGGCAATTTTTTGAAAAAAAATACAAATTACCATCAACATTTATTTTACCACACTACCACGGTTAAACTGGTAGGCACCAAAATTGCTTAAAATTCTCGAAATGTCCGTTTTTATAATTTTGAATTCGGACAGAAACTGGCAAAACTAGTCATTTATATTTTATTTATTTGGCCAAGGCACAAATACATACTTTCAATATAATTTTTAGTTCCTAATTTGGGGTTGACCACAACAATATAAAGCAAATAATAATTGCCATCTTTCTTTATACGTAGTGTGGTAAAATAAATCCTGCAGATAATTTAGTTATTCTAATTAATTTTCTGAGGTTTTAAAAAGATTTTCATCAAAATCAAATATCAATAATTTTGTTTTGCTATTTGGTTTTAAAAATAAATAAATCCAAGCATAAAAAAATTGCTGCTGACCTTTTTTTTCATAAATAATTCTGAAAAATATAAGTTCAAATGCTTTAAGGGCATACATTAATTAATACTTTTCATTAGTCTCAGTGATTCCTTATTCTACCTATATATCTTAAAGTTAATTTCGATTCGATGGATGCAAAACTGCTTCCGCCTCCGATAATCCGAGCGCACTAATTCACATTAATTCTATAACAAGCGCCTGCAGCCTGCAGCAGCAATTGATGCCGCTCCCATCTCCATTTGGTTTACGGATATTCTGATATAGATTCTTATATTCTTGCTTAGTTTTTGAGAAAAAAAATCCACGTAAATGCGTATCCCTGGACCACACAAGAAACATGGAGAAAAAATAGAAAACACGCAAGGGTTGCTTTGGAAAACAAAGTCCAGCATTTGGTGAAAATCCTGACAGTTGTCGTTTTTTATAATTTATAAATTAGTAATTTTTATAAAAAGTATTTTTGGTGATTATTTTTCGAACTATTTTCTGTCCAATGGTTCAGTTTACTAATAATAGTTTAGATGTTAACAATATATATTTTAATTACTGTTTATTTGTTTTTGTTACAATTAGAATTTTTTTTTAGGATTAAGGCAACTATAAATACATCTTTTTTTTAATTTTTAAAACCTTTTTTTTTAAGTTTAACACTCTTTATCTTGAACACGAAGCATTTGCGGACCCATGTTTATATGAACTTTTTATCTTAAAATCACTCAAAGATTCGTGTGTTAAATTTATTATACATACTTAATTAACACCCAAAAATAATAACACATGTTAAAAGATTTTAATTTAATAATTGTGACAACAAATAAACAGTAATTTAAATACATATTCTTAACATCTAAACTAACGAGAGTCATTCGGCTTCAATACAACTGTCTAGCCGCCTCATCATTTACTTACACACTCTCCCGAAAATACCTGGAGTATTTTTTATTAGGTCACATGGATTAGTGATTCTATTTCGTAGATCTTTAAATAGGTGTTTTGTATACCAACGCTTTATAGTATACCCAGAGAAAATAATCTAGGGGATTCATATCGTGTGTGTGTGATCGTTATGGAAATTAATAATTGAATTGCGAGAAAAACAAGCATCTATAAACAATATTTGACTTAGGAAACCTGAATTTCTTATTATTTTACTGCGTTACCAATCACAAAAAGCCAGTTTTAAAGGCACATCTCTGAGCAGTTCTTCCGTTAAGCACTATACGCTAAGGAAATCTTTCATAATAAATGCGTCTTGCAGAATTAGAGTTTCCATGAACCATTCCATAACAAAAATGCATATCTGCTATTTTACTATTCACCATATTAGCAAAAAATAACTAAAAATAGTCACCAAAAATAATATTTATAAAAATTACAAATTCATAGCTTATAAAACTATCAAGTTTTTTACCAAATTCTGCAATCGTTTTCCAAGGCAGCCCTTGATTATTTCCTATTTATCTCCACGTTTCTCGTGTGGTCCAGGAAAATGCAATTGAGTGGACTTATTTTTTTTTCTCAAAAACTAAGCAAGATATTCAAAAAATTCAAGAGCAACTAAAAATACAACAAAAAGTTGTATTTTTAGTTGCTTAATCCAAAGAGAATATAAAAATTACAAAAAATTCAGTGGCCTACATTTTTTTTTGTCACAAATATTTGTTAAGATGTCGCTCGGGATACCACTGGATTTAATACATTTAATCAAGTTAGGGCTTAACACTGCAAATCACAACAAAATTTGGTAACGAATATTTACGAAAAACTATTTTTTTTTTTTTAAGTTTAACACCCTGTATCTTGAAAATGAAGCATTTGCGAACCCATGTTTTTATAAACTTTTTGTCTTAAAATCATTCAAAGAATTGTACGTTATTAATCGTCGACCCTAAATGGGGTCTACAAGCTAAACTTTTAGAGACATCACAAAATATTGTATACAAAAACACCGAAAGTAAACGGAAAGTGAAAAATATGCGAAAACTCTCCTCTTTATGTACATGGAATACTTTAAAAGTTATTTAAAAGTTATGGCCTGTCTAATAGATATATATATATATATATATATATATATATATATATATATATATATATATATATATATATATATATATATATATATATATATATATATATATATATATATATATATATATATATAGTAATATAGTTATACTGTGTAGTCGAGTTAGTGTCAGCTCCGTTCTTTTGGTTAAAAATCTTTAGTTATTGTGAAGTAAAAATTTCCGTTGTCATATCAATGTAAAGGTAAATAATTTTTGGATAGAAACGGCATTTTTACAATTACGTAGTACAGCCCAGAAGGCCTAAAAAAAAATAAAAACAGTAAACCTGTAAATTGCTTCAGATCTCTGATTGGGATAGGACAAACAACACAAACAGAGCTATAAGTAATGAACGATATAACAAACGAGCAGCTACTTTCTCAAATGCTGCTAGCAGTTAATTCTTCTGCTACTAAAGTAACTGATGAATTGAAATTACATATTGCCAACGAAAATCAAAAAATTTTAGCCAAACTAGGCGAGCATTCAATTAAGATACAATCTCTTGAGGCTAAATATTCTCAAATTGAAAAAAATCAGCTTGAGTTGGAAAGAAAAATTCGAAAAAATACTATTATTATCTTTGGTCTTGACTGTAAACTAGATGGTGAAAGCTTATTGAAATTTGTGCTAAATTTTTTCAAAGAAAGTCTTGACCTGACTATTAAAGAAAGTGACATTAATGACATATATCGTTTTGCCAATAATATTTCCGAAACAGGTACCCCGGTTAAAGTAGAATTTATCTCATACCTGAAGAAAAAATATATTTTAAGTAATTGCTATAAACTGAAAGGCACTAAAATATTCATAGCTCAGGATCTATGCTACCAAGACCGGCAAGATAGAAAAATACTCATTGATCATTTGAAATTAGCCAAATCAAAAAAATACACTGTAAAGATAGTACAATTTAACAAGTTGTTGGTAAACGGTGAAATATACACTATTCAACAACTTGAAAAACAAAACCGTAAAGAAGATCTAGTACCGGAAATTGTGCAGTCTCGTAGTGAACCATCGACACCATCGTTAGAACAGCAAACAAATAGTGTATTTCCATTACCAACAATTTCTTCAAGTGCGAAAGAAGTTGAATCAGTAGTCAAGGCCTGTCAGCTATCATCTGGATTTTCAAATAAACTCAATAACCGCGAAGATACAAAAGGGAGGGAGAGAGAAAAGGCTAATATTCCATCAAGTGAGTCGAAAAAACAAAAAACAGGAAACCCCGCAACAATAGTTACGCGATCTATTGCCAAGAAATAGTGCATAAACTAATATTGTTCATTGCTCATTGCAATATTATTAATATATATGCGAAGAAAATAAGTTGTGTAAATTGTCCACGCCCAGTTTTATTTTATTGGACTAATAATGTAAACAAACTGCCACTGCATTGTCGAAATTTACTGTTGTTTGTTGAATGTGTTCTTCTTATCTTTACAATAACCGTAAAATCCCCAAAAAAAACTCTATTTTTTTAAAATTAAATACGAATAAATACTGTGTATATATATGGATATAGTTAATATGCTAAGGTAAAAATTATTATCGTATTGTATTCGCACTACTAATATATAAGTAAATAGAAAATTATTATGGATCCATATATTAGGGATTACAACTTTTTGCCTGTTCAAACCTTTCAATGTGACGATATTAATGCCTATAATTTACATGCCTCAGATGCTAACGATTTTAGAGTATTGCAACAGAATATTAGAAGTATCAGAAAAAACTTTGATGAATTTTTTATCAGCCTCCAAGAGTTCAGGGAACAGTTCGATATAATTATACTGACTGAAACTTGGAAAGTTACGGATTTAGATTTTTTTGGTATACAGGGTTACAATATTATTTACAATTACGGAAATATTAATCAAAATGACGGCGTGATAGTGTATATCAAAAATCAGTATAATTTTCACTGCAATATCGTTAATATAAATATATATAAGGCCATAGAAATCACTATTCCTACCCTAGACAATAAGTATAATCTATTTACGGCTTTATATAGACCCCCATCCACCGATGCCGAATCATTTTTGGAATACCTGTCCTTATATCTCGAACAAAGGAAAAATAAACCTCGGTTAGATAATCATATATTAATGGGGGATATTAACATAAACATCAAAGATAATGAAAATGAAATAACTAACAGTTACTTGAACATTATGAGCGAATATAACTTTGACTCACTAATTAATGAAAATACAAGGGTACAAAATAATGTCGGCAGTTGTTTGGATCATTTTTTTGCTCAGGGTAAACCTAGTCTAGATAAAAAAATAACCCCATTTATAATTAAAACTTCTATAACTGACCATTATACAACCGTTATAAACTGTTCAAGTTTTACTAACATGTTCCTTAATCTGGAAATAGAAAAAACTGAATCAAAACTTTATAACAAATATCTTGATGTAAATTCTTTAAAAACAAATCTAATTAGTCATAACTGGGATGAACTCTTTAAGAATGAGGATGTACAAAGTTCTACAACATATTTTGCAAACACTATTAAATTTTATATTAATAATAATACCAAGATGTTAAAACAAAAAAAAGGAGAGTTACCTAGAAAACCCTGGATTACCACAGGAATCATTAATTCTATAAAAAAAAAAAAACAAATACTTTTCAATAAATTTAAAGAAAACCCCGTATTACATAGAGACGAATATAATAGGTACAAAAATTTCTTACATAACCTGATTAAAAACACAAAGATAAAATACTTTCAAAATAAAATTAACGAAAACAAAAACGACAAACACCTAAAACAAAACAAATAACTAATACAAAAGGTGGCAACACATGCGCAATTAGAGAAATTATAAATAATAAGGATAAGATTGTAACAGAGAATGTCGAAATGGCTAATACGTTTAATGATTATTTTATTAATGTAGGAAATAAGTTGCGGAAGAATATTCCTGAACTGGAAGTTACATTAAATAGTGAACGGATTAATGAACGATCTTTTTTTATAAGCGAAACAAATAAAACCGAAATAGAAAATATAATTGATTCTTTAAAGCCTGGAAAAGCACCCGGGCATGATCAAATAACCTCAGAAACACTAAAGCAAATAAAATTTGAAGTATCGGCACCCTTATCTCATTTAATTAACAACATAATAAGAAGTGGTAACGTTCCGCGTGAGTTTAAAATGTCAGTAGTTAAGCCCCTATTTAAAAAAGGCGATCGGAATCAACTAGTTAATTACCGTCCAATTTCCTTGATTACATCTTTAACAAAAGTATTTGAGACTGTTATAAAAAATAGGTTGAATAATTATCTTGATAAATTTAAATTACTATCAAGTAATCAATATGGATTTAAGGAGGGGAAGAGTACAACGGATTCAATCTATCATTTAGTAAGTAAAGTTTATAAGTCCATTGATTTAAATGAGCCCTGTTTGTGTATATTTCTGGATCTGGCTAAGGCCTTCGACACGGTAGACCATTCGCTGTTGTTAGATGAATTGGAAAGTATCGGAGTAAGAGGGATTCCAGGTCAACTTTTTAAAAGTTATCTGGAAAAAAGACCACAAATAGTAAATGTCAATGGCCAATACAGTAGAGAAATGGAAACAAACTGTGGCATACCTCAAGGGACTGTTCTGGGACCTGCACTTTTTTCTGTATATATAAATCGATTACTCGCTTTAAATACTGATGGAGACATCATAAGTTTTGCCGATGACACTGTCTTATTTCAAAGAGCAGAATCTTGGGAACAACTTAAACAAAAATCTGAGACAGCATTAAAGGCCATTTTCAACTGGTTTGTTAACAAAAAACTTAGCATCAATTCTGAAAAAACTAAATTTATAGCTTTTACTTCCTACAAAAGCAAAATACCTGATTTAAGATCTCTCAATATAACCTATAAGGGAAAATTAATTTCTATATCTTCAGTAGAATCGATGAGATATTTGGGTGTTGAAATAGATCAACATTTGAGATGGGATCGCCATGTTGGTAATGTCGTTGGTACTCTAAAATCTCTCATCTATAGATTCAAGATCTTTTCGTCGTTTTTGGATATACAACATTTAAGAATGCTTTATTATGCTTTGGTAGAATCCAGAATTCAGTACGGCATCATTGGATGGGGGGGAGTATTTGACAACCATCTTAAAAATTTGGCAATATTGCAGAAACTTTTCCTAAAAATAATCTACAAAAAAAATCGTACTTACTCTACAAATTTACTTTTCGAAGAAACAAAAATTCTAGATTTGAGACAACTGTTTTTCTACGGCTTGATTATACATTTAAATAAACATAAAACACTTATCACTTACGTAGACCATCAATACGAAACAAGAAAAAAAATACATCATATCTCAAAAACGCCAATTATAAAAAAGACAGTGGGTCAACGAAGTCCCGCATATTTAATATTAAGAGCATACAACTATCTGCCTGATTATCTAAAGGAATTAGTTTTGAGATCAAACTCTAAAGGGTTGTTAAGAAAAAAAACAAAATTGTTTTTAACATCAATCCAAAGAACGGAAATACACAAAATAGTAAATATTAAAAATTGAAATTACAAAAAGGTTTTAATCACTAATTGCGCAAATCTATATTTTAAGTGTAAATGTAAATATCGTTATAGTACATTCTCTTCTGTTGTTAAATTGTTAAATTGCTAAATGTCTGCGCACAGCTATTGCTCCTGCAGATTTTTTGGTTTATTTACTTTTAGATATATTTTCGAAATGTATACATTTATTGGCCTTTTATGTAAATAAACGATTTATTATTTATTATTATATATATATATATATATATATATATATATATATATATATATATATATATATATATATATATATATATATATATATATATATATATATATATATATATATATATATATATATATATATATATATATATATATATATATATATATATATATATATATATATATATATATATATAAGTAGTTAAAAATAGAGGAGCGCCTCCTCCTCCTCCTCTTCCTCTCTCTCATGTCCCCCATTCTTATCTTCCTCCCCTTTTATTCTCATTCGCATCATATTTTTAATTTTTTCTCTTTGTCCTCCCACATTTGATTTTGCATTCTTAAGTCTTATAAATAGGTGCATCAAGATCATTTTAGTATGCTGAGGCACATTTACTAAGCCGTGCTCGAGTTGCATAAAAAGTTATTTTTGAATTTTTCCACCAATTGCGTTTAAAACAAAAAGAAAAAATGTGTCAAGTAATAACTGAATTATGTATAATCGCGAAAAATTAGCTACATCTATCAGACAGTTAAAAGTTAAATATCTCAATTTCTTTGAAGTGATTTCGAAAGATGAATACACCAAGCTGTTTTATCCACTGAAACGAGATTATTTGGAAGCAATTGACTCTTGTGATGATTATTTAGAAGGAATTATAAGCCTTACTACGTTTTTCAATACATTTGGAAAATCATACTTCGTAGGAGAATTAAGCCACCTGATACAATTTATAGGGGACGATTGCCAATTTATACCTGCTATTATTGCAACCCAAAAGAGGTTTCAATTATGCGAAGATAAAAAACAGGTATTATCAAGAAAAGTTAATCCTATTCACAAGAGACGTCTCCCCACATATTTAAGATATTATGTTAAATAAATTAAATGGCTGAGTTGCTGATTGCAGTTAAATTATTAGAGGACAAATTTAGTAATCTTTCAAAAACCTATTTCTCATATTCTGTGGCAAGTGGTCCGGAGTGGATAGGCTTTTATTGCAATCAATCTGCGGAATTCGTAAAGGCTGCCCTCTCTTGCAACAAATACTTTGAAACATTAAATTTTTTTCAACTTATTCAAGATCTAAAAGATATTGGCTTTGGTTACTATTTAAAAGATTTGAAGCAATTTATTGCCGAAGATACTATTCTTCAAGAAATTGAAAAGGAAGAATAAATTTAATAATATTCACAATGGAGCAAGTGGTTACTGAAATGTATGAAGAGTTTATTATATCTGCTGCATACTTCCAATATTTATCAATTGTAGGCGAAGAAGACGCAGAAGCACAAGATTTGTCAGCATACGTTAAGAATATAGATCGAATGGAACAATGTAAATTAGCCGCTAAATTTTGTAATGATTATTTAAAATATAAAAATGAGTATGATCTTTTAAATGAATTTAGAAAATTAGATTTAAGGTATCATATTAATTGTATTCAATCATGGTTAGTTAATGCAAAATAAAAATGTAATTAAGTTTTTTTATATTTTTATTCATTCATAAAACAATTGTCATATAAAAATAACACATTTGTCAAAGCACACATACAAGGTGATTTTGAATGATAGAAGCATTTTGGTTCCATTAGCTTTAGCGCTGGTTGTTCATCTATTTCAATCACAGGCCTTTTAGAATATTTCTCTATAAAATCCTTTTTTTTCGGTTCCTTTTACAAAAACAAAATCTGCTTTCTTCGTAAGTGTTTCAATTATTTTTGGGAAATGATGTAATGGAGTAAATCCATTATTCCAATGTATAAAGTGATGATTTGTGACAGTCAGGTGAAAGAAACTCCATTGGAAAAGGCTTTTTAAAAATGTAATGAGTCATTTCATAACCATCAAAAGCTGCAAGCTCTTTCGGTATAAATTTATTTTTTTCATCCTTGAATCCTTAAATATCCTTAACCAATCTCATATTTCCAAAGCAGCAAATTTTTTAATGAGAATTTTTTTATTTGAATAATTTGCAATTTTTTCTTTTAGTTCATTAATTTTAAAAATAAATTTTTCAATTTGTTGTTGTAGTTTTGATGTCATGACTAAAACTAAAAGCTTTTGAAAATCCCTTTAAATTAAATCGAAATATGAAAAGAGTGGGACTAAAGTTTATAACTGTTTCACAATTTTCGTAAGAGGGTTGTAGCTAATATAGTAATATAATTTGTCATGTAAAATATATATATATATATATATATATATATATATATATATATATATATATATATATATATATATATATATATATATATATATAATAAGACAATAAGCAGAAGTATCTTTTTTAATTGCATTGTGTGTCTCAAATTCAATTTTCATTACTACGGATCCCGTTTGAATTGTTTCTTTTTGATGGGAGCAATCAATATGTGTAATAGGACTAATGTTTTTGAATTGTTCAGGATTAAAAATGGGTTCATTTGGAACACCATAGTAAGACTGTCTAAAGTTGGCAAACATTTCGTATAAAGCAGAAAATTTGTTTTCTTCCAAATTTAAGTACAAATCCTGATAAGGATATCTTTCAGAATTTAAAAACACTATATTTGACAATAAAATATTGTCAAATTTACTCATATCTTTAGCAATTTTCCCTTTTCTATTTTTTTGAAAGCCAATCACAACATGACGAGGAGCTTCTAGTTTATTAGTTGTTTTTACCGGCCATGTGTGACGGGTTGTTTCGGTTAGAGAAGAATATTCAACAAGTTCCCAACTCCTGAATCCTATCAATATATCTTTATTTAATTCTAATATTTTTGATAGAGCAAGTTGTGGCATATCAACTAGAATGTGAGGAACTTTCCAATAAATTTTATCGAAAGTAACAAATGGAGTGTCAGGAGCACTAACAGGGTGTGCTTCTTTGAAGATAACACCATCTAAATCATCAGTTGATCTAATAAGAACTAATTCCTGTTTCATATTCATAATAATTTTTCTGTAATCTTCAAAAAATCCTAAAAGCATTTTTAGTGGTATGGACACGGAGAATTTTCCATCATTATCAACTAAAATTTTATCACCTTCTTTTCGATGTGGAAACCAACCTGCATTTTCCAGTTTTAAACTTTCGTTGGTATTGTGGGAAAGGTAGCTTTTTAAGGTTGATGCTCATCCAACATTTCTTATTGAATCTATAGTAATTCCGTTTAGTTCATAGTGGATTTCTCTGAACAAAAAGGCTATACCATTGTTACTAAATAGCAATTCTTTCTTATATTTATCTTCTGTATTAGTTAATTTTCCTTCGATATAAAGTAAACTATCTGATGGTAGAGTGTAAGCATCGAGTTCTTGAATTGGGATCCTTATTTCATCATTGTAATTGAATTTTGAAGAAATATATGGTTGATATGTGTGAAGCTCTGAACTAACGGTGGAATTGTCTACATAAAGCTTTTCGTTTACGTTTAATATGTTCATTATTTTAAAACAGTGAAACCCAAAGATGTGAGAAATTTACGATTATCTCGTCTTAACTTGTTGGTGTTGGATTTGATACTGAACTGTTGTTTAGTCTTTTTCTTTTTATAAATTTTTACTTTGTTGATAGTGGTAGGTGCAAGTCTCATTCCAAGGGCTCTATTATATCTAACAACAATTTTATATGTCACTAGCTTGTAAATGTAACCTTACTGTTATAGTTTCTCCTCTAAAACTGATAAGTTCTCCGTATTGATCAAGTATTTTAACGGTTATATTGCTAATTGCTTTGACGCTAACTGGAAAATACAAAATGGGCAAAGGAGATTCCACTATTTTATAGCCTGGAGCTACAGTTGGATAAAACTGGTGAATAATATGAACAGGTTTACCATTACTGTAAGAACCGACACAAATATTACAATCAATACAAATAGCATTCACCTTAGTTATTTTTGCAGCATTATCCGATTCTTCCTCTTTCATAGCTTTTAGTATCCTGCTATTAAAACCCAACATTTTTCCTATCGAATCTTCCTTGGTAAAATCAATTTTTCTACTACACATTAAAAAAGTTTTTAGAGTGTTAACATTTGCTTTTAAAAGAAAAAAATTTTTTTCATTCGGAAATAAATCTTCTATACTTTCTCTTATGTATGTTTCTAAATCTGTAATGTCATAAGTTCCGTCGGGAAAAACAATTACTTTATTATCTACATAAAATTTATTATATCCTTCTTTTATATTGGGAATAGTCATAAACGTTTCAAAATCAGCTAAACCCAGGTAATATTGCTTTCCATCCTCTAAATATATGAGCGGATTAAAATCAGCAGACAAAACAGAACTGTTTCCTGATATGGCAATTGTGGTGGACATTGCTGTTTATTTATGAATGAGATATTTCAACAAATAATGAGTTTATATATTTTTTTGCAAAAATTTTAGGGATAGTTGACTACAGTTATATGAATTAAATTTTTGTTGGTTTTCATAAGTATAAAATACATCCACTTTGCCATTCGAATTAAAATATTTGAGAAGTTCAAAAGGTGGTTTTAAATTTCCATAACTATCAAAATATATTACATTTTTGTTATTTTTAATATAAGCAGTCCAATGAGATCCTTTATTTTGTTTTGTATCCAAATTTACATACCACACTCTTTTAGATTAATTTTTTTTCGAAGTTCATCGAGCATAAAAACACCTCTAAAGCCAGTTATTTTTAACAGCTTTACATATTTAATAATATCATTGTTCGTAAGTGCTCTTTTTGGAAAACTTATTTTGAGTTTTTTTTTGTCTGATTGCTTTGATTCCTCCTTTATAAGGTCTAATCTTTATATCTTTTTCTTTATATGGTCTAATATATAATCCTTTGCCTTCTTTAGAAGCATTTTCCATTGCAATATTATGCCTATGTATTTCTTCTAGTTGCTGTTTAGCTGCTGTAGCCCCTTTTTTATCTTTAAATCCCAAACCGAACTCTCTTTTACTCTTCATTATTCCTGCAACACTTAGAGCTGCAATTTTTTCACCAATAGAAGAATCCTTAGCTTTTACCCTATCCCAGGCTTTTTTTTTCTAATATTTGGTCAGATCTGTGTCTTCTTGATAAATCTTCAGTCTGAGAGTATGATATATCGTGTTCTTTACAAGCGGAATCCAATGGATTTATACCAACGTCACCTCTAGTTAATCTTTTCTCCAAGTTGGTGCCTGGACCACAATAATTATATCCTGGTATATGAACTGCGAAGGGTAGTTTACTAATTAATTTATTTACTAAACCAGAGCCTTTTCTATTACGTCTTTTGATAGTTTTTTTCAACTTATGCCGACCCACAGTCATTGAAGTTCTTTTTATACTAAAAACACATTGACATTTTTCTGGTATAAATACTTTTACAGCTAAAAATATTTACTAGTGTGATTAAGAATGAGGATTGAAAAACAAAAATTCTCTTTACCAGTAAATAATCACGACGAAAAATGTTTAAGTAAACAGTTGAGAAAACATGGTGACTTATTTTGCGGTGGTTCAAAAAGAGGGCTTATAGTTGGTTGCAGTGGTAGCGGTAAAACGAACGTTATGCTTACACTGCTCGAGCATCCTAATGGAATTAGGTTTGAAAATGTCTATGTTTATTCAAAGTCATTAGATCAACCAAAATATGAATATTTAAGAAAGTTGTTAAAGCCTATGAAAGAAATTGGATACTTTGAATACGATAGCGATGAGAACATTTTCCGTTATCATTTTTGACGATATTCCTTGTCATAATCAATCTATTATTAGGGACTATTTCACGCATGGAAGGCATAGAAACACCGATTGTTTTTTTATTTTTCAAGGATATTCCTCAATCCTTAAACGTCTAATTCGAGAAAATTCCAACTTATTAGTTTTATTTAAACAGGACTATTTGAGTTTAAAACATATATATAACGACCACTGTATATTGGATATGACATTTGATCAGTTTAAAAATATTTGTGCTAACTGTTGGATGGATCCATATGGCTTTCTTGTAATTGACAAAGATTGTAAAGTAAATCACGGCAGATACAGGAGTAAATTCGATTCCTTTATATATTTATAAAAGTGAAAAATTTGCAGTTTTATTTCATTTAAAACTTGTACAGCATGGATAAACGTTTAGCTAGAGAATTAATAAAATCGAGACAAGCCGTGAAGCAGAAATATCGAAGCTTGAAATTAGCTACTTCTACCGCTCAGTCCGAATTAGAACAAACTTATAGACCAATAACACAACCTCTTAAACAGCTAATTTCAAATATTGGTAAATCCGAACCATTCGATTTAAAAGAAGAAAGAGTTTCAAAGTATGAAGAATTCAAAACACCTACAAAGCTTTATAAAACATCAACTCCGACGAAAACTATTCAGAAAACAGGAAAAACTCCGTTACTCCCCACAGAACTACCAACATTTTTAGATGACAGTAGTATCACTTCTTCCTCTCCTGTAGTACAACCATTGACATCAACTGTTATAGCGGAAACTTCAGATCCTTCTAGTGACACAACAACAAATTTAAACTTGTCAGACATATTGGAGCAAACTAGAAAAACAATTCAAACCTATGTTGGTACACCGTCATATAAAGATTACTTAGCAGATTTTCATGAATTACCCAGATCATATATTGATAAGGATGTGAAAGATACACAACATAAATTTGACCATTATTATGGAATAGTTCATGACCTCGAAACGGATAAATTTTCTTTTGGTTTAACACAGATACCGGTAGAAATTATTGGAAAAGACATTAAAGTGGGAGGAATAACGTACACAGGCACGCCAGGTTTATACGAATTGCATTTCAAAAAAGAACCGAAAGGTTATAAAAAGGAAGATTTAGATAATTACATGAACATTCTAGCTAAAACAAATGTATATCGTAGGAATTTTGATTCAAATGAACAAGTTCAAGGAAATACATCACACAAATATGTTACAATAATAGGACCATATTTACAAAGAAAGGGGATTACAAAGACAAAAACCTTGCAAAGATTAGTTACAGCATTTAACAAACCAAAACCTCCGTTTAGAACAACTAGAGCCAAAACAACAGGAAATGGATTAATTTTGAAAACAAACAGATCAAATACAGACTATGTATACTGGAATAATGTAAACGAAATTGTTGATGGGCTACGTTTATTAATTTCATCAAGTGATGCGGGAAATAATGCTCATAGTAACGAGATTATCTCTATTATTGAAGAATTAAGAGAAGATAAAGTTATACTATAAATAACAGCTATTAAATATAATCATATTTATTATTTAATGAAAGCTCAACATGACAGTTGATAAATTTGGACGTCATATTTCAAAACGTCAATTAATAAATTCTGCTTCTTTGGAAAATACAATTTATTCAAATATTGAAAGTAAAATTCACAACAATTTTAAGTTAGATTTTATTAAACAAAATCAAGAGGGAATAAGTGCCATTAATAATTTAAAAATGAAAGTATATATATAAAAATAAAGTATGAAAACCAAATTAAAGCATGTTATACCTCAATTGAAAACGTTAATAAACAGTTGCTAACGCTAAATCAAATAAGTAAAGATTTGCAATTTTTAAATGAACATGTTAAAAAGGAAGACAAAAAATTAAGTGATGATGATCAACAAAATTAATAAAATAATAGAAACAAATATAAGAGAAGTAATAATTGAAAAACACAAGGAAAAAATTAAACAATTAAGAACTTTTATAAAAAGGTTAGATGATGAAAAAAAAAGAAATCAAAATAGCATTCTTAACAGTAGAACAAGTGACCAACTCTCTTTGGAAGAAAAACAACAATATATTTCCTTTGGAAAGATAATGTCTAGTGTAATTAAGAAATTAGAACAAGAATTAAATAAAACAGAGGAGGAATTCAAAAATAGTGACAGTAGATCAACTACTTTCTTAACTGGAGAGATAAAAAACTCCTTTAATGCTTTAGAAAAGGAGATTACTAAAATTAGTAATGTTTTAAATGAAAAAAGTTATACAATACAAATTGATAAATTGAATGAATGGGAAAAAACATATAAAAGTTATATTTCGAATTATTACAAAACAGAGAAATTGAACTTCCTTTAAATTGAATAAACAAGTTTGTTGTCATGTCAACCGTTAAACAAGTCGTTAATGAATTACATAAACCTGCTAGAAAAAACTACAAACGCAGAACGTTGGTGGTGAAAGGGTTAAATGATCTTTTTCAAGCTGATTTGGTTAAAATGTTACCCTATGCCAAATTTAATAAGGGATTGAAATATATCTTGATTACCATAAATGTATTTTCTAAGTATGTTTGGGTCGAACTGGTAAAATCTAAATCTGGAAAAGACGTAACAGCGACAATGAAAAAAATATCAATCAGTGCAAAAACTCCACCAAAAAACTTGCAGACGGACAGGGAGAGAGTTTTTCAATGTAAATTTTCAAAATTTGATGCAACAATTTCGAATTAACCATTATAGCACGTTTTCCAATTTGAAACCGAGTATAGTAGAAAGAGTGAACAGGACTTTAAAGAATAATATGTGGAAAATATTTAGCATTCAAGGAAATTACAAATGGTTTAATATATTAGCGGATATTGTAAAAGAATATAACAATACAAAACATTCTTCTATAGGAATGAATCCAAAACAAGTAAATAAAACAAATGAAAAGAGAATCTTGAAATCTGCATTTACTCATGCTAAAACGTTAGATATAATCCATCAACGCATAACTGATGCCTTCGAAGTTGTTAAAAACATTTCTGGAATTTTAGAGCTCGTTCGGCAATCCATGAAGAGAAGAATAGAGAGTTATATTGCAGCAGAGGGAGGTCATTTTCAACAGTTTCTCAGTAATTGTTATTTTTTATTGTTAAATAATTTTTATGAATTTGAAAAAAAATAATAAAATGTGCAGACGAAGCCCACACGTTTCGGCAAGTTTCATTTTTATCATGTTTATCCTTCTACCTTATTGGTTATGTCTGAATGGACATTTTGTTAAATAACTTTGAAACGGTAGAAAATATCCACATTTTGTAAAAGACTAAAGAGTTAGGGAATAGAATTGAGAATATTTTTTCAAAGTAAGAGTTGTCAGTGGAGGGGTGGTAAAATGTTAAGGGGGTCTTAAGGGAGCATGACCTTCTAAAAAGTAATACCCTGTATATTTTTTTAAAATCTATTATGACCATTTCGTAGAGAATGATTATAAGACCCTGTGTACCATATTTAGGTAAATTATCTTAAGAAATGTAGGAGGTACATTAAAAAGACTCAAAATAATTAAAAAACTGTATGTTAAAAAAAGAAAAGAAAGGAACCTCATCCGAATATATATATATATATATATATATATATATATATATATATATATAAATATTTATAATCATTCTCTACGAAATGGTCACAATAGATTTTAAAAACATATACAGGGTATTACTTTTACTCTAGAAAAGAAATAATATAAAATTAGGGATTAAGAAAATATGTCAAAGAAAAAATCATAACTAAAACCTGAATAAAATGTACGCAAATTTCTTTCAGTTTATATTCCTATCGCAATAACATAGTTTATTACCTTACGATAATTTGCATTGATAAATAATTTGCCCAGTGATGTCTCCAGTAAAAGACATGAAATACCAAAACCCAATAAAGCTATGAAATAAAAATGTTTATTAGGATTAAATTATCAGGAAATATACAATGGTAATAACATTTATTATATTATTAGGGTTTATAAGGAGTTTTATGTTGTCTTGTTTTATGACAAAACAGATATTTGTTTACGAACTGATCTTTACATCACGTACGCATAAGCAAGCATCAAGAGGCATTTTCGAAAGGTTACACACCAAACTGGTCAAATGAGATATTCCACATTAAAGAAGTTAAGATGACAAACCCCTGGACATATTTAATTCAAGACGAAGATAATCAGGACATTCTGGGTGGTTTTTATGAGCAAGAATTACTAAAAGTAAAGCATACCGATGTGTATCTTATTGAGAAGATTTTGAGAAGGAAAGGAAACAAAGTTTATGTGAAATGGTTAGGACTTGATAAAAAATATAATACATGGATTGATAAAAAAAATATTGTTTAATTAAATTGAAATTAAATTTTAGTTAAATTTGTTTTATTTCTGTTCCTCACTTTATGCTTTAGCTGATACAAATTACAATGTCTGAAAAGTACCTACTCTTATGTGCTAATTAATTTCAAATAAAATTCACATTTAAGAAATTAAAATTTTATTAAGTAAAACATCAAATACAATTTTTATTAAAACGTGTTAAATATATTTTATTTCTATGTTCCTCAGATAATGTCGAATCTAGAATAAGTCATTTATTCTTTTTTCAAAACGGAGTCTAAGTACCACATCTGAAAGTTACTCTTACGGGCTTGTCTGTAAGCAAAGCTCCACTTCACTAACACATGCACCTTATTGTTCTCTTCCAGAAAAGATATTGTTTTCTTCGTAATATTTTCTTTTTGATCCATTTTCATTGTTTTCTTCGTAATATTTTCTTTTTGTTCCATTTTGCTTCAATTTGTTTTCCATTTCTTCAGGATATAAAGCAAGTAATTCCATCATAGTTGAAACATTTTCACTGTTAGGATTTTGTGTTGGACTTATTATATTATATACATGCGTACACAAGTCGCCACAATCAGCTGAAATATTATTTTGAAATATGTATTGAATTCTTGCCTTTTAATTATAGATAATCTATAATCAATAATTTCCTTCAATCGCCACAAATTGTCCAAAGACTCTTGTCCTAAGTATATGAAGTGTGGGCCTTTTGTAATTTGCAGAACAGGGATATCATTTATTTTCTGGACCTGCAGATGAATGTTGTTTATCTTCACACTGGTTTGATCAATACTTGAGGAAAGTAGAAATTGTTTACAATAATTCCTTGATGAACATAAATGTCTTTCCAATTTTCTTCGGTTAGTGCGATTAAAAATCCATTTTTTCCACCAATTACAATTTTTGGAGAAAAATCATTTAAACTAATGCCAACAAGAAGAAATTTTGACAAAGAATTATTTAAAAAATAATTTTTTGAATTAAGAAGCGTTTCCAAAGGTTTATGAACCACGGCGTTGTTCATAATGACTAAACGAGACTGAAACATATTGTGTTATTCTTGTACTTAAATATTCTCATCCCCACTTTCTTTAAAGTTTCGATTAAAATGGATTAATGAAAAAATAGATTTCCAGTTTGAAATTTGTAATAAAGATAAATAATTAAAATGGTAATGTATAAAAATAATGCAAAGTTTAATGTAACACTAATGATGAAAAAGTAATAATTTTTGAATCCGTCATAATAATTGGTACAGTTGGGGGTTAAAATTTGTAACTGATTATTTTTAAACTCTAACCTTTCTATCCAATTTGTATCAAAAATAGATCGATTTGGATGATACAAAATTTTAAAAAATTTACTTGCATTTTCATCTCCATTTATTTGTTCCATCCAACTAATTGTACTATTGTTGATTAATCCAATTTTTATAAATTTACAATATTTACTTAAAGTGACGTGTGTTTTATTAGAAAAACATATTTCACACTGTGTTACGCCAGGGGGATGATGAACATAAAAAACATTTCGGAACATAAAATGAAGAAGAATGAATTGCGATCTACTGATAGTCACTGAAACAAATTAATAATTATATTCCAAATTTATTAACATTAAGCAGATACTTTCACCACGAAAGCAAAAGCAGTTGTAAAAAAATAACAATAAAATACTTAATTTAAAGATATGTAAAAGTCCATAAATAAGGATGTTAATAATACTATATAAAATGTGTAGCTTGAAGACTTATTTTGAATGGTTACAATTATTCGATTCCTATTTTTCCATAAACAGTTATTTAAATCACAATTCCTAGCAAATTTCTTATGCTCCACAATAGGATCATCATAACTTAACCAATCAAAAATTTCAATACCACAATAAAAACATTTACAAATATCATTGATTGAAATATAGTAAAAGACAGCTCCAGCCAACACTTCTGGTCTCAATTTTCCTTTCCATTTCTTAAAAGTGTAAAGTCGTTTTTCATATGTTTTAAAATAACTGTTATCAATTTCTTTGTCAAAAGTTTCTAAGCACATTTTGTGAAAGGCTTATGAAGACTAACTTTGGTTTCAAAAACAACAAATTTAAATACCTTATAATATCTACATAAATATATCTAAATCTTCATGTCCTGCATTCCATTGATACAAAGCAATATCTTGGTGTCCCCAAGCTAATGTATTAAAACTATAGGGAATTTTATACCGCTTATCATCTTCAGAACTCAAAGCCAATTTATTAATTAATTCGGTGAAAATTGTGTGTTGTCTAGATCGAAAAACATACATTGAACAAAAGGTTTTAGAATGATTTTCAACAACATCTTTATAATGAATAAAATCGAACTGCTTTTTAATGGCACTTTTCTTAACACCTTTTGCTTTTTTTGTTAAACTATTTTCCGTTTTAATACAATATGCTTTTGCTCCAGTACCAAAGAAAGCAGTAATGGGTTCACCAGCATATTCATCTTTGAATTTTCCTAAAACTTACTTGGTAATAGGCATTTCATGAATATTACCAAATTCATAATCAGAGGTATCAAATTTGTGAATATTTTTTATCATGTCAGAATAAATATTTGGAGTTGTGACTTCTAGAATGAACGAATCGGTATCGGTGTATAAAAGTGAAATATTTTCCTGATAAAGAGTTTTTAAAAAATTGTAAAAGAAATCATACATGACAGTTTTAGATATATCTAATATTGAGAAGCCTACATATATTGGTTTATTGTAAGTAACTTGAATCTTTTGCATTTGAATAGCTACCAAGTTTTCAGAAAATATTGTTAAGTCCTTGAAATATGGTTTTGCAATTAAATTCTCAGCACCATCTTTTCTTCTATTTTTTTCCCACTCTGTAACAAGTCTTACGTCAATTCTCCTATCAACATTTTCCATAGTCTTGCCATAAATACTATTATTTGCCAACTTGTAAGTATTACGATCAAATTCATTCTTTGAATCATTTCTTAATCTTGAATTCAAGTCTATAAATTTTTTCAACCAATCAGATTGAGAAAACTGTAAAACTCTATGAACTTTAGTCAACTTGAGTCCATGTTCCAAAGATTGTTTTAATAACTGATAGTGAATAACATATTTTGATTTATCATTTAAATTGGGTAGTAATTTTATGCATTTAGAATTTGGCGGTTTAAAGTTTTCAGGACAAAACGGAAAATCGTTATGATAGAAATGTAGACTTGTAGGATATTCTAAATCAACTTCTAAAACATATCCCTTATTAGATTTTTTAGAAATATTCATAATATTTAAATCGTTGATTTCTTTATCTGTTAACCAAACAAAATCTCCCGTTGGAATGTGCTGTGACATTGCATAACCATACAAATTTGTTGCATCATAATAAATTATGTATTTAGTTGGCTTTAAAAGATCAAAATTTAAAAGAAATGGATTATTAGCTTCAGATTTTCTACAAATGCAAGAGCTCAGACCACCGCGAACGCTTTTTTTGAAAAAGTGTATCATATCTGGATCTGTTAACAATTCAAACTCTATTCCAGTATAATGCAAACACGCCTCCCAGGATAAACCTGGAAAAATGTAAAAATGAGCTGGATCGAGCTTATATGTGGATAAACAAGTGCTTCTAAAATTTTCAAAAATATCTGCCAAAAGTAAAGTATCAGAGAGTAAGTAAAGGTCGGAGTATTGACCAAGAGATTCACATTTAAACAATTGCCAAACCTTTACAGCTCTTTGATATTCTGCATCACTGACGTGCTCATCCGTTAAAGTATTATAAAATTGCTCTTTCTGAGGTAAAGTTGTTTCTTCTAATTATATTAAATAATCATCAATATAATTGTAAGGAAATACACCTTTTTGGCGAATAAGTTTAAATCTTTCTTCATCATTGAAATTTTTTTTTATTTCTTTACATTGTTCATCTTTTAAGCTTTCAGAGAGTTTTGATAAAGAATGGGATAGAAATTGAAAAGAATCAATGAACCTTAACGATATATTTTTTTCTTAGCCTTTTTATCAAAATAGTTATCCACATGAATAAGCTTTTCAAATGAAATATATTTTTCCTTGTTTTATGCGATAACTGTTAGTTGTTCTTTGTTTAAGCATAATTTTTTAAGAAATAGATGAGAATCATAATTACGCAAATTATGCAATATAACTGGAATAAAGTTAGGTATTCTGTAATTTATGTTGCAGAGTGAATGAGCTGGACCTCTATAAAGACCAGTTATATGACAATGATCTGCAACCCTGTCATTTAAAAGAGTTTTATTACAAATATGACAAACTGTTTCATAGTTATGATAAATTTTGTCCAGTTCGTTCAAAGGAATCATCTTTTTAGAAACCTTTAAAAATTTATGTTATACACGTCTCTTTCTAAAGAATTTATAAATAATGTATCACAATTTTGACCTCTATATCTTTCAAATTTAGAATAATTATCGTCGAAGGAACATTTAATGTAATAGGCAAATGAATGTGGAATGTGTTCATATTGTTTTAAGGTGTATGAAGTATTAGGATTTTTGTCAACATTGTCATTATTTAAAGGCTTTAAAATGCATTCAAAATCTGCATACACCACGAAAGGAACTTTCATTTGTTTATGATAATTTACAAATTTCAAAATATCATATGAATAGTTTCCAAACTTATCTTTTATTAATTCTTTAGAAGGTAGGTTAATTCGTAAATGATCACAATCATAGCTATTGTGTTGTAATAAATTTTCTTCTGTAGGGAAATATTGTACAACCGTCGCAAATATATTTTTTCCGTGATGTTTAGACATTTGTGCAGAAACTAATTTTGATAAATCTTTAATATAGCAACAACGAAAAGTTTTTTCATCGTCATCACTTATTAACAATAAATTGACATGTTGATTTTTTTTATTCGATGAATAATAAAGTGGACCAATTACTTCATACCCCTTTTTAGGATTTGTAATTTCTAATCCATATACATTAATAGAAATGTTATTTTTTTCTTCAAAAATCTTAATGTTCTTTAGCAACATTGGAAATTCTATACCTGACATCCAAAACAGAAGAGTAGTGTGGGTAGGATGAAGTTTCAAAATCTAATCCGCTTGGTTGGTGAAGAGCAGACACAACTGCCCAGGCGAAGCAAAAGTTGTCATCATTCCTAATGTTGATCACAGCTTGACGTCTCTTGATCTCTTGAGGAAGTTCGATAAAAACTGAGGCTCTCAGTGGATTGTGCTTATTAACATTAATTTCCAAATGAAGTAAATTCATCAAACCCCATCCTGCAACGTAAAAATTAAAAAATTACTTTTTTTGTTGCCGTTGTAAAATAGAAAATAAATTCTTTACCTGAATCTCTTTCTGCAAATTCGTCAGCTTTCTGGTCAATAATGGTGCAGATTTGCTCTAAAAGTTCTTTTGTCTGATATCCCTGGCAAATGACTTGGAACGGCGCATTAAAAGATTTGACATCATAGCTGTCGCTGCTGGGGTTAAAATAGAAACCGAACAGTTCCATATTTAGCTTGATACATTTATGTTTCTGCAGTTCTTGATCTATTAGATGTACAATTTTGTATTCCAAATATTGAAAATATTCTTTCACATTTATGAAGTTTTGGGGTGAGGAAATCCTATAAGATATTATTCGTTCCCTGAATGTCAACTTGATAATTTCAACACCTTCCTCCAAGCCTATTTTGGAATTGTTCTTATGCACACTAGATCGAAGATGTCCACCCCATAGACTTTAGTTTATATTTTTCTTGCATTCTTTACAATATTTTCAATATTTGTATAATCAATAAATTAAGAAAAAATATTTTACAAAATAAAACATGAAAAATAAAATGTTCTTACCTTTAACAAGCTTTGGTTGTTTCATCTAACTAGTGAATGTTGTGGAATTTCCGCAAACATGTTTTTTAATATGTCGCAATAAATTATCCTTTCTAGTAAAGACTTTATTACATGTTACACACTTATGCATTTTTGAAGTTTTCTAGATCATAATAATAAAATTAATATTGTGCATTTTTATTTAGTTATAGTCAAATTTTGAAAAAAACAATAGAAATTAATTGACTTTATAAATCCATTTCTTCAAATGAGTCAACTAACTTGTCAAAGGCCTGTTTAACATAATTCACCGTACTTGCGTCTCCCTGTTTAATAATGATCAAATCAGTTAAATTTTGAATAGCGAAACCCAGACACTTAAGGTTTGCTACTTGTTTTTTATTTTTTTTAATTTTAAATTTTTTTTTAATAATAAATGATGGTTTCGAAATTGAATTTTGTTCAACTGGTGAATTATTAAGAGAAATATCCGAAGTTAAATTTGCTTCAATTTGTTTTTCTTGCGAATCAGAATTTACAATTTCATATGGTGAATTAATAGGAGATATAGCCGAACTTAAATTTTGATCAATTTGTTCTTCTTCCGAATCAGAATTTTCACTAAACAAAAAGGGAGAGCAAATTGGTCTCGGAGAATTAATTGGCGATTTTAATGTTAAATAATTTGGATTAGATTTTTGAAAACAAACAATATCCTCATAGCTAGAATTTTGATTTCCGTCAATGTCATTCAGTTCTTCAAGAGTTTGTTTAGTTTTTGTTGTAATTAAGTCCGTTTTGTTGTCAATAATGTCATTAAGATCAAGAGTTTGTTGTTGAGTAGCTGTAAATAAATATTTTTCGTTGTTCTGTTTGTTGGCATTATTCTGAACTTGGCTATTGTAAATAATTTCATTCAAGTCCTGAATAGTTTGTTGTTGACTAGTTGTAAATACGTCTGTTTCATTGTTTTGTTGGTTGCAAAATTTTGCATTTCAGTACATGTGTATAAGTCAAAGTCATTGTCAATAATTTTGCTACTCGATGCCAAAAAATTGTCCATTATGAAAAAAATCGTAAAAACAAATAAAATACCAAATAAAAGTGTCACAAATATAAATAAAAATGTCACCAATATAAATAAGAATTAAATTTTGCCAAATAAAAATGTTAGAAATATAAATAAAAATTAAAAAATTACCAAATAGACACAATGAAAACACTAGAAAACTCGCGAGCCCTGCACAGTGTGAATGCAGAAATCAATTGCATTCGTCTCTTCGCTGAGGCGATTTAATATGTAAAAGTTGATCAGATATGTCATACTTAAAGTTGAACGACAATCATACAACCACGTTCCCAAGCCGAGCAACGACCTTACAACTGCAACTGCTAAATTTAGGAATTTTAGGAAACTGGACAACTGCTAAATTTAGGAACCGAGGCTGACGTAAAAGTAAGCAAGTTTAGGGCTAGTGAATTATTTAATAATTTTGAAGAAAAAGATGTACGTGTTATACAAAGCTACACTAAAATTGAAAGTCGAAGACTAGGAACATTTGCTATTTGCCTTCCTTGTAGTGCAATTCACATGAGATATTTACGGAGAGGGGAGTCCGATCATGTGAGATGCCACTACAAAAGAGCTTATGTTGTTAGTGCTTCTGATTTACATTGTGCTATTTGTAGGATACATCTTTTTCTACTAATTCCTGAACCTGCTTTCTTTTACTGCAATAAAAATGAAAAAAAAAAAGAGATAGATTATGTTGTTAAATATTAATATTAAACATAGTTTGTAAAGGTGATGGGTAGATTATTTTAACAATATTAATTTTAAATATAGGTTATAAACGTAATGGGTAGATTATGTCAAAAATATTAATTTTAAACATAAATTGTAAAGATAATAAGTAGAATACGTCAACAATATTAATTTTAAAAAATGTCAACTGTTACTATAAGCGGTTATATATTTTCAGTGCTATATGCAAAATACTTTTTTATTTTAACATCTGACCCTGTATTTTTTTTTATTGCAACAAGAACGAAAAATGAAATAGCTAATCATATGTAAAAATAATGTGTAGATTATGTCAACTGCCACTATAAGCGCTCATATATTAGCATAAAATTTTGTTAACGTTTCTGTATTCAATTGAGTTTTCTCTTACTTGATGCAAATTATATTAATATTATTAGTATAATTAAAAAATAATAACTTTTAATTTCCACTGTTTATTTTAAAAATGGTAAACCATAACAATTGTTTTGTTATGTATTGTGAAAATTAGTATGTATTAAAAAACTTCTTAGAACATTGTTGTTTCAAGATAGGAAAAGGAAAAAAATATATTAATATATTATTATTAGTATAATTAAAAAATAATAACTTTTAATTTCCACTGTTTATTTTAAGATGTTAAACCATAACAATTTAGTATGTATTAAAACACTTAAAGAATATTGTCGTTTCAATATAGGAAAAGGAAAAGGAAAAACTGTGTGTCAATTATTATATATATATTTACATTTACTTTTTACAAATTTATTTAACCAGAGTTTTCACAAACACAAATTATGAAAAATATTATCTTCTTTTTAAAACTACAACAAAATGATGTCTAATTACATCTTTGAAGATTTGTACCAAATAGTAATATCTAGTGCGACATACAGGACAATTGTTTACCATTATAAACAACAATTTTCATCATTCCATCTTAAAATACATTTTAAACAAAAAATGTGGGAACATGTATTTGGTCTACATGAATCATAATAGTCGATTATTTCAAAACAAATAGCACACAAAACACTTTTTTCACTTCACTCTCAGTTTTGTTCAAATTTGGGAGGACAAAGAGAAAAAATTAAAAATATGATGCGAATGAGATAAAAGGGGAGGAAGATAAGAATGAGTGACATGAGAGAGAGGAAGAGGAGGAGGAGGAGGCGCTCCCCTATTTTAACTACTTATATATATATATATATATATATATATATATATTTGTATTGAAAGTTTTTCGTAATTAACCGATGCCGGTGGAGATGCAAATAAAAAAAAATAACTCGGTACATATGTATATATGATTTTTTTCTAGACTTCAAGGATTTACAAATTAAAAGTAGAGAATTGGACATGTATATTCGATGTAAAAGAAGCAGATTTATTTTTGAAATACCTCATAGGCATAAATACTGCTGTCTCTAAAAAGAAATGGAATTCTGTTATCAATCAGAACCGTCAACCATGTAATGTCTAATCTCGAATAAGTCGAAAATTTCAATTATTCAAGATTTTAAATTAAAAAATTTCAAAACAGCTAAATCAAATGATGACATATTATATATTTTAAAATGCAGAGAAGAGATCTTTCGACCAGGCGGAAAATATATAGGGTGTTCAGTTTAAAAAAAGAAAACTTGTGATTGTTTTACAATTTTGCGATGAGCGTATTTATTATTTGAAATATGGGAAGAATTACGCAACTTTTGTATATTTTTTCTGTCATTCATACAAACCCTTGTAAGTGGGAATGCAAATTATAAGAAATAACCCTGTATACACATATAAACATACGTACATTACAATATAAAATTAAACAATACATAATTCGGAAACAAACAAAATATTACATAACGATATGTGAAAATCGAGTACACTTTTTTAATTTTCATTCTAACATATTGATTTTCTCTACTTTAAAGATTTTTTAGATATTTTTTTATTGTTCACACGTTTACAGATATGAACTTTCATCAAAAATGTCTATTACGATTTTTTTGAAGGTCACATTGATTCCTTGTCGCTCGCAAGTAATATGTATTTAAAATGTCTCATTCAGGTGGATAATTAAAAGAAAAATTGATAATTAACCACATTTAATACACATATTTAAAAAAAAAACATATGTAATTACTTAAACCTAATATTTAATTTAAAAGATATTTCTATTTAACACAATAAACGTAATGTTACTGAATACCAATATTTAGTCACTTCCACTTTCATCTTCATCCGAATCTTTGAGAGCCGCTCTTGCTTTGTCACTTTTTCTTCCTTTCCGTGTCTCTACATCAGACCCTTCTTCATCAGAAGAATAAATTGGCGCTAAAATAAATTGTTTTAATTTAATTATTGCCAACTGTCTTTAAGTTACAATATTATTTTATACATTTTCAACTTGTTATCGTGACAAAAATACAAAATATTTTTAAATCTTTTATATACAATGTATTCGGAATTTAATTACATTTGTTACATGCATTATGGCGTCTGCGTTGACTTCCAACTCTTACGGTTTTTGAGATATTGGTTTCTCGAAACTTTTCAGACAAGTTTTAGCGTAAAATGTTGCCGTGTAGTCAATTTTTATTCCGACGTTTCGTTAACGGACGCATATCATAAACTTATTTTATCAGTTTTTAACAAGTATCGACTTCCCAAAACCAACGATGGACTGCACTTAATGTTGGGTTAGCATATTTAAGTTTCAAATACGAGACAATTAAAACTAATTTAAATACACGAGTGCGTTTTTGGGAGGTCAAAAGCTTGTAAAAAAAATCGGTAAATTTACTTTACCCGGAACTTCCCTCGTTATGAATCCTTCCTTTTTATTAGGAATAGTGAAGTGTGACCTAATCTAGTTCCTTACATAGGCATTTTAGTAGCACATGTGCATATACTGTCTTCAAACATTTTGTTCCGCCATATTGGATTTGTTTCAATATTTCATCTATTTCTACCTATGCCCCACGTTATTTTTTTTGTAAAATAAATTGAATAAGTAGTTTTTACACGGATTTTTTTTAAGGCCACCAATTCATTCCGCCATTTTGATACGCTATCTTGAATTCGTAGCAGTTCATCTCTATATCACATTTAATTCTTGCACACAATTTGAAATCAATCTAGTATTTTATCATGAAGATCCAAAATCGGATAACACCACAAAATTTTGAAAAAGTTGATGGGGATAATTCTACAAATTTGAAAAAAAAATAAGAAATAAAAAATGTATAATAGATTATTTTTAAAAATCCAATAGTTTATTTTTACTTCCCTCGTAAGAGGGAAGTATTGTAACAGCGAAAAAATCACCCCCCCAGATTATTGCAGATCTTTGCGTTTTAGGGTACCTGCACCCCGAAAAAATGTCGGCCTGTCGTTCTCTTTATACGCTGCGTATCTCAAAAACTACTTATTCGATTGACTTCAAATTTTAGTCAATACGGCGGAACAAAATGGCGGCCTCCCAAAATGTAAAAAAAATCATTATCAAAAAACTACTTATCGAATGGGCTTTGAAATTTGGACAAAAATAAAGTGTGGTATAGGAATAAACTTGTAAATTTTTTGTATATATCCAATATGGCGGCCTAATGAAATGTTTAAAAATCCGGTACCAAAAAACTACTTACCAAATGACTTGAAATTTTGCATAAAAATCATGTGTTAAACAGGGATAAACTATGTAGCAAAACAAAATTGTGCTCTAATTAATTGTTTCAATATTCGGAAAAATTAAAATTCCTGGAATAAAATCTTTTATGGAGTAAAATAATAAGACATAATTTATTTTTTGTACACTGCGTAAATCTTATGAAACATAAATAAGTAATAATAATGATAATAATAATAACAATACACAAATTTTAAAAAATTCAAATAAATAACAGTATATAGGATTTGTATTAAATAATTATACGCATTTATAGACTATGTGTTATAAGAGGGAAGTTGTGAATAAAGGCGAATCAACCAATTTTTTTCTAAATCTCTTAAGAACGCGATTAGCTATCTTAAAATAGCCCGCAGGAGATCGAATCTGTAGAAATATTTATCGAAGTTCGCTACAGCTCAGGCGCCATTAAGCGTGTAACAAATTTGTCTAAAACTCTAATCATTTAACGGTTTTAAATGATGACATTTAATAACTTCTTTGTATTAAGTTAAAACTCAGAAATTAACTAAACACGCTTCTTAACAAATTTAAACGTGTATAAATATAAATACAATCAAAAGTTCTAAGTTTACAGAATAAAAAAATACCGCAAAATATTAGTGCATCTAAAATTTCATCTCCTAACTTCGAACGCATTGGGTTACATAAAAACCCCGCAGAAGAAAAATATATATTTCATGTTTCACGTTTTTTACAATGCTAGACACAGCAAACGGGACAAGCGAATTTTTAGGTAAAATTTAAATTCGAATATTTTTAAAACAAAAATAAATATTGAGACGCGTTTTTAAGCTATGTCAGCAAAATGTATTGCACATTACCGATTTTAAGCGTAAAACTTAAGCTAAAAAGTTATTTATACAGGGTGTTAAACAACACACAAATTTCCAATATTTTATTTGTTCCGAAATTTACAGAAACGACTCTTGAGTTTTAATTGCGAGATCAGCTTAATCCTGGGAAAAAATGTAAAAAACAGTTTGAAAAAATTAAGTTTTTCTTACATATTAAGCTCTAACTTTTTATTAGCCGTCTGAAGTCGAGTTTTCTCGCTAGCGAGTCCTAAGTCTTAATTTCTTTATAACGTGCAGGTCTGCATTACGCAGAAACACACACAGGGTGACTAAAAAATATGTTCAGATTAGTACTAGCAATCCCAAAGATCATGTACGTATATTTCAACAATCGGTAGTTTAAAAACGAATTTAAAATTAAAAGTTTTTATTTAAATTGTACTGAACATCTTCTCCAAACGGGTTTTTTTATTTTTTAACTTTATTATTTTTAAAAATACAGGTGTTCCTTTGGGAACCAAATACCAATACCGGGTGATACAAAAGAATTTTAACAGGCTGCCAATTTTTTTTTTTTTTTTTTTTTTTTAGTTTTAAAAATATTAATTTGGAATTAGAAACGTTCCTATATCTTTATAAAAAACAAATTTTTCTATAAAAAAAAGAAGTAACTTCTCCTTTTTTATTTTAAATAAGATATATTTTTATGAACGTATTCAGCCTAAAATTAGCTTTTTAACGATATATCAAAAGTTAACTTTTGTTAATTGATGGCGGCTAGACAGCCATTTTCTGAAAATGTGCCCTTATTCGAAAGAGCATTTTACTCCAATATTTTTGGCACCTTTTGCATTTTTTGCGCAGTTATTTTCGCCATAAAAGTATCTTTTTAAAGTCGCATGCTAACCCTTATTCTCAAGACAGCGATATGCCAGCCAATCTGAAAATAAAGGTTAACATGTGATATCTTTAAGTCAGGGGGATTTCAGGGTTTGACATCCCTAGTCCCTCATACGGGTCTGAACTGTATAACACAATTACTCTCTCATTCTGCGAGTTATTTGTGATAAATCCTATTCACATACCTTCACATAAATTCGCAATTTGGAATTTTGCTTTATTACATGAATCTTTTCAGTTCTTTGTAGACCTTTGATAAAGTGTCAATAAAGAAGACAGAAACGTTGGGACAAATATAATCCGGTTAGAAAGTATGTTTTTTTATCGTTGTAAAACGAAAATAGATGCCATATGAAGGCGCACAAACGAGGATTTTATTTTTTTAGTTAAGCCAATTTTTAGATTTCAATAAATATTTTCAGCTACAAAAATCCGGCAACATACGGTGCGTGACGTCACAATGCTTTGGAACCGCTGGAAATCAAGGACGACATTTTTCCGAAGCAAAACCAATGCATGTAGATACAAAAAACACAAGTATACATATCTCTTCATACATATTTGATATAAAAAATATGCATTTCTTACAAAATTGATTTTAAAATACTGAGAGGTAAAATAGGTACGTCGTTTTGCAGGCAATACAAAGTAAACAAAAACAAATGAGCTTAAGTATACGTTTTTATGCATAATGCAAAAAATAGATTAGCTATGTTATTAAATATGCCCGTTGTTATAATATATTTTAATTTAGATTAGCATTTAAACGATTGTTATATGAATGTTATTATTATTAAATATTACTATTACTAACGTTGGCCATGGCCAATGACATACATATATACCAACGACAAGAAGAAAAGAAGTGTGTCATTATAACTTTACAGAGTTGCCCTTGGTTTGACAAAAAGGATAGATTTTTTCTCACACTTACTTGCAGTACATGTTTATTTACTTTAATAGTTGCACCAAATAAGTATACACGATTTATTATTTATATTAACAGGACTAGATGTTGAGTCTCCTATTATTATGTCTATGTTGATACACAACTGGTAATAGTTTTTGAAGAATTTGAAGTAAATACCTAAATTTTAAAAAAGTATCCAACAAATTATTTCCAATGTGTTCCACATTTTATCCAGCAGTCATTTTTAACACCAATTGTGTATGTAAAATGGACAGTGCATTTACGTGCTAGTCATCTGATACTGTCCCGGTATGGCCCAGTTTGAACCCTTCCCACCCCACTATATGAATTGTCTGAATAAAAACTCTACAAGACAAAGACAAATATATATATATATATATATATATATATATATATATATATATATATAGAGTCACAGCGGACTAGTTAAAAAAAAATCTTGAACTGGTAGTGGGGCTGCAGCTTATAAAGGTTGCCTAGGGTGAAATGAGAAGTCATCTGATACTGTCCCGGTATGGCCCAGTTTGAACCCTTCCCACCCCACTATATGAATTGTCTGAATAAAAACTCTACAAGACAAAGACAAATATATATATATATATATATATATATATATATATATATATATATATATAGTCACAGCGGACTAGTAAAAAAAAATCTTGAACTGGTAGTGGGGCTGCAGCTTATAAAGGTTGCCTAGGGTGAAATGAGAAAAACCTTTTTTTGGATAGTCAAGCTTTCGAGTGTATTCTTTTACTCTTCTTCAGGACAAACTATAAATAATATAAAGGTATGTGTTAATGGTGCTAAGAGTATGTTATTTGGTATAGAAAAACTCACCAAAGTTGGATTTATAATGAAAACAGGTAAAACACTACACGACATAGAGGATAACCTCACCTATTGTTACTATATAAATATAAAATCAAAAAATTAAAATTATATTTATTAGGCCACTTTGAATTTAAAAAAATGTAATTTACTTAATCTATACCTACATTGTATCACGTTTAACTTACTTTTAAGAAGTTATTTTTATTTTTCTTGGAAAAAGACAGTTTATATGGCATATTTAGATATAAGAATTTAATATACTGATGAGGTTACTGCAATTTTCATAAATAAATGTCAATTTTGACAGCTAATCTGTCAACGAATAAAAAAATGGTTGCATAGCCTAGATGCTGAGACAAACAAAAACCAAACTGACTCTCACTAAATTGTGAGTGTTAAAAAACTATGTAACTTCGAAATGACAAAAACGCACATAATAATTATGGTTTTTGGGGTCATACACCAAATTCAATCTGCAATTTCAAAACCACCTTATCCGGCGTGCTTTTTGGCTAGTTGTGATTATTATTCAGTAAAGTCGAGAGTAGAAGTAATAAAACCTTTTTATTGAGCTAACATTTAAAACCATATTTAGTTTTAATATCCAATACTTAAACCCACTATATTGAATTCATACTAAGTAATATGTTGAAAAGGAGAAAATATATGACTTCAGTTTGACTATTGGCTTATGTATATAATAGTAGCGTCTAACCAAAATTGGCCATGTTAATGATATTTCACTTTATAAACCCCACATAAAGAAGCGAGATAATTGAACGTAATCCTTATAAAAAAAGTACTTTTTGATATAAGGAGAAATATGATATCTCGCACTGAACTGTCAAAGTATTCCATATACCGTGTGGACCATAATGTTCGCAACTTACGCGAAATTATTTTATTATTGATTTCTCAATTTCTCAAGTCGCATAAAGAAAAACATCCGACATGACTAAGTAATAAATGACGTTAAATGAGAAAAATATAGAAACATTTTTTTGCTTCAATTTCTTTAACAAAGTGACACAATAAAAATAAACAATTAGTTCAATTTACAAGCAAATCTGTCAATAAATTTGTGATTTTATGGATGGCGCAACAATGAAATAAATAATAAAGCCACCAATTCTTATTTGATACCAACCTTTAGGTGCGGTTGCTCCTCCTTTATACTTATTTTTAATAGCACTAATAGAAATGGCCCCCTCATCATCACTGCCTTCTTCTTCTCTAAATGCTTCTCTCGCTCCATGTCCACGTACTGCAGAATCACTCTTTTTACGCGTTGTCTTGGGTTTTGCAGTTTGTCTAAGTTTTTCTTCCTCTTTCTATAAATACATAGGAGTAATATAGGTTTGCAATGTTTTTTACAAAAATCTAATAGAGCTCTCAGTATTTCAAATACTCTTCGGTGTTTAAAATACCATACTTCAAATACATTTTATCAATTATATCTTAAAAAATATTTTATGTTTGGTACCTGATTTCCCAAAAGTCTTTTTTACTAAAATATAAAAATAATTGAAACACTATCACAAGTACTTCAAAACTAAACTCGCAAAAAATAGTAATAAAAAGGGATCAGAAGTTTATAATTCAGATCCCACCTACATCAAATTTGCCATTATTGGTGAAATCATTTTAAATAGAAATTTATGAATTCAAAAATTCTATCTTTATGAGCCGCAAATACTCAACACATTGGTTTAGGGAAAAATAATGCATATTATAGATTAAATTGGGATTTTTAGCTTAACTAGAAAACTTACCTTAAGCCTCTCGGCTCTATCGTTATCAGGATCAACACCAACTTGTGATAATATCTTAATGCCAGAAGTTTTCTGCGATCTGTCCGCAAGTGAGAGGGTCATCTTTCTGTGAGTGAAACTTTCTGTAGAGTGAGGCCTAAAACTAAGTTTTGTTCTAAATACAGCTTGACCCTGCAGACCTGTACCTTGACGTATAAATAAATGATTGTGGTCACCCTAAAGAAAAAAAAAACGTATTCAATATTATTATTATATTACTAAGACAAGTTTTGTTGCACTGGATAAAATCTAAAGGCCAAAAACACGTGTAACAGAAAAATTATAGATCGTATTAGACACTAAATATCACACTTTTTACTAATTTTTTTTATTATGCTCTGAATTTCGCCAAACACAGACTTATAGTTCTGAAAATGCATTATTTGTTTTTCTAAAATGGCAGACTTCGTATTTGGTTCGAGAACGGTAACCAATTGCACATATATATATATATATATATATATATATATATATATATATATATATATATATATATATATATATATATATATATATATATATATATATATATATATATATATATATATATATATATATATATATATATATATATATATATATATATATATATATATATATATATATATATATATATATATATATATATATATATATATATATATATATATATATATATATATATATATATATATATATATATATATATATATATATATATATATATATATATATATATATATATATATATATATATATATATATATATATATATATATATATATATATATATATATATATATATATATATATATATATATATATATATATATATATATATATATATATATATATATATATATATATATATATATATATATATATATATATATATATATATATATATATATATATATATTTATATATATATATATATATATATATATATATATATATATATATATATTTTTTTTTTCTCCACAGTTATTTTGATCTGCCTTGTCATATGATAATAATAAATTAGATAGTGCCAGGAAACAAAACGCTAGTTTTACAATTTATCTGATAATAAATAAATATTAATTGAATTGCTGATTTTAGAAATCCACTTTTTGTTATTTATTATTTTGTTATATCAATGAGATTGAAACCATAAGCTGGCTTCAGAAACAACCTAAGTCCAGAAATTAGGTGGTTTCTGCACTCAATCTTCTTAGAAAAATGAACAGGATCAGTACCCAGGAATGCAAAAAAAAAACACTTTCAAAAAACTAATTTAGTTCACTCTTTTAATTGAGTCAAGCATGTGAGAGACCACACTCGAGTTACAAAATGTTCATCATCTTTCATTTATTATGTTTATTCAAATGGCAAATATGTTTTTGTCAACTGTTCTGTGTTAAATGCAGGCTTTATGTACCTTTAAAAGTTCATTTAAGAAGGCAAGAAAAATTAAGCAGAAAGGTAGACTTTATACAGATAGCAATTATGGTATGTTTTCTCAATTGTGTATCAAAAGTGCCTGGCCCATATCTTGCAATCAAATGACAAGCTTGCACATTTTCACTGTCTATTATCTCACAATTTTAATTTAGCTTTTAAACCTTAAAAATAAAAACGAAAAAACATGGTTTACCAGAGGACATCTTCCTGTAATATGCATTTGTTGCAAAAGAATTCGAAAGCACTTCATTGATAGCGACAGCCCTGTTTTATCTCCTATTTTAATAAATTTCTATAGAAAATAATTAAAACTACCAAACAATTTAACTACATCAGCCAAATGGAGTAGTGCAATAATGAGCAGAGGGAGGGTTGGAAAATACTAAAAGAACTGAAATGACTGAATAAGACTCAGTCAACCTATTCTAATCTCACTTGTAGTCAGTTAAACGCCTTTTATTGTACTATAGCTGCCAACCTCTCTGCTCATAAGATTTCTTTAAGAGATGCTTTAAGATTTGTTGATGGCATCATGGTAATATCCATAATATCCCAATATCTATAATATCAATACTTAACCTTAAAAAAATAAAAAATTCTATTACCATGTGAAAAAATGCTCCTAATGGTCGTAGTTCATATTTTTTTTAAAGAAACATTTAACAGAATTTTCAATCTTGTAAACTCCTCTTTGAAAACTGGCAATTTTCTAAATATTCTTAAAGCCAGTTATATAAACCCCATCCGAAAAACGCCAGATGTTTCTAATTTTAGACCTGTGAATACTCCGCCCTGTATTGGAATAGAAATGATTGTATATGATCAGTTAATTGATTAATGCAATCTGCACAAAATTTGCATTGGAAATCAATCAGTTTCCGGAAGGATCATTCATGTGAAATAGCCATCCAGCAAATAATTACAAAATGGAAGTAGTTAATTGATTTGAGAAGGGCTTTTCTGACTACTGATAACTTACAATCTTGTTAAAAAAAAATAGAATTCTATGGGATTAAAAATAAACCTTTAAATTGATTTCACAATTGCTTAACAAAACTATCCACTCTAACTCTCTGCCTGCGACCCACCAACATACTTCTAAACCACTGGTAGAAAAGGTCATCAAATCCCAGAGTTTGTAATTTGACTATAAGTAAGTCATGGTTTACTCTGTCAAACACTTTTGCTGATAATCACAGACCAAGAAATAAAAAAGCTTAGGAATTGCCGACTTCTTAGAAATACTTCGTTAATTATGTACACACTCTCTATCCCCTGAAAATAGGAATAATGAAGCTCTCTTTCCACACTTTAGGAAGCGCACCCTCAGCCAGGGACTTGTACAATAAGAGTGATAGTTGGGTATTTTATCTGGACCCGATGAAACTTTTAAAGGAAAGTTGGATATACATTCAAAAACATTCGCTAATCTAATATTAGAAATTTTAAAGTTACTACTCTTTTTGACATTGTAATAGATATCACAGCTGCTCCAACAAAATAAACAGTAGAAAAATGCCCTGGCCATCTGCAATCTTATCATTATAGAAGATACAATT
The DNA here is from genome assembly GCA_030620095.1 of Kuschelorhynchus macadamiae. Lineage (NCBI taxonomy): Eukaryota > Metazoa > Arthropoda > Insecta > Coleoptera > Curculionidae > Kuschelorhynchus > Kuschelorhynchus macadamiae. The sequence goes on along the minus strand of JAUTXW010000011.1, from coordinate 593,938 downwards.
AGAAACTCAAATGATATCCATTGTGAATTCACAAAACTTCAAAAGGTACTTGGTTCCGCAAACAAACTATTCTCGGCTCTAAACATATAGTCATTGTAATCTCTTTGAGCCACAGATTTACATTGCGTTCTAAGCATTAAAAATCATTTATAGTCTCTATGAAGTCCATTAAATGTATATTTTTTAGTGCATTTTTTTTTCAATTATTTATTTATTTATTTATTTATTTGTTTACGGATAAATCTCCATTTTTTACATTTCATATACAAAGTATACAATTTAGCAAGTACATGGTAAAATTAGATTACAATGTTGGTAAATATAATGACAGCAATAACAATCAACATAAAATAATAAATATTATTGAAAACTAAATACATCGGTACCAATAATATATATTTATATATATATATATATATATATATATATATATATATATATATATATATATATATATATATATATATATATATATATATATATATAAATACAAAATCTTCAAAACCAAAATAATCAACGTTGACCTGATCATTTGCACGTCAGAAATTTCTGGAGATAAAGGTATTTCTACCATAGTGAATTATGTGAAAATTATGTAACAAACATAGAAAAAGACTCCAAGTCTCGGTCTCATTAAATGGAGTCTTTTTCTATGTTTGTTATTAAAACTAGGTCTTTTCTAATGAGACCGAGACTTGGAGTCTTTTTCTACGTTTGTTATTAAAACTAGGTCTCTTTGAGAAATATGGACAATTTCTTCGATTTTTGAAGATTATGTGCCTTCTCAATTCAGCCGTGAAATAGTTACAGAAACACCCTCATACAGAATATTGTAAAACAATGAAGTGCATTCATCAATGTTTTCATTATAAAATAATACATTCCACTACACCAGATCATTATTAAACAATCCAAAAGCGGTGTTTTTTGTTATATTAATTTCAATCTCGCTGGTATATGTATTGTGATAATAGCTGGAAGGAAGCAAAATGACACATTTACAGACCTGTTTTTAAAATGGTTAAATATTAAGTCTAAGTAAATGTTACGGCTGTTGAGAGAAGTAACAAGCTAATGTAAATTTAAAAATGTGAAACATTCTGCAAGAAGCCTGGCACTGTGAAATATCACTTCACTTTGTTGTGACCTTTGACGGCCCGCCCTTAAAAATTTGACGATGTCCTCATACTGAACCTCAGGTTTGTTAAGCAACTCATTAATGTGTTTTTATCATGCTTAACTCGTTCAGTGATGTGATTAGATGAGGATTCTGGAACATTAAAAACCATTACATTTTTCAAACATGTACATACTTATGTCACGTATTTCGGTAAACAAATCATTTTCTGGTAAGGGTAATTTTACACTTTTATTAGCGCACTTCGTTAAATGAGTCATCTTTTAGATTTAAACTAAGAAATATCTTGTTGAAGCTCTAAAACCTCACATTCAAGTATCTCTCATCTTTTAAACGTAAATTATCCTTTATTTCACTTAGGGATTCACGAATTTTATTTTCCTCTTTCCAAAGCAGCTCGATAACTCCGCTTCGCTGTCTTTGGATTTGTTTGCCGTGTTTACAATAGAACGGGACTGATTACGGTTATTTTCTGGGCGGAATGTTACCATCTACCGGAGGGCAACCACCGCTAATTACAAATGAAAGCTGTTTATTGTGCATTTTTTGTTTCCTTATGCACCTTACAAATTTCATTATATTGAGCTTTAGAAAGAGCAGTACAACCTCTATGTGACCAAGAGCTGCAAGAAAAACACTCAACGGAGTTTTATTGCTTTTTACCTCGAGGTCACGACAACAACAAATATACACGTCCACCATCTCTTTCTGCACTATAGTATATTACCTACCTGCAAAGGTTGCCTATAAACATCAAATATTTCAGAACCCAAATGCAAACTGTAAGATCCATCTGACCATCGAACAATCCGGGCATTTGATTCTTTTTTCGTGTTTCCTTCATCATCTAGCACATCTCTCCACCTTATAGTGTTTTCAACTTTAAGTTTTAATCTTGCTCTACCTATAAAAACATATCCGAACATTAATTAGTTTTAATTACTCTGAATATCATTTATCTAAAAACTTTTAGAACAATTTCAGAAAAATAAATATTGGTAGAAAAACTGAAGTTCATTCAGTTGAAGATATATAAACAGTTGTGTGGTTAGGCAGCTATAGAGCTACGAGAGATCAACCCCAGTTAAGACTTATTGTATTTGAGGAATTATATTTCATTACTACTATTATTACTTTGTATTTATTATTAGTATTATATTTTGTTTATGTGCGTAATTTGAGTTACCTTCTTCATCTAGAGTTTCCTCTTCATCAATTTCATCTTCATACGTTTCTGGATCAAAAGGTCTTGTTTCAACTGATAAAAAATTTGGTAATTTAACAAAGTTCAGATCTCTTCCTAAATCACATGTAATTTTTGGCACTTCTACATCGATTCTGGTTTCAGGAATAGGTTCTGGCTCATTTTCTTTATCTTCTTCCTAAATAAAATTACATAACCGTCAACATAACTTTATTTTTTCTTTTTATCTGATATTGATTGCCCTAGGTGACTGGGATAAGGAAAACAAAGAATAAATCCTATAATTTTCATATTTAAGTTGAACAAGTGCAATGATAAAAAAATTCGTAGCATGGCAATAGACTATATCAGAATTTATAAAAGCAGATATTCATGTAACTATTATGGTCCTAAAATCCTAAATTACCTTTAGGTAATAGTTAGGTCTCTAAATGAAAATCAATATAAAACCAAATTTTAAAAAATTCTACTCGAAAATTCATTTTATTCATTTGATGAATACTTAAGACATATATTTTAACTTGATTGTTTTGTATAAAATACTGTTAGTACTATGTTTTTGTGGGTATTGTTAACCTTTGTATGTGATTGACATTTATAATGTTTTTCTGTAACAGTGCATTTATTAATTTATCTAGAACTCAATGTTAGTGCTGGATTTAGTGTAATTATTTATTTATTTATTTATTTACTTTCAAATACTTACAGAGCTCTAAATTGCTCCAAATAGCATGAATTAAAGACAACAATTACAAAACAATAATTACAAATTTGTTTACTTGCAATACAATATATGGACACTGACACTACTGTCTATATCTAACTTTATTTTTAAAAACAAAAAAGTTGTAATAGTATAAATCAAAGTCATAAAATTTATCATTATAATTACTCATTAGTCTGTCTGAGAAACGTTGAGATCTATATATTATTATATGAAATACAATATGAAATAATTCCCTGGATCTAGTAATCTTTTGTGCTGTTCGAAATAAACATTTAACTTAACAAACTCTCACAATCAATTTATCCTTGAAGTATTTTACGTAAAAATAAGACCAACGCATTTTCTCTACGATGTTGAAGACTCCTAATACCCACTAATTGAATACGAGAGTGGTAGGGTATGTCTTTGTATGGAAACCTCAACTTAATAAATATAAAATAATAAATACTTCACGAACACATTTTGTACTCATTCTAAACGATTCACAAGACAGTTGTAAAAAGGACTCCATATTACACTATTGTACTGTAAAATACTAAGGACAATACAATTATACACTAACTAATTAGTCTTATTGTAATTTTTATTTCCGATTCTGGGCATCCAGCCCTTTCCTTTTCACTTGTAAAAAAATTATTTTCATAACATGAATAAAGCATTATTATTATTATTACGTAACGATTTTTAGTGGCTCTTGACTGTCATAAATGAATTCAAAACATCAACTAAAAATTAATAATTTAAAGCAATGCTGGAAAAAAATCATTGTTTAATGAAGAAAGAGAGAAGTCTAAAAAAAGTATTTAAAAAAAACTAAAAAAATGCCCATAGGCAGAATTTTATTTTGGAGTATAGACATAGTATTATTTGTCAAACAAGTTTAGGAACCACACTGTTTATTAAAGCATTGATAAAAACGCTCAACATACTAAAAGGGTTGGCGATTGCTGTTTTGAGAAATAATTATTTTGGAAGAGACTGGCTATAAAGGAGCCAAAGAGGTTATCAAAGCACAAATACATTAAAAATTCCCTTAATATAGATAATTTTAACAAAAAATTTTAGTTTCAGTAATATTTAAAACTCCGGTGATTGTTTTGATAGTAAGAAGATACTCTAGAGATTGATCGTCCTACCTCATTCCCAACACGCCTGGCTTCTTCTCTATCTCTGGATCTATCTCTACTCCTACTTCTGCTTCGCGACCTACTTCTTGATCTGCTTCGGGATTTACTTCTACTACGACTTCGCCTCACTTCTCTATCTGATTCAGGTTTGTCTTTTTCATTGTCGCTATCATCACTTATATCATCAGCATCATCTCCAAATATTGCTGCTGCACTAAGACCTGCTAAAAAAAGTATATTGTTAGCCACACAAAAAATATCAAAAGTAGGGCACAGGAGTGGTGAATGTATCTCTACATTTGAAACTGCTGTTTTTAGTTTTTATAAATAATGTAACTTGATAGCTTGCTAATTATGCTTGGGTATATTTGAAAACAATGAAAGAGTCACATATAATCGTTGTTTCTGTCCTCATGGCTAAATGAAAAAGAAATTGGATGAAAAATGTAAAATAGTTATTGCATAGTTTTCAAATAAGTTTACTGTTCTTGTTCTACATTTAAGAGGTCTGACTTTAAATAAAAATTAGTAATTCAAGTGAATTATGCAGTGATCCTAGAGCCATAGTCTAGAGAAAAGAATATAAGTTTAAAAAACTATGAGTTCCAGTAAGGTGAACATATTAGTCAGAGAAATTTTGATATGTAAAACTCAAAAATTACAGATAAAATGGTTTAACAAATTGGATAATTTCTATAGTTTTTATACATTAAGAACATATGTTCTAAAATTTTTTTACTTACGGAACTTTCTAAAAAATATGTCAGTTTACTGTTAGATTGAGTAATTGACAACATAAACTGAACTCGATCTAAAAAAAAACATTACAAGAAAATATTGCTGTGAAAAATTATTCAAATAACAATATGAATAAATGTGTAGACATAATAAATATTAATGCCTGGATCCCAGTTTATAGTGCCACCACTTCAACCAAATTGCCTTTTTAATAGTCTAGTCAGGTACTACAGTAAAAATATTTTTATTTTGCCTGCTTTCTTAACACCCTCATTTATATAGTAAAATGATATTGGACCTATTATACCTATGCATTTACTACATGGCAACACTGTTCGGAATTCATTAAATGCTTTATAATATAGGTCTGCTGACCACAGGTCTGAATTAGTTTCGAAAGATACTTTTAAGTATTTACAATGAAAAGTATTTATTTCATTTTGATTTAATTATGTGGCATATGGGGAAAAATTACAGAAGGGTCTATCACAAGAGAAAACATTTAGGACTTGGCGTTTTTTTTCAAATTTTCAGACACATCTTTGTGAGATTGTGAGAGACATTATCAGAAGAAAAATGTATTGAAAATTAACATAATATAAAAATATATTCCATAATGTATGGAGAGCAGTTCATGCCAACACTGGACAAAATAAAATTAAAACTGGTGCATGAAGGAACTAATATACATTTGGGTCGATCAACCCTTTACAGAATTCTCTTATATTTGTTTGTTTATTTATTAATGGGACCTGCCAATGAAAATGACTTAAACCAATACATACTTTAAAATATATCTTAAATATAGCACATAAATAGGTATACTACAATATAATTTCAAAAGAAAAACGTTATAAAACATGTACAAAACTTTTTCTGAATAGAGACAAAGCACAAGTCAATCATCGCATATCATCAGAAACTAGTGGAGAGATCACAGTCTTGCAATTGCCCTTTTAAATTGAGGGAGTGACATATTAAACAAATCAAGTGTGTGTTTGCATTTCACCTCATTCTATTTGTTGAATTATTTTGACCATACAGTGTTCTGTTGTACAAGATGAACCATATTATTAAATTGGCTAAATGACCTTGGTGGTACATAAAAGTTTAAGGTTTGGACCTTTTCAATTGATTGACTATGACATGCAATCCAGCGATTGAAGTGAAGTACAAAATTAAATATGTTCCACCAGTTAAAATCTAGTGGTAAAGGCGATATAAATAATTATAGAGATATTTCTTTACTTCCCCACATACCAAAGCTATTTGAGGCAATTATCACCAATGATATCTTTGAATCATTAAAACATTACATTACGAGTATGCAACATGGTTTCTATTGAGGTCGCTCAACGACTACAAATCTTGCAATATTTCAGAATTACTTAATGACATCGGTTGAGGCTGGCCAACAAATTGATGTCATTTACACTGACATATCCAAAGGTTTTGATAGTGTTTGGAGTGGATCAGATCATATTTCTTTAATCGTAGTCAGCAGATCAACTTGTCTGATTCAGCTTCCAGGGAGGTTATTCTAACGTCGGGTGTTCCGCAGGGTTCACATATTGGACCAATTTTATTTTTACTTTTTATAAACGATATAGTGTCTTGTTTTAAAATGTCTAAATGTCTTTTTTATATGCCGATGAATTAAAATTCTTTTCACCGGTTTCCTCTGACTCTAATCTACTGCAGTCTAACATTAAAAGACTCGTCAAGTGGTGCCACACTAATTATCTGCATCTTAACATTTCTAAATGTAAAGTGCTTCATTTCCATAAACATATTAATCCCATACACTCCACCTACCTCATAGATGATGTACATCTTGAAGTTGTTACTTCTTTCACCGACCTGGGTGTTATTTTTTATGAAAATTTAACTTTTAATCTGCATATTGATAGCATTGTACTCAAGGGTTTTAGATCGCTGGGCTTTATAAAACGACATACAAAGCATGTGTCTGATACCAAAGCAATTGGATGTATTTATAATTCATTGGTTAGGAGCATATTGGAATACTGTTCTGCAATATCAGTGTCACATTGACAGAATCGAAAAAGTACAAAATAGATTTGCAAAATACCTCTTATATAAATTTAGTTTTCCATATCAACGTCTGACATATAATACAAGAGCTCTTCTTTATGGCCTGCAAACCCTAGAGTTTCGAAGAAAGAAGGCATTTATTTTTCTACATAAATTGGTCAATGGAAGAATTGACTGTGAAATATTGCTACTAGGAGAACGAGACAATCTCAACTATTTTTAGAAAGATACCACTATACAAATTATGGGCTTAGCGCATTTGTTGACCGGCTAGTATGCAACTACAATCGTCACTTCCCGGAGTATGACACTTTTAAGCTCAGCACTTTGCAGTTAAAAAGGCAGTTAAGCAGATTGGTTTTGTGATGTTTTCTGTCTGTCCTTGTTCACGTAGATTCTGTGTAAAAAGGCGACCATACCACACTGCAGTTCTCAAGGTGAGGTCGTACTATGCTGATATATAGTGCCTTTAAGGCACTTACACACTCATAAGCAACATTTAGTTGAAACTGTCCAAAGGGCTGACACTAAAAACTCCCAGCAAAATTTTACCCATCCAATCCAATCTGATTCATCTCAGAATGAAACATGGAAGTCTCCCAACCAAATTCGACCAATTTAATGCAAGCAAATTCATGCCAAAATAGTAATGAAACTTTTTTAAATGCAAACCAAACGCTTTAATAAAAGTTTTTCTTCGAAATCTTCAGTGTTTAAAAAACAAAACTTTGGAACTCAAAGAATTCTTTTCAAGTGTAATGCTGAAACCACATTTTCTGTGCATTACAGGGCACTGGTATAGAGAGGATGAAGCAAGCTGAATTCATATTGACGAGTATATTACCACTTCTGTTTTTTTCAAGAGAAACAACCCATGGAGGATCGGCAATATTTATTCACAGAAGCCTAGACACGGTTGAACAGGAGGATCTTAGAAAAATGAGCATTGAAGGCCAGTTAGAGTGCTCGTCTGTGATGAGTAGGCCTCTGAAAATAGCAGTTCTTTGCATCTATTGTCCCCTTTCAGGTGATGAGGATATTTTCCTTACATTACTATCAGATATTTTAAACCAGCTTTTTAACTGTTACAAACACTACAAGCACATTATATGTGGGGATTTTAATATAAACCTTCTAGATAATACAACTTGTGTAAATAAATTTAAAGACCTTTTATTGAGCTTTGATTTGATACAAACAATATTTGAACCAATGAGAATCTCAAAGAATTGAACAACCTTAATTGATAATATCTTTATTAACTCACAAGTTAACTTAAAACGAAGAGTAATTTCAAATGCGCTTTCAGACAACGAGGGTCAGATCCTGGAAGTCCCTGTGTCCGGTGCTACTGGGGATGTTCCACTACCTCAGAGGGAGCGAGTTTTCTCTCAGGCAAAGCTGGGGCAATTCAAGAGTGAGTTTCTATCTGTCAACTGGGGTAAGGTTTATGTTGCCAAGGATGTAAATCAGGCGTATGCTATTTTTCATAACATCCTTAATAGATACTTTAACCTGATCTTTCCGTTGAAGAAGCTGAAAGTATCACAAAATTTTAAAACAAGAACATAGATCACACACGGCATCAAAATTTCTTCTAACACAAAAAGAAATCTATACAAAAAATGGTTAAAGGTGAGGTCACTAAAGACACTTATAAAACCTATTCAAAAACATTTAAATCAGTAATCAGCCAAATTTCAGATAAATCTTATATAAAAAAATTTCAGTTAAATCTTATATAAAAAATGCTAAATGCCCTGCAAAGGCCATCTGGAACTTAGTAAACAAGTATACAGGGAAAAAACATAAAAAAACTAAATCTGACATTAATATTTTATGACAAAACCTTAGTCAAACAAATCAGGAAATTCTTAACTATATAAATGAATTTTATCTTGATGCATGTCCTACTACAAACATTAATTTTAAAACAATAACAACTAACATCAAAAATCATCACAAAACACTTTTTATGCAGCCTGTGGATAATCTCGAAATTGAAACCACCATTCGTAACCTCAAAAATAAGAAATCAGTTGGACAAGACCAAATACCAGTTAGTGTCTTGAAATCTGTTTCCGTGATTGCACCCCCACTTACCTACATCTGCAACGTAATGCTGAATTCTGGAATTTTTCTTAGTGAACTAAAAACTACTCTTATAAAACCCAGTTAAAAAAAAATTACAAAACACATATTGAAAATTACCATCCAATAGCCCTTCTTAATAATCTCAGTAAAATCTTTGAAAAGGTAATAAATGAAAGACTCATTCACTTTTTAGAAACAGAAAATCTCTCTGACTATCAAAATGGCTTTCGACATAAAAAATCTACAATTCGTGCAATCTACCAAGCTCTCAGCAAAATACTGCAATCTCTAAACTCCAGGAAAAACACAATCGCAATGTACCTAGATTTATCAAAAGCATTTGACAGCGTGGATCATACGGCTCTTCTCCAAAAATTAGAAAAGTACGGAATTAGGGGTATTTCCAATAAACTAATTGAATCCTACCTTAAAGATCGTAAACAAGTTGTTGGCTGTACAAAATGAAAGTGGTGCCCTTTTATTGTCTCAGGAAGGGTTAGTGAAGAAGGGTGTTCCTCAAGGTTCAATCCTGGGGCCCCTTCTTAACATATACAAATGAACTTCCCACTATAGTTCCAAATACCATACAATTTGCCGATGACACATCGGTTGTCCTCTCAATGAATGACAATGAGAATGAGTCAGAAACAATTTTGGGCACCCTAACTGCTCTTGAGACCTGGTTCCTGAATAATGGTCTTTTCTAAATGTTGATAAAACTCAATTAATTAAATATTCATATTAATCTTCTTTTGTTCCAATTATATTTGATAATAAAGGTAGATTTATGAAAACTTTGGCTTCCGTCAAATTGTTGGGTATCGAAGTGGACCACCGTTTGGACTGGAGAACTCATACCCAGAGGCAGCCAGGATCTTGCTACTGCAAAAAAGATTCATAAGAAATATTTTCAACTTAAAATCCACTGAAAGCTGTAAACCTAAATTTGTGGAGACTAAAATTCTTACATATATATATATATATATATATATATATATATATATATATATATATATATATATATATATATATATATATATATATATATATATATATATATATATATATATATATATATATATATATATATATATATATATATATATATATATATATATATATATATATATATATATATATATATATATATATATATATATATATATATATATATATATATATATATATATATATATATATATATATATATATATATATATATATATATATATATATATATATATATATATATATATATATATATATATATATATATATGAACGTTACCTTTCAAAGAAAACTTAATTTTATTTGCTAGCTGTGATAGGGATCATAGCTATGAGACCAGGTTCAAAGAAAATCTCAAAAACATAAAATGCTACTATTCTTATGTCCAAAAAAATGTTCAAGCATCAATTATTAAAATTTACAATAAAATCCCTTTGGAAATTAAAAATCAAAGCTCAAAACAACTAAAAAAGTACCTTTAGAAACTGTTGGTGTCGATGGCATACTACCTTGGAAGAGTTTTTACAAGATCCACTGTAAATTTATCTGTATTGAATTTCTTTGAGTGTCATATTTTAAAATTTATGTTTTGTATTGTGTTAAGTGTATTATGTTTTTACATTTATTTTAAATATGTTTTAAATTAGTCCAACTGTATCGTAAATTTTAATATTTTATATTGACAAGTCCTACACCCACTCGGTATTGTATTTTATATGTTTTATGGACAAATACAGACTATTTCATATGTCATTTCATATTAACATTAGTGAAGTCTCATGTGTGTCTTTTCATAAAGCACAGTACTTTCAATGCTTTATTGCAGCATATTTGAATGTGATCGACAAATGTCAACTTACTGTCAAAACATACAGAATCAAGGATCTTTGGAATCTGAGACAAAATGGCCACTGGTCGATGATTTGAAACCTTTATCCTCTCACCAGAGTTTTTAAAAATAGGTGTAACATAAGATGTTTTCCATGTTTCAGGAAAAAATCCTGCAGACAGTGATTGATTGAACAAAACGTATAATGGCCCACTTAAAAATTGTGCATATTCCCGTAAGAAATATGGTGGGACACTTTCTGGACCTGAACCTTTATTTATATCAAGCTGGCACATATTTTCGTATATTTGGAAATGGTTTATATGATATGACATTACTAATGGTATATGGGTGTTTCAGAAAAGTGCAAGTTTGGCATGTTGGAGGAGTTGTAAATAAATTTAAAGTGTTTTGCAAATAAATTCACAATAGAATTTCCATCTGACGCAATATCATTATTTAATTTCATCAGCAAGGGAATATCTCTATTTTTCGTTTTATTCTGAATGTATTCCAAAAATTCTGAAGATATGTGTGCACTCTGTTCTCAGTTCCCTTATATACATTCTATAAAAAGTCTCTGATTGTTCTTTACAAAGGTTTCAAATATCAAATCATCGCATTTTGTTATTTTGTATTTCTTCTGGACTTATTGTATTTAAGTTCGTTATCAAACCATATTGGAAAAGCATATTTACTTTTGAATTTAGTTTTACAGACATACATATCAAAGTATGTGCCCAATACGACATAAAAAATGTTTACATTAAATTCCAAATCAGATGAACTCAATATAAAATTCCACCCAGTTTCAGAAAATGCACACTGAATACCATAAAGTTAGTTCTCTTAAAATTGTATATAACATTTTCATATTCTAACACAGGACAAGTATCACATACAATTTTGATTAAAAGAGCAGGATGATGATTATCCATTTTGGTCAAAACATGACTAGCACACTGAATTAAAACCTTATTGTCACTGCGAAAAACTAAATCTAGCAGCACATCACTTGCATTTTTAAGGTTATTCATTAAAAAAAAATTAGAAAAGGATATGTCTACATTAAAGGTTCAGCCACCATTATATGCCCTTGTGTAGATAAACCTAAGGAGTCATTTGACCAAGTCAGCCTAGGCAAATTGAAATCACCCACTATATAGACATGTTTGTTGTATTGTTGAACCATCTGCACCACAGTGTAACAATGTGTTTCATACGCCTCCCTTGGTCACTGTGGAGGAGTATAGAAACAACAAAGTGTTAACAAATTGAACTTGGTCCCAAATTTCCTCAGAAGACTCATCCTCCGTGTGTAATTTTGTAAATCTAAGGTCTTCAGGAACCGCAATGAGAACCCCTCCACTACATTTTTTACCAGTTTGAACTACATCTCGGACTCGTCTACACACATTATAATTGTGTGGTCCTAGTTCGGTGCTTCCATACTCTGTAGTTAAGGAAGTTTCACTTACCATTATTATATCATAATCACAACATGAGACATTATTGCACAATTCTAGTAATTTTGTTCTAAGGCCATTGCTATTTTGATAGTAGACTTCGATTTCTTTTAAGTGTTGTTGCCTAATCCTGCATTTTTCTGAAAATTTTCTTACGTTTTCCTATTTCTATATCCACAGAAATTGTTTCTTTGAAACATATATTGTCTAAATACAATGTCTGTTAGACAAAAATCTGCTCTGTTTAAAGTTCCATAAAACACAGATGCATTGCCTATTTTGAAGGCAGTACTTTGCCCCTTTGTTGGCAACAAATCAATCTCCACTTCATTCTCGCTTAAATTATCAATTTCACTTTTTATGTAACTCAAAACATACTCTTTCTTCACTTTTTTATCGACTCCAACTCCACTTAAAACCATTTTTTATTTGGAGCTCCTTTAAAGTTGTTTATATTTTTTCCTTGATTAGCCTCTAATCAAGATATTACGATAAGATCGACGTCTTGCTTTCACCATAGTAAAATCGTCTGTATTTTGATACAATTAATTAATGTTTTAGTTGAATTTGGTGCACTTTCACTCGAGATATTTGGTTGCATACTTAGACACGAATATATTATATAGAGAATTATACAATATGCCTATGAGCGCACATTCAACTACACAATATATTTAAAAATAGAGTTATCAATTTATCAAATAACCAAAATATTGATAATTAACATTATCTATTAATCGAAAAACTGATTAACTGAACAATCATTTAATAGAAAAATCGATTAGTCAACTATATTGCCCACCCCTAATCCTCTACTCCTGGCAACTATCAAAAAGTGGTTCCACACAAATAAATTAGCCCCAAATATTGTAAAAACTAAGTTTTTTGTTTTTCCAAAAAAATATTGTACAGCAAATTGACTATTTTTCAATAAATTGTTGATTAATTGGAATTCATTTCATATTTTTTACATATGAATTTTTTTATGCATAGAATAAAATAATACTATTAATAGTTTTTTTTAAATTTGACGAATTTTACTCCCCACACAGTAAGATCCTAAAAAATATTTTTTAAAATACTTCTGTATGTGTACGTTCAAAATATGTATTAATTTACTGTGAGGTTAGTTAAGTTTTTTTTTCATAAATTGTTTATAACTCCTTTTGTGAAATTTGTCCTATATGTTAGTATGTTGACTATCATAACCAGTTTTTAATAGCAAGAATACAAGTCTTACCTTTATCTGCTCCTCCACCATCTTCTTCACTATCTGAGTCTAGAATCCGACTTTTCTTTTTCAATTCTTTTTCCTCTGAACTATCTCTGCGCGCCTTGTCGCTTCTCGGGGAACCTTGCTCGTCAATTTCCAAATTAGGACTGTTTGATTTTGACCTACTCTTAGATTTCGATTTTGATCTGGATCTACTTTTAGAATTTGATCTAGATCTATTCTTAGAATGTGACCTAGATCTAGATCTGTTCTTAGAATGTGATCTAGATCTAGATCGAGCAATGCTCTTGGACTTTGACCTGGATCGACTCCTTGATTTTGATCTAGACCTAGCTTGACTCTTTGATTTGGATCTAGACCTACTTTTTGATTTAGAGATAGACCTGTTTATGCTCTTAGATCTTGACCTTGACGTATTCTTTGACTTCGATCTAGATCTATCCCTAGCTATGCTCTTAGATCTGGACCTTGATCTGGATCTAGATCTGCCTATGCTCTTAGATTTTGTTCTGGACCTACTCTTAGTTTTTGATCTAGATCTGCTTTTTGATTTGGATCTGGATCCACTTCTTGATTTAGGTATGCTTTCAGATTTAGATCTAGATCTGCCTTTAGATTTTGATCTAGACCTGCTTGATCTAGGTGGGCTCTTAGATTTTGACCTTGATCTGCTCTTTGACCTTGATACAGATCTGCTTTTCGATTTAGATTTACTCTTGGACTTAGACCTAGATCTGGCTAAACTGCCAGATCTCGATCTACTCTTCAATTTAACCCCTGAAATGCTATTGGATCTAGACCTAGATCTACTTTTAGATTTTGATCTAGATCTGCTTTTAGATTTTGATCTAGACTTACTTCTAGACTTTGATCTAGACCTATCTATGCTATTGGAACGTGATCTAGATCTACTTTTGGATCTTGATTTAGAACTACTGTTAGATTTTGACCTGGATCTGCTCTTTGATTTTGATCTAGATCTGGATTTTGATCTAGATCTGGATTTTGATCTACTTTTAGATCTTGATTTCGATCTACTCTTAGATCGTGATCTTGATCTGCTCTTAGATTTTGATCTAGACCTAGACCTACTTTCAGACTTTGACCTGGATCTAGACCTAAAGAAAATAAAATGAATCAATATTAGAGATGTGCCCTGGTCAACTAACCAATCAACTGACCTGTCATTTTTAACACTCAACTGTTTGGTCAATTTGACCTCGGTCAAATATTTAGTTAAAATGTAATGTGGAATTCAGCTTCTTGTCACAAAATTGAGATTGCGCGCGAGGGTGGCATTAATTATGTTTTAATGTTTAAAAGCATTTTAACTTGGAGTTTAGTTTGTTTATTTTGAGATTTGTTTAATCTTAGAGTTACGACTATTTTTGTTAAATAATTATAAATTAAAATAAATACTTAGTACAATAATAAAAACACTAAACACATATTTATATACATATACATATAGTATTTCATTCAAGACTGTCTCAAAAATATCATAATCGGCCTTATCTATAAGTCTATTTTTTAACTCTCTTCAGACGATATAAATTGTAGGCAGAAACCTAATATGAATTGGCAGATTTTAAATCATTTCCTGCTTTCATATATCTGGGATGCCAGTTACATAGATTTCAGAATGCAATTAGATAATGTAATCTCGATTCCATTAGAGCAAAACAGACTTTTCTGCCTACTGATGTATCCAACTCTCTCCCTACAGTTCTTATTGTATATCAAATCAATAAAATATTTATTAGTGTCATTGTACAATTTTTGTGCACTTACACAAGTCAATAATTAAATAATAACAATTACAAATAATCTTCATCTTAGTATTATTCATAATACAAAATAGAGAATCTGTAAAACCTCTACACATTTTAAACCTAAAATAACATATGAAATGACAAAAAGTAATTATCAAAAACAAGTAATATAGGTACAATGAAATGATATAATAGATATAAACAATCAGGTAACCAATTGTAATATAAGACATTAAAAATAAAATTAAACACAGGCATATATACAAATATAAAAAATAGTAACACAATAATCACATGTACAGTTTGATTTAGATGTGCGTAAAATTGCTTGAACATATTTCATCTAGCGAATAATTTTGTTCAAGATATACTTTAAGTCTCCACTTAAATGTTGTAGGACACAAAACCCTAACTAAGTAAGGCAACATATTGAAGAATTTGATGCCATCGTAAGATGTCGCGTTACGGGATCGGTAAGCATGTGAGGCAGTAAATGGAAGGTAGCCTTAAAATTCCTAGTTCTTAGAAAGCATACCTACAATCGTAACGGTAGCCAAGCCCCATAATTATTCTAGCACAATGCTGTTGTAAGGTGAAAATTTTTTAAGCATGGGTAGAATGCCTCCAATTCAAACTGCCGTAAGCCATATTTGCATGAAATGTTCCATAACAGGAAGTCTTAAGATATCTAAGGGAGAGAGTTTTTTTTTTCAAATTTCGCAAAAGATAAATTGAATTTGTTAATTTTTTGCATAAATGCGACATGAGCTTCCCAAGTTAAAAAAGGATCTAGATATAAATCCAATAATTTAAGGGCCTCTTGACTCCCCTGAACATTATTACGCATTGCAAAAGGTAATTGTTGGCTCTTTTCCTTATTTACCAGTAGTTCATTTTAAGTAAACCACTGATGAACCTTAGATTCAGCTATCAAAACCCTATCCGCAAGTTCTACACTACTTGAGCCACTTACAAGTACTGTTGTGTCTTCTGCAAACGATGTAAATAAAGAAGATAGCAGAAGCTAATTTTTTACTAAAGTATGCAACATAACTCTCAAACCTCAAGTCATAATTGTAAGGAAGGCTAATGGCGAACCCCTTTTCCCTTAAGAGATTATTATTCAAAAATTAATTAGCTGAAGGCCAATTATCGAATTCGTCAAAACTCAAGTCATAATTGTAAGGAATGCCAACGGCTAACCCCTTTTCCCTTAAGAGATTATTATTCAAAAATTAATTAGCTAAAGGCCAATTATTGAATTCTATACCAATTTTGTTTTTACCTTTACTATTAATTTTTTTAGATTATTTAATTTCAGTTCAATAATTTTTTTAGCAATTTTTAAAAATAAGATAGTTTTGCAATATTAGTAGTTGTTTGTGAAGAATCTACTGTGATTAAATATGGAGGTATATCTTTTTCATTGTATGTTCTCTGAAAAAGTGGACGTATTAACGTAAGAATGATCAGAATTTTGTTTATCAGGAATATCCTGGTTTTTGTTTTTTTTTTAATTTTTTGATTTTCAATCGAAAATAACAAAGGAAATTAGGTATCCTGTCTCTGTTGCATCTCTAATTACTATTATTTTTTTTGTAAGGATCCACAAATCATTAAGGTTGAGCTCTTGGAAATTCTAGGAAGATAGGTAAAATTTGTGAAGTACACCGAAGTGTTGTTATTTTAAGTAATGTTATTAGCAATGCAGTTGCCAAAGCCAAGGTAGGTTAAACATCATATTATCTTATTATATTTAGGTACATATATTCATAACACTAATGCTTTGTTTCTATACTAGTACTATTTGCTGCTTAAAGATAAATTTACTTCAGGACTTTTTGCAGTGAGAAGTATTTATTGAAATTAATATTTATTGAACTGTTATTGTAAAGCTGTATTTATTTCTCCAGTAATCGATTCATTTATAAGTTATTTATAAGTAAATAGGTTATATGGGTTATATACCGGTCTATATTTCTAGGTTATGTTATCAATTGGAGGCTCTGATAATTTTTTAATAAAATAATGGGAACCTATAGATTTAAAAATATTTTGGGCTTTACACTATATTATTCAACATATATAGTATTTGCGATATACTACCTAAAACCATCGATTTAATATTGCACCTAGATTTATTTGAATTACGACTAGTACGAGATGGAAGAAATGTTATTTACGATTATATTAATATACTATTATTATATCGCATTTACAAAAACTTTCCAAATATATAGTTGGCTTTTTTGACTTTTGGGGTTCATAAAACTGAGGTAAATGTTTTGTTTGACATCAAAAAATTGTAAAAGTCATTGGCGTATATACTTTTTTTTAGATTACAAGATTAATAATACAAAATTCGATAAACGGTAAAATACGTTACATTATTTTTTTTTCTATATAAAATATTTCGTTTTTTCTAGCGCGAGCGGGGTGAAACAACTCCCTTAAAAATGAAAAAAAATGTAAAAGTTCTATTGTAAACAGTCAAACAGGCCAGATTTGTATTTTTTTGTTTAGTGGGTAAAATGTTTTCCCTTAAAAAATTGTGCAAGTCAGTAGCATAAATACCTGATGTTTTTTTGGGTTAAATATATTTTTAAAACTGTTAAAACAATATTTCGAAAATGAAATCTATTAGGTCTCCTATTAATTAAAAAAAGGTAAAACACGTTACATTTCTTGTATCTCTTAAAAACCTAGGAGGATAAAATAGCCCCTGAAAAATATATCTTTGATTTTCATAACTCTTAGCTTTTTAAAAATAAAGATTTTTATATAAAATTATTAAGCTTATTTTTAGGTATTTTTTTAAATGGAAGATGCAAAAATTGTTTTTTTTTTTCATAAAAAAATGTCGACTACCTAGTTCACATCGAGTGCTTAAATATTTTCTTCAATATTTTTAGAAAATAACAATACATGTAAAATGTATTTTATTTTTTTGATTTTCAATCGATAATAATACTTGTATGAGGAGGGGCCAAAATGTTATATAATAATTTTTTTTACTTCTCTAAATTTTCCTGCGAAAGTTTCCTATTTGGCTGACTTAGAAATTTGATTTCCAAATTTTTACCAAATAGCTTTTGTGTGTTATTTGTGCAATTTTAATATTATATGGCATTTTTTGCAGCAAAACTTATTTTTTTAATAAGCATAATTTTTTATGTAGAATAATATTTTTCGAATAATAAAGTTCTTCACTTGGTTCTTCATTTGTTACCTAAATCCATGCACGTGCTGTATAAGACCTCCCGAATTGATCACAGTTCCACAACACCTGGCCCGCTTACCGTTTAATTTGTTTATTAATAATGTTGTTGAATGTTCTTTTTACAGTGATATTCTTTTAGATGCCGATAATATAAAAAAATGTATTTTATAATATATGTCTTTAAATGTAAATATATACCATTTAGTTACAGCATAATTCATGTATTGAGACCTTAACTATTGTGCGTGATTTGGGTGTGTATTTTCATAAGAAATAGACATTTACTTACCATATTGAACTTTGTTGCAATAAGGCATTGAAAATGTTAGGCTTCATTAAGAGGCAAACTGTAGACTTTAAAAATAATTTTACTCTAAGAACTTTATATGTTAGTCTAGTCCGCAGTCATCTTGAATGCAACATTTCTACCATGCATATTAATAAGCTAGAAATTGAAGTGATGTATCCTATAGATCACACTTCAAATCACCAACAAACTATTTACAAACCTGTTACTTCTTAAGTCAAACATTGGAAGGTATAAAGTGGCATCCGAGTTACATGCTTATAGTACTAGGAGTTGTAATAACCTAGTTTCACCTAGAAACAGATTGAACAGAACAAATGGTGACTAGATCAAATTGTACAATGGTCTGCCAGAGGTGATAAAAAAACATGGATTTTAAAAGAAACTTTCTACTGTTTTGACTGGTGCATGTATTTACAGTAAGACTGAATGTTACGATCTGACTAAAAGACTTGAGACAACCTGATTTTCTCTATGTATTTACTTATTTTTTCTTGCATTTTAAATTTTCACCATTTTATATTTTTATATTCTTAATTTTAACCTTTTGATTCCAGCATGTTTGTATCCCGTTGACTTTTCTATAAATATTTTGAATTTTTTAGATTAGTAAATATTATTAATATTATAGAAAGGGTCCATGGTACCTATGTACGTACATGTTTTCTCAGTACATTGGTTATAAGTTGGGCATACAAAAGGATTATTTAATCTGTAATGATATATTGTCAATGTCATACACTGACGGAGAGCAGGAAAAATTTAGACATAATTTTTACATATAAGTTGGTATCAGGGCATATTTCTTGTCCAGAACAGTTGGCGCTTGTAAATTTTCAAGTACCTTCAACGCCATTACGAGCATCTCAAACATTTGCATTGAACCATCACAGAACTTTATATTGCCAAAAGACTGGCATAAATAGAATGTAATCAAATACAAATAACCTTCTGTGCGATATGTTTGACTCCTCTCTTTGAGTGATTAAATATTCCTTATTGGCTAATAAGATAAATTAAATAATAGTTTTGTTTCCTATATCCTTTATTTGGGCTAATGTATCGTTATTATTATTTAATATAATTATATTCTTTCTAATTTATCAATTTTCAGATAATATTGTAAAGACTGAATGTAAAGTCCCGTAAAAAAAGAGAATGTAACAGGGAAAAAATTTCATGCAGAAATTCTTAATTTTTATTTTCTTTATTTACTTATTTTTCAATTTTACTTTAGCGGGAATAGGATATATTTACAAAATATTTTTTTATTTCTATCCCCAATTTTTATTATTCTATCCCCCATTTTTATTATATTTATTTATTTATTTTTCAACTTTACTTTAGCCAAAATGTGATATATTTACAAAAAATATATTTTTTTTTTTTTACTTTCATAGGGTCTCCCAAACAAAAGAAAAAAATCTGTGGATATCCCCGATATTTCTTTTATTTCTTTTTCAACTTCACTTTAGCCAAATATTCTATTAGGACTCTTCAAGGGCTTCTCCTAGTGAAAGGATTTTCTTGTAGAAATCCCCAATTTTTAGTTTTATCTATTTATTAATTTATTTATTTTTATAAAATGATTGCTCCTACATATTATATTTTTCTTACCTTTTTCAGTTAAAGTAACCACCACAGAACAGTACTCCAAAATACTTCTAACAAGGGCATTGTATAAGAGACAAGGGCATTGTATAAGAGACAATGGCCCTTGTATCTGTGATATGGCTCTTTGATGATTCCCAGCATTCGAAAAGCCTTCAGCACCATTTACTCAATATGCAGATTAAAAGACAGGGAGATATCGAAGATTACAAACAAATCATTGATAGATGACACAACTTCAAGTTCATCATCTATTGAATGAACCACTTCCTTGGTTGAGTGGCGTC
Organism: Kuschelorhynchus macadamiae; assembly: GCA_030620095.1. NCBI lineage: Eukaryota > Metazoa > Arthropoda > Insecta > Coleoptera > Curculionidae > Kuschelorhynchus > Kuschelorhynchus macadamiae. The sequence goes on along the minus strand of JAUTXW010000011.1, from coordinate 573,121 downwards.
TCGAAAAACAAATCACCTTGCATTTTTTGATGTTCAGAGCTAAACATTTTGTCTTACACCAGTCAGAGAAGTCATTAAGCTCTTGCTGAAGGTGGATACTGTTAGAGTCAACAACACTGTAAGACTATAGTAATTCCTATTATTAAAAAAAGAGATAAAGAACAACCAGAAAAGTATAGACCATTACCAATTAGTTTCAAAATAGTAGAGTCCATGGCCCTACAGGTTATTCATTATTTTGAAACAAACAATTATTTTTCCCAAAGTCGATTTGGATTTAGGAAGTACAGAAATACAGTAATGGGCATTTTTGATCTAGTATCCAGTATTATTGAGTCACAGTTTACAGTTTGAGGTAGTTCTCCTGGGTGATCTAAGCAAAGCATTTGATAATATCAACCATGAAATCCTAATACAAAAGCTCTTCAAATATAATTTCTGCCATACAAGCATTCATATGCTGAAATCATACATTGACAGAAGACAGTTATTACAAGTGATGTGTCATCAGAAGAAACTGTACTTAATATTGGTGTTCCCCAAGGTTCTGTTTCAGGACCTATATTAACCCTTATATATATTAATGATCTACCAGCAATGGAAGCATCAGGGAAGTACACACTTTTCGCAAATGACACAACTGTCACCTTGGCAGTTTCAGTCTACAGGGTGGTCTAGAGGGTTCTGCTAGTGCCCAATAGATTGCTGAGGAATAGTTCTGTATGAACAGGTTGCTGCAAAATAAAGCAAACTGAATGGTCTTCTCTCTGCGTGAGATTGGGGGGTGTCAATGAAGGTGTGGAGTGCGTAAAATTTTTAGGGGTGCATTTATATTCAAAAATGCAATTGGGCCCACATGTTTGCAAGCTAAGCAAAAAGTGGGAAGTAGTTTATTCGTTTTGTATAATATTGCCAATAATGTATCCTTTTCCATCTTAAGATCAGTATATTGTGCTGTGTTTCACTCACACCTATCTTATGCCATGCTTGTCTGGGGTCAATCTGCTGGGGCTAGTCGTCTTCTTGCATTGCAGCATAAAACTATAAGAACTCTGACTGGTCTTGAGTATCAGGAGGACTGCAAAACAGCTTATACATCTTTTCACATACTTACATTCACTTCTCGATATATTTGAGATAACCTGCTATATGTGAAGCCAGGCGAGAGTACATGCGAGATCCACGCGGATGTATACAACCATAACACTTGACACAAGCACAATTTGGTTACTCCATTTTGGAGACTGAAGAGGACCAGGCTACTGTGCAATAAAATTTTATAATGTGTTGCTCCATAGTGTTAAGGATTTGACTTATAAACATTTTAAAAAAGTATTAGAGAAGTTATAAAAATAAATTATTTATCTTATAATTTTTAATTTTATTGTGCTCTATAAATACCTATTGTCTTTTGTTTAAACATCATTTAATGTTCAAATATTGTTACATATATGTGTATATAGGTATGTATGTGTGTATGGATATGTACGTCTATTTATTTGGTAAATTAGTTAAAGGAACAAACCAAAATTAAAATTGCTCCAAATATATCAGAGAAAAATGAAAAAATCTTCACTCTACTGAAATCCTATTTAGCTAGATTTAACCACTTGCCTATATTTAGATAGCTGTAAAATCTTCACTCTACTGAAATCCTATTTAGCTAGATTTAACCACTTGCCTATATTTAGATAGCTGTAATGTTGGTTTTAAAGATCCAAAGTAGGTAACTTTATCCCTATGGAGTAATTCTTTTTGTTTCTAAAAGCTTTACTCATGCTCAGGTTTTCTTTTGTGAAAGACACATATACCTATATTATACAAAAACTAGTCACTGAAAGACTGAATCAAAACTTAATTTACTACAAACCCATCTTTTCGACATGGTTTTGTGCTATATTCAGGACTAGTAAATTAAATATAGGTACATGCAGATAAATAATAGTCATAATATGTATCAACACTGGTTGCCTGTTTTTGTGTGTATTACTGACTTACACCTTGAACTTACTAAAATTAAAATTAAAGCCATTTCGTGTGAAAAACTGCAGTCCGAACAGCAGTACAATGCATACTTCAAGAAATGGTTCACAGCAAGAAAAAAGTGAAATATGGCTGACAGAAGACTACACTGATGCAGAGTTGGCATTAAGGATTTTGACAAACTGAGATCCAATAGTGAAAGGAAAAAGTCGAGGTGGAGATGTACTCTTTGCTATCAAGAACAGTATCAAAGCCCAACAACTAATTTCAAACCAATCATCACTTGGACATGAAGAATTCTGGGTTAAAGTAAAAATAAATAACCAGAACTGTTTGCTCTCTGTTGCTTACTTCCCACCAAACCGTTCAGTTCCAGAATACAAATGCTATTGTGACATTATGGAGAATTTTACACAGATAGTAGACTATGTCATATATCCTGTATTGGTGTTTATGCATTTTCTCTGTAACAAATTTGTTCCTATGAATTTGAGGAAAAAGTTCTAATTTTAACAAATGTGATTATTTCAGTATTCATGAATTTTTAAGAAATTTCAACTGGGATTTTATTTTAAATTCTCATGTCAGTCTTGCTGAATTTGGATTTATTGTGTTTAGACTGACTGCTTAAATAGATTTGTACCCAAAATAACTATTTTAAGCGATTTCAAATTTCTAAAATTCTTTTCTAGTGGGCTCATGGAATTTATTATAGAGAAAAAGGAGATGCACAAGCAATATAAGACCAGTAGCTCAATGAATAATTTTATATACAATTTAGTGAATTTGAATCTATCTGTAAGCAACTATCTGGAGACTGTTATGATAAATATATAAAAAACATGGAGCATTTTCAATGATGATGTGAAACACTTCTGGTTATATGTTAAAAGTAAAAAGGAACATAAAATACTTCTGCAAGTTATGATTTTTAAAGATAATGTCTTATCAAGTAGTCAAGAGATTGCTAGTGCATTTGCTAAACGTTTTGGCTTTGTTGTGAAGATAACTTTTAATTATATAGACATTTCAAGACAGGAGCACCCCGACCTAATTGATTTAAGTAATTCAATATTTAATATAAGTAATACTGCAGGTTTTGGGGGGCTCGTAAAGGCCCTGGGCCGGTGTGACAACCAATTTCGTAAAGGATTGTTCATTTTCACTTTCCAACCCCTTTGGCTTTTGTTCAACTCTTTAGCTAGTGGTAATTTCCCAAATTACTAGAAGCTGTCATATGTCAGTCCGATTTTCAAGAATACAGGTGCAAAAATAATGTTCAATATTACAGACCTAGTTCCAAAATATCACTTATACCACAAACTATGTATGTTATATTTTTAAGTGTTTTTTTGGACTCAAATTTTGTACTGAATACAGTTGACTTAAAAATATTTTATTAGTAGTCAGTCTAACATATTTGAATTACAAAGCAACATTGACAGATTTTACACATGGTGTAAGGACAATAGGTTACTGTTAAATTTTAAAAAATGTAAATACACACAGTTCTAAAACATTTGCACATGTTGAAAGTTGTCATAATAAAGCAATAAAAAAGTTGGGTTTTATATAAAGAAATAGTGTGGATTTTACTAACACAAATGTAATAAAAATCTTATATACTTCACGTGTGAGATCACAATTAGAGGGTTGGACCAATTATTGGAATCCATACTATCAAATCTATAGTGATAAACATGACTCCGTTCAAAAAATTCCTTCTGAGTATTGTTAACTTGTATGTGCCTCCTAGGGCATTAAGGGATCCTACCTATTTACTGTATTTATTTGGGACTTGCCCATTACAAGGTGACAATACAAAAATATAATAGCTATAATATTTAAATGCTTAGGATTGGTATTGTAATAAATCTAAACTAATTATTGTAGAAAAAGAAATTAAATTATTTTGTAATTATTGTATAATATAAAAATGATCTTTAATAAGCACCTAGATGACTTAACATCTGTGTATGCTATAACTAAAGTCTAAAATACTGGTTTATATTGTTTCATTGATATGCCCTTTCTAACCTGAACATTTCAAATTCCAATTGAAAACATTTTTAAATTAAAAGTAATAATAATAACAATCAAAACAACAACAATAATACTAATAATCTACATACTAAATACACTAAAACAGTTCTTTAAATTTATCTACATTATTAAAAATATATAACCTACACCTTTTTACAAATTGCTTATGTGCTGTAATATTTTTTATTTCCAAAGGTATAAGGTTAAAAAATTTAGGGGCCAAACATTTGACAAAACGAAAGTTGATATTTTTGCTACAGTCAGGTATGATTAGATTTCTATTTATTTTATTTCGAGTTTCATAACAGTGGTTGACATAATTTCTCAAGTCAGCATTTTTATATACATAAAAACATGTTTCAAAATGTACAAAGACTTGACGTCTAAAACTTCATTTGAGTAGAGTAATGTAGTTGGAAAACGCCTGTTTTTTTTACTCACTACAATTGTTTAGTCCGTAGTATTTTAGAGTATTGTTGTATAGTTTGGTGTCCGTATTATCAGTGTCATATATCTAGACTAAAACAAATACAGGGCAGATTTATTAAATATTTATTATATAAACATAGATTTCCTTATTCAAATTTAAATTACGAAGTGCGACTTTTATTATGTGGATATAAATCTCTAGAATTCAGACGTCAAAACTATTATATAATCTTCCTTTACAAGCTCTTAAATGGTCTGATCGATTGTTCTGAGCTGTTAAGACAATTAGAATTTAGAGTCCCTAATAGAGTACTGAGGACTCAACAACTTTTTTTACAAAGAACACGCAGAACCAACTACGGTCAAAGAGCTTGTGTGCACACTCTGGTTAATGTTTATAATGTGCATTTTATTCACTTAGATATTTTTCACATTTCCTTAAGTGCCCTAAGAACAGTTCTTCAACAACCTCTGTAAAATCTGGAGGGTATGGTTAGCTTGTTCCTTTTATTTTGTCTTTTCAAAAGTTTGACTTATTTGTTTATTTTGTTTATCTTGTTCATAAATCATAATTTAAATTTATAGTATGTAGTTTATTGTTTACCACCATATATTATGTTGTTAAATTAGTAATAACGATCTATACCACATCATTTAGGACTATTTTTTGTTCTAAAGCATACATTTGTTGAAATAAATAAATAAATTATTTTTAAAATATAGCTTTGCACAATAATTAAGGGTTTAATAGCATTATTGTACACTCCATCCCACACAAGGATGCCGTAACGTATCAATGATTCAACCATGACTCGATACACTGAAATTATGAGTTTTTCTACTAAGAATATTTCTTAAAATGTAAAATTTATATATTAAATTTCTTATGCTTGTGGTTAGTTTGTAAACTTGGTGGTCCCATTTTAGATGATTATCAACCATAATCCCCACATATTTTTTTTAGATTTAACTTCCTTAATAATTCCATTTAAATTATCAATCTCAATGAATTCGAAATTTGGATGGTTTACTTTAGTTAGAGAAAATGCTATATGATTTGTTTTTGATATATTTAAAGTTAATTTGAATGTGTTAAGCAAATTTTTTATTTTACTGATACCTTTTTTAACACACTCTCTAACCTCGTTTTAGCAGAAAAAATAGCTGCAGTGTCATCTATGTAAGATATTATTGATCCGTTATATAGATTTAAATTGGTTAAAGAATTAATATAGACAATAAAAAGTATAAATCCAAGGACCGTTCCTTGAGGCACCCCAATTTTTATATTTAGTGAATTACTCAAAATATCTCCTACTTTGACATGTTGTTTCCTGTGTTCTTTAAGATAACTCTGAAAGACACTCAACACAGTGCCCAGAATCCCAGACTTTTGCAGTATATCCAAAAGAGGTCATGAGGCACTGTGTCGAATGCCTTTGCTAAGTCTAAGAATACCCCAATGCACTTTTCATTATTTTCTAATGTTTCCGTTATTTGCTTTGTCAATCTGTAAAGAGCATCACAGGTGCCCCAGACCATTTATAAAACCATATTGATTTACTGAAAGTAAGCCATTTGCATGAAAGAAATTTAAGAGTCTATCCTTCAGGAATTATTCAAAAATCTTAGAAAAGTTATTTATTATGCTAATTGGTCAGTAATTATTTATATTTGATTTATCTCCAGGTTTGTGGATTGGGGTTATTACTGAAATTTTAAATTGATCTGGAACTATGCCAGTTTATTAAATTTATTATGTGAGCAAGGGGAGCGATTAGATGTTTATGTATTTTCTTAATAATTCGAACACTAATCTTATCTATGCCTGCAGTGCTATTATTCCTAAGACTATTTATTTGTTTTATAATTTCATTATTGTTTACTGGTTTCAAGAACAATGATGATAACTGATTTGAGTGTGTATTATATTTTTGAGTAGGTTCAACAATTTTTCCAAGTTTTTCTAACTTGTTCAACATTACCTATAAATAAAATAATAAAAATGGAAATAAATTTCAAGGAGACGTTTTTAATATTTCTCTAACATCCCTTAAATTCCAACTTAAAAACAACTAATGCCGCCTACATTATATTATCTTTACTTTTTATTTATTTATTGAACAAATGTATGCTACAGAACAAAAAATAGTCTTAAATGATACAGTATCAATCATTATTACTAATTTAACAAGATAATATACTATGATAAACGTTAAACTACATACTATAAATTTAAATTTATGATTTTTCAACAAGATAAACAAAATAAACAAATGAGTCAAACTTTTAAAAAGACAAAATAAAAGGAACGAGCTAACCATACCCTCCAGATTTCACAGATTACGAGGTTGTTGGAGGGCTGTTCTTAGAGCCCTTAAGGAAATGTGAAAAAATATCTATGTGAATAAAATGCACATTATAAACATTAACCAGAGTGTGCACAAAAGCTCTTTGACCGTAGTTGGTTCTGCGCGTTCTTTGTAAAAAAAGTTGTTGAGTCCTTAGTACTCTATTATATTAACTGTCTTAACAGCTCAGACCAATCGATCAGACCATTTAAGAGCTTGTAAAGGAAGAATATATAATAGTATTGACATCTGAATTCTAGAGATTTATATCCACATAATAAAAGTCGCACCTTGTAATTTAAATTTGAATAAAGAAATTTATCTTTTTATAATAAATATTTAATAAATCTACCCTGTACTCGTTGCAGTTTAGATATATGACGCTGGTAATACGGACACGAAACTATAAAACAGTAATCTAAAATACTACAGACTAAACAATTGTAGAGGGTGCAAATTGCCTTTGTATCATGCATTAACTTTGTATTTAGTTTAATAAAATCAAGCAGTCTTGAGCATTTCACCACAATCTGTTCAACATGTAAGTTAAAAGAAAGGCTACCGTCGAACAGTACACCAAGATAATTAAAGTATTCAACAGACTCTAATCTAGATTTGATAAATTAAGTCTATAGAATAAATAAATAAATAAATAAATAGCCTTTATTTCCAACAGGTAAAAAACCCACTTACAGGAAATTCAATAACAAAAATTAAGTGAAAAACACAAGAAAAAAAAAATACAAAACTACTGTTTTTTGAGATACAACAATACTTAAATCTAGATCTAAATATGTATTACAGTACCTAAGTTAGTTGATCTAACATTTAATAAAAAATAGAAAATTAAGTAAGTAAATTACATGTATTAACAAAAGCAACTTAATGAGTGTTTGGATCACTCCAGATTTAAAAAGGAATCGATGATGCTACTCAATGAGTCAAAGTGCAAATCGCACTCATGAGACACCGAGTGGAGGACTGAACACATAAAGTATACCGGACTCCGTCTAAAAATATTTGATCTGGCTATGCTGAGATAGAACACCGAAGTATGCCGTGTTTCGAGGCGGGGAACGCAAAAATACAACTCCCCAAGAAGAAATGGACAGTCAACTTTATTATGAGTGAGGCCATATATTAGTTTTAAGCTTTGAATTTTTCTTCTTGTTGCTAAGGATGATATATTAAATCTCTGCAAAAGCTGACCGTGATCACAACCTCTTGGAGGGTAAGCACCATCTGCCCTAAAAGCTAAATACTTTAGAAAACGTCGCTGCAAGGCTTCTAAAGCCTGAACATGGCAATTATAAATAGGATTCCAAACCACTGTGGCATACTCCAGCTTTGATCTTATGAAAGAGCAATATAATAATATCATTGTTTGTGTTTCAGTAAAATGTTTACAGTTCCGCATAAGTCCTAGTGTTTTGAAGGAAGTTGTAATTAGATAATTTATATGGGGAATGAAGGTAAGTTTAGGGTCAAATTCAATGCCAAGATCTCAAATACTACTATCCGGTCTGCCAAGCACCATACCATCTAGAGCATAATTATACATCAATGGGTTATTTCTGCAACTGAAGGTCATTACATAACATTTTGATACATTTAATACAAGTTTATTGCTAAGACACCATTCATATACCAATGATAGATTTTTTTGTAGGTGATCACAATCTAATAGAGCCTGAATTTTAGTAAACAGCTTTAAGTCGTCTGCATATGCCAGTGTATGACATTCAGTTATATCAAGGAGATCATTAATAAAAACCCCAAATTGGACCCCTGTGGTACACCATAAGAGACTTTATATTAAAAACTTGTAGAAGTGGGACAAAAAGGACTCCCGTGCAATCTTTTACTATAAAATTGGGTATTTCGTCAACACCGGCTGTTGGTTTGTCTTTGAGTTTTTTGCTAGCTAGTATTATATCTTGAGAGGATATTGTGTGAATGCCTATTATATCGGAGTTTAATACAGGGGACTTAACATAGTTATTGGGAGAAGAAACAGTATAACACTTTGGAAATAATTTGCAAATGCATTAACAATGCTTTGGGGATCTGTGTATTCGTTGTCACCCTCCTTTAGGGTACCAGGGATGCTGGTATGCCCCTTTTTAATTCGGATAAAAGACCAAAAGGTGGAATGATCAGAAATCATGTTCATCTCAGTGTTTCTTATATAATTTTTATATGCATTGTTACTCCGAGCATGAATAAGACGTCTGAGCGAGCAGTCTCCGATAATGAACCGGCGTTTTATATTTTTTGTATTCTTTATGTGCTTTTTCTTTTTTATATATATTTTCAATTATATCATGGGTGGAAAGCAACGGCGGCGTTGCCGTTTTAGCGGAGTACAGACTTGAAAAATTGTATCCATTACTTGGTAAAGTGCTGCACAGCATGTATTGACGTTCTGACTTTCCAGTATTGATGACCAGTCGGCCTCAAGAAGCAAGCTATATATGCGAGGAAAATCCGCCTTTCTGAAGTTGTACTGTTTATGACTGTTCTTATTAATAGGAAAATTATTAAATGAAGAATGAATAGCTTAAAAAGTAATGAAAAGAGAGGGATGTTGTGTGTCTTCTGCAACAAAAGGAACATCACCATATCGGACAACCTCGCAAGATATGTTTGAAAACACCAGATCGAGTAAACGGTTATTTGAATTTAAAACGTTATTGGCCTGTTTGACATTTAATATATTTGCTATGTTACAGATTAAGCAGCATTTCGATTCAATTACAGTGTCGCTTACATAATCCGGTATGTTAAAATCACCCATAATAACTAATTTATTGTCTAGTAGTTGCTCGGCAGCAAGAATGCAGTCAATAAACACTTCCAGTTCAGTGTTGCTGATATGAGGAGGAATATAAACAAGTATAATAAAAACAACAAAATTAAAGAAGTTTATCTTACAACCCACACAGTCCACGTTGGGAGCACTATCGGCGAGGATGGTTAGATCAAGCCTTAGGGAGTTCCAATGACGATTTACACCCAGCATGACACCTCCACCTCTGGAAAGGCCCATAGCCTGACGGTCTCGGTCCGCTCGAAACACTACATAGTCTCATGGAAACAGCTCTGTATCAAACATTTCCAGTTTTAACCACGATTCGGTCACTGCAATAATGTCCATTTCGCTTGATGAGACGCTGAAGAAAAATGTATGCGTCTTGGTGTTAAGGCCGCGTACATTTTGGTAATAGCAGGATATAGGAGTGGTTTGCGTAGTTGGAGGGCTTAGTTTTTTGAAACAATATTCGGCCTACCTCCAGGGTATGCTATGACAAGGTTTGTTTAACCATTAACTCGGCGGCCCTTCAGTTCTTCCTGTAGAGAATCCATCTCGGCTCTCAGTGACGTTGTTAGGTCAGCTTCTATATAAATACGATGAGCATCCTGGATTTCACCCCTATTTTTTAAGACGTTACGAACATACTGACCATCCTGAAGAGTAACCTTGATAGCGTGGCAGCGATTACGATTAGGTTTGCCAATTTTTTGTAACATTTAGAATTCTAACTATTTGCAGTCCTTGTTTAGAATTTCTGAGAGAGGGGAAACGTCATCTTTAATATCGAGACTACAGTTGAAAACCATGATGTTGTTTGCACGTTTCTGTCTTTCAGTTACTTCAGCCAAGAAGCAATAAATAACGGTTGCACAATACGCGGATACGCGAAAACTCTCCTACACCGGAGTTATTTACTAAAGAGAGCTGCTTATAGGATTTACACGCTTACAAAAACTCATCTTTTTACACTTATTAACATTTAAAGCAAGATAATTTTTCTTACAGCACAAAACTAAATGGTTTATCTCAACCTGAAGGACATTGTAATACAACATACAATTGTTGTAGGTACAACAAACAGTAGGACAGTTTAAAACAAGAAAATACATCGTTAATAACAAAAATAAAATAGGTTTTATGTGGGATCCTTGGGAACTCCTGAAAGCACCTCAAACTCTCTCGAAGCCTCAAATCTGAACACACTGCCTTCTATATATCAAGTAGTCAACAATCCAGGCTAAATAAATGAATCCTATTCCAATCTTCAATAGTTTGGACAGTAGCAATTGACTGCGTGAGTCACAGAATTCTGCCGCATAAGCAAGAAAAGTATGGATTTTGGGGTAAATGTCTCGATTGGCTGGAGTTATATTTGACAGGTAGGTTACAGTCAGTAAATTATAAGAATAAAATATCAGATCAACAACAGTTTAACTACGGTATCCCACAAGGTACAGTACTGAGTCCAATACTATTCTTGTTATATATAAATGACCTCTCAGATTTGGATATAAATGCAAAAATAACTTTGCCGATGACGCAACAATTCTGTGGAACCATGCTGATCAACATACTCTGGCTGTTATTGTTAATTGTGACTTAAAAAAGATTAAGGAATGGTGTGACTAATAAATTATGTTTTAACGTGTCAAAAACTAGCGTAATGTCTTTTAAATGTAATATAAACAATGTTTATTTGGAGAATAACAGTAAAAGAATTGACCAAAAATAAATTTTTCACAGAAAACTAAAAATTGATTTGATTTGAAGTTTTAACAATATTCTTAAGAGTGTGTATTTGTTTTGATTACTTTTTACAATTAGCTTTTTTTGAGATGCTCTCTTTTGCTGCAATTTTTATTATTAAAACCGAGCTTGATGTTGTAATGTCTAAATAAATTTTGTTACCTCCTTGTCTTTGGTATTATGTTGTTCATTATGTTGCGTATTGTTACTGATATCATTGATGTTCTTATATATGACTGTTTACTCTCTTTTGTTTTTATAAACTTTGTCAACAAGAAATTTTCTTCTGATAATAAAGCATTTTGTTTTTGAGTTTTAGCAGTTTGAGACATACACTATCAAAGGCTTTAGATACATCTGTATATATAACATTGACTTAATTACCGGATTCTAATGAGGATAGCAAAAAGTTTTGATATACTGCCAGGTTAGTAGTAGTGGGACGGCTCTTGAAAACCCCATGTTGAGCTTCGGTGATATAATGTTTGTAGATTTCAAATATCTCTTCCCCTAGAATTAACTCCAAAATCTTGGGAATAATTGAAAGCATAGATATTTCCCGATAGTTTTTTATGTCCAATTTGATCCCAGATTTATATACAGGAAATTAGGTTGAGTTCTTCCAAATTCTAGTGATGTGCCCCTTATCAAAGGTTTACTCTGGCCTATTATGTTTTATACCCGGTTGCCAAAATTTATATTATTTGTAATTATTCATATTATGTTGGTACACTTTCTTTCGTGTTATCGACATAATCAACTGTGTAGTTTTTAGTTTAGATGTAGATTATAAAAATGTTTAATGTTTAGTGTATCCTTTGTAAATTACACGAATAGGCTTGTCCCATATATAAATAAATAAATCCACTACCCTACAAATCTCCAAATCACATTTCCTTTTTTGCGCAAGGGAATAACTTTGCTTTTCTTTAGCATAGTGGGAAATTGCACGTTTCTGTCTTTCAGTTACTTCAGCCAAGAAGCAATAAATAACGGTTGCACAATACGCGGATACGCGAAAACTCTCCTACACCGGAGTTATTTACTAAAGAGAGCTGCTTATAGGATTTACACGCTTACAAAAACTCATCTTTTTACACTTATTAACATTTAAAGCAAGATAATTTTTCTTACAGCACAAAACTAAATGGTTTATCTCAACCTGAAGGACATTGTAATACAACATACAATTGTTGTAGGTACAACAAACAGTAGGACAGTTTAAAACAAGAAAATACATCGTTAATAACAAAAATAAAATAGGTTTTATGTGGGATCCTTGGGAACTCCTGAAAGCACCTCAAACTCTCTCGAAGCCTCAAATCTGAACACACTGCCTTCTATATATCAAGTAGTCAACAATCCAGGCTAAATAAATGAATCCTATTCCAATCTTCAATAGTTTGGACAGTAGCAATTGACTGCGTGAGTCACAGAATTCTGCCGCATAAGCAAGAAAAGTATGGATTTTGGGGTAAATGTCTCGATTGGCTGGAGTTATATTTGACAGGTAGGTTACAGTCAGTAAATTATAAGAATAAAATATCAGATCAACAACAGTTTAACTACGGTATCCCACAAGGTACAGTACTGAGTCCAATACTATTCTTGTTATATATAAATGACCTCTCAGATTTGGATATAAATGCAAAAATAACTTTGCCGATGACGCAACAATTCTGTGGAACCATGCTGATCAACATACTCTGGCTGTTATTGTTAATTGTGACTTAAAAAAGATTAAGGAATGGTGTGACTAATAAATTATGTTTTAACGTGTCAAAAACTAGCGTAATGTCTTTTAAATGTAATATAAACAATGTTTATTTGGAGAATAACAGTAAAAGAATTGACCAAAAATAAATTTTTCACAGAAAACTAAAAATTGATTTGATTTGAAGTTTTAACAATATTCTTAAGAGTGTGTATTTGTTTTGATTACTTTTTACAATTAGCTTTTTTTGAGATGCTCTCTTTTGCTGCAATTTTTATTATTAAAACCGAGCTTGATGTTGTAATGTCTAAATAAATTTTGTTACCTCCTTGTCTTTGGTATTATGTTGTTCATTATGTTGCGTATTGTTACTGATATCATTGATATTCTTATATATGACTGTTTACTCTCTTTTGTTTTTATAAACTTTGTCAACAAGAAATTTTCTTCTGATAATAAAGCATTTTGTTTTTGAGTTTTAGCAGTTTGAGACATACACTATCAAAGGCTTTAGATACATCTGTATATATAACATTGACTTAATTACCGGATTCTAATGAGGATAGCAAAAAGTTTTGATATACTGCCAGGTTAGTAGTAGTGGGACGGCTCTTGAAAACCCCATGTTGAGCTTCGGTGATATAATGTTTGTAGATTTCAAATATCTCTTCCCCTAGAATTAACTCCAAAATCTTGGGAATAATTGAAAGCATAGATATTTCCCGATAGTTTTTTATGTCCAATTTGATCCCAGATTTATATACAGGAAATTAGGTTGAGTTCTTCCAAATTCTAGTGATGTGCCCCTTATCAAAGGTTTACTCTGGCCTATTATGTTTTATACCCGGTTGCCAAAATTTATATTATTTGTAATTATTCATATTATGTTGGTACACTTTCTTTCGTGTTATCGACATAATCAACTGTGTAGTTTTTAGTTTAGATGTAGATTATAAAAATGTTTAATGTTTAGTGTATCCTTTGTAAATTACACGAATAGGCTTGTCCCATATATAAATAAATAAATCCACTACCCTACAAATCTCCAAATCACATTTCCTTTTTTGCGCAAGGGAATAACTTTGCTTTTCTTTAGCATAGTGGGAAATTGGCCTTTCATAAAAGAAGTATTTATTATATTCTTAGGTGATTTGTGTAGTAAGATACTTTTTTAAATAAGACATGCAACCTCATCCAGACCTACCGAATTCTTAGAGGAAATTATGTTTATCTGTAATTTCATGATCATTCACAGCAGTTAGAAAAAAATAACCTCCATTTGGGCATTTATACTCATGCATTTACCAATATGTTTTATAAGTAGTTTCTGTTATTTTTAAACTCTACAAAGAAAAGTGTTATTTACCTAGATCTCTTTGAATCAGGGGTATTCGAACGAGACCTGTCACCTCCAGCATCTGGTGACGCCGAGCGTTTTGTTGGGCTTACACCTCGATTAAGTTCATTGTCAGAACCACTGTCTGACATAATTATCAAGCACTAATTTAGCTAAATTTACAATTTTAATTCAGGAGTATTTTCATAAATTATTTTTAAAACAAAAAACATAACATAACATATCGTACACTATAACCCTATTCAAATATGACTTTTCAGTTTTCTTCTTTCTTTAATTTTACGACCTGGAGCTACTAGAACTATACAGCCGTGATGTTTGCATGAGATATTTGGATCCTCGTTAACAAACGGACGCGAAGTCCGTTTGTTACTATAGCTCTCACATTCGGGGACGAATGGCGTGGGTCGTGTCATTTCAGAAAATCGTGTTTTTCGACCTTTCGGTGGGTATATTTCGGAAACTATTAGAGATAGGGCGGTGAAATTGACATGTGTTTTTAAAAAAGACGTAGATCTACACGATACGTTTGCAGATTTTTCTACAACACATTTGGTACTGGAGATGTGATTCCGCAAAAACGACCAAAAAGTCAACTTCGATGTAATACGGTTCTGGTCGCAATTTCCGATTTTTTTTGTCAAAACTTTCTGGAAGGATGACTCTTCGGGTTCTACAGATCCCTATTGTTTTTGGTTGAGCTTCGAACCCGTTTCGTGATTTTATCGTTCGAAAAAAGAGTTTTTTGGGGCGCTTATAGCTCGAACTGGGTGCGTCCTAGCGAAATTTTGCAAGAGACATTTTTCATTGGAAATATAGAGGAGATCAAAAACCTGAAGGCGTCCTGTCGGAAACCTGATTACGGCATCGGAAAGTGCTCAAAAATATACACAAATTGGAATCTGTGAAGGATTCTGAGTCTGTGGGGGTGCAATTACTAGATAAAATTTGTAGTTTCCCAAAAATGGGTACATTTTTCCACATTACCCTGTATTACAAAAAAGCTAATCCACCTAGGACGTGAGATTTTTTTTACGTTAAATTACTGCGATTTTTCGAAGTTGAAACCTTAAAGTCCAAATTTGACCCCAATGCAAACAGTAATCGGAATTATTTACTGACAGAAGCATGGAGCGTTTATGTGGCTACAAAAACCTTTTTAATATTTTCTTCTAGCTACTGGGGAAATAGGTGCCAATCCAATTTAAAGGAAAAATCACGTGCAAAGTGCACGCTTTTGGGCACAATTTCTAGGTTTCTCTGAGACTCTGAGATGATTAAAAAATTCAAAACATCCATTCATCCTTGACTTTCGTCGCTGTCAGAAGTGTAATTGAAGAAATACTTAAGTAAAAATTATTTAATTTTAGAGACTCAAAAAGGATTGCGATGCACGCATCGATATTCGTTTAATAAACGTGCTATTAGAGTTGTTAAGAAATACTCGTCACAGGTATTTTTTCACGTTACGAGCTAGGAACAGTTTGTCACAGGTATTGGATCTCAAACATACCGGTTACCGTTCCTACACCTAGTATTTTTGCCAGCTTGCCGCGATCCCACGAGGCGCAGATATTTAGGTACGCAACAACGCCAACAACACATCATCCATCGAACGAAAAAGCTCTTCGGGCTTCGGCTTTTCTCGGCGGGCCGTCGGGCATCAGCGTGGAAAAACCTCCTCCCATAATGTTTTATTTACAGTTGAACCGGTCGGCTTCTGTGTGTATTTCTTTAACACACTCATTTTTTAAACAACGAAATAAATTAAACTGAATTATAACAACTGCATTACTACTGTAGTACATTAGCAAGTATATCCGCTGTGACTGAAACGCTTGTCACAGGTATTTTATTCTATTCTGCTCCTGCTCCGCTAAACCAGTATTTCTATATGACTAGTATTTTTCCTACAAAAAGAACGATATCGTAATTAGAAATAAATCTACGAATTAGATTATTCTCAAATCAGGCGAAAATATTAACATATTTTAGATTCGATAGTTTTAATAGGTGAATCTTAAAATATTTAGCACAAAAAAGATTAAAAATGTTTTTTACAAAGCCAGTTTTTATGACAAAAATACGAAGGTCTTTTTAAATATAAAGGAAATTTATAAGCTTCAAAACGGACTTTGTAGAAATGTGAGCCAATTCGTTCATTTACTTTTTTCGAATTTGCATGGAATAGGTACTGTTTTGATGACATATATAATCATAATCAACGAGCTGCGAGCTGCGATACTCGAAACTGCCGTTTAGTCATGGTTTTAACGACCCGTGCCTCCAATCCGGGAAAGCTATTTTGTCACAGGTATCTGTAACAGGTATGGACTTGGAACAGGAACAGGACGTACCTGTTACAACAAAATACTGAATTTCGTATCTCTACGTGCTATCCGATTATGGTTGTAGGATCGGATAGAGCAGCGAAATAAAGTGTTGCCAGGTTATTACAATTGTAACAGATCTGTTACCTTTTGAAGAGATTTATTACTTTTTTACCTGCTGATGAAATCTATTACCTTTTTACTCGAGGCTCGAAATAATAAAAATTCTTTATTTTATTTAGGAGAATGGGGAAAATAGTTGAATGACCCAACCACTGGATACAGAACAAACGTTTTTTTTTTTGCTTATTAAAACACAGTGTTCAACAAAATAATCTTCAATAAGAATCTGTTTTCTTTCTTCAAAATCTATTACCTTTTCGAACACCTATCTATTACCGTTTATCAAAATGTTCTGGCAACACTGGATACGGAATAGATGCATTTTTTAGTATATAGTCCGGTATGTTTATATATTTTGCGAGGTTTTTTAGGATACGGGCATAGAGTTTGTAATTTTTTTATGTTGGTATTTTTATGCTGGTATATGTTTATCATAGGAAATGTAATGAAGTATATCATTTTATACTGTGTCAGTAGGTAGGACATTTTAGAAATTGTGTTTTTCTCTTAGTGAAACTTTTCGGTACAAGACATTTATTAAAGCATTTACTTTCGCAGCTACGATTTATTAAATTTTCTTTTCTTTACTGGTATTTTTTTAAGATTTAAACATTGGATTATAAGTTATAGGTAATGGGTAGGGTTTGATTGGTTGACTGAATTTTTGTCCCCGTCACAAGTTTTTAAACTAGTTTAATTTAGTTTAAAAAATAAACTTTTAAAGGATTTAATTGGAGTTTTCGATAAAAGATAGGATATTTCTTGTAACTTTTACAGGTGTAATTTATTACGAAAAATATTTTAATAGCTATTAAAAAACGGGTTTACCTAGTGACTCCTTAAAATTTTTGTATACGGTTTTCACAGATTTAAGTAACTATTAGCGGCGTTTATTTTGATTTTAATATTTTGAGAGCTTTAAAAAAATCGATATTCTCCATATGGCTTAAAAATTTTATATATCGTTTTTACAGATCCATGTAACTTTTGGTGCTGTAATTTTTAAAAATATTTTGACAGTTCTTAAAAAAAATTCCCAGAGACTTTTAAACTTTTTAAAAACGGTTTTCACAGTTTTATCTAATTCTTTATAATGTAATTTAATAAAAAGAAAATTCGACATTTATCGAAAAAAATTGTCGTTTTTTGTAAATTTTACTTATCAAACATGTTTTAAGTGGATTATACGATTCCATGTAACTTTTAAAGGAGAAATTGTTTTGAAAAAATATTTCGACAGCTGTCAAAATAGAAGTTTTTCCCGTGACTTCTAAACTATCTGAAATATTTAAATACGGCTTTTACAGTTCCATGTAACTTTTAAAGATGTTATTTACTTAAAAAAAAAAAGTTTTCCTCACAACTTCTAAACTACTTAAAATAATTAAAAAAGTTTTTCATAGTTTCATGTAGCTTCGTGAGGCGCAATTTGTTAAAATAAAATATTTTGACAGCTGTCAAAAAATGTTTTTGTTTTCCTTATCTTTTGAATTGCTTAAAATTTTTAAATACGGTTTTTACAGTTCCATGTAGCTTTTAAAGGTTTAATTAAAAAAAATATTTTAAGAACTGTCAAAAAGCCTGTTTTTTCTTTTACCTTTTCAACTGTTCAAAATTTTTAAATACAGTTTTTATTGTTCCTTGTAACTTTTAGTCTCATAATTTTGACAGCTATACAATTACAATAATTCGAATGCAATGAATAAACGGTAGAAGAGTAAAGATCAAATAGGCCTGATGGTGGATTTTCGAGGGTTATTTTCGTTTGGCAGTAGAACAGGTGGTTTTATGGATTAAGAGTTTTGTATAGGCGCCTTGCAACTTTATTTGTTAAATCTTATATGAAATTGGAAAACGAGTACTTATGTATTTGAATTTATGAATAAGTATTAACTATAAATTTTAGATACAATTATGATACATCTAATTTGTTTTTTTTTTACACTCAAACAAAACAACACTTAGTTTTAGTGTTATTTTTCGTTGCCATACTTTAATAATAATGTAAGAACGTAGCCGATGCACGCATCGGACAAGTGGTCCTTCAGAAACGTACTCTACGGAATGATAAACATTCCAAATGGTACGAATTCGCAGAATAAAAAAAATATAATATTAAGAGTAAAATAAGACTAAAAATATATATATTGTCAAATAATAAAAACAGACAAAACAAAGACTGGTGACACAAGTATCAGACAAAACATATAAAAACAAGGAGGACAATCACATAATCAATCAATTCAACTGCGTTTTTAATTGTATTGAGGTAAGAGTGAACATGTCGTATGCCGAAAAGTGACGATTATAATTATATACTAGTCGGTCAACAAATGCATTAAACCCATAATTAGTACGATGATACCTTTCAAAAAACAGCTGTGATTGTCTCGTTCTTCTGATAGGAACCAAAAATGAGACTGACTGGAGTAGTATTTCACAGTCAATCCCTCCATTCACTAATTTGTGCAAGAAAATCAGAAGTGCCTTTCTTCGCCGAAACTCAAGGGTCTGTAGGCCGCTGAGAAGAATTCTTATATTATAAGACAGATCTTGATATGGAAAATTAAACTTGAACAAAAGATACTTTGCAAATTTATTCTGAACTTTCTCAATTCTATCGATGTGACACTAATACGAAGGGCTCCATATGGTAGAGCAATATTCTAAGATACTCCGTACTAAAGAGTTATAGAGACTAGTATCAGTGACATGCTTAGTGTGTCTTTTAATAAAACCTAGCAGTCTAAAACCCTTGAGCACTATGTTATCAATGTGCAGATTAAATGTGAGGCTTTCATCGAAAATGACACCCAAATCGTTAAAAGATGTAACAACTTCGGGACTTACGTTGTTTATGTAGTACGTGGAAAGAATGGGATTATTGCATTTAAAAAATCGGAGAACTTTACATTTAGTAATGTTAAGATGCAGATATTGGTGTTAAGTCTCTCAATGTCATACTGCAGTTGATTGGAGTCAAGGAAACAGGAGAAAATAATTTTAAGTCGTCCGCATATAAAAGGCATTTCGACACTTTAAACAAGATACAATGTCTTTTATGCGATATGCGAGCCCTGTGGGACCCCTGATGTTACAAAAATCCCACTGGAAAACGAGCCACGCACGTTGACCTGTTAACGTCGATTAAACAAGTACGACTTAATTCACTCAATACAGCTTCCAGAAAGGCCAATCTGTTGCAATTTTGCTAGAAGAAGCTCATGACAGACACTGTCAAACGCCTTGGATATGTCAGTGTAAACAACATCAATTTGTTGGCCGGCTTCAACCAGGGTAGAAAACCTCCAAATCTGCGGAAAGGAACCAAGATCAAAGGACTTTTGAAAAATTTTACAAAGCGGCTTGGACAACGATTGATTACATCTTTCCAAAAGAATGTTATGGACACCATCTGGACCAGCCCTTTTAGATAAATCGAAGTTCTTTATTTTGTTACAGATCTCTGCTTCTGTAAAATGATGTGAAAACAGTGACATACCTGAAGAACCTATGGGCTCCATCCCACCAAGATCTATGTTTTGGTGGTTGGAGTAGCACGACTGAAAGTTAGCAGCAAAAGCATTAGCAATGTTGTTTGAACCACTGATTTCTTCGCCTTCATAGCTCATGATGTTGGACAAAACTAAATTTCGAACAAAAGTAGTTCGGTTTGTGTGATATATGAAAGGTAACACGTATCGGTTCGAAGTTTAACTTCTCGTCGTAAATTAGAATAGGCTAAATAATCAACTTGCTGTTCAGTCCTTTTGTATTTCTTGTAAAGACGATTCTTTTGCCCAATGAGTTTTCTTAAGAGAAGGTCAAACCATTTTGGATATTTACAATCAGAGACAACCCTTTTGGGAACATATATACCGATACCCTCAAATAATATCTCATAGAAGTGTTGAACCACTGTTAATGTCAGATTCTGATGATAAAAATGACCAATCAGATTGTTCATAAAAAAGATTCAGTTTGCAGAAATCAGTCCTATGAAACTCGTACACACTTACTTGATTGTTGTTTTTTATTGGAGGGACATACTGAAGTTTATACTTTACTTCGATCGCAGGATGATACGGGTCAGCATTTACAAGGGGAAAATTTGAAGGAGAAATGAGCACATTGACGGAATCATCAGCAAATAACAAATCCAGAATTCTACCCATGTGATTGTATACGCAATTCATTTGCTGTAGTCAAGAAAACTCATTGTGGTGGTAAGAGTTTCTGAAGATATAGATGGCAAAGATTTTGGAACTAAAGTATTGTCTTCGTAGATCCATTCCATCAATGGTAGGTTGAAGTCTCCCAAAATGAAGAACTTGTAGCGTTCAAACCTGTTTCTTAGAGATTCACAAGTGTCACAGAAATATTGATAATGTTCTTGTTTAGAATTTGGTGGAAAATAAACACATCCAAGCACCATATTTATCTGGCCCACTCTCATCAGAACTCAAACAGCTTCGTAATGAAGATGGGTAGGGGTATCAAGAATGGACGCCTGAAATGAGCTATAAACGGCGATCAACACGCCACCACCACGATGACATTCTAGTTCTTCATATTTCCGGTCTCTTCGAAAAATTACATATCCGTCGGGGGCATATAATTGAGCCATATGTACTTCATTAATTGTTCCTTTGTTCTGTAATCAATTATACCATGACGACTCGTCGCTATTGCTAGAATAAAATGGAATATTTTGTTCTGAGACAAGTAGATTTTAAGATCGAGATTCTGCTTCTGAATTATATCATTTAATATGGGCTGGTAAGTGTGAAATGTTGGACCTATTTAAATTAGTTTTGGTACAGTGATCTAACAGCATTTTCAAATATTCGGTCTCCAATACTTTTCCTCTGAGGGCATTTTCCTTTCCAATAAAAAATATTATGAAATCACGTTTTGTAAAATTTTGTGACAATTTAGTGGTTTCAGTCACAGTATCTGATAATAGTAGACCACATAATTGAGTGTCACTGTCAAAGCGTTTATTTGTAATCTTTTTCCATCAAACTAGCACAGCCTCTGAGTAGTTATAATAGGGGAGCGCCTCCTCCTCCTCCTCTTCCTCTCTCTCATGTCCCTCATTCTTAACTTCCTCCCCTTTTATTCTCATTCGGATCATATTTTTAATTTTTTCTCTTTGTTCTCCCACATTTGATTTTGCATTCTTAAGTCTTATAAATAGGTGCATCATGATCATTTTAGTATGCCGAGACACATTTACTAAGCTGTGCTCGAGTTGCGTAAAAAGTTATTTTTGAATTTTTCCACCAATTTTGTATAAAACAAAAAGAAAAAATGTGTCAAGTAATAAGTGAATTATGTGTAATCGCGAAAAATTAACTACAACTATCAGACAGTTAAAAGTTAAATATTTCAATTTCTTTGAAGTGATTTCGAAAGAAAGAATACACCAAGCTGTTTTATCCACTGAAACGAGATTATTTGGAAGCAATTGACTGTTGTGATGATTATTTAGAAGGAATTATAAGCCTTACTACGTTTTTCAATACATTTGGGAAATCATACTTTGTAGGAGAATTAAGCCACCTAATAGAATTTATAGGAGAAGATTGCCAATTTATACCTGCTATTATTGCAACCCAAAAGAGGTTTCAATTATACGAAGATAAAAAACAGGTATTATCAAAGAAAGTTAATCCTATTCGCAAGAGACGTCCCCCTACATATTTAAAATATTATGTTAAATAAATGAAATGGCTGAGTTGCTGATTGCAGTTAAATTATTAGAGGAGAAATTTAGTAATCTTTCAAAAACCTATTTCTCATATTGTATGGCAAGTGGTCCGGAGTGGATAGACTTTTATTGTAATCAATCTGAGGAATTCGTAAAGGCTGCCCTCTGTTGCAACAAATACATTGAAACATTAAATTTTTTTCAACTTATTCAAGATCTAAAAGATATTGGCTTTGGTTACTATTTAAAAGACTTGAAGCAATTTATTGACGAGGATACTATTCTTCAAGAAATTGAAAAGGAAGAATAAATTTAATAATATTTACAATGGAGCAAATGGTTACTGAAATGTATGAAGAGTTTATTATATCTGCTGCATACTTCCAATATTTATCAATTGTAGGCGAAGAAGACGCAGAAGCACAAGATTTGTCAGCATATGTTAATAATATAGATCGAATGAAACAATGTAAATTAGCCGCTAAATTTTGTAATGATTATTTAAAATATAAAAATGAGTATGAACTTTTAAATGAATTTAGAAAAGTAGATTTAAGGTATCATATTAATTGTATTCAATCATGGTTGGTTAATGAAAAATAAAAAGGTAATTAAGTTTTTTTTTATATTTTTATTCATTCATAAAACAATTGTCATATAAAAATAACACATTTGTCAAAGCACACATACAAGGTGATTTTGAATGATAGAAGCATTTTGGTTCCATTAGCTTTAGCGCTGGTTGTTCATCTATTTCAATCACATGCTTTTTAGAATATTTCTGTATAAAATCCTTTTTTTCGCTTCCTTTTACAAAAACAAAATCTGCTTTCTTCGTAAGTGTTTCAATTATTTTTGGGAAATGATGTAATGGAGTAAATCCATTATTCCAATGTATACAATGATAATTTTTCGTTAACCATACCGCCTGCTTGTGACAATCAGGTGAAAGAAACTCCATTGGAAAAGGCTTTTTAAAAATGTAATGAGTCATTTCATAACCATCAAAAGCTGCAAGCTCTTTCGGTATAAATTTATTTTTTTCATCTTTGAATCCTTGAATATCTATAACCAATCTCATATTTTCAAAGCAGCAAATTTTTTAATGAGACTTTTTTTACTTGAATAATTTGCAATTTCTTCTTTCAGTTGATTAATTTTAAAAATAAATTTTTCAATTTGTAGTTGTAGTTTTGATGTCATGATTAAAACTAAAAGCTTTTGAAAATTTTTAAAATTAAATCGAAATATGAAAATAGTGGGGATAAAGTTTATAATTGTTTCACAATTTTAGTAAGAGGGTTGTAGCTAAATAATTTGTCATGTAAAATAAGACAATAAGCAGAAGTATCTTTTTTAATTGCATTGTGTGTCTCAAATTCAATTCTCATTACTACGGATCCCGTTTGAATTGTTTCTTTTTGATGGGAGCAATCAATATGTGTAATAGGACTAATGTTTTTGAATTGTTCAGGATTAAAAATGGGTTCATTTAGAACACCATAGTAAGACTGTCTAAAGTTGGCAAACATTTCGTATAAAGCAGAAAATTTGTTTTCTTCGAAATTTAAGTACAAATCGTGATAAGGATATCTTTCAGAATTTAAATATACTCTAATATTTGACAAGGTAATATTGTCAAATTTACTCATATCTTTAACAATTTTCCCTTTTCTGTTTTCTTGAAAGCCAATCACAACATGACGAGGAGCTTCTAGTTTACTAGTTGTTTTTACCGGCCATGTGTGACGGGTTGTTTCGGTTAGAGAAGAATATTCAACAAGTTCCCAACTCCTGAATCCTATCAATATATCTTTATTTGATTCTAATATTTTTGATAGAGCAAGTTGTTGTGGCATATCAACTAGAATGTGAGGAACTTTCCAATAAATTTTATCGAAAGTAACCAATGGAGTGTCAGGAGCAGTAACAAGGTGTGCCGGATCTTCTTTGAAAATAACACCATCTAAATCATCAGTTGATCTAATAAGAACCAATTCCTGTTTCATATTCATAATAATTTTTCTGTAATCTTCAAAAAATCCTAAAAGCATTTTTAGTGGTATGGATACGGAGAATTTTCCATCATTATCAACTAAAATTGTATCACCTTCTTTCCGATGTGGAAACCAACCTGCATTTTCCAGTTTTAAACTTTCGTTGGTATTGTGAGAAAGGTAGCTTTTTAAGGTTGATGCTAATCCAACATTTCTTATTGAATCTATAGTAATTCCGTTTAGTTCATAGCGGATTTCTCTGAACAAAAAGGCTATACCATTGTTAATAAATAGCAATTCTTTCTTATATTTACCTTCTGTATTAGTTAATTTTCCTTCGATATAAAGTAAACTATCTGATGGTAGAGTGTAAGCATCGAGTTCTTGAATTGGGATCCTTATTTCATCATTGTAATCGAATTTTGAAGAAATATATGGTTGATATGTGTGAAGCTCAGAACTGACGATGGAATTGTCTACATAAAGCTTTTCGTTTACGTTTAATATGTTCATTATTTTAAAACAGTGAAACCCAAGGATGTGAGAAATTTACGATTATCTCGTCTTAACTTGTTGGTGTTGGATTTGATACTGAACTGTTGTTTAGGCTTTTTCTTTTTATAAGTTTTTACTTTGTTGATAGTGGTAGGGGCAAGTCTCATCCCAAGGGCTCTATTATATCTAACAACCATTTTATATTTCACTTGTTTGTAAATGTAACCTTACTGTTATAGTTTCTCCTCTAAAACTGATAAGTTCTCCGTCTTGATCAACTATTTTAACTGTTATATTGTTAATTGCTTTGACGCTAACTGGAAAATACAAAATGGGCAAAGGAGATTCAACTATTTTATACCCTGGAGCTACAGTTGGATAAAACTGGTGAATAATATGAACAGGTTTACCATTATTGTAAGAACCGACACAAATATTACAGTCAATACAAATAGCATTCACCTTAGTTATTTTTGCAACATTATCTGATTCTTCCTCTTTCATAGCTTCTAGTATCCTGCTATTAAAACCCAACATTTTTCCTATCGAATCTTCCTTGGTAAAATCAATTATTCTACTACACATTAAAAAAGTTTTTAGAGTATTAACATTTGCTTTTAAAAGAAAAAAAAATTTTTCATTCGGAAATAAATCTTCTATACTTTCTCTTATGTATGTTTCTATATCTGTAATGTCATAAGTTCCGTCGGGAATAACAATTACTTTTTTATTTATATAAAATTTATTATATCCTTCTTTTATATTGGGGATAGTCATAAACTTTTCAAAATCAGCTAAACCCAGGTAATATTGTTTTTCATCCTCTAAATATATGGGCGGATTAAAATCAGCAGACAAAACAGAACTGTTTCCTGATATGGCAATTGTGGTAGACATTGCAGTTTATTTATGAATGAGATATTACAATAAATAATGAGTTTATATATTTTTTTGCAAAAATTTTAGGGATAGTTGACCACAGTTATATGAATTAAATTTTTGTTTATTTTCATAAGTATAAAATACATCCACTTTGCCATTCGAATTAAAATATTTGAGAAGTTCAAAAGGTGGTTTTAAATTTCCATAACTATCAAAATATATTACATTTTTGTTATTTTTAATATAAGCAGTCCAATGAGATCCTTTATTTTGTTTTTTATCCAAATTTACAATACCACATTCTTTCAGATTAATTTTTTTTGGAAGTTCATCGAGCATAAAAACACCTCTAAAGCCAGTTATTTTTAACAGCTTTACATATTTAATAATATCATTGTTCGTAAGTGCTCTTTTTGGAAAACTTATTTTGAGTTTTTTTTTTGTCTGATTGCTTTCATTTTGACGGATCCTCCTTTATAAGGTCTAATAAATAGTCCCTTTCCTTTATATGGTCTAATATATAATCCTTTCCCTTCTTTAGAAGCATTTTCCATTGCAATATTATGTCTATGTATTTCTTCTAGTTGCTGTTTAGCTGCTTTAGCATCATTTACTGCCTTAGCAATTCCTGCCGCGCCTCCACCTAGTGCACCCAGGGCGCCAAGAATGGGAAACAAAAGAGGTAGAAATCCTCCAATTTTTTTGGGTGTTCGAATGATACGTTTTTTTCTCAATTTAAGTTTACCCCTTTTTGTATTTTTTAATCCCAAACCGAACTTTCTTTTACCCTTCATTATTCCTGCAACACTTAAAGCTGCAATTTTTTCACCAATAGAAGAATCTTTAGCTTTTACCCTATCCCAGGCTTTTTTTTCTAATATTTGGTCAGATATGTGTCTTTTTGATAAATCTTCAGTCTGAGAGTAAGATATATCATGTTCTTTGCAAGCGGAATCCAATGGATTTATACCAACGTCACCTCTAGTTAATCTTTTTTCCAAGTTGGTGCCGGGACCACAATAATTATATCCTGGTATATGAACTTCGAAAGGTAGTTTGCTAATTAATTTATTTACTAAACCAGAGCCTTTTCTATTACGTGTTTTAATAGTTTTTTTCAACTTATGGCGACCCACAGTCATTGAAGTTCTTTTTATATTAAAAGCACATTGACATTTTTCTGGTATAAATACTTTTACAGCTAAAAATATTTACTAGTGTGATTAAGAATGAGGATTGAAAAACAAAAATTCTCATTACCAGTAAATAATCATGACGAAAACATTTTAAGTAAACAGTTGAGAAAGCATGGTGACTTATTTTGCGGTGGTTCAAAAAGAGGGCTTATAGTTGGTTGCAGTGGTAGCGGTAAAACCAACGTTATGCTTACACTGCTCGAGCATCCAAATGGAATTAGGTTTGAAAATGTCTATGTTTATTCAAAGTCATTAGATCAACCAAAATATGAATATTTAAGAAAGTTGTTAAAACCTATGAAAGAAATTGGATACTTTGAATATGATAGCGATGAGAACATTATTTCACCTCATGAGATAAAGCCAAATTCCGTTATCATTTTTGATGATATTCCTTGTCATAATCAATCTATTATTAGGGACTATTTCACGCATGGAAGGCATAGAAACACCGATTGTTTTTTTATTTTTCAAGGATATTCCTCAATCCTTAAACGTCTAATTCGAGAAAATGCAAACTTATTAATTTTATTTAAACAGGACTGTTTGAGTTTAAAACATATATATAATGACCACTGTATATTGGATATGACATTTGATCAGTTTAAAAATATTTGTGCTAACTGTTGGATGGATCCATATGGCTTTCTTGTAATTGACAAAGATTGTGAAGTAAATCACGGCAGATATAGGAGTAAATTCGATTCCTTTATATATTTATAAAAGTAAAAAATTTGCAGTTTTATTTCATTTAAAACTTGTACAGCATGGATAAACGTTTAGCTCGAGAATTAATAAGATCGAGACAAGCCGTGAAGCAGAAATATCAAAGCTTCTACTTCTACTGCTCAGTCCGAATTAGAACAAACTTATAGACCAATAACACAACCACTTAAACAGCTAATTTCAAGTATTGGTAAATCCGAACCATTCGATTTAAAAGAAGAAAGAGTTTCAAAGTATGAAGATTTCAAAACACCTACAAAGCTTTATAAAACATCAACTCCGACGAAAAATATTCAGAAAACAGGAATAACTCCGTCACTTCCTACAGAACTACCAACATTTTTAAATGACAGTAGTATCACTTCTTCCTCTCCTGTAGTACAACCATTGTCATCAACTGTTATAGCAGAAACTTCAGATCCTTCTAGTGACACAACAACAAATTTAAACTTGTCAGACATATTGGAACAAACTAGAAAAACAATTCAAACCTATGTTGGTACACCATCATATAAAGATTACTTAGCAGATTTTCATGAATTACCCAGATCATATATTGATGAGGGTGTGAAAGATACACAACATAAATTTGACCATTATTATGGAATAGTTCATGACCTCGAAACGGATAAGTTTTCTTTTGGTTTAACACAGATACCGGTAGAAATTATTGGAAAAGACATTAAAGTGGGAGAAATAACGTACACAGGCACGCCAGGTTTATACGAATTGCTTTCCAAAAAAGAACCGAAAGGTTATAAGAAGGAAGATTTAGATAATTACATGAACATTCTAGCTAAAACAAATGTATATCGTAGGAATTTTGATTCAAATGAACAAGTTCAAGGAAATACATCACACAAATATGTTACAATAATAGGACCATATTTACAAAGAAAGGGGATTACAAAGACAAAAACCTTGCCAAGATTAGTTACAGCATTTAACAAACCAAAACCTCCGTTTAGAACAACTAGAGCCAAATCTACAGGAAAGGGATTAATTTTGAAAACAAACAGATCAAATACAGACTATGTATACTGGAATAATGTTAACGAAATTGTTGATAGGCTGCGTTTATTAATTTCATCAAGTGATGCGGGAAATAATGCTCATAGTAACGAGATTATCTCTATTATTGAAGAATTAAGAGAAGATAAAGTAATACTATAAATAACAGCTATCAAATATAATCATATTTATTGTTTAATGAAAGCTCAACATGACAGTTGATAAATTTGGACGCCATATTTCAAAACAAAATCAAGAGAGAATAAGTGACATTAATAATTTAAAAAGGAGATTAGGTGAAAATGAAACAAATAATGAAATCTTTGCTAAAAAGCTTAAGGTTTTTGATGAAAATTTTTTAAAGTATGATAACCAGATTAAAGGATGTTATACCTCAATTGAAAACGTTAATAAACAGTTGCTAACGCTAAATCAAATAAGTAAAGATTTGCAATTTTTAAATGAACATGTTAAAAAGGAAGACAAAAAATTAAGTGATGATATCAACAAAATTAATAAAATAATGGAAACAAATATGAGAGAAGTAATAATTGAAAAACACAAGAAAAAATTAAACAATTAATATAAAAAAGTTAGATGATGAAAAAAAAAGAAATCAAAATAGCATTCTTAACAGTAGAACAATTGACCAACTCACTTTGGAAGAAAATCAACAATATATTTCCTTGGAAAATATAATGTCCAGTGTAATTAAGAAATTAGAACAAGAATTAAATAAAACAGAGGAGGAATTAAAAAATAGTGATAGTAGATCAACTACTTTCTTAACTGGAGAGATAAAAAAATCCTTTAATGCGTTAGAAAAGGAGATTACTAAAATTAGTAAAATTTTAAATGAAAAAAGTTATACAATACAAATTGATAAATTGAATGAATGGGAAAAAAACATATAAAAGTTATATTTCGAATTATTACAAAACATAGAAAGTGAACTTCCTTAAAATTGAATAAACAAGTTTGTTGTCACGACAACCGTTAAACAACAAGTCGTTAATGAATTACATAAACCTGCTAGAAAAAACTACAAACCCAGAAGGGTGGTAGTGAAAGGGTTAAATGATCTTTTTCAAGCTGATTTGGTTGAAATGTTACCCTATGCCAAATTTAATAAGGGATTTAAATATATCTTGATTACCATAAATGTATTTTCTAAGTATGTTTGGGCCGAACCGTTAAAATCTAAATCTGGAAAAGACGTCTCAGGAAAAACTCCACCAAAAAACTTGCAAACGGACGGCAATGTAAAAAAATTTGATAATCAATTCAAAACCATTATAGCACGTTTTCCAATTTGAAAGCGAAAAAACTTATGCAAAATACGGACAGACACATATATATTAGCATAGATTATAACAATACAAAACATTCTTCAATAGGAATGAAGCCAAAACAAGTAAATAAAACAAATGAAAATATAAAATCTCCTAAAACGTTAGATATAAAATCTCCAAAGTTTAAAGTGGGTGATCACGTACGAATAAGCAAGCATCGAGAGGCATTTTCAAAAGGTTACACACCAAATTGGTCAAATGAGATATTCCACATTAAAGAAGTTAAGATGACAAACCCTTGGACATATTTAATTCAAGACGAAGATAATCAGGACATTCTGGGTGGTTTTTATGAGCAAGAATAACTAAAAGTAAAGCATACCGATGTGTATCTTATTGAGAAGATTTTGAGAAGGAAAGGAAACAAAGTTTATGTGAAATGGTTAGGACTTGATAAAAAATATAATACATGGATTGATAAAAAAAAATATTGTTTAATTAAATTGAAATTAAATTTTAGTTAAATTTGTTTTATTTCTGTTCCTCACTTTATGCTTTAGCTGATACAAATTACAAAATCTTAATGTGCTAATTAATTTCAAATAAAATTCACATTTTCTAAACTAAAATTTTATTAAGTAAAACATCAAATACAATTTTTATTAAAACGTGTCAAATATATTTTATTTCTATGTTCCTCAGATAATATCGAATCTAGAATAAGTTTACAATCATTTATTCTTTTTTCAAAACGGAGTCTATCTAAGTACCACATCTGAAAGTTACTCCTACGGGCTTGTCTGTAAGCAAAGCTCCACTTCACTAACACATGCACCTTATTGTTCTCTTCCAGAAAAGATATTGTTTTCTTCGTAATATTTTCTTTTTGATCCATTTTCATTGTTTTCTTCGTAATATTTTCGTTTTGTTCCATTTTGCTTCAATTTGTTTTCCATTTGTTCAGGATATAAAGCAAGTAATTCCATCATAGTTGAAACATTTTCACTGTTAGGATTTTCTGTTGGACTTATTATATTATAGACATGCGTACACAAGTCGCCACAATCAGATGAAATATTATTTTGAAATATTTTGAAATATGTATTGAATTCTTGCCTTTTAAGTATAGATAATCTATAATCAATAATTTCCTTTAATCGCCACAAATTGTCCAAAGACTCTTGTCCTAAGTATATGAAGTGTGGGCCTTTTGTAATTTGTAGAACAGGGGTATCATTTATTTTCTGAACCTGCAGATGAATGTTGTTTATATTCACACTGGTTTGATCAACTTGAGGAAAGTAGAAATTGTTTACAATAATTCCTTGATGAACACAAATGTCTTTCCAATTTTCTTCGGTTAGTGCGATTGAAAATCCAGTTTTTCCACCAATTACAATTTTTGGAGAAAAATCATTTAAACTAATGCCAACAAGAACAAATTTTGACAAAGAATTATTTAAAAAATAAATTTTTGAATTAAGAAGCGTTTCTAAAGGTTTATGAACCACGGCGTTGTTCATAATGACTAAACGAGACTGAAACATATTGTGTTATTCTTGTACTTAAATATTCTCATCCCCACTTTCTTTAAAGTTTCGATTAAAATGGATTAATGAAAAAATAGATTTCCAGTTTGAAATTTGTAATAAAGATAAATAATTAAAATGGTAATGTATAAAAATAATGCAAAGTTTAATGTAACACTAATGATGGAAAAGTAATAATTTTTGAATCCGTCATAATAATTGGTACAGTTGGGGGTTAAAATTTGTAACTGATTATTTTTAAACTCTAACCTTTCTATCCAATTTGTATAAAAAATAGATCGATTTGGATAATGATACAAAATTTTAAAAAATTTACTTGCATTTTCATTTCCATTTATTCGTTCCATCCAACTAATTGTACTATTGTTAATTAATCCAATTTTCATAAATTTACAATATTTACTTAGAGTGACGTCTGTTTTATTAGAAAAACATATTTCACACTGTGTTACGCCAGGGGGATGATGAATATAAAAAACATTTTGGAAAATAAAATAAAGAAGAATAAATTGAGATCTACTGATAGTCATTAAAACAAATTAATAATTATATTCCAAATTTATTAACATTAAGCAGATACTTTCACCACGAAAGCAAAAGCAATTGTAAAAAAATAACAATAAAATACTTAATTTAAATATATGTAAAAGTTCATAA
Organism: Kuschelorhynchus macadamiae; assembly: GCA_030620095.1. Lineage (NCBI taxonomy): Eukaryota > Metazoa > Arthropoda > Insecta > Coleoptera > Curculionidae > Kuschelorhynchus > Kuschelorhynchus macadamiae. Next base: position 540,711 of record JAUTXW010000011.1, on the reverse strand, counting down.
ATAAGGCTATTAATAATACTATATAAAATGTGTAGCTTGAAGACTTATTTTGAATGGTTACAATTATTCGATTCCTATTTTTCCATAAACAGTTATTTAAATCACAATTCCTAGCAAATTTCTTATGCTCCACAATAGGATCATCATAACTTAACCAATCAAAAATTTCAATACCACAATAAAAACATTTACAAATATCATTGATTGAAGTATAGTAAAAGCCAGCTCCAGCTAACACTTCTGGTCTCAATTTTCCTTTCCATTTTTTAAAAGTGGAAAGTCGTTTTTCATATGTTTTAAAATAACTGTTATCAATTTCTTTGTCAAAAGTTTCTAAGCACATTTTGTGAAAGACTTATGAAGACTAACTTTGGTTTCAAAAACAACAAATTTAAATACCTTATAATATCTACATAAATATATCTAAATCTTCATGTTCTGCATTCCATTGATACAAAGCAATATCTTGGTGTCCCCAAGCTAATATATTAAAACTATAGGGAATTTTATACCGCTTATCATCTTCGGAACTCAAAGCCAATTTATTAATTAACTCTGTAAAAATTGTATGTTGTCTAGATCGAAAAACATACATTGAACAAAAGGTTTTAGAATGATTTTCAACAACATCTTTATAATGAATAAAATCCAACTGCTTTTTAATTGCACTTTTTTTAACACCTTTTGTTTTTTTTGTTAAACTGTTTTCCGTTTTAATACAATATGCTTTTGCTCCAGTACCAAAGAAAGCAGTAATGGGTTCACCAGCATATTCATCTTTGAATTTTCCTATAACTGACTTTGTAATAGGCATTTCATGAATATTATTAAATTCATAATTAGATGTGTCAAATTTGTGAATATTTTTTATCATGTCAGAATAAATATTTGGAGTTGTGACTTCTAAAATGAATGAATCGGTATCGGTGTATAAAAGTGAAATATTTTCCTGATAAAGAGGTTTTAAAAAATTATAAAAGAAATCATACATGACAGTTTTAGATATATCTAATATTGAGAAGCCTACATATATTGGTTTATTGTAAGTAACTTGAATCTTTTGCATTTGAATAGCTACCAAGTTTTCAGAAAATATTGTTAAGTCCTTGAAATATGGTTTTGCAATTAAATTCTCAGCACCATCTTTTCTTCTATTTTTTTCCCACTCTGTAACAAGTCTTACGTCAATTCTCCTATCAACATTTTCCATAGTCTTGCCATAAATACTATTATTTGCCAACTTGTAAGTATTACGATCAAATTCATTCTTTGAATCATTTCTTAATCTTGAATTCAAGTCTATATATTTTTTCAACCAATCAGATTGAGAAAACTGTAAAACTCTATGAACTTTAGTTAACTTGAGTCCATGTTCCAAACATTGTTTTAATAATTGATAGTGAATAACATATTTTGATTTATCATTTAAATTGGGTATTAATTTTATGCATTTAGAATTTGGCGGTTTAAAGTTTTCAGGACAAAACGGAAAATCGTTATGATAGGAATGTAGACTTGTAGGATATTCTAAATCAACTTCTAAAACATATCCCTTATTAGATTTTTTAGAAATATTCATAATATTTAAATCATTGATTTCTTTATCTGTTAACCAAACAAAATCTCCCGTTGGAATGTGCTGTGACATTGCATAACCATACAAATTTGTTGCATCATAATAAATTATGTATTTAGTTGGCTTTAAAGGATCAAAATTTAAAAGAAATGGGTTATTAGCTTCAGATTTTCTACAAATGCAAGAGCTCACACCACCGCGAACGCTTTTTTTGAAAAAGTGTATCATATCTGGATCAGTTAACAATTCTAACTCTATTCCAGTATAACGCAAACACGCCTCCCAGGATAAACCTGGAAAAGTGTAAAAATGAGCTGGATCGAGCTTATATGTGGATAAACAAGTGCTTCTAAAATTTTCAAAAATATCTGCCAAAAGTAAAGTATCACAGAGTAAGTAAACGTCGGAGTATTGACCAAGAGATTCACATTTAAACAATTGCCAAACCTTTACAGCTCTTTGGTATTCTGCATCACTGATGTGCTCATCCGTTAAAGTATTATAAAATTGGTCTTTCTGAGGTAAAGTTGTTTCTTCTAATTTTAAATAATCATCAATATAACTGTAAGGAAATACACCTTTTTGCCGAATAAGTTTAAATCTTTCTTCATCATTGAAAATTTTTTTTATTTCCTTACATTGTTCATCTTTTAAGCTTTCAGAGAGTTTTGATAAAGAATGGGATAGAAATTGAAAAGAATCAATAAACCTTAATGATATATTTTTTTTCTTAGCCTTTTGTGTCTTTTTGTCAAAATAGTTATCCACATGAATAAGCTTTTCAAATGAAATATATTTTTCCTTGTTTTGTGCGATAACTGTTAGTTGTTCTTTGTTTAAGCATAATTTTTTAAGAAATAGATGAGAATCATAATTACGCAAATTATGCAATATAACTGGAATAAAGTTAGGTATTCTGTAATTTATGTTGCAGAGTGAATGAGCTGGACCTCTATAAAGACCAGTTATATGACAATGATCTGCAACCCTGTCATTTAAAAGAGGTTTATTACAAATATGACAAACTTTTTCATAGTTATGATAAATTTTGTCCAGTTCGTTCAAAGGGATCATTTTTTTAGGAGCCTTTAAATATTTATTGTATATGTTATACACATCTCTTTTTAAAGAATTTATAAATAATGTATCACAATTTTGACCTCTATATTTTTCAAATTTAGAATAATTATCGTCGAAGGAACATTTAATGTAATAGGCAAATGAATGTGGAATATGTTCATATTGTTTTAAGGTGTATGAAGTATTAGGATTTTTATCAACATTGTCATTATTTAAAGGCTTTAAAATGCATTCAAAATCTGCATACACCACGAAAGGAACTTTCATTTGTTTATGATAATTTACAAATTTCAAAATATTATCATATGAATAGTTTCCAAACTTATCTTTTATTAATTCTTTAGAAGGTAGGTTAATTCGTAAATGATCACAATCATAGCTATTGTGTTGTAATAAATTTTCTTCTGTAGGGAAATATTGTAAACAACCATCGCAAATATATTTTTTTCCGTGATGTTTAGAAATTTGTGCAGAAACTAGTTTTGATAAATCTTTAATATAGCAATAATGAAAAGTTTTTTCATCATCATCACTTATTAACAATAAATTGACGTGTTTTTTTTATTCGATGAATAATAAAGTGGACCAATTACTTCATACCCCTTTTTAGGATTTATAATTTCTAATCCATATACATTAATAGAAATGTTATTTTTTTCTTCAAAAATCTTAATGTTCTTTAGCAACATTGGAAATTCTATACCTGACATATCCAAAACAGAAGAGTAGTGTGGGTAGGATGAAGTTTCAAAATCTAATCCGCGTGGTTGGTGAAGAGCAGACACAACTGCCCAGGCGAAGCAAAAGTTGTCATCATTCCTAATGTTGATCACAGCTTGACGTCTCTTGATCTCTTGAGGAAGTTCGATAAAAGATGAGGCTCTCAGCGGATTGTGCTTGTTAACATTAATTTCCAAATGAAGTAAATTCATCAAAGCCCATCCTGCAACGTAAAAATTAAAAAATTACTTTTTTTTGTTGCTGTTGTAAAATCGAAAATAAATTCTTTACCTGAATCTCTTTCTGCAAATTCGTCAGCTCTCTGGTCAATAATGGTGCAGATTTGCTCTAACAGTTCTTTTTAGTAAATTATCCTTTCTAGTAAAGACTTTATTACATGTTACACACTTATGCATTTCTGAAGTTTTCTGCATAATAATAATAATAAAATTAATATTGTGCAATTCTATTTAGTTATAGTCAAATTTTGAAAAAAGCAATTGCATTTTTGAAGTTCTTTGTATAATAATAAAATTAATATTGTGCATTTTTATTTAGTTATAGTCAAATTTTGAAAAAAGCAATAGAAATTAATTGACTTTATGAATCCATTTCTTCAAATGAGTCAACTAATTTGTCAAAGGCCTGTTTAACATAATTCACCGTACTTTCGTCTCCCTTTTTAATTGTGATCAAATTAGTTAAATTTTGAATAGCGAAACCCAGACACTTAAGGTTTGCTATTTGTTTTTTATTTTTTTTATTAATTTTAAATTTTTTTTTAATGATAAATGATGGTTTCGAAATTGAATTTTGTTCAACTGGTGAATTATTAGGAGAAATATCCGAAGTTAAATTTGCATCAATTTGTTTTTCTTGCGGATCAGAATTTACAATAGCATATGGTGAATTAATAGAAGATATAGCCGAACTTAAATTTTGATCAATTTGTTTTTCTTGCGAATCAGAATTTACAATATCATATGGTGAATTAGTAGGACAAATAGCCAAACTTAAATTTTGATCAATTTGTTCTTCTTCCGAATCAGAATTTTCACTAAACAAAAAGGGAGAGCAAATTGGTCTCGGAGAATTAATTGGCGATTTTAATGTTAAATAATTTGGATTAGATTTTTGAAAACAAACAATATCCTCATAGCTAGAATTTTGAGTTTCGTCAATGTCATTCAGTTCTTTAAGAGTTTGTTTAGTTTTTGTTGTAATTAAGTCCGTTTTGTTGTCAATAATGTCATTAAGATCGTCAAGAGTTTGTTGTTGAGTAGCTGTAAATAAATATTTTTCGTTGTTGTGTTTGTTGGCATTATTCTGAACTTGGCTATTGTAAATAATTTCATTCAAGTCCTGAATAGTTTGTTGTTGACTAGTTCTAAATACTTCTGTTTCATTGTTTTGTTGGTTTGCAAAATTTTGCATTTGAGTACATGTGTATAAGTCAAAGTCATTGTCAATTATTTTGCTATTCGATGCCAAAAAATTGTCCATTATGAAAAAAATCGTAATAACAAATAAAAATGCCACAAATGTACATAAAAATGTCACCAATATATATATAAAAATTAAATCTTGCCAAATAAAAATGTTAGAAATAAAAATAAAAATTTACCAAATAGACACAATGTAAACACCAGAAAACTCGCGAGCTCTGCACAGTGTGAATGCAGAAATCAATTGCATTCGTCTCTTCGCTGAGGCGATTTTATATGCAAAAGTTAATCACATGTGTCCTACTTAAAGTTGAACCACAATCTCTAAAAACCACTTTCCCAAGCCGATCAACAACCTTACTCCCCTCCCCCCTTGCCCCCCCCCCCCCCCGAGGAAACTGACAGGGAAAGGGACAGCGAAAAAAGAAAAAAAAAAAAACTTAAGTATTGCAGGTAGTAAAAGTGGTGGTCGATGGGATATATACTTAAGAACATCCACTCGACGATCATACAGTATCATTCGTTGTAATATCAGTTGTCGATATTATTTATAAGCTATAACCAAAATTGTTTTTTATCAAATATATCTATCTAAATCTAAAGCTCCTAACGATGGCAGAAAATATGATTGGAAACGCTGACCAAATTGAAGAAAATAATGTGGAGAACGCCGCTCAAATTGAAGAAAGAGAAGAAATTTTTATTAACTTGGAAGGCGATTCCATCACTTATAAACATTCATTTTTGGACAAATCATCTAGGCTTGTTAGAAGATCATTCTTGTTTAACATCGACATTAATTATATTGAGGAGGAAGAAGAAGAGATGGAGGAAGATGATCAGGAAATTGACGAAGGAGTGGACATGGATGGACAACTGCTAAATTTAGGAACCGAGGCTGACGTAAAAGTAAGCAAGTTTAGGGCTAGTGAATTATTTAATAATTTTGAAGAAAAAGATGTATGTGTTATACAAAGCTACTCTAAAATTGAAAGTCGAAGACTAGGAAGATTTGCTATTTGCCTTCCTTGTAGTGCAATTCACATGAGATATTTACGGAGAGGGGAGTCCGATCATGTGAGCTGCCACTACAAAAGAGCTTATGTTGTTAGTGCTTCTGATTTACATTGTGCTATTTGTAGGATACATCTTTTTCTACTAATTCCTGAACATGCTTGCTTTTACTGCAATAAAAATGAAAAAAAAAGAGATAGAAGATTATGTTGTTAAATATTAATAATAAACATAGTTTGTAAAGGTGATGTGTAGATTATTTCAACAATATTAATTTTAAATATAGGTTATAAACGTAATGGGTAGATAATGTCAAAAATATTAATTTTAAACATAAATTGTAAAGATAATAAGTAGAATACGTCAACAATATTAATTTTAAAAAATGTCAACTGTTACTATAAGCGGTTATATATTTTCAGTGCTATATGCAAAATACTTCTTTTTATTCTAACATCTGACACTGTATTTCTAAATGAAATAGCTAATCATATGTAAAAAAGTGTCGATTATGTCAACTGCTACTAGAAGCACTCATATAACATTTTGTTAACGCTTGTTTCTGTATTCAATTGAGTTTTCTCTTACTTGATGCAAATTATATTAATATTATTAGTATAATTAAAAAGTAGTATGCTATGCCGGTCCGACAATCAAAACCGTCATTTTTACATGTAAATTCCCATAAGAAAATTTAAGCTTCCATTTGCAAAAGTGGTGCCATTTTAGGGCGTGGCACTTTTTCTGTAAACCCATAACAATTGTTTTGTTATGTAATGTGAAAATTAGTATGTATTAAAAAACTTGTTAGATCATTGTTGTCGTTTCAATATAGGAAAAGGAAAAAATGTGTGTCAATTATTATATATATTTACATTTACTTTTTTTTACAAAATTATTTGTTACCAGAGTTTTCACAAACACAAATTATAAAAAAATATTATCCTCTTTTTAAAATTACAACAAAATGATGTCTAATTACATCTTTGAAGATTTGTACCAAATAGTAATATCTAGTGCGACATACAGGACAATTGTTTACCATTATAGAACAACCATTTTCATCATTCCATCTTAAAATACATTTTAAACAAAAAATGTGGGAACATGTATTTGGTCTACATGAATCATAATATTCGATTATTTCAAAACAAATAGCACAAAACACTTTTTTCTCTTCACTCTCAGTTTTATTCAAATTTTTTAAAACAATCCCATTATTTTCTTCTCGAACTAATGGTATATTTTCTTCTTGAACTCCTGGTATAATTTCTTCGAGGCTAATTGTCTGAAGCGGAATGGATCGATTTCTTTCTCCAACTGATTCACTCATTTTATTTTAATATTATTATTAATAGATTTATTCAACAGATTTTTTTCTTTTAACAGTCACTCGTACCTTAACATACTAAAATGATCTTGATGCACCTATTTATAAGACTTAAGAATGCAAAATCAAATGTGGGAGAACAAAGAGAAAAAATTAAAAATATGATGCGAATGAGAATAAAAGGGGAGGAAGTTAAGAATGAGGGACATGAGAGAGAGGAAGAGGAGGAGGAGGAGGCGCTCCCCTATTATAACTACTCCTCTGGCATTAACTGAACCAGTAAAGAGTAACTGGTCCCTTCTTGGAGGTGGAACATTCGCGCTTGGTTAACCAGAGCTCATCGAAGACTGCTGTTTAGAGGTGGACATACATTTACAGGGGCTTTGGTCGAATTTGTTCAGCTGCTGCCTGCGTTTCTTCATTTCAAGCATTTAAGTTTCGTTGTCTTTCTCAAGTGTCATAATACAAGTGATCATATTAATATTCATGTCTGTCATTTCCTGAATTTGCAGTTTACACTTCTCGAATAAATTTTCCCTTTCTTCCACTTCTAAAATTAATTTTTCATTCTTTTCACGTAAGACTATGATTCGGCTTCGCTTACACAATCACTGAAGTCCGAGTTTCTTTTTAATCTTAAAATAAATACATTTTGATTTTGAACTTCCAAATTTCAAAAAGTACTTTATTGTCGAAGAATATAGAATTCTATTGACAAAGCATGTTAAAATTATAACTACGTAAAATTAAACATATACAAGTGAAAAGTAACTGAAACAAACATAACAAAGATAATAAATGTGAGTAAAATTATAAAACTATGAAGCACTAAAGGATCAAAACAAGCATAAGTAATCAAAAATCATAAAAAAATAGTAAATATAAAAACAACAATGTACATCCACTTCCAATAACTGTATGGTTTTTCTTAGTTGTTTTGTTTCCTCCTCTAGGCCTAAAGCTTTACTTTGACATTCCGAGGAACAATATATTTTGTATCCACCGAACCTGACGCAGCTGGTCAATCTTTCCATACAGCTAGGATGGTAAATATTTGCACAGACAATGCAACAGAAATTAGAAAAGTCTTTGTTTTTGCAACATTTAAAGGCGCGAAGCATATTGATTGGCCGAAAAACAGAATAAAAGAAAAGTCAAAATAATTTCAATAGGAATACAAATACCTCGACAAATACTTATAAAATCGTTACAGATGGACAATTATGTCCCAATAAAATAAATAAATAAATAGACAAAAGAAATAAGGAAGACAGACTTTAATACACCACATAGCAAGATGTAACCACCTACTCAATTCAGCAGCACACCCCACGACACAGTATGCGGAATCTGTAATTAAAAATAGGTCAAAATTGAAATCTATAAATTTCTGAACACCCGAGGTATTTAACTGCTTCAAGAAAATAAATATTGATTATATATATAATAAGGTCAATGTACTGAATTGGTACAAAACATATAAAAAGCAAGGCACAACAAAGGAGCTTCCCACAGAATTAAAAAAACATACAAAATACCGATGGAGAACTAATACTTTACATCAGGCACTATTTATTCTAAAAACAAGCACTATTTATTCCAATAGTGCACTATATATTCTTTATTCTATCTTAAATCAACACAATCACATGAACCCAAATAATTTTGTTTGTTAATCTACAGATAGCCGTGAAGGTTATGTTAATAGTAAAAGGATTCAATTCAAAAATTATCACACTTCCAAAAAAATATGGGTTAAGCAACCTTTTGCTTTCGACCTGTGCCGGTTATTAAATTTAGATCCTTAAAAGGAAAATTATACTAATTAGGTACGTTAATTATAATTCCATATTTAAAAATTTTTGAATACAGGCAATAATTCCTTTAAATCATTGATCGAAAATTAGAAAAACTGAAATATCTCGAAATTTTCTGATGAAAGTTAGTAGTAGGATCAGTAGGATCAGCGAACGTTTATTATAATTATACAAAACATAGCCGTCCTGGATATGTTAATAGAAAAACACGTCCTGCGCCTCACGTATAGGAATGCTACACAATGCAAGCACCCAAAGTCCACAATTTTAGTACTAGTTGGTTCGGATTGTCATGCGATTTTTTTACTTACAATCTGATAATTGACTTCAACTCTTTTTACTTACTCATTGCATTAATGGACGTTTGCTAACTAAATGTGGTCGAAAGTAAGTGTGTACATAAACACAAAAGACCCTTCTACTTATTTCTAAATATAAACAAGGTCCGTACATTTGATATTTGTACGGTGGTAATACTTTTAAAATTGAAGGGACAGGTTCGGTTAGATGATAAGGACAAATATGAGTATTATTTAAAGTGTTTATGTACTTTCGAAATCCTTTACTTTTAAATATGATTTAAGAAATTTTATTTTACAGTAAAAATTCGTGGCGTGCCTGAAACCTAGAACGCCTCATAAAACCGTGGGCTTAAAATAATTAAATAGACGTCTAACACTAACAAGTTTTGTGAATAAGATTCTGAATGTTTATCCAGATAAACCTCTTGGTAATCAAATATTTATGTAGTGTCCTTGTTTTCTTTATATAAACAAGGCAAGGGTAGTATGTTTACAACAGCGTTGCCAACATAAAATTGGCAAATGCAGCTGCTGAAAGCTGAAATAACACACTTGTACACACCATCAGTATTGTCAGATTTTAAGTGAAATCGTGGAGGGCAACGGATTTTCTATTTCAAATTTGATGACCGAAAAAGAAGATATGCTAAGTAGCTGTCATGCGGTTAGGACTTACTGGATCTTGCAGCTTCCCAGAAAAAATATTTAACGCTTATTATACTTTTATTAATCTACGAGACAGTATGAAAACAAGAACAAGCTACTTAGGTATTTTTTTAGATTTTAACCATCGGTCCATTATTGGCCCAATAAATAACTAAAAATCTGTGTCTATTGTCAAACGAATTCAAGCACTAACTATAAGCATCTCTTTCTATCTCCCACTTGCAATTTTAACTATCGGCCCATCATTGGCCCAATAAATAACTAAAAATCGTTGTTTATTGTCAAACGAGTCCGAGCGCTAACTATGCGTATCTTTTTCTATCTCCTACTTACAATCCAATAAGGATAGTTTTTGCACCATTTGCCAATCGTTAAACTTCGAGTGACGTGCTCAACTCGTCTTGACCAGTTGGCTGACGCTGTCCGTAAAATATAAATTATCTTTGTTGCATATTGCACGGAAATTAAACAGTTTTGGCAAGAGCACGGATACTACACACATCGTCTTCAAACTACACGAAAATCGTTTGGAGACACTGGTTTACAAGGTGTTTATTTTTGGTCAGGGTTGCCAGATTGAGGAATTTTCTCCAAAAATTAGGGGATTTTTATTTCTTCGGGGGATTTTTTGGGGAATTTTTGGTCTGACACGTCTTGCAAATTTATTCAAATACATAAAAACACGAATTTCTGAGAGTGATTCTTAAAGGTGCCACTGTTTTAAGGGCAAACGTCGTTAACACGCCAATCACAACATAAGTTGATTCAATGTGCTTTCTCCTGGTTCGCCGTTTATTTTAGCGTAGTACAAACAAGTTTTGTTGAATATAAATTTTAAGCTCCTGGTTCAGTGGTAGGGTTCTTGACTTTCGATGAAATGAATGTGTTCGAATTCCGGTACAGGTGATGATTTTTTTTAATTTTTTTTTTAACAAAACTTTTATTAAAAATGCAGTATATTTATTTTTTAACGTTAGGTTAAGCTATATCCATACCTTACGGGGAATGAGATACGCAATAAACTTTTTTGTTGACCGTGCTTACTTTTTTCAAATAATCAAAATCCTTGGGCTCGCAGTGAGTATGAAAATTTAAAGGATTTATGATGATATGATATATCAAAAGAGCATACATATAGTCAACTGATGTTAACTTTATTTGGTAAACAAAATATTCAAACCGCTTTAAACACGGTCGAAACAAAATCTAAAAAAAACATCGAAGCTGTCAAAAAAATCATGAGTTTTTGTGGAGGTTAACTGATATTAACGTTTTTCTTGCAATACAAGAGTTGCTGTTCAGGGGCCATGATGAGAAGGAAGATAGTTTGAAACAGAGTAATTATAGCGGTGTTTCCAAAATCATTCAAAACGAATTAATTGAGTGCATAACTTACATTTTAAATAATGCAATTACAGACGAACTTAAACAAGTATGTTGTTTTTCCTCGCAAGTAGATAAAAATACAGGTGTCGTGTTTCTCACAAGTATCCGTTTTTGGTCATTATGCTATAAAGGGAAAACTCTAAGAGAGATTTTTTGTTTTTAACTTTACATTAATAACAATAAATATTTAATTATAAATAACTTTTTCAAAATTGGCATTTTGTTGGTATAAGTATTTTAAAAAATTATTATAGGAGACGATTTTGAAAAAGATGACATTTCTTTACGGGAGGCGGTCGGAATAAAAAATGTATTAAAATATTTCGAATTTAATCCATTAATGTAGTTTTCGATATATTACAGCCACCTATTTTGTAAGAAACAAAAATATTGTTTTCTGTATAAAACTAAAATTCTCTTCCAAAAATATACTTCAAATAATTCATCAAATTAGAGTTTTTCCAATATATTTTTAGCCAATAGATGATATATATTTATCTTTTTTCATAATAAAAAATAAATTTAAAGTGTTATATGCAGTTCTAGATATATATGGATAATGGGAGAAGTTGCTTTTGTGTATTATTTAATCATAATTAATTTTAAAAATAAAAATTTAAGTTTTATAAAGATATCAAAACAACGTAGACTTGAATTAATTTACAAACATGCTTAAAAATAATGCAATTAATTAATTATCGCTAATAGCTAGTTATAATATCAATACAAAAAATACGACAAGAAAAAAGAAGAAAACACCTTTAAACTCAAAAACATTACAACTAATAATAAAATAACTATCTGTATGATAACCGAATGCTATATATATTAAAGTGATAATTAATCAATATTTGATTAATGTTTATACGCAGGCATTTTTTTCTAGTTGGAATTTTTGCTGTTATAATATTAATTATAAAAAAAACTCAGTTTATTAAAACTTTACATTAATAACAATAAATATTTAATTATAAATAACTTTTTCAAAATTGGCATTTTGTTGCTGACCCTGATGAAGACCTTATGAGCCGCCACCTGCAATATGCTGTATTATTCTCTTCCAAATTACTTCAAATAATTCATCAAGAGCTATATTTTTAGCCAATAGATGATATATATTCTATAATAAAACGAATCTTTTGTGTATTATTTAATCATAATTAATTTTAAAAATAAAGTTTTATAAAGATTCTTGAACCTTTATTCCTATTTAACTTAATAAGATAGAAAGAGACGGAAACCTCAAAAATGTATTTGCCTCACTTCTGTAGATATGCGGGGCCGTTCTAGTTAAGTCAATGAACTCTTACACTATGTATCTGGAACGGGCCCGACGTTATACAGAAGTGAGGCAAAGACCTATAATTTTATATATAGGCATCTTTTAAATATCGGACTGCTTTTTGGTTAGTCCTGGTTAGGTCTCTTTTTGGATTTACCTACGTTTCAGATTTTGGTACAGTTTATTATAGTTATTTTATTATGAATAATAAACCTTTTACAAGTAAATTTGGCGCTAAAACCGAAGGATCATTTCACACCTATGTGTATTTCCGACACTAATACTGACCAACTGGAACTGCAGTTGCCATAGTAATAGATAACATACATTAAGATTTTCATTTTTTTTTGTTATAGCTTTCATGACGGTTTTATTAACGAACCTAGTGCTGGTAACACTAAAATTCGCGTGTTACCATGTTTATCCATGAAGCCTTCCTGTTGTTCCGCTCCGGCTCCCCAACCTGGAGCTAACCTGGTATCGTTCACCGGTCACCTTTGTAAGAAGATATTCATCGCAAACTCTGATACTGTTATAAAATTCATTCATTCATCCATCAAGATTTAAAATTAAAAAATTACCGCCTAGTTTTTTTTAAAGTGACAATTGTCACCAACACCAAGCACAAAACAAGAAAAATTCACTATTAAAAACGGCGGTTTTAGCAATTGTCATATGATTTTATTGAAATGATTTATAAGTGAAATAACATGAGTTGAAAAATATGTGGTATTTCGATATTCTAGGTGTGTGTTTAATCAGTTTATTGTAAAAATTGCTACATGAAGTTCAACTTAAGGTGAAAAACTGGCCAAAAAAATTAACTTTCGTTCGCGCTCCGATTCTGTGTAACAAATTTCGTAGAAATCGGCGATGATAGGCGGAAGTGAGTTTAACGTTTGTAATTTTTTTTTGCTACTATTATTTCTTAATGGCGCGGGCTATTTGTACAGGGTGTCCCATTTTGAGTTCCTTTGCGGGGTATCTCCGTTATTTTTATAAATAGAAAGTCGACACTGTGCTACTTTTTCGCAAAATTGACGATGCGTTAACAAAATTTTCATAGCCCTTAGTTTGCGGGTTTCTGAGAAAAAGTATATACTATTATATATTTTTGAAAAGGTAAATTTTATAGTCTATAAATATACAAGGTGTTCCATTTAAAAAAATAAAGTCGGGTCCGATAACTTTTTGATCTGACACTGTATACTAATTTCGAAGGCGGAATTGAGTTCTATGGGAAAAGTTATATAAGAAACAGTTTTCACATTTTCGATAAGTTATCTGAGAGTTGAGATACGAGGGATGCAACATTATCAATTTAGCCCTGTATCCTTAAAACCAAAACGGCATCTTTAGTTTTACGAAAAAGTAGCACACTGTCGCGAAAACCTCAACTTTCTATCTATAAAAATAACGGAGATACCCCGCAAAAGTACCCAAAATGAGACACCCTGTACACTCCGCCCATTATCATTTCAAATGGAGTGGAACACAATGCAAATTACCTCAAACGATCAAGCGTTATTTCTCTATGCGTTTTTCGGTGTTTTGTTAAATAGATTTTTGAAGTATAGAATATAAACGGTTACATTTAGTTCCAATGTCCAAATTATCGTCCATTTTTATACCACAATATGTGCTTTCCCTTTTAAGTTTCCGATCTATAAACAGGGGTTTCGTTTTTGCCGGTTAATTTTTACGTTAAATGTTTCGGGATTTATATTGGACACTAATTATAATTCGTTTGCTCAGGGTTCAGATGATCATCAAATTTCCTCCATGTCAAATTTTTACTCGGTATCCGAGAATAACAACCCACTATTCTCGGCTGGCTAGATCAAGATAATCCATTATCATGTCACAAGTTGTGTCATAACACTCAAAACATAACAAACTATAACAGTAATAAAAGTTTCGGTAATCTGTGATAGTAATAACAATGCTAATAAAGCAAAACCTGTGGTAAAGATAAATATGTTGAGTGGGTTTGAGACAAAATTTGCATTAATTGGGAATAGTCGTTATCTCCTGATAACACTGAACATCATTTAATGATTATGTTTAGCAAAGAAAAAAGTAACATATTTTTAGTTTTATTGTTTGACTATGTTTGCTCCACCAGAAAAAAATGACTCAAAGGTAAATTTAAATTGTGTTTCCTTAATTAATCTCAATTTCATTTTTAAATTTTTGTATGCATTGAATATGATAAAAGAAAGGATTTCCTGTACTATATTTTGTGGCCTGCAAATCAGTGACTCACATAGAGAGAATGTTTAATTAATCTCAGGCAAACAACAAAATAAAAATGACTATTAGACCATTCATACAGGGAAATAAGATAAAATAAAAATAACAGATGCTTCTGATGATAGCCAAATTTCATCTTTGATTTTATCTGAAAATTAAACTGTGCAAGGAGTTAGGCATATGCACACTGCTGCCAGTGACCTTTTTGCAGCATGCATTTAAAGTGCTATCTTATTGGTCAGGTATTTTTATTTTGTTTGCCTTATGAAAGGCAGAATCATGAGTTCTTTTATTTTATGTATTTTTTAATTTTATTTATATTTTATGTTATTTGTGGGTATAAATTCAGTATTATTGCCTAAATAATTGATATTTGCAGGATGAACCAACAGGATCATCATTCACGAGGCAAGGATCATTGAGACGTGTAATACCCCCTTTAGAAGCAGACAGAGAACATTTATTTGGCAGACAAAATGAAGACCTTAATAAAATTTTTAAAATGTATAGACAGGAATATATAATATTAGCTGAATAGTAAGTATTTAGTTAAATAATAAAATGGCTAATTTTGCCTTTATCCACAACTTCTTCCTAGAGAATCAAATTCAAAATGGTTTATTTCTTCAATTTAAAAGTACAATACAATGACTTAAAAAAAAGTCAATGATAAAAAATAACCCTATTCTATACAAATACACTTAAAACATAAAAATGCAAACATAAATAAATAGAACATACATATTCCTTTAAGTAAACTCGCACAACGAATAACAATTCTTTTCAAGAAGATGTTTCTATAAGTCTTTTTTAAATATATTTATCTATGTCTTTAAGTTAAGAAATTCTTAACCCATGTATTTTAGGTGAGTTAAGAGCTTCATTACCGCACTCCGTTTATTTACCACACATATTTTCACTCATTCATTCTTTTTTATTTTGAAATTTGTAATATAGAAAAAGCGAAGATTTTTATACATTATTTTATTATAAACTATAAAACATAAAAAATTATTTATTATAAATATTAATAGTACAATCTTTGCAATCTTTCAAATAAATTCCCAACGAAGCAGCTACGTTTGCTAAATTTGTAGTCAATACATTGTTTTAATTATTTAAACTGGTTATCTGATGGCTTTGTTTCATTTTTTTTTGGGTCTCGTCCAAAGTTTCT
Organism: Kuschelorhynchus macadamiae; assembly: GCA_030620095.1. Classification (NCBI taxonomy): domain Eukaryota; kingdom Metazoa; phylum Arthropoda; class Insecta; order Coleoptera; family Curculionidae; genus Kuschelorhynchus; species Kuschelorhynchus macadamiae. The sequence continues at coordinate 524,663 of JAUTXW010000011.1, read as the reverse complement.
TCTCTTTCACCCAGAATTTGGATGCTATTTTTCTTTTATTTTCTGCAGTATTTTCAATGTAGCTTTCCGCAACCATGTTGGATCACAAGCCCCCATGACGCTTTACTGTTAGAATGTCAGCTCCTGAATCTGCAAATAGGGACGTAGATAATCTTTGGAAGCAATGCCCCGTATATTCTTCTGGATGTTCAGGTTTGAGATACAAAAGCAAAACCAGTTGCTTCATACACACACCATTTCGAAATTGGATGAAACACCTACCATGCTTGATGTTACATGGGTGATGATTAATGTATTTTCAAACTAGTCTATATGTCTATCTCTTGAATATTTCCAGGTGTTACATAGAATTCCCTGGCTATTTTCATTTTCGTTGTTGGTAAAAAAAATGACAACATCGCCCTTCATCCTTGACATTTTCCAACAACAAATTTGTTAACTCCTCATGCCATTTTTGAAACCTATTGAAAATATACTGGTATTTTGGCTTGAATTTTTTTGGGAAGCAACCCCTCAATTGCCGTAGATGCTTTCTGTTCAATATCCGAAGGAATGCTTCTTTCTGAATCACTCATTTTGACTAAAGAAATTAACACTGTGAATAAGATACGTAAATTGACATTGCCCTGGGTAATGCAGAGTGGAAGGATTAAAGTGCAAACAGGTAAAAGCTAATAGAAAGATGTTTCATGTTTGCTTTAAACTTTTTCAAAAATTTGTTTAATAAAAATATGTGTGTATTTTAACAGTCGTGCGTCAGATGTAGATAAAATGTTGTACAATACATGTGAGTTAACCTCATTAAGATATTTGTGTAGTTACAAAAAACTTGTGCTATGCACTCGTTTTGCAACTTCTACATGTGTATCGTAATGATGCTGTTAACTCACTTGTATCATAAATATCTATTATGTTAATAGCACCTCTAATATTATTACCGAACCTATATAAATCATAACCTGTAAAAAAATATATTTTTGATAATCCTTAGATCTATGATCTTCCAATAATATTCAAACTCAAGCTCAAAATACTTTATTATCAAAAAAATCAGATGTGACAAAAAATAGGGTCTGCAAGATTCTCTTTGATCCACACCAGCAGGGAAGGGGTTTCTTTTGCAGCAAGAGCAAGGTATTTAGCAAATATGGGCTATTGAAACCCCTGAATGGAATTCCATATCTGAGGTGGAATTCAAATAGGACCAGGTAAACCGTCGCGCCGCTGCCGGTTCAAGTTCACTCCTTGCAATTATAATTGCTAAGCATCCTAAAGAATGTTTTTTGCTCAAACTCAAGATATGTTCCTCGAAGCACAAACTCTTGTCAATAAATACACCCAAAAACCTTGACACATGGCTGTCAAGGAAGGGAGCACCACTAGAGTATCGCCGTGTAAAACACCTACAGAGTATAAAAATTAGCGCATATTCTGGAACAAGAAAACACTCATCTGGCTTTAACCAGTGCTCAGTAATAAGTAATATTTCAGGAAAATTGTTACCCTCTAAAAACACATAGAGGTCATCACAATTGTTTCTTAATGACTAGTTATTTAATAGTAGAGATAAAGAAATTTAGCTGGTACTTACTTATTCTTAACAAAATTGTTATAGCCTGCCACACGATAAAAATCTTGCTTGGAAAATCCGTGAGACAGATTCTGAACACTCCCAATAATCTTTTCGAAATCTGCAGCCAGTTTAATGATTTGTTGGATGTTATATCGGTTATTAGTACATTTAGATAGATGACGCCCTAATATAACATTAAAGTCTCTACCTTGCTCATGAGATAAAATTAAGATTTTTGTTATCTTGCTACTTGGTTTAATAATTGATTTGCCTGGAGAGCTATTGAATGCTAATAAAATAAATGAATATTTTCTGGGAGTGTTTAATAAAAGCAATAACTGTTTAAACAAAATCGCTTTTTATAAAAATAATATATTGAATCCTAATTATAATTTTAGTTTCAAAATGGAGAACCCTGATGATGTTTTTAAATATGTTCACAGTATTAAATCGAATGCTGCTGGCAAGGATGGGCTTAACCTATATATGCTTAAACTTAGTTTACCAGTTATTTTGTATCATGTTACACACATTGTCAACTGTTGCCTTGAATGTGGATATTTTCCTAAGCACTGGAAGGAGTCCATTGTGTGCCCAGTGCCAAAGGTCAGCAATCCTACTTCTATCAGGGATCTGCGGCCAATTAGTTTGTTGCCAGTTATGTCGTAGGTTATGGAAAGGGCCATGCACTCACAGGTCTTAAATTATCTCATTCTTCATAAATTGTTACCAATGCACCAGTCTGGGTTTCGGGCGGAACACAGCACATCAACAGCCTTGCTTAATCTCACTGACAACATAATAAGAGCCCTTGATAAAAAGATGGCTGTCATATCGGTCTCACTTGACTATTTCAAGGCGTTTGATGTGCTGGACCACGACCTACTTTGTGCAAAATTGCACTATATTGGCTTCGACGATTTGTCTATGGGTTTGTGTCAGAGCTATCTGGCGGATAGAAGGCAGAGAGTGAGGGTGAGAAACAAATTGTCTTCTGCTGGAAACGTTGTTTCGGGAGTGCCCCAAGGCTCGATTCTGGGGCCTTTATTGTTCCTCATTTATACCTTTGACATATTCGATGTGGTTTCAAACTCTCACGCCCAAACTTATGTTGACGATGCTCAGTTGCTTCATCTTTTCGATTCGTCAGATCCTGACTCTGCAACTGAGCAGTTGAATGCTGATTTGGATGCCATTTTAATATACTCTGAGGAACATAATTTGCGGATCAACCCTGACAAGACTCAGACTCTCTTATTTTGCCAGGAAAATCGTAGAGCAACCTTACAATCTGCCCTGAATCTTAGGCTTGCAAATGAGAATTTAGAATTCTCATGCAATGCCAGAAATCTTGGCCTGATCCTTGATACACACTTAAGATTTAAGGACCATATTAAAATGCTGCTTCAGAAAACATATGCGAAGATGAAAATGCTGTATGCTAACCGGTTTATTTTAAACTTTAAAATGAGAAAAAAATTATGTGAGACTTTAATATTATCAACTTTTAATTATTGCAACATTGTTTATTATCCGTGTTTAGATTCTATTTCTAAAAATCGTTTGCAGTATGTTCAGAATGTTTGTTGCCGTTTTGTGTGCCGGTTGCGGAAATATGATCATGTCTCTCAAAAAATAAATGAGCTTAGATGGTTGAAAATATCAAATACTGTAGAGCTTCATTTTGCAGTGTTTTTAATGAGGATAATGAAGTCTTCAATTCCGATGTATCTCAAGGAAAAGCTTATTTCCCGAAATTTTGTGCATGATAGACATATCAGGCACAATGACCTACTGACAATGCCTCAACATCGAACTGCCCTTTTCCAACGTAGTTTTACTTATAGAGCTGTGACTGTATACAACAAAAATTTGAATAATAATCTTAAATCATGTGCAATAAGACAACTACGTCTGAAATATAGAGAAATATTATTTGTAAAACAATTGAATTAGCTTTAAACGCATTTGGAGTGAGTGAGGGTTAGATGTAAGAATAACCAGTGGCTAAATCTCGCCCTTTCTCATTTTTCACTTTTCTGGGTATAAACTGTACTGTATTGTAAATTTATATTTCAAATAAAGACGATATTTATTTTATTTATTTATAATTGGGGTGGTTCAGGCAGCTAAGCTTTAAAAGCCACGTGTCCAGATACGGAGGACGCCATTGAAGCCTCGATCTGATACTGTATAGCACTATCTACTAGATTTGTTTTAACACATTTCTTATTAACAGTATTTAGCTCTTCTTGTAGAGAAAAACAATTAGACCTAGATATTTTTAAGTCACAAACATACACTCTATTGTCATATTCAAGAACTTCAATGCTGGTCAATAAATTTTATTTTAAAATGTTTAATGACATAGTCAGAGATTTGTTTTTGTCTTGCAGGTCCCTTATCTTTTTTGGTAAGCCCAGTATATATCAATTAATTGTAGAATGTGCTTGTTTAAATCAGAAATTTCATATTTCTTAGTTTTTAATTCGTCAATAAATTCTTCTTCTGCACCAAAATCAGGGTCCTTAGTATTTCTGTTAAGTCTAGTTATGTGATCTGACTTAGCTTTATTTCCAGCAGTTAGTCTGATTCTTTTGTTTCAAGTTCTGTCTTAGTTTCATCAAATTCATTCTGCAATTTCTCAATTAAAATATTTTTGTCTGCATTCAGCTGTATACTTTTCAAAGGAATCAATAAGTTTTCTTTATTTTTTGTTTATCCCTAATACAATTTCTACAATCTGGACAGTAAAAAATTACATTTCTAAGCTAAAGCCACTGCATGAGCTCCTGCTGTTGTAATCGCAGCATATTGTTTGCAGACTAAATTCTCAAATCACATAAATATGCTCCTGTGCAACTTGTTTATGGCCAAGTTCATTCACAGGCATAACAAAAATAAAAGAGTTTCTGTCATGTTTCATAATTATAACCAGATCTAAACCATCTCGAAACAAAATTCTGTTCCTATACACAAAACCAAAAACTGCATAAATGTATATTCCTGCCACAGTTGGTATTTTAAGTGCACAAACATGTCCCTACATGAGTCCCTACAGCCTAACCCCCAGCAATCAGTCTGACAGCATACTTTTGTAAAATGAAAACTCTATTAAAATGTGCACTCATGCCCTCAATTCAACATGCCATATCTTGAATGAATATTTGCATAGCACAAAGTCAAAACTACCTTTCTGCTACAATGCATAGACATAAATTTGAATCCATAACGGCAACTGTGTAATTTAGAACAGAGTTCCTCAATCTGTGGTAGCCATTTAAGGTTGGAATCAAAAGTTACATTCAGTAATCGTAATCTAGTTTTATCTACTGCTTTCAGATGCATGCCCGACTCTAAGTTACTTGATTTTACAAAATCATAAATATAATCCTGTGGTTTTAATGGGTGACTTCAACTTACCGAAAAGTAAGCAAACAGGGGTAGCACTGTGTGACCTCAGCAAAGCATTGCATATGTATGGTTTTAGGTGTGTGGCCCTTTAGTTTTTTGAGTCATATATTGGGACAGAAATAATGTGTGGTAAAAACTGTTGGAAGGACTGAGCAGCGTGCCTGGGAACCATTCTACGTCTAGAAAAATTAAGAGATTTTGGGCTTCAAATTTCATCTTTGTAGACTCTGGGGCAATAATTAGGTCTATTGAAAAGAGTGTAGTGGGTGTGGATGTTGTGTCTTTATATCGATTTTTGAATGGGAATATGATTATTTTTTTGGAAAATTGTGTGGATTTACGAATGCAGTTTTTACTAAAAATAAAACTTTATTTGTGGGTGGGGATTTAATGTAAATTTTGATAAACAGTCCGTTCTGCGTTCAAAAACGCAGTTAGGACAATTAAAGCTAACATTTTGTACTAAGTGACATCAGTTAAGACAATTAAGCGTAGCATGACAAATGATTCAACTAAAAGAAAAACTAAATGTTATTAGAAGCTCTAAGCAGTCTAAGCAAATTAATAAAGGCAAATGTAATAAAGATTCAGATTATGTACCAGTGCGTGCCAAAGAATTAGCCAAATTACTCCACCTAGAAAAAAAAATACACATCTTGTCCAATGTATTATTGGTAGCCCCTGCAAGTGTTAATTAGGTAGATTTAAATACTTCAAATTATTCAAATGTTGAAGACTGTAAAGAGAATCCTTAGGAGGATTTATCTAGTACAGAACCAGAAGAAATCGAGTTTAACCCTGTTCAGGTCTTCATTCGAGAAAACATTTTACGAGAGATTACAGATAAATCAGTGGAAAAAGCAGAAAGTAAATTTTACACAAAAACTGGAGAAATAAGAAAAAGAAAAAAAATCGAGGATCCACTAGTTGAAAGGAAGAAACAAAAGGTAGAGAGTTACAAAAGAGCTCATGAAGTTAAAAAATTATGTAAATGCAAACTCAATTGCAACCAAAAAGTGTCATATACTAGACAAAGAGACATTAACAAACAGTACTGGCTATTACCCAAGGAACAACAAAAACAGTTTGTTTTTGACAGGGTAAGACATCTTAAAAAAATAAAAGCACAACCAAAAATAAAACATCACCCAGAGTTTATTCCTACAAATACTATTTGACATCTGAGAAAGCCAAAAAAGTAAGCGTTTGTAAGGTATTTTTTTTAGCAACATTGGGGTATGAAAAAGAAAATGATAGAATGTTAAAAAATATACGTAAAACGGAAGAATGCTGGGAATGCAAAGAATTTGATATACACAAAAAAGCCACATCTCATGAAGCCGATGTAGAAAACCTTGCTAGTTACGATGTGTGCAAAAAATGGAAAATTCATAAGCTAAAGGCAACTAACACCAGAAAAAAATTACCAGGAAGATGCTGAGAAAATAAAACAAGATAAATCCAATCCAATTAATAAAGCATAGAAGAAGACCAAGTCTTTGTTGCTGTTAGATGTGATTCTGTGAAGTTCATTTTAGGAGCTGTGTACATTCCCCTCTGCTCTGAATATGATGTTTATCGTATGCATTGTGATACTATTATTGAAATAAAATCTATGAACCTTAACAGTAACTTAATTATTTTTGGGGACTATAATTTGCCGAAGGCTGTCTGGATCAATGAAGATTATTGTGCTTATGCTGTCTGTCCTTCTACATCTTATGTAAAAACTGTAAGTGACACTATAAGTTTTCTAAATTTATTCCAAATAAACAGTGTTCCGAATGAAAATAATACCTTTCTAGATTTGTGCTTTGCTAATGATGGTGATTTAAAATTTAATAGGGCTTACGATTTAATACTGCCAGAGAGTCACCATCACTATGCTTATGTTTGTGAATTATTGGGTTATGTGGTAAATCATAATCTCTATGTCAATATTGAATATCATGATTTCAGAGGCACTAATTCAAATATTTTATTGGAATAATCAAAATACACTACAGTCATTCCAAAAGGAAACATATCCAGTAAAAACTGGTATTCCCAATAAACAAAAATCTTAAAAGCAAATAAAATATAAAAATATAAAACAAACGTGAAGTTATCTATAATATAAAACAAACCTAAAACTATAAACAGTAATACAAAGTACCATACAAATCATAAAATAGCACATAAAATGAGTAATCACTACATTGATATGAACTAGTGCAGAGGCTGACCAACCCGCTGGTAATCCAAGAGATGGTTTTTAAGGCTACTACCAAAGCTACTGGCTGACGTTCCGTGGTCAGTCCCAATAATGAAGTTGTTAATTAGCTTTGGTGCCATGTAAGTAAAACAACACTCGAATTTTTTTGTCTTGTGCTGTGGAATGCTAAACATGGTAGAGTTTCTAATGTTAACATTGTGAATTGCATTTCTTCTAATTAGCTGCTCATACAGATAAGCAGGTGTTTCACAATAGTAAATATTAAATAGCTGCTTACAATAAGTTAAGCCAAACCTGTAGATCATTTTAAGGATTTTATTTTCATTGTAGTAGGGAGTGATATGTTCTCTGTATGGAACTCTAAAAACAAATCTAAAGCACGAATTCTGCAGCTTTTGAATTCTATTCTTGTACTCACTGGTTAAAAAATAATAGTATACAGAAGAGCAATAATCAAGATTACAAAGCACCAAAGAATTAACCAGTTGAAGCTTGGTCTCAGCGGGAAGGCAGTACGTACTTAAATTTATATAAGGATTTTAGTTTAGAGTAGGCCAAGCCGATTTTCTTACTAACATGAGTTTCAAAACACAAATAACTATCTAAGTAAACACCAAGGTTTTTGATACCATTTGTAAAAGGTATTGCAGCTCCATCAATCCTAACGAGAATATCACCGTTATCAGTAATCCTGTCACAAACAGCCCTAGAGCCCAAGCACATTGCTACAGTCTTTTTTGAATTTAAGTAAAGGCCGTTATCGCCAGACCATTCCTGGATTTTTGCAGTTTCAGGTTAAGAGAGTTCAGTGCCGGTAAGGGGTTTAGGGGATCTCCAGATACATATACCGGCGTGTCATCAGCATATTGGTGAATCTCGCATTTATTGTTCGCGAACAGCTGATGTAGATCAGCCATGTAAATGGAGAATAGCAATGGCCCCCTTACTAATATGCTTCCTTTAACTGAATACTTTTCATTTATCGACTGGAATGTTGCACTCAGTAGTGTTGACATTGACCTTGCTGTTAAACAGTTCTATGACATTCTTTATCATGGAATATCACTATATGTACCTGTGAAACGTTTTAAGAGCTCTACATTTCCTGTTTGGTTCTAACATGAACTTAAGATGCTGGTAATCCAGAAAAAAATGGCTCACAAACATTTTAAGGAAACCAACTCCTTTCATGCCTACAATGAATTTTCAACATTACGTGATATATGTAAAAGAAAAAGCAGTGAGTGCTACCTGTCCTACCTGCAGAGGGTTGAAAATAGTATTTTAGATGATAAATCATTCTTTTGGAAGCATGTTAGCAACTCTAGGAGGGTGCAGGGCTATCCAAGCCATATGTTTTAATAAAAAATCAAGTGACAATCGGGTGGAGTCTGCTGATCTTTTTGCAGACTTTTTTTCATCGGTATATTCTAGCGAAAATATTGCAGTACCCGATTATTACAAAGACCTAAAAGATATATTGATATTGGTGATATTGTCTTAAATATTAGTGATGTATATGAGAGCATTGAGAATTGTGCTTTAAAGTTTTCCTGTGGCCCTGATGATATACCATCCATGTGTGCTGAAGTCGTGCGTCTGCACTTTGACTGAGCCTTTGTGTTTGCTCTTAAATTTGTCATTGAAGCTTACTAAGTTTCCAAGTTTTTGGAAACATTCATTTATTGCCACTATTTTCAAGTCAGGAGACAGGTTAGACAATTATAGAGATATATGTATGCAGCCAGCTGTACCCAAGCTTTTTGATAATCTTGTAACTGCACGTCTGTCCTGGGGTAGCAGCGGTTGTGTTGTTGAGCAGCAGCATGGATTTTTGCCTGGAAGGTCCACAGTAACCAATCTTTAGGTGTACCAGGATTATCTGTTGGATGCCTTTGAGAACCGTTCTTAAGTTGACAGTGTCTACACTGATTTTTCGAAGGCATTTGACAGAGTAAATCACCAACTTTTAATAAGTAAGCTTCGTGCTGTGGGTTTTGGGGGGCACATTCTGCAATGGATTGGTAGCTTCCTGGCTGGACGGACACAACGAGTTCGAATAAACAACATTATTTCAAAAGAAATCAGTGTACTATCAGGTGTACCTCAAGGTTGCCATATCGGACCCCTATTGTTTATACTTTTTGTAAATGATATCAAGAACGTCATCTCGAGTTCAAATTTCTTAATGTGTGCAGATTACCTGAAAATATTCAGAACTGTTTTGTCCAGTGACGACTGCAATGCTCTTCAGAGTGATATGAATGGCCTATGGGAGTAGTTTGAGTCAAACAACCTTAAATTGAATGTTAATAAATGTTTTTGTATAAGCTTTGGTAGGGTGAAGTAGCCCATCCCTCATAACTATAGTTTTGGAAATAGAAATATTGTATGGGTTACTGAAATTAAGGACCTTGGAGTAATTTTTGATAAACAATTAACATTTAAAACCCACATTGACTCAGTAACACAAAAAAGCTTTACAAATTTAGGTTTTGTTACCAGAAATTGTCATAATTTGTCCTATGATGTCTATAAAGTGCTTTTCTGTTCTTTTGTCAGACCTGGACTTAAGTATGCAACGGTTGTTTGGTGCCCATACTATAATACGGATATACAACATATAGAGGCCGTACAGAGGAGATTTTTGCATACTAGTGCTTACAAAATCAAAATTATATTTGATGGCTTTTACTTTGATTACTATTTGCTTCTAGAAATAAGAAATATTCAAACTCTTTAGGCTCGTAGAATTCATCATGACTTGTGTTTTTTGGTTTTAAGGTTATAAATGGGATTACTGACTGAATAAATTTATTGCAGAAATTAAATTTTAATACTTTTCAATGCACTAGGGGTAGAGATCTGTTTTGTGTGCCACACTTTATGGTTAAAACTACCCATTGTCTGGCATCATGAAATATTTTAATGTCTATGGCTTGGATATTTCCATGTCACTTTCCAAATTTATGTCTATTGTTAGGTGTATAAAATGTGACATATAAGTGATCTTTGACTGAAATGTGCGTTAGTATATTTTATTTGTTTTTATATATATTCTACTCTCGTATCATCTTTGTTAAAAAAAATTTAAATGTTTAAATTTATTTGTCTTTTATTTTAATAGGCAGTTTGTATATTATATTTATTATTGGTTAATTTTGTAAAAAAATGGTTTGTGCCCTAAATAAATAAATAAATAAATAAATAAACATGGGATAAAACAATTTTTAATGAAGAAACTGTAAGTAGATTTAAAACTGCCATTGAGAGTGTAAGTTGGTTTAACGTAAATGAGGGTCATAATTGTGAGATGTTTGTCATTTTTTATAATATTTTTATTTATTATTTAAAGTTCATATTCCAATAAAAAAAAAACAGAGTTAAAATGAATGCAGTAAAAAATTGAGTGTCTAATGAACTAAAAGAGTGGTCAATGGATTTGAGGGACATGTGTGCACTTTATAAAAGAACTAAACATGAATATTTTAAACTACTACAAGACTGAAAGAAAAGGCTATAAAAAATAAATTCGCCACTAACCAAAGCTTTAAGGGTGAACATATGCCTGAAATTGAGCATGATTTTGTCGATTTTCTGGAACAAAATACAGCAATACATGTGTTTTTTCTAGGAAAATCCAAAACCCGTCTATAGTCATGTTCCTAAACTAGTCGATTATCTTTTTTTTTTCTAAAAAATATACAAAACATATTTAGAGATAATAAAGGAACATCAAAATTTCATAAAAATGTGAAGTTTTAATCCACTTTTTTTAATACTTAGAAGACCTATATTTCATTATAAATGTACAACATGTCAATAATCAACATTTTTTTAAGTGATTTCCAAAATCATTTCCTAATTGGTTTAAAAATAAACCTAGGTTTTCTTTCAGAGGTGGATTCAAAAGATTTGGTGTCGTTTTGCAAGTTAAATAATAGTTCTTTTCTTATCAACTTTTAGAGGAGGTCATACAGTTACAATATTTGGTTTTAAAAATTAAAGCTAAGAATTCTTTTCTGAAATATTTTTTGTGTTTAAGATGTGAAGTAGGCAATATCTAATTTGCTGGAAAAAGCTGTATTGGTAGTTTTTATAATATAATCTAAAGTAAGACAAAACCTTTGTCATAGTTTTCGGATGAAAAAGATCCCTTTGTTATAGGTTTTTGAAGATCAAAAATAATATTTTTGTTAAAAGTAATTATTTTAAGGTTATGGGTAAAATAAGAGTACTTAAATAGAAACAAAATATTATTTTACATCAATAGCTGAAATAAGAGGTATTAAAAATGACGATTTTGTTTAACTTTTAATTAAAGCTTTTTATAATTTTCATATTTAACACAGCATAAATAATTCAGAGTGCGGCAGAAATTCGGTATCACTTTTTATATAAAAAATGTAAACTATTGAACATACTGTGTTCAAATAAAATATTTTTTCATACGTAATTCGAATATTGTTTACATTTTATGATTACAGCTTTGTCATACTGTGTCTAAAGTCTGCATCATTTAGAAAAAATTGTATTATTTGATTTCAGTAAATTTTGTTATTGTCAATAGTTTTGGTCTAAAATATAATGCCAAATAAAATGCAGATATGTTTTTGTAACTACTGTTTTTCTACGAATAAATAAGTACAAATTGGTCAGACCAAACTTAATGTAAAGGTATCCTTCTTTAACAGTTTTGGTTAACTTTATTTGCATTATTTATTAACTAAACACATAAGCAGTGGCGGCTGTCATAAGGGGCCGAAGGGCATATTTGGTGGTAGTGCCACCACCAAATATGCCGACCACTGAAAATATTATTTTTTTTAAAGTTTTAATTTCAATAATTTTTGGATCAAATGACTAAACAATAATGCATAAATTATTTCTTATTATGTAGTTTCATCCCGACGAAAAAAACACGCGGCGTACCTATTATTCCTAGAACAGATAAACTCTCCGTCTTCTGCCGTGGTCGACTGTCCGACTGTCCGAGCACATCGCTAAACGGCCCTGCTGGAATATATTGGAAAAGATTACGCGAAAATTACTGTGAAAATTCGTATAAACGGGGCCGTTTGATTGAGCGGCTCGGTAAGGTTTTGCATATTTTATTTTAGTGAGATGTTTCACGTAATTGCATCGCGGCGGGTCGGTACATATAAGTTGAACATTTTGCGAGTTTTTTAAATTTTAATTAATTTAATTAAATACCTAGGTACCTATTGTTTTTAATTCGTTCGAGGCAAAATGAATAAAATAAACAGCCTATTAGTGAAACCTTTTATTACACGATCCCTCGAGGAAAAAATGCAAATCAAGGAGCTTGGAAGACCTCTCCCCGATTTAGATCTAATCAAAACGCAGAAGGCTTCCACCTCTAGTTCATCAAGCTTTAAAGGTCGTGTAAAGAAGTTTAATCGAAATATGTATTTAAAAAATAACTAGATTTGTGGATGCAATAAAAATGCATTTTTTTGTTTCGTTTGTGTTTTGTTTGGTGGTGATTCTACATAGACAAGGCATGGGGTTACTGATAATATTTTTAGTTTTTCTTTGCTCGGAAAATCAAATATAATGACTCAATTAAGTTCGGCTTATAACTGTATTAGATTTTGTGGTGCATTAGAATAGGCATTGAGAGGTCATGATGAAACCGAAGAATCCGGAAATAAAGGAGTGTTCCCAGAATTGGTAGATTTTACTTCTCAACTACATAGAGATTTAAAGGAACATTTCAACAAAGCAACAGAATTTGAAGGGACGAAGACGATACAGAACGAATTATTGGACTGCTTGATTAGCGTTTACCATGAAGAAGTGACTAAAGAAATTAAAAAAGCGAATTATGTAGCGGTAATAGCCGACGAAAATAGCGATGTTGCCAACGAATTTCAATTAGTCATTATTTTATGATACATTGTCTCCAATAAGCCAGTAGAAAGATTTTGGATATTTGTAAATCCTCCCGGACAGAATGCCATTTTAATAGCAAATTGCATTTTAAATTAAATTGATCCTTTAATTAGTGGCATACCCAATAAGTTAATAGCGCAAAGGTATGACGGAGCGTCAGTTATGAGCGGAGGTGTCAATGGGGTACAAAAAATAATTAAAGATAAATATTAAATTTAGCAAATTATGTGCATTGCTATGCTCATCAGATTAACCTTATAGTGAGCAGTGCGACTTCAATTAATGCTTCGGTTAGGATTTTTTTTGCACATCTGACTGGAATTTGTCCTTTTTTTTCTACGTCACCTCAAGAACAAAAGTATTGGATGCTATAGCTCATAGACGATTACCACGATCATCACAAACGAGATAGAATTTTTGTTCTCAGGGAATTAATACAGTTTATGAATACCGAAATGAGCTGGTACACACATAGATATTTTAGAGAACGACAAAATTATTAAATTGAATTCAAGGATTGAACAAGCTGGTGGATATAAACTTAGATTGCAGAACAAAGATTTTATAGTTTGGTTGACAGTTTTTCATAAAATCATGCCACATGTCGAAATAATTTTTATTGCATATGATTAATACCGACCCTATCAAGGCTAAACAAGATCTGCAAAACTTCGAAAATGCAATGCAAAAAGTTCGTGATGAAATGGACACAATTATTGACCAAATAGGCTTGGAGCTTTTAGAAAACGAAGATGAAAATGTTCCTCCAAAAAGGCGACGTTACCCTCGTTCCGATCTATCTATTTCAACAAATAAAAAAATTGAAGCCTTGGAAGTTTGCGATTCCATAATACCACAGATTAAGGTTCGCTTTACTTTTACAAGACATCTCACAGCTACCGCATTATTTATAAAAGAACATTTTATCGAATACCAAAAAAAATTTCCCGACAAATTGCTCTCTGATACAGTTAAGTTATGTTCACTACTAGAGAAAAATCGTCTAAAAACAGAACTGCAAGTACTTTATGAAGGAGAAGAATTGCAAACCATTTCTGAAGCCGTTCCTCTTTTATCGTTGGTTTCACAGGAAGATATAATGTGCACTTTTCAAGAAACTATTAAGTTATTGGAAGTTTTAGTGACAACACCTAGGTCAACCTCTGAAGCTGAAAGATGCTTCTCTATGCTAAAAAGACTAAAAACTTTTTTGCGCAACTCTATGAAAGAAGAAAGACTAAGTGCCTTGGGAATGTTATCAGCTGAAAATGTGTTTCTTGATAATATTGAAGACTAAATGAGTCATTGACCTTTTCGCCAGTAAAGCAGAACGAAGGCTAGATTTCAAATACCGCAGTTCAGTGTAAAATATTCTTCCTTTTCGTGTATACAGTTTTGGAGTGTATTACTTATTCATTACGACTAATTATTCTGGTAAGTTTTTATCGAGGTTTTTATGTTGTTTATTATTTTGTAAAAATGGTATATATGCACACGTTATCGCATAAGTAGAAATACCTACAAAAATTCACCCCAACACAAGAATAGAAGAATCGATTTGATTTACAAACACATGTAATGTAATGTAACTAAAACTAAAGATTATTATTAAATTTTTTATAATGTTTCATTTTTTCTAATTTAGCAAGTAGTTTAAATGGTATATAATGGGTGTAACTAGTAATTTTTTTCTATTAAAAAGAAAAAAACAAAAAGGTAAAAAATTAGTCATTTTGGGCGTGGCACCCCGAAAAATTTTCGTCTGCGGCGCAATTTTTTGCTTCCAAGGCTATTTATCTTCTGGTGCACCGCCTAGGTACCTATAGTGATGATATAGATGAATTAAAAATAACCCTTAATTAATTTTTAGTTCACATCAATATTGTTGCCAATAAAAAATTAAAAAACTTGACATTTTACTAGAAGGCTGAAAATTAGTACATGGATAATATTGAAATATAAACATCATTTTTCTTTAAGAAATCATGGTTCTTGGGATTAGACTGTGTCAAAATGGAATTACTTTCCGACGTTTCGCCTTCGATTGCATGAGGCATCTTCAGGGATCTTTACTCCGCGAAATCTGAACATTCGGTGTTCAGATCTTACTAAAAAATTATTTATTCAATTTACCTCAAATTTTGCAAAAAAAAAACAAGTATTATGTAGAAGTTAACTTGTACTTGGTACTAATCCAAGATGGCGGAACAAAATGACGGCTTAGTAAAATACGAGGTAAAATATTTAAAATTCAGCCTGAAATACTACTTAATGGACTGATTTCAAATTGTGTGCAATAAATAATTGGGGTATACAGATAAACTATTGAAACTGTGGTACTAATTCAAAATGGCGGCTAAATATAATATTTGTAATTGTTAAAAAATCATCTTCTCAGGTTTTATATATTGAATGAATATTGCATATTCACATTTAAGCATCTCTAGATGCCAAAAAATATGTTGTATATATATTCCGTCGGTCCGTTTGTCTGTTTATCTCTGTCTGTCTGTCAGTTCATGGCATAGCTTAAAAACTACTTATCAGAGTGGCTTCAAATGTTGGTCTAAAAGTAAGGGTCATATAGGAATGACCTGGTAATATTTCGGTAAAAATCCAATATGCCGAAATAAGATGGCCGCCTAGTGTAACGTTAAAAAAATTATTGCTGAGAAAATGTTATATAGGAATGAACTGGTAACATATTAGTGTGAATATAAAATAGCAAAACAAAATGGCGGCCTAATAGAATATTTAACAAATCAGTCTGAAAATTTTACTTATTAGAGTAATTTCAAAGTTGTGGTCGAAATTCAAGAGAGCAAAGCAAAAGGGCGGCCAAATAAGTTTTTTAAAAATGAACATAAAAAGAACTTATTGAATTAACTTTAAATTTTGCAGAAAAATTTAATGTGAGATAGGGATAAACTGGTATGAATTCAACATGACGTAACAAAATGGCTGTGTGTGTTAATGTAAAAACTACTTATTGAATTTATTTTAAATTATGCCCAGAATAAAGTGTGGCATAGATAAAAACTGGTAACATATTGGTAGGAATCCAATATGATCGAACAAAATGACGACGAATAAAAATGTTTTAAAAGACATTATATGTGTTACTAAATGACTATGCACTGAAGTAAATTCGGTCACACTTCACTATTCCTATAAAAGGAAAGATTCATAACGAGAGAAGTTCCGGGTAAAGAAAATTTTCCGATTTTTTCAGCTTTATTCTTGATAGAATTCTATTGCTTCTCTACAATAATAGGGGAAGGGTGTTTTCGGGACTTCGACCTGTATTTTTTTCGCGTGCGACACTCAATAAATTTCGATTAGAATTTAGGGAGGCGGCGGCTGCAGAACATCTACTATATCCTCCTTTTCTTACTTCCCTCTTAAAAGGGAAGTATTGTAATTGTAAAAAATCACCCTTCGAGATTTTTTTTAGATCTATACGTTTCAGGGCCCGGTGTCTGTCTGTTCGCGACCTAGCTAAAAATAACTTACCCAATTGCCTTCAAATTTTGATCAAAAATAAAATTTATATGGGGAAGACAATTTTGGCAAAATCCAATATGGCAAATTGTACCACAACTTTACCAATTTATCTTTATATCACATTTAATTCTTGCACAAAAATTGAAATTAATTTAATAAATCATATTTTCAGGCTGATAGAGAGGTGTATTATTTGGGGCTAGGATCCAGGAAAAAAAAACAAGATTTTTTAAAAATTTTCGACGTTTCGCAACGTTATTTTTGCATCCTCAAGACACACATATATATTCTATATCCTCTACGAAACCTATATTATCATTCCTTACCTACTCCATTGATCCACAGATATTTCCCAGAAATTGTGTTTTCGTTAACGATCCTCTTATTTTTATGTTAGAGTGGTGTATTATTAGGGATTAGGATCCAGTAAAAAAGCAAAAGTTTTTTTAAATTGTTGACGTTTCGTAACTTTATTATTGCATCGTCAGGACACATAGATTTTGTATCCTGCATGAAACCCATATTATTTGTCTTTATTTACTCTGTTGGTGCGCAGATATTTCCTAACCCTAAATAATACACCACTCTAATATAACAACAAGAAGATTGATAACGAAAACAATGTATAATGTAAATAACATTAATATCTAGGAAATATCTGGAACCAACGGAGTAGGTAAAGACTGATAATATGAGTTTCCTGCCGGATATAAAATCTATGTGTCCTGAGGATGCAACAATAAAGTTGTAAAACGTCGAAAATTAAAAAAAATACTTTTTTTTACTGAATCCTAACTCCTAATAATACACCACTCTAACATAACGACAAGAGGATCGTTAACGAAAACCATTTACAAACTTAATATCTAGGAAATATCTGCAGACCGTAGTAGGTAAAGACTGATATTATGGGTGTCATGCAGGATATAGAATCTATGTGTTCTGAGGGTACAACAATAAAGTTGCGAAACGTCGACTATTTAATAAAAGACATGTTTTTTTTTACTGGATTCTAACCCCAAATAAGACACCACTTTAACGTAATAAGAGGACAAGCCTACTTTCCTTTACTCAAACTAAGGCAAACAGTACCACAGTCCACCCTAATAACAACTTATTATGACTTCGCATATCCCCATTTAACTTATAATATACTAATGTGGGGCCAAGCACTCAATGTGAGTAGGGTCGTCTTTGTGGCTCAGAGAATATTGATCAGGCTGATATTTAAATTGAAGCCAATGGAATCCTGCAAAGACACCTTTAGACACCATAAAATTCTCACCACTGCATCTATCCTAAAATGTGCAACATATGTCAAAGTCAAATATGCTTAATTGTCTAAAGAATTAAATCTTGTGGACAAAGCTGTAAAAAAAAATCTGAAAACCTAAAACTTTAAAAGCATCATAACAACTAACTATGAGGTAGATACGTGTTTCTGATTTATGTCAGTGATATAAAAACAATTATAAATAAACAAAACATTTCAAAAAAGAAAATATATACAAACATGCAATTAAAATATAAGTCACATTTAAAACAATTCCAAAATGTAGGAAAAAAAAACAGACAACACTTTTCAATTAAAAATAAATTAAAAATTAAAAGTAAGGTTACAACGATTACCAATTATAGGTGATCTGCATAGTATTCCGTTAAATTATAATATGCTTTTTTAAGTAATATGTTTGATACATCCTTTTTAAACATTTTCAGGTCAACTTGATTTTGAACATTTACAGGTAGATGATTATACATTTTTATGCTGTCATAGATGATCGAATTCTTGGTCAAGGAGAACCGAGGTATGGGCAATGGAAGATTGAGATGGTAAGACGGACGAGGGCGGTACTGAGAGGTGAACCAACATCACGCTCGCTGCACCTCTTGTGAATCAGGCACACAGTTTCTACAATGAACAAGCATGTCAATGGCAGAATACTTGAGGAAAAAAAAAGTGGCTTACAACGATCCCTTGGCTTAACCTTATTAAGGTATCGAACTGCTCTGTTCTGAGATGTGAACACTGATTCAAGTAAATATTGAGAGCTCAACCCCCAAAAAGTTATACCATATCTCAATTGAGAGTCGACCAGAGAGAAATACACCAGTCTTGCAGAAGACCAACCAAGCTGGTTGGAAACTATCCTCATTGCAAAGCATGCCGAAGCTAGCCTTGCATTTAAATTATTGATGTGCTCAGGGAACCTTAGTCTATCATCCAATGTCATTCCCAAAAAGTTAATAAATGGTTTGCTCTCAATGATCTGGTCATCAACCAAATGCAAATTTAAAAGATAAAATATTAGTTTTTTTAATATTGAAGCAAATATATTTGTTTTTAAATATAGAACGAATTCCAGTACAGCAGTGATAACCATAACTACTCAACATTATACTCTGCTACCAACCTTGTTTTCCCCAGGCATACGACAACACTGTATTGAAAATCTCCAAACTGTATCTGTATATACAATAAACTACCTGAGGAAATCAAGCAGGCCTCAACAATCAGAATATTTGTAAAGAGACTAAAATCATTTCGAAATGAAAGGGCATACTATTGCCTTAAGGACTTTTTGAGTCAGGGTCCATAGCTGATGGTTGTTGTAACTTGGTAGTCTCAACAAGTTTTTTTTTTATTTTTCTATCTCGAACTTCGTGACCTCTTTTCTGAGCCCAAGAGTGTATGAGTCTTTGGTATCTTTGTTTATTTCTTTAATTTTTTGCTCTTTGTTCTGTTTTTTTACTTGTATACTACTGTATTGTATTTCTTTTTCTTATTTACTTTATAATTTATAATTAGGATATGTATTAAATTAATTAAATATAGTTTACTTTATGACAAACCTTATATCATACATTTGTGATCTATAGTGAATAAACTGAGTTTGAAGTCAGGACACTTTGTTGACTATACTATGCAAGTTTTGACTGTCATGTCAAATATGGTATTTTGATCTGGGGCACAAGTGAAGACAGGAGTCTGGTCTTATTATTGCAAAAATATGCACTTTAAATAATATCCTAGTTGGTCCTATAAAAGAAATATCAAAGCTGCTAAAATGTGTCGATTTATAATTAAGAACATGAAAGGAAAGCGATAATCCTCTTTCTACTAGTATATATATATATATATATATATATATATATATATATATATATACAACAATTATATATATATATATATATATATATATATATATATATATATATTTTTTTTAAATTGCATTTGAATTATTAGTAGGCAAATCAAATGTATTAGTAACACAGTTTGCTGATGATATGTCTGTAGTACCTAATGCAAATTTAACTTGTAAAAAATGCAAGACTAGTGTAAAAGTAAATCTACAGGCAATGTCAATTATACTTAAAGAATATTCTTACTAAAAATTATTTGATTAGAGTTAGTCGTTAATTATTTAAAAGTCTGTTAGTAGGTCTTCATGGACAAAAGTATGGTCATCCCTGATATACATTTTAGTTAAAAATGTCATAAAAAGAAGTAGATCTGGCGAAATGTGTGTTGCACCTTCAGCTTATTTTAATTTAATTCAGATCAATCATATTCTTAATGATAATAATGTAATTTAAGATCTTAATTTTAGCAACAAAAATATGGTAAATATTTATTATACTTGTCTTTGAATGGTCAAAGGTATGAACCCTTTAGGATAATTTTGTCCCTATTAAAACACTATTAAAATATTATGTAATATTTTAATAATCTTGTTGAAATATTTTAAATAAGTATGAACTTTAATTTGTATGGCCCGAAAATAGAAACTACAAATAAGTTTTTTTTTAATCAACTGGGTTATTCTTACTATATTTGAAAATTATATTTTATGGCAATTGATATCATGTCAAGAAAGATCTGGATCTATTCTTAACTAATTGTTAGGGTTTATGCAGGTGATCCTATAAATCGTGCTCTTACAGCACATGCGGAGGTTGAGTTCTCTAGGTGCTAAAATAAAAGTGTATAGATGGAAAATCAAAATGTGCTTAAGATTGATATTGTAAACAATGTATTGTAATTTCTGCAATACTGTTAATATACATTTATTTATTTATTATTTACTTCTTTGAATAGAATATTGACCAATTAATGTGATATTTTAAACTTTGAATTTCTTTTCCAAATGTCAAGTGATAGTGTGTGTGTTGTGCAGCTTCTAGGCATATTAACAGATCAATCAATAATTAAAAATTCCTTAAAAAGAATTTGATTCCAAGTTACAGAATACTGCGGAACTGCTTAAACTGATATGACAATTATTTTCAGTAAAATGATCCAGACTGAAGACATTCAAGGTGTATACGTAATTCCGTCCAGGGAGAATCCTTTAAGTAAGTTTTCAAGTTAATACTCTTAAACAGATATAATCAAGATCCATTTTTACTTGTTTTAGTTTGGTATGGTGTTATTTTCGCCAGAAATGGGCCTTATAAAGATGGAATATTTAGATTTTCAATAATTTTAGATGAAAGTTTCCCAGATTGTGGACATCCTGTAAGTCATTACTTAACCTTTAATATGTATATATGTATATATATATATATATATATATATATATATATATATATATATATATATATATATATATACATACATGGGCAAAAATATTTTTTTCATATCTTTTAACATATTACATTATTATCATATATAATAAATTGGTCGTGTCTTGCCATCTTCTTCGAAATATTAATAGCTTATTTATTAAAACTTAGCGTTTTACACCCTTAAAAAGAAACTTAAAGTTCTAATTATGTCTTTAGAAAATTGTTTCACCTCAACGCTATACAATTGTTTATGTATGCCGAAAGAAAATCAGTTTACCGTGTTTTAAAAAAGCTTAGCATGATGGCAATAAAAACAAATTACTTTTGTACTTCCTAGGAATGCTCTGTACAGTGGAAAAAAGTTTTATATACAAAGAGATAAATATAAGATAAGATATATAGATAAGGAATATTTTCATTTTCTGATGGGGAATGTTTTCAATCAACTTTTTACTAGAATTTACCATTGATAATAAGAAAAAAAAATTGAATTTAAATATAAAAAATAGAAGAAATTTGACTTGCTTTACTATTTGTTAAAAAACTGATCACTCGAAAAATATTTTTTTTTGTTTTTAGAGAACTGTTTCATCCTGGGGCTACCCTGTATAAAATAAAAAAAAAATTTATAATTTAAAAACAAATAACAAATTTAGAAAAAGGTATTTTTGCATAAAACATAATAAAAAATATTAGACCTATTTCATTTTTTGCTAAGCATACAAAAATCTTCTGAAGTATATATGTTTTTTTCATTCAGGTGGCTCATCCTCTTAGGACTATCTTGAATAGTTGAAAAAAAAATATACTTCTACCAAAAAATTTAAAAAATATGATGTGTTGCACTTGTCTTTTTTACCAATCTTAATGCTTCTGAAATATATTTTTTTCAATTTCAATTAACTCTTTATCCCTGTATAGTTGAAAAAAATATTTGACATGTTTTACCATTTTTTTTGAATTTTTTTCCCATTTTCAGTGTGCTACGTTATACGAAGATCTACTCTCAAGACACCCAAAATTTAATACCAGTGGACATTTTCCCGTACTGTTTTTGGTACAAATTTGAAACGAATAAGTTCGTTACATACATGTCATACAGCTAAACAGTCATCATATTTTTTTTTCTAAAAATATGTTTTTCATAATCTAGAGACTCTAAAACGTCGACGAAACCCAACTTATATTTTTCGAACATTTTTTATGATTCTAATACAAATTGTATGGCTTTTTTTATTTTATTTATTTAACATTTGGCTTTTTTTAGTATTATTTTTCATTGATTTCTTGCTAGCACACTATACTGCATTTCCAATATCGGCTAATATATTTTAGGAATCAATTTTGGGTATAAAATCTTTAAAATTAGGAATTATACTTATAATCCATACAAGCTCCAAGAAGGAAAATATTATTATATCTCACATAGTTGACGAAAAGGCATAGTGTGGGGTTATAATAATTGTCGTTAATGATTATGAAAAAGTCATTCTACGGGAGCATTGCAAATTCTTGAAATGTATAACGAGATTTCATATAGAAATCGTTTAAAAGTCTGGGCTAAACGAAGCGTCAAGGAAAATTCGCTTTGTATACTTTCAATCTTGTAACGGATATATGATAGCAAAGCGTATGCGGTTTTTATGAAAATGTATCAAAAAATGCCACACAAATGAAAAAATCCTTCTTTGAACGCTTGTTTGAAATATTTTTGAAGATCTAGCAAAAAACGGTAAATACGTGTGTTGCAGCTAATTAAATGGACTATCTCTTCATTTTAGAGTTTTTTTAAAAAAAAGTTCTGAATAAGCCCACAATCTTGTACAAAAGTCGCAACTTGTCTTTCGATAGGATCAATTAAGATTTTGTTTTCTTTTAATTTCCCAGTCAACAGGTTTTTTTCTAGGCCCATTGTTCAGATTCCCGAAGGGCCCGAAATGGCCATCCTTTAATTTTTTCTTTTCAATATAAAGTTGATGATCGCTCATAAACAATAACCAAATAAACCTCATACCGGAATATTTTTCTGAAAAGTTTTGTAGACGTAACAATCCATTCGTCAGTTTTCAAAAATAAACTTTTTACCGTAGTTTCGAGTTTTTCGACTCACCGTACAGTACTATACCGTTCCGGTCTATTATAACAAGAAAGTCGCAAAGAAAGGTCCTCGAAGTCTGTTCAGTTTGTCAACTTTTTTTATGTAGAACCTACCTCCTTTTTTTATGTAGAACAACCTTAACGGCTGTGCTTTGATTATAATAGATCGTACATGTCAAATTCACGAAAAAAATTGTCTGGTAATTTGTATTAAAATGTCAATATTATTGTAATTATAAAAAACTCAAAATATTCTTGTATATATCTAAAATATACACTCTAAATAAAAATAAACACAAATCCGCACTAACCATATTAAGCCATTAAAAAAGTACAAATTAAATAATTTCTAATATTAAATTAGGCATAACTTAATATGTATTTTAAACAGAGCAACTCTTTTTAGTGTAATTTAAAAGGATATGTATGTTCACTCCAAACGAATAACAGTTTAAATAAAATCGATTTTTCGAAAAACACTCCACGTTAATATTTACAGTAAGTGCGTTAACATAAAATTTTAAATTAAATTTCTTGTTACATGATGATAGTCAATATCTCTAAAGCTTTAATTTCTATGACAAAAATCCATTAAATTTAAGCTCTGCTCAGAAAACTCCCCTAGGTACAGTTTAGAAACCAGTAAAAAATTAAGTCGAAAATAATCCAAAATCTGGCAAAAATGAGTTCGAAACTCTATTCCGTTTTGTTAGTAATTTTTGGGTCAAAGATAAACAAACAGGATTGATACATCTTGAAAGTAGTGTTTAATTTTAGCGAGTAAATCGGACCTTCAAAGCAGCAACGCAAAATTTTGGGATTATTGTAAGATTTGTAGTTTTTTAAATTTATTACTACCCCAAAATTAATTATTATATCACTTATTCACTATATACATAAAATGCCCTATACATCATCAAATTTAGTTTCTTCGATACCATCTTTATGCTTTTCCTTAAAATAGATATTTTTCTGCAAAGTAAAAAATAATAAAATTTAAACTAAGATTTATGAACTTGTTAAAAAAACCTACAGATAAATAATTTTTTATATAAAAGAAGAGTGGGGCGTTAATAAACTGAGGTATACAGGATGTATTGGATCTCACTATTAATAGGTGTGAGTAAGACGGATATCCACATTTTTTTTTCGTGCAGTAAATTTACGTATATATTTCCCAAAAAGTATTTTCATAAAGTTATGCAGTACGGCTCTTTAATGTCTTCCCCCCCCCCCCTTTTTAATTTTTTGAACTGGTGAACATAAAATTTAAAATTTGGCACACTTTAATAGCTATGAAAATACTACTTTTTTGTTTCAGTTTTATACTTGAAATATTCAAAACGGTGGCTGGGTTCCAGATCGTAAAAATATTAAATGCGATACATCTTTTGAAAGATCTTATTGCGTAAAAATTTTAGAATGTTACACCCATTATGAAACAAATGACGGCGTGTTAAAATTTAGCTCATAAAAATTCTAAAAAAAAGTAAAAGCAAGCAAGGCGTACCTTAAATAGTTAAAGTTTAAACAGCAACAACCACGCAAAAAGTCTCCAAAGTGGAAACTTTGGAGACTGGAAAAATTAGGGCTGGGGCTCAGCACAAGTACATGAAGCACTAACTTTCCAACAAGGAACTATTTATCCCACATACAGCACTAGTTCTTTATTTTATTTTATTTTAAACCAACACAACTATGATCTCGAAATTGTTTTTTAAGGATTATTTGGTTTGAATTGATGGTAAGTATAATAATGCTGCATTGTAAAAACACTTGACTAATATTTAGAATACATTTTCGTTTCATTAAACGAAGTTCGATATCTAATTCACGTCACCTTGAGAAAAAAAATTGAAGCAATTTTCATTTATGGTGGAAGTCGTAATTTCCATGAAACAGAAAGAATTAATGGATGCTTATCTGACCGTCCAATATGTCGAAAGTATCTTCGCGAACTAATCAAGACATTTGCTGCGACTGGTAGTGTTAATAGTGTAAAAAACCCTGGGCGACCTCCTGTTACAGAAGACAGATATATTGCAATTTATTGCTGAAATTGTGATAAACCGCTAACAGTCAACTTCTTATATGGCAGATATCTGTGATATTCCATCTGCTACTGTAAGACGGGTACTGAAACGGCCTAAATTTTAAGCCTATGAAATTCAAATGGTGTACCAATTACTGAAGATTATCCAGACAGAGCTTTCGAATTTTGTAAAATACTGACTGATAAAATAGCCCTACATCCCTGCTATGTACACAATATTTGTTTTAGCGATGAAAGTACCTTTTTTCTTAAGTCGCCATGCAAAATGTCCACTACTGGAGTGACGTGAATCCACATGTATTTCGAGAAACCATACACAATATTATGAAAAGGTAAATGTCTGGGCAGGTATATTGGGGAACCTCTTAGGGCCTCTTTTTTACATAAAAATTTGACAGAAAACATGTATTCAAAGATGTTGGAAAATATAATTGAGCCTCTCATTTTTGAAATACTGGAAGAGAATCATGACGAATTTGGCATGGAATAGGATGGTAGATAATACTTGGACACTGCTTACCCCAATCGTTGGATTGGTCATCGAGGTCCAACCAAAAGGCCTGCTAAGTCGCTCGACTTAACACCATTAGACTTTTTTTATGAGGCGTTTTATGAGCAACAAAAAGTACACCTAACCCAGCCAGACTATTTTGAAGTTCCAGTAAAGAATAGTTGCTGCCTATCACAATATTGATTCTGGCACATTTCAAATTTTCGTGATTCAACAGTGGTTTTTTACTGCCTGGAAGGACCTTCAATACCTTCTCCAGTAGAAAAGTAAGCCTTGCTTGCTTTTACTTTTTTTTTTTCGAATTTTTATAAGCTAAACCTGCCACAATTATTTTGATAATGCGTGAAACGTACTAAAATTCTTACACAATACTCTACTCGAATAGACCATTCAAATGATATGTATTTAATTTTTTTTTGCTACATGGCGCCTAGCCGCCATTTATAAATATGAAATTTACACAAAAAAGTAGTATTTATATAGCTATTGAAGAGTGCCAAATTTTAAATTTTTACCTTCACCAGTTCAAAAAATCAAAAGGGGAGGTTAAGGAGCCGGACTGAATATTTGGTCTGAGTTTATTTTTCACTTCTTTTTTTAAATATATTATTTCACATATATATTTAGTACTGAAAAAAATACAATTTCTAATTTGCACTGTTAAGTACCTACTTATCCCCGGCCCCGCAGATTCCGATTTTAGTTCCAATCTGCACAAATGACACATTTGGTCCGGCATGTTAGCGCCGCCATTTTAAGGTACTAAATGTTGACTAAAAATTATACATTTGAACTGTTAAGTATGCCTAGAATTCCTATTTTTAGTCGAAAGAGATTACAAATAACAAAAATTGTCCGCCATTTTGATTTTTCTTTTGTACTGTCATGAGAACTTTGAGCATGCCAAATTTGAAGTTAATCGGTTTTGTAAAAGTGGTTGAAAAGAAGTGAAACAGAAACAGAGTGGAGCTAATAAAAGCGTGGTACAAAGTTTTTGACTACCAATTTCCTAAATTCCTATATTCATCTTTTTTATATTGTACTAAAAAACAACTGTTTTGTGTTGTTTGTAGTAATAAGAGGCTAATTTAGTCCAAACTAGATGATAATTATTAAGTCCAGTGGCGTCCCAGGGGGCACCCTCACGAATATTATTGACAAAAAAATGTACGTCATTAACTTTTTTCGCACTTTGATATTTTTTCGGATTAAGCAGCTAAAAATAGTAAAACTTTTTTGCCTCTTGACTTTTTTTCGTATCTACCTTAGTTTTCTAAAACCAGAAAGGGTTGTTTACCCTAATGTATGCTAGTTTGGTCGTTTTTATTTTTTTTTGTTGACCAGGGACATGGAATGAAAAGCTTTTTATTTTTTCTCCCAAAAACGAATGAGAAAACGCCTCAAGGGACAAAAAAGCAATATTTTTAGTTGCTTGTCCCGAAGAAAATATAAAAATTGCAGTCAGTAGGGTACATTTTTACTGTCAAAAATATTGGTTAAGGTGTCCTCGGGACGCCGCTGGACTGCATAATTTTAATCTAGTTAAAACTATTATTAGCCTCTTATCACTACAAACAACACCGCTAAATTTCCAGAAAATCGGCAAAAGAATTTTTAGGATATTAATAAAAAAACCGAATCTTGAAAATCAGACATTTCATGACTTAACTTTTCTATGTAAAACAGGTTCAGGAATGCGTTATTCAAATTATGACATACCATTAAGTCACACCCTGTTTTATATGGTAAGAAGCAGACGGGTACAATAAAATTAATAAACTGTTTTAGATAAACAATTTCTCTAGGCTAGAGACTTTCGGTGAGATTTATAATCAGAATTTCTTATAGAATTTTGACCAACATTTTGAGATTCCCGTTTTAGGTTGTCTTAATTAATAAGTCTAAATTTATTAATGTGTCTTGCTCATAAGTTTGGTTTATTTATATTTACTTTATCTCATAATATTTTATAAATTGGCGTACTTATATTATTACTTAGATTTAGAATGTGATAAAGTTCATTAACGGATTGTATATATTTTGACATAAATGTAAAAAATCGTTTGTCGGCTTTTTTAGAGAAGACACATTTGATTTTTCGCACAGTTTTATTTTAAAATAAATCCATTAATGCACTAAATATATATTTCTTTTTATGTTATTATTATTTTCGAATACTTCAATTGATATAAAATAATTTAGTCCAAATCCTAAGTTGCTTAACAACGTGGAATGTTGAGCAGATAATGGTCGTCTATCAGGTTTTGCATCGAACAAAATTTTGCTATTGAACGAATTAAATATAGTGTTAATGTTGTTCTAAAAGTCCGCAGTATTTTCGGCAGTATCACTGTCAATTACATGCAATTGAGAAGATGTCTTTATTGCAGCACCAAATCAATTTGAGAAAATCTGGGCAGCCATTTTGACTTTCATTTTTCGCCAAGCATTTGGATTTAAGTGGGTAATATAATTTTCTGTAATGCCCTAGTGGTTTTGCTTTCTTTATCTATAAGGTACGTTTTAACTACATCTTGCCAAGATACAGGGTTTCATTAATTCGAAATTCTAATTTCAGATTTATAAAGTTATTTTTTTAACTTTTTAATAAATGAGGAACATCAAATATGGTAAACAACAATTATTAATGGTAATAATGTGATTTCTTTCTGTTGCGCCTAAAATTTTAAAAGCACTCCTATTGCTGGTGGCCTGATCACAAACTAGATCGACTGGAAGAAGTTGTACATTTTGTAGACCCCGAATAACATATGTTATTGCTCGTGCCAGCATACCCCCTTTAACAGGCCCATTTGAAGTAAAATAGCATAATAGGATTTTCCAATTCTCAAATACGCCTCTAATATAAAGCACTATCGCCGAATAAAATCATAAAACCCTATATATAGTAACTTACGTCCTCAATGAATTTCATTTAGGGCAGAAGTTACACATGCTCGTTCGCTTCTAGACATGGTTTGGACTTTCTTTGTTAAAGTGTTTTCCAAACCCGTTTTAAATTTATAATTCGAAGCCATGAATGAATTGTACGAACTGATGGCAAAGAAAATGACAAATTTTTTCTTAAACATTTCTAACATTCAGGTGATTTACAATAAAGAGAAAGTGGCAAATGTTCGTTGGTCCTCCAAAGTTTTTTTTTTTGTTGAAGATAACTTCATGTAATGCTTTTTTTTATTAAATTGCCCAAACAATTTTCAGTTGTTAGGTTTGTCTTTTTCTTTAAACGGAAATATTGATTTCGTTGAGCTCTTAATACTTAAAATACTCGATTTTTTCTTAGCATTAGATTTTGTAGAAGATGATGTATCTACAAAATCTACGTTGTACTTTGGTACAGTCTCTGTGCTTTGAGAACTCGGCCTGTAATTTAAAAAATTTACTTCTTCAGGTTGGTTAAGACCGATGTGTCATTTTCGTGGCCCACTTACGGTAATACGTTTTTAAGTGTTCATCCGTCTTCTTAAAACATTGCAGGTTCATTGTGTAGCTACCTTTTGTGGTGAAATAACAAAAAAAGTCAACTTAACAATCGTCTTATTACTATATGCACACAAAAAAATGTCTTTCTATTTTTTGCAGTCAAATGTACAGTGAGACCGTAAATAGTCCCCCCTTTATCAAACTCTTGAACGGAATAATTTTTTCGATCCCACTATAAAAATAAACACGTTAGGCGAAGTGCGGCATTTTAAGATATTTAAACATAGATTAATATAAAAAATTCACGTTTCAACCAGGCTTTTCGTATTGGAGAAAAACGATTTTCGAAACAGAAACCCTTTTAGGATTTTGGTCTCCTTTAATTTCCCCGTCGAAAGGTTTTTTTCTAGATCCCTAGGTCGTACCGTTGAAACTCCCGAAGGGTCTGAAGTTACCTTCCTTTAAATTGTATGTGGGGATAGACCTCACATCGGGACATTATTCCGAAAAGTTTCGTAGACGTGATGTAATCCGGTCGTCAGTTTTAGAAAATAAACTTTTTTTTTCACATACAAAATTTTTCGTCTCACAGTGATATGCCCCCCGAGTATCTATAAAAAGGTACCAAAATTCAGCTCCCTTGCAATCGTTTCGAAACAACGACTATGCAAAGTAAAAAAACACGTGTTAGAGCTAAATTTCTCGCAACTTTGACGGTCTATTATAACAAGAAATGGCAGAGTGATTTACTATGCCAGAATGAATGTTGCATTCATAAGTTTTCACATTTTTAGATCCAAAACATGACTTTAAAAATGCTCTTGTCAAATTCGATATTTTCAGGTTTCAACAGGATGTTAATTGTTAAAATGATATTAATAAATAAATTAAAAAAATATAAAATTAGATTATGAGAAATTATTTATGGATTTAAAAAAACATCTTTTCTTTTTAATAAAGTTGTTATATAATTATTTTATGAAGTGTTTACATACCTTAGAAAAACATGTAAATATTCTACAGAAAGTAAAACAATTATTTTAATAGCCGTTAACTCAAAAACAAGCAAAAAGAAAGTTGGAAGTTTGTGTCAGAAGTTTGAATGGTCGAAAAAACAACTTTTTTAGATAATACCAATCCGTCATGCAATGAACTCAGTAAATATTCTGTAATGTTGATTTAATTGAAAAAATATTAGGTCATGTAAAGATGCGATGGGCTATTTACAACCAATATCAGTAACTGGAATATTTCATTTGGATCCTACAGATATCTTTGAAGTAAAGCGGATTTTCTCAGATACAAAAAATCTTAGGTGTTGTGGCTGGGACAATATATTTTTGAGATTATTACAATAGCTACTTGTGTGGGCATTGAAAATTTGGTAGATTCAATTAATTACTCTTTTGTATAGGTAAATTTCCCAGCGTGCGGGGCCTTAACGGAGCAAAAATTATTTCATTATTCAAGAGAGGAAGTACAGATAATCCATCTAATTATAGATCAATTTCATTGATATCCACGTTAGCAAAAATAATTGAAAAATTGGTAAAAGTGGATCTTGTAGATTAAGTGAGCAAGCATGGATTACTTACTGAAGTACAGTTTCGTTTTCAGAAAGGAAAAAATAACAGTGATCCTATATTTATGGTTCTAGAACATCTTTACCTTCACTTAAATTAAGGAAAGTTTGCTGCAGCTGTGTTCTGTGATCTTAAGGAGGCTTTTGATTGTGTAGATCATGGAATACTGCTGAGCCAATTGGAAATATATGTTGTAGGGGATGTGCCATTGTTATAATTTAAATCATATTTGTCTCGGCGTATATGGAGTGTTGAATTGACGAATAAGGAGTCTGAGCTCCTTAATGTTAATGATGGTGTTCCACAGGGGTCTGTTTTGGGTCCCTTACTATTTCTAATATACATTAACGATCTAAGTTGTCTAAGTTGTCAATCTCTGATATATTCACAATGTTCGTAGATGATACAATTTTTTGGAGCAGTAGGGACCCACAAATCTTGGAAACATCTGTAAGCAAGGACCTGATTATAGTTAAGATGTGGATGGATCCTAACTATCTAAAATTAAATATTTCTATTTCAAATATCATGAAATTTATATGTTAAATAAATTATGTCTACCTGGACTTCCAAGCAAGCAAGCAAGACAAATTTTGGTGTATATATTGAAGTGGAATTAAAATTTCATTCTCATATAATTATTCTATGTAACAAATTTGAGTTTGTATTTTTTTGCATTAAGAGTTGTAATTAAAGTGTTAGATGTCTCTTTGACACAAAGTGCATACTTCGCTCTTATTGATTCGCACCTACGGAGTGGTGTATGCTTTTGGGTATTTTATTCAAAATATATTTTTAATTCTAGTGTTTATTCTCCAGAAACGTGCATTGCGCACTTTCTGCGGGGTGAAAAATCTTGATTCGTCTAGACCATTTTTATTTCTATAAAAGTTTTGACATTTCTCAGTTTTTTTTTTACTTGAAACAGAAAATCTAAAACGGTTTAAACCTCAAGTCACAAACTTGCTTGTTGATAAAGTCTCTATTCTGTGGATGAATTTTACAAATTTACTTTGTATTTATATGTAAATTTTTATTTATTGACTAGCCAGTTTGACTTATTTACTTTTTGTTTAGACAGTACATTTCTTTTATTGTAAATGTTCATTATGTTAACAATATAGGATGCTGATTTGTATGTTTTTGTTTTTTTTAAATTTCCAATTACTATACATGACTATAAATCTATATATACATATATGTTTATTAATTGACTTAATTTATTTTTGTGTAAAGCCAATTTATATATCACATTACCTGCTGTATTTTTTATTTTAGCTTTGTCAATGAATTTATATTTATAACAATAAAGCAAATGTTTGAGTTTGAATTTTGACACTGTATATTGCCAGAAACAACGCGGCCAGAATTGGCCTATGGTGTGGCTTAGCGAATGGGTTCAGCCACCCTAATTTATGACAATTGCAATAATTTTGTTTATATATAGTAACAACTGGTACCCTTATGTATTTTTTCATTTTAGAAAGTAGTTTTTCAAACAAAAGTGTTTCATCCTGTGATAAATTCTGAAACAAATGAACTTAATTTGTTAGGAGGCTTTCCCTCTTGGCATAAGAATGAACAACACCTCTGGCAAGTTGTAAAATACATACAGTGGATTTTTGCTAATATTGAAGCCAGTATAAGTCATGGTGTAAATAAGGAAGCAAGTGACATGTAAGTAAACAAAAATATGAATGCAGTCTTTTTGTCTAGAATGGTCAGTAGTGATTTAATACTCTCAGTGCTGTTAGGGTTTTGGAGAATATTTCAGTTGTTCGCGACAACACGGCGTGTTCTACATGATTTCATTTTATCAAATCAGTTGTATTTTGTCAACAAACAAAAATATTTTCAATATCATTGAAATACGTGCAGTTGAGAGGATGCATGGATTAATTATTTGACATAGATGATAGTAATTTGGAAGTATATTGTCTGCACATATAACGAAATAGAAACAACCTACTTGTTATTGTCACAAAACAATAATTTCCGAGATAAATTATTTGCACATTTTTAACTCCACAATACTACAGACAGTTTATTAGTGTCCAAAATTTATCAAAAAAAAAGTATAGAGTTAAAACAAATACTTTAAAAACGTAGACACAGATACCTGAAAACCAATTTTGAATCAATTTTTTAACATGTGTTAACGCTAATAAGCTAACTGTTTGTTTTGATGTCCTTCACTGAATATTGAACCGTGTTTAATACCTTTTACGATAAACGATGTTGCCGATTTTTGATTTTTTTTATCTAAATTTAAATCGTTAAAATAATCTATTAAAAAAACCTTATGGATTACATAAAAATAATATAAATAACAGATTTTATTTTAAAATAAAATAAAAACAAAAATAAAAAATAAAATAATTATAAGTAATAACGTTGTGCTCACAATTAGATAATATAGAATACAACTTTAAGGCCATTTTTCTTAAAATTGGTAAGGAATAGACCCAATATTATATAAGACTTTTTTTATCAAAATGCTCCATACTATCACATGTTACAATATTTGTAGTCAAACCCATAACAACCCGTAGAAATGTGTAGAAAATTATTTTAAAGCTGTGTTTTTACTATTTGGAAGTTCCTATAGTACATACAAATGGAGTCTCCCAGTTTACGATTATGCTTTTCTAAAAATATCCCATAAAGGGTTAGAATTTTTGTTGTTAAAAATATGGGATAATTTAATCATGGCTTTTAATAAACTAGGTGATGCTTGAATATTTGTAGTCTTAAAGCAAAAAAATTAACTCTAAATGTGAAGGTTATGCATTTATTTAGGTTATGAACTTTAATATTGACTAGTTATTTCTTCTATTTTCTAAAATTCAGGTTATTACAGGTTCATTAAAAACAAAGATGCCTTTATTGCAACAGCACAAAAGTTGATACAAGAGGGTAAGGAACACGTATATGATTCACCACCAACTGAAGACAAACATTATATATTTTTTGAACAGTTTAATCCTGAATTACACAAAAAGGAAAAGATGATTACTTTTCTACAGGATAAAAATGGACTCGAAAAAAGCGGGTATTCGTGGGTATTGCCCAAAATCTATAAACCATTAGAAAGGCCTGCTACTCCACCACCTGATAATGGAATCAAAGAAAATTCTTAAGTTAATTTTTATATTAATAATTTTAACTTTGTATCTGCATGGTGAGCTGGCAAATGAAGATTCACATAACATATCAACAATATTAACTAGTAGGAATTTTGTCATTTCTCATTCTTGACTCATATTTCAATTGTTTTTATTGTGTAGGTTGCTTGTGAAGTTAATCTCCTCAGGCACTTTAAGTTATGCATATTTAATTACTCAGTATAACTCTCTTGAAAAATAAACAAGATATCATCACTATTTAACTTGTTGGTTAAGGCCCAGTTCGCCGATGATAGCAACAAGTAAAATTTATTATTAAGACCATGTCATGTGCATTAAAAATATCCGTTATGTGTACGCCAGAAGGGTGTTAAATTTAATCAAATGAAACAAAAGATTTTATAATATAAAAATAAATAAAATAATAAAACCAATACCAAAATCCACAATTTGAGATTTGTAATATTTTCCTATATTACTCAATTTAGTACAATAAAAATATTTTTCAAGATCAGTCTACAGTTTTAAAGATGTTTTTTAATTATATTTTGGTTTGATAACATTTTTCTGACACATGTTATTAATTTCTTTTATCAAAAAGTTTCTTGTTACAGTAAAAACGTTGATATATTAATGATCTAATGGAAAATCACACACAAGGTCTCTTTTTAATCTTATAGGCCTATTTATATTTCATAAATATTACTTGTGCTTGGAGAAAGTTCCTAATTTAAATATTAGAAATATATCCACATTTATTATTTTTACTAGCACCCTAGCTGAAAAATAAATATATTTATCTATTTGGCGTTAATA
Organism: Kuschelorhynchus macadamiae; assembly: GCA_030620095.1. Lineage (NCBI taxonomy): Eukaryota > Metazoa > Arthropoda > Insecta > Coleoptera > Curculionidae > Kuschelorhynchus > Kuschelorhynchus macadamiae. Next base: position 489,843 of record JAUTXW010000011.1, on the reverse strand, counting down.
ACATTCAAGTATTAAGTCAAGTTTTTACAAGCGCTAGTATGAAACTCATTTTTTCTTTATCTAATAATTGAATTTATTGTTGGATAAATGTTTAATACATATTAGTTTTCTTAATATACAGTACGATTGGAAAAGTAATATACCTACTAAGGTACTAAAGACCAAACAGATAAAACTCTATAAAACATTAATCATCGATATATTTAAGCACACAGAAAGGAGACGTGAGCCAAAACCGTTTTTCTTTTTGAATCTCTTTCCATAATGTAAGGAACATTATATCTCTTGAATAAGAAAATATATTAAAGAACGTAACATTTGATCTCAAATGTCGTTTTCACACAAAACAAAATGGGGTGTATAAAAAAAACATTGTGTTTACATAGTAATTCATATTAATACAATAATTTTTAACAAAATGGTAAATACAAGGAATAAACTGGCTTATGTTTATTACATCTAATTTACATATTGTAACATTTTTTTCTGCTTGCTCACCCTGCACTTTTTGTCCAGATGGTCTGTGATCTACGAAATAAATGCTATGGTTTTTCAATATTCAAAGTCATAAATATTATATACGTTAGGTATGTATTCAAATATTAGCGTGTACGTATTCTTTTTCGCACGCATTTTAATATGGAAAGTTGTATCTTGCAATAGATTAAAAGAAAAAAAATAAAATTGATTTCTCCGATTTTACGAGATTATTTTCTGAAAACAAAAATATTTTTTATAGGCGATACAGGTCAATACAAATATATTGCTATATTGCAAATAGGAAACAGTAATAATCTGCATTTTATTATTTTATTTCAGCTTGTTACTTAAAATACATATATTGTTAAAAAATGTTCTTCATTTTCCGCACGCGTCTAAAAAAATGTCCAAAAACCTGGAACACAGTGTAAGTTTCCTAAACGTTGAGCGTAAAAGCTAAGCAACAAAAACCAAATAAGGAAGTTTGTTTGAGTTTGAAGTAAATGCATATAACCTATATTTTCTATCAAAGGATACGCAAAGAAAAATGACGTCGAAGTAATTTGCATTGTGGTTCCGCTTCCTGTTGTGTTGTGAGCGTTAATATCGCTAAAAAAAAATATCTCGAATATTTTAATACATTCGGCTGCAGTCGCGTGCGAGAAATTATAACTTTCAACAGATGTTGTATCTTAACATTCTCCTTCTATTTGTAAATATTGATTGGATCGACTATCATTTTTGTCATTCATGTTTAGTACTTATCAACTGTAATTGTGTGTTTTTTCCGTGGTATAATATGAAATACAGTTTGAAGGTTTGAGGCTGAATTATGTTAATCATCCCTACAAAATAAAACTAGTTGCTCAGGCTTTTTTTTAAAGGTTTGAACAAGTAGTAAATCCCATAGAGTAGTAAAGCTCAATAATTTTGAAAAAATTGCAAAATCTTTTAGGACATATTTGAAAGCGTCTTTCTTTTATCATTTTTACGGTATGTATATAATTTGACAATTTTACTTGTTATATATTATTATAATAAAAATCTGAAAAAGCAGTAAGCCATCAAACTTCATCTCAACGATTTGCTTGGCAAATAGAGTCCGACCAAAGGTGTTTTTTTTTTGCCGAATTTCGGCTTCCAGTTCACCTTCCAATTTGAAGATAAAGCAAAACTAAAAATTTCCATATTAAAATATCATATTAATCAATCCAATCAAGTAATAATATGAACTATCAAAACTATCAAAATTTTGTTGATGAAAGTTAATTATTGTAATAAGCAATATTTTTTGAGGAAAAATAGATGTAAATAAAACTGACATATTTATTATTAACTATATTAATAAAAACTCTTTAATTGCTTTTATTTTAACAAACATAAAACAAAACTATTACAATATAAAATAGGATTCAATTTCTAGTGCATATTAAAAAAAATAATTGCAACAAATCATAATCAATAGACTATATTAATCATCATTTATATAGCTAGAATAATTAAATATAATACAAATTTTATATTATCGACAAGAAGTCTGTTTGCAATTTAATATAATAATAACCAAACAGCTTATACAGATGATGCAGTTCATTTCAATGGAATAGTCATAAATACCTTTAAATGCTTATGCTGTCCTCGCGTTATGTCGCCCCAGCTGACACTCTTTAAAGACAAAAATAGCAAAGCCAATTGGATGTAAATAAAAGCACTGCTTGATTGAAGACCAATTATACTTTGTATAGACGGTCTATCAGATACACAATCAATTTACAACTTTTCATCGTTCGTATCGCGCGCAACACGATTAAACGCTGAGTTGCCGAGGGTATGAGATAGGTCTTTTTGTTTAGACATATTTGTATGCATAATTCAATTTGGAGGTACGATACTGCTACGTACTGCATGGCAACACTAGCTGTAAAGTCGTGCCTAGCTCCGCGGAAATCAGTTGGGATCCATTTTAGTATTTTATATAACATTGGATGTATCGTTTATACGGAGTATTACCTGTCTTTGGCTTGATATCACCGATGCGGCGTAAATAGTAATTTGCACGTGGCTTCGTTAAAATGTTGGCCGGTTATTTGCTGACCTTCGAAATAATTAATGGACCGGCCTTGTTAACTTTCATAACTTTTTTTCCATAAAATATATTAACACTTGTAAGCTAAACATACATTCAAAAATGATAAAACGACCAATATATATATATATATATATATATATATATATATATAGTTAGTTTTCTATTATACGTTTTACATTATCATTCGGATTGTTGATTTAACAATTGTGTTACACTTTTTTTAAATATGATGTTTTAGATAATTCAAATCGAAATATGAAATTTACTGTAATTATATAGACTAGATTAATTCTTAAACAAGAATAATTTCTATATCTCTCCCATTTCTTTATGACCTTTACTCCATCGAAAATATTTTGTTATTCTTCTCATTTCTAAAACATTGTCATCACAATCTTTAAACGTTTCTTATAAAAAAAATAATATTCTTAACCATTTTAGTGTCAGACCAAAATCGCTTTTCAGCTATCAAAATGTTCTGTTAAGTACTTATTCAGTATAATTTATCTTTTCGGTTTAAATTCTTTTATAAATTGGTAACCCGTTTTTTGTCAGAAAAGTCGACGACCCGTCTGGATTGAAAATAGGATTTCTTTTATAAAGTAGATTTCATATTTTGTTTCCAATGTACTCCTAACATTGCAGAATTCCATATTGTATTTATTATGGTACAAACAGCGAGGAAGCAGGTTAAAGTATCTAAAGTAAATTTAGACAGCGGAAAATTTGGGGTACACTCAATTTACTACACCAAGTATATTAAATAAAAGTATTTTTATTCAGTTGACTGGTTTACAAAAGTAAGTATAAATTTCTATCACGCCCATGCTTGACAAAGAAATCGCCGACTGCTGACGGATATTTAGTTTTTATGTTGTCTCAATTTACTTTAGATACACTACACCAGTTTATCAGTGCAGGGCAGATCAAAATGTTAACATTTTTAAATGGAATAATATTATTTTATTTTGTAAAGTTTTTAAATATAACTGTGAAAAATCTATACAAAAACTCATAGGAGCGCAATTTTAATATTTATTTAGAATAAATTTAGTCAAATTGCTGGTCAGTTGACTTATAAGTTAACCAACCGGTCAAATGCACAACCAGTTAATCCACTTTTTTTCTGCATGCACTTTCATATAAAAGTATTTTTAATTTTTCTTGTCAATTAGATGTTTTATTTCCTTTCTGTTTGTTTCCTTATACTACTTTTTATATAGCCTTAGACCGATATTTGAAAAGAGGCAGTGGTGGATATGTGAACTATTTGACCTCCCACAGAGTTTTCAAAAGGAGTCCCATTTTTTAAAATATTTATTAAGATGTGTAAAATACTAAAGACCATTTTTTAAAAATTCGCAGATAATAACTTCATATCATTTTAAAATGTAAAAAAATATTCTGAATTCTGAATATAGGCTATCGAATTTGTTGTAGGACATAATTCATTTAATGGTGATACAATGGTTTATTATTTTTAATTTTATAATGTAAGCGTGATAAATTTTCACTGAAAAACACGTACATTTTTACTGAATCTTTAACAGTGAGGTTAACATTATAGGCCGTGCAATGAACACACTCAGCATTTGGTTTTAGTTATGGCATGTTAACCCTAAGAACTTTCCTTAAAATAAAGACTAAAACATTACAAGGGTAAAATTATACTTTTGGTCTACTTGGAATATATGGAAAAATTGTTTTTGTAATATAAAATATACTACCATACCCCCCCCCCCCCCCGGGTTTTGCATGCTATAACATATTCCGTCGAGATTTTGACGGTTATATATTTGTCAAAGAAATTCAAATTTGATGGATACAATTTTAAACAATTCAGTAAATATTTAAAAAGTTTTTTTTTTAACACAAAAATGTTAATTAGTGCAAAAGATATTTTTGAAAAATTCAAAAAGTTTTTTTTTATTAATTATGAAAGCCATTGAAGAAACATCTTTAAATGTCATTTATTGGAAGAGACATTGAAAAAAATGTCTTCCTAATTGACCAAAGTAGTGAGAGCTTCTGTTTTATGTTATCATTTTTATATATTTATAAAATCTTTTATTTTACTTACCTAAAAAAGATTGGTCCGTTGTGATAAACTTTTTTAAATAAATTAGTATATTGATACTTCATAAAAAATAATGTATTTGGAATATTATAATATAATTAATACTCATCGATGCAGGGGCCCCTTTTCATGTTTATGGGCATGCAGGCCCATTATATCCACCACTGGAGACATGACATGTTCAATCTCATAGTCTAAAAGTTGTTTTAATATTTAGTTTGTAATGTAAATAGGGAGCTACAAAAAGAACAAATCAAAATTAGGTTTAATATATTATATTTACAGTGCAATATATTTTAACAAAAGTTTGTTATAAATGATTTTATTTGTTTTGTTATAGTTTTTTCTAAAGAATAAAAGATTTTACTAAATTTTATTACATTTTCTTTTCACTAACTTGTTATACCAGTCACTTTCCAAATCATACGTTTTTCCATTGAAATTAAATTGTGTAGGTGGATTTTCTTCACCATTTTTAAAACTAAATTTGCTACTGAATTCAATAGCTAGTTTAGATTGAAGCAGTCCGACAGATCCAACTCTTTCTGGTGCAGGATGGTATACTCGACCAGTTTTTGGCAACATAAAAATTTTCTGTGGTTCAAATTGTATCTTGAGTAAGTCTCCTGCATGGTTGTGAGCCAAATAATATTCTGATTTTTCCAAAACATGTGTAAAAACAATTGGATAGTCATCACACCTGACATAATTGCGTTCTTTACCACATATAGAGAGATAAGGAAATTCCAAATATCTATTGGTATTGTTCATTCTGAGCTGGTTGAAAAAGAATCTGAGGAATTTTTTTTCTTTAAAACAGGAAGTGAAGTTTTTCATTTTGGCATCATCTAAAAATAACTGAATGAATTGTAATTGTGATAACAACTGGCAATATATTTAAAGGAATGAAAGTAAAACTATTCCTAGAACTCCTAGACATACCAGGATAAATAATTAAATCTGTTCCAATCTCCTCAGTCATTATTTGAAATAGCTTTGTAAAAAAAAATTGGTAAAAGCTAACACTATTAAATTCAGATTCAGGCAAAATTCCATTTAAGGTAAAGTACAGATTGTTTTTGTATTTTTACAAAATGCAGCATTGATTGGAATCGCTCATACTTCATGAGCCATTAACACTAGGTAAGTGTGCAAGGAGTGGTTTCAAGGAAGAGGCTGATGGATGTTGCACCCAGGGTTTGGTTCTAGGACAATGATTGTGTTTTTTTTTTATAAATATTTATACAATGTGCCCAGTGAAGTCCGTATCAGATAGGATTTTTTTTTAATAATCGACTTAAGTAAAATTTGAGTAGGCAAAAAGTTACTGCTTGGAAAATAATGCAAACTGACAATAAACAGTTAAACAAACTATTGAATGTAGAAAAAAATAAGAAAAATTATGCTCTACATGAAGAACTCGCATGCTATGCATCCAATTCTCAGTCGACAACACATACTTTAAATAGTTCTTATTTTCAACAGAAAAGACCTGTTGCAACAAGAAGTCTCTAATACAACTGCTCATGTCAAAATCTGTCCCTTGTGATCGGAAAATGTTATGTCAAGACTGTTTGCACATTATTAACCATTGTGTTGGGAGTTTCCCTGCATTATTGAGGGTTCAGAAAAGGATTTTATTAAACCATATAAGTTTATAATGTTTAAAATATTCCTATCTAGCTGCAAAAAATTACAGTCAAATTCTCCACATACAAATACTAGTGCATTATTTTTCCAAACATGTAATAAAAGATTTTCAAGGCCGCTGCATAACAGATTGTAGTCTGCTCCAGGAGGTTGTAGACTGAGTAAACAATCATTTTTAAGAATAATCATTGCTGCACATAGTTCAAACTGTTTTTCAATCTTTGCGACAGCATCATCATGATAAAGGTGCCTTCAATTTCTATATGTTACAATTAAAAGTTGGCAACACTACATCTTCTCTTTGTCTATAACCACTTGTATCTCTTGAAGAATATTAGACCAATTAGTTGAGGAGTGAAGCATAGTTGAGAACTTATAAGAGCTTAACATAGAATATACCTACTCTTACTAAGCAAGGCTAAACATAATGTAATGTTTGCCTTGGAAAAACTTGGGCGATGCCATTTTCCCTTCAAATTAGACATATAACAAAAAAACAAAATAGAAAATTATATAAAATGGTGATTTTGCCTTTCATACGCAAAAATAAAAACTATGATATCCTTTTAAACTCGTGCTTGCTGGCAGTTTTGCCAATAATACCAAACAAGACACAAGCCAAAGATGAAACATGGCCATGTTCAAAGGCATCTTTTATTTTTATTTTATCTTATTTGCCTGCATAAATAGTCTCATGGTATTCAGGTATTTTAACCCTTATGTTATTTGCCTGTGTAAATTCACCTTAAAAAATTAGATAACATTTACAAAACAAGACATAAATAGTTATCTGAACTTACCATTCCCTGATGGTCAATAAAATAAAAATATTCTCGTATTTTCGATTCTGGTTCTTGTCCTTGTACATAAGCTACATTCCTTAAATGTATTTGTATTAATTTTGTAAACCTCAGTGGCTTAAGCAAAGTTGCATATTTTAATTCCATTGTCTTTCGAGGGTACAATGTAAAAAGAGTGTTTAAATGTGAACGTATTTTTTAACCTGCCGCTTTTGATACCCGTGCAAACAAAACAAAAACAATTTTAGTGATTAGAAATTTCAGTTAGAAACAGTCATTTTTTAAATGTATATTGTTTATAATAAGTAATAAATTACTAAAGAAATAAGTCAACAATAATTAAAAGCCAGAAAATCAAGAATATTAATAAATAAAAATTAAAAACAAATAAATGTCAACTTTAACCTTAACGAGAACGAACCTTAAATAGAAATACAAGTTGCAGTGTTGCCTGATGTCTCACATTCCCCGGATTCCCCCCCCCCCTCCCCGAACTTTACTCAAAATCTCTACAAAATTCGGGTTATGGCGGTAAAAAACCCCCAAAATATAAAAAATAAAAATTGTAATACATTTTATGATTAACCAAAATGTAAAAAATAAAATAAAAACTTTGGTAATAAATTACCCGAAACTTCGTTCTGTATGTCGACAAGGAAAGGGATTGAAAGGTATTTAAATCGTCTTATTATCTCTTAAGATCCATTTTTTATAACACCCTGTATACATTATTATAAAATCATAAAATATGTAAAAAATAATCTAAATTGCACTAACTTGTTTAAGCCTTTTTTTTCGCAAAATTAACCCTTTTTTAAATGAAATGGAATATAACAGTCACAAGGCGATTTCAACTCCATGAAATTTGAGTTTCGAAAATCTCTTCTTATCAACCCTGTTGAACCGTACAATCATCCTGAATTCCAAAATTAAGCTTTTTACGTCAAGAGATCTGAGAGGGATTATGAATATTCAGTAACCAATTTTTTTAAACATCCTGTATATATATTATTAAAATGTCGAAAAATGCAAAAAATGAATATAAAATACACGTATTCAAGCGTTTTTCCGAAAACCTAAGAGTTTTTTTGTAAAAAATATTTTCGTAGGGAGCGTTTTCACCCCCCTTGCAACTTGACTCTTATCGAACCTCTAGACTAGGCAGTCAACCTGTATACTTTGCATTAAGCGTTTTGAGCAAAATCGAGATTAATCAGTGACCCAATTTTCTGAAACACCCTGTATAATATTTTAAAAATCATAAAATATGTAGAAAAAACAAATAAAATAACCCTGTTCGAGCGTTTTTTCCAAAATTTAATCATTTTTTAGATAAAAAATATTCAAATATTTAAGGATCGGTTTCACTCCCTTGGAATTTGTGTTTCGAAAAATCCCTTCCCTTCAAACCTGTCTAACCCAACCTAACCAGTGTTGCCAACAGACTTATTTTTTTCGAGGCACACGATCTTGAAAAAACGGGTCACATTTAACCAAAACAAGCTAACCGCTATTTTATTCTAACGTGAAGCTGCGTAGTGGCCAATGTTATGGTTAGGTTTTATTTTAAATAATGCTTGTAAATTTTGTTAGAAAACAACTTTTTAACTATAAACAAAAAACGACAGCTACATCCTACGAGGGGGTAGAGTCTACGACTTAACACCATAGAATACTGAAAAAGTGCAGCTGCAGATGAATAGGGTAATGCCAAAATCCCTTTTATAAAATAACTTAAATTAGGAAACAATGCCTCGTCTAAATAATTTTAAAATGAAAGCCTTGGTCCAAGATAGTTCCATGTCATAGTTATTAGATTTTGAAAAAAAAATTTCTGTAAGATCTGGGATCATTCTCTATCCAGTATTTAATTTTTCTTTTTGTAATACCAAGCTTGGAAAGATTTTCTTTCCATTAACTATAATGGAACTAACTTCAACCGGTAGAGCAGTATTTTGATTAAAAAGGGAAATAAAATTAAGAACTGGGTTGTCAAAATTAAAACGACCTTTAATTTGTGTGGTTAATCAACATAAAAGTCTAAACATTTTATTTTGTAGGCCTCAAGCTCAGTACTATTCGTGTATTGAGCAGTAAGAATTTCAACTTTGGTTCGTAGGTATATATTTTCAATGGGCAAAAAATTATTTGGGTTTTTTGAATCAATGTTCTAAATTTCATTTGTTTCTAGAGATATGATCAGGCTTGATATAATTTTTTAAAATATTCCGATATAAATGTGAGGTTCTGTTAAAGAGCAGAATTTTAATTTTTTCGGATTAGAATTTTAAATTCATCATATTAACAATTTCTGAAATGTAGCTTAGGAAACCAAATATAATTTCTAGATAGGGTTTTTCAGTGATACTAATATATCATTACAAACGTGTAAGTTTTGATTAAAACATTAATTTGTAAAAAAAACAAGGTTAATGGTTTCCAATTTTCAAAAACCCTATCCACTGCAGCTTGTAAAGACAACCACCTAGTTGGTGAGGGATGCAAAAGTTTGTTTATCTTAACTTGGCAAAACACTTGGCATTCTCCAAATTGGTCGATTCTTTTAGAACTGTTTGAATAATAATTGTATATTGCATATACCCCTTATAAAATCCTCAATAGTATTTGGAAGTTTATTGGCTGCTGCTGATGCGCACAAGTGTATCGAATGGCAGGTGCAACCCATAAAAAATATATTTGGCCAAACTTGCTTAAAACGTGCTTCCACATCTGTTTTGTTACATTTTAATTCATATTATATAAAAACGCTATTAAGAGCATAACAAACCGATTCCGCGATAAAAAGGAATGAATATCGAATGTCCAATGGTCTCATTCTCGTTGTCGGGGCAATCAGATGTGAGTTGCGATTTCACGAACTGTGACTTTGTCACTATGACTTGTCTGTCACAGTCACGGTCTGCTACGCTATTTTGTAACGGGTTGGCACTAAATTAAACGGCTGCTTCGACTGGCGTAGCATAGAAAAGAGTTACAAAATCGCAGTCACGGCCAGACAGACGACCACGTTAAACAGAAATTGGAACTGGCGCTGCAGAGTCTTACTGCTATTTATATTTATTCCTTATTCGTGACATGATTTCTCACGTATTTCTACTTCGCTGGCACATGAGATTGAATGTTGGTAAAAAAAGAAAAGTTAGTAATTTGCCTAGTCATACAACACTTTATCTACTAATATGTATGATATTCTTATTAAACTCTTAGGTTTAAAAAGACAATAAATTTAAAAAATAAAGTCTATATTCTTTTAACATTAACAAAGAAATAAATAATGAACATGGTAGTAGTAATATAAAACAATATAAAAAAAGTACTTTCTCATTTTATAAGGTGGATAAAAGCAAAGCAAAGTCTTAGTAATCTAGTATGTATCTACTATTGCATACAACATTCCTTGATTGCTTGAAGTACCTACCTCTAAACATAACTAGGTATCTATTTTAACCAAAAAAAAAACAACCAACAGGTCTTTGACTTAATGATATATAGAAAAAAAACATAATAACTTCTCTTATTTAAATATTAACCCAAACAAACGAAAAAAACACAGCTTTGACTTAAAAAAACATATTAATATGTACGGGGTATACGTGAGACTTAACCTAAAAAAATACATTCACAAATTTAAAGTTTGCCGTTAACGTTTAAAAGTATTAAACAATATATACATTTCTTAAACCAGTGTCAAACCATACATATGCAAGCTGAGATGCAGTGAACATCTCACTGTGGGGATCGCGACCGTGATTTACCCTGTAAGGTGTATGTATAGCATCACGGCCAGCCCGAGGAACGGACAAGAAAAACTGCTCCAAAAAGTCACTGTTATTTGTCACAGTGACGCAATTGGAGCAGTCACATCTTGTCACTGTTTCACTAAAATCGCAGTTCAGCCCATCTCTAGCGGCAATACTGATAATCGGCAACGTTATAAGGGGTCAATTCCATCCACCTGCTAATTCTCAAACCAACATCCTTCCCCAGACCGAGGTAAAATCAAAATAAAACACAACTCACGCTAGCAATATAAATTAGTTCAAAAGTAACATCGAATATCCGCTTTATACACAAATGATCCACATAAAGAGTAGCCAGCGAGTAATTTTTGTTTGAAAGAGCCACCTTTGGTAGCACTGAACTAGTGCTGGGCGATGTTTATCGATGGTTTTGTTGTCCGATATTTTGTTGTCCGATGTTTGATATTTCACCACCGATGTTAAAGGTGACAAACATCGGTGTCAACATCGATGGTTGTCGTACGATGTTAGAAGTTTAACCTTGATAGAGATATAATTCAATTTTTCAGGTTTAAATTCTGTTCCAAAATAAAAAATGTAGTTTCAAACGGAATTAGGTATTTTTTATTGATTACATAATTTTATCCGAGTTGGCAACGCTGGCAACCCGTGGCCTCGACGTGGCGGTAGGTGTCTTGTGTCTAGCGTCGGGGAAATACAGATATATTGTGTTTTTATTGATTTTAAGTGTTACTTAAGTAGACGTAAACGAACGGCAAGAGTCGTAAAGACGTAACGTAACAAAGTGATATTCTAATATTGTAGTGAATAATACTGTTTTTAATACCTTTATTTTATTTTACATTTATTGATAAGGTAAGTGTCAGTTTTGTTTTATTTTACAAGTATGTTCTACAGTTCTACGTCGTATCGTCAATGGCATCGAAAAAGTATAACTTTTAGAATAGTTTAACCATTTCGTGAGATATTGGTAGTAGTGGGTTTAAGCGGTTATCTGAATACCATTTATTATATATAGAAAAACTGCCTATTTATTTAAGTGCTTGAAAATGTATACCTTAAACAAACTCAACCCCGGCAATTAAAAAAATATTTTTTCTGTACTTAACATGCAAACATCGAATGATATCGATGTTGATTTAACATCGGTGTTTTTACCACGATGTTTTATCGGCATCGATGGTTGCTTTCGATGTCAACATCGATGCTAAACACCGACGGTTTGTATCGGTGTCCCAGCACTACGCTGAACCTAAGTAGTCAGCAGTGTGGCCAGAACGTTTTGATAAACGGTAATAGACAGGCGTTCGAAAAAGTAATAGATTTTGAAGAAAAGTAACAAATTTCTATAAAAAAAAAGAAAAGCTTGCGTTTATCCCATATACGGTGATTCGGTCATTTAACCATTCTCCTAAATAATTTTTTTTGCTCATTAAGGTTTTTTTAATTATTTTTATTTTGAGCCTTGTGTAAAAAGGTAACAGATTTCATCAGAAGGTAAAAAAGTAATAAATCTCTCCAAAAGGTAACAGATGTTACAATTGTAATAACCTAGCAACACTGCTAGTCAATTATAAAATCATACGCTTAACACTATATCAATTATCAACTACTCGACACTATTTCGTCACCACATTTACTGTGAAGAAATAGAGGGAAAATGTAATATTTACTTATATTTAAATCTTTAAAATAACCTGTTAACCTTAAAATATCGGTTCAGTTTTACAAACCTTCCTATACTTTCTCACATACTTTGCTTTGCTTCGTTCCATTTCTATTTTTATTAGTGTAATTTTTGTAATGGATGTTAGTTTATAATAATTAAGATCGGAATTAATCAGTATTGTAGCAGGTACAGGCCACCACAGGTAAATGTGAACACATTTAGCGTTTTCCATTGGTATAAAAAGTACAAACTGAACGTATCGTCATCCTATTTTTGTTGCTTGATAGACAAGGACGCAGATACACTATGAGCTCTTTTCTTCAAATAAGATCCGCTAATCAGCTCTAGAACAATTGTTCATTGGTTCTTTCTATGTTTTTGCATTCTATACTGTACGATTTGCCAGCTCATCCGGGAAATGAACAGAGTATTGTCTGACTCAAAATCGGCCAACTAACTAATAAACAACTGTAAATAAAAATCCCATTTTCGTTTTTTTCCACTCCGAAAAAAAACCGGAAAACTTTGTCCTTCCGAAATTTCCTTAAAAAAACCCAAATTTGAGGCGAAAACCCCCAATCTGGTATCATACCAAAGCCTGTCCTGTAAGTAAACTCTCGACCATACTCCACTTCAATGTAGAGATGACGAAAATCAGTATTTTGTTGTAACAGGTACGTCCTGTTCCTGTTCCAAGTTCATGCCTGTTACAGATATCTGTGACAAAATACTTTTCCTGGCTTGGAGGCTCGAGTCGTTGAAACCGTGACTAAACGGCGGTTTCGATTATCGCAGTCCGCGGCTCGTTGATTATGATTATATATGTCATCAAAACAACATCGCGCAATTTCGAAAAAAGTAATTGAACAAATTGGCTCACATTTTTACAAATTTCGTGTTTAAGCGTATAAATTTATATATTTCCTTTATATTTAAAGCGGCCTTGGTATTTTTGTCATAAAAACTGGGTTTGTAAAAAACATTTTTAATCTTTTTTGTGCTAAATATTTTAATATTCACCTATTAAAACTATCAAATCTAAAATATGTTAATATTTTTGCCTGATTTGCAAATAATCTAATTCGTAGATTTCTTATTTCTAATTACGATATCGCTCCTTTTATAAGAAAAATACTAGTCATATAGAAATACTGGTTTAGCGGAGCAGGAGCAGAATAGAATAAAATGCCTGTGACAAGCGTTTTGAGTCACAGCGAATATACTTGCTAATGAACTACAGTAGTAATGCAGTTGTTATAATCCAGTTTAATTCGTTGTTTAAAAAATGAGTATGTTAAAGAAAGACACACAGAAGCTAATCGATTCAACTGTAAATAAAACATTATGGGAGGGGCTTTTCCCACCCTGCCGCCTAGAAAAGCCGAAGCCCGGAAAGCTTTTTCGTTCGAAGGATGATGTGTTGTTGCGTACCTAAATATCTGCGCATCGCGGGATCGCGGCAAGCTAGTAAAAATACTAGGTGTAGAAACGGTAACCGATATGTCTGAGATTCAATACCTGTGACAAAATACCTGTGATGAGTATTTCTTAACAACTCTACTTCAATACATGTCTATTTATAGTTCATAGAAAAGTTTATGGAAGGTGTCTCCCTGTCCTTGTTTTGCTTGAATAGTAATTTTACTTCCCAGAGTTGCTACTGCTACAGAGGGGCTTTTTCCGCCCTGCCGCCTAGAAAAGCCGAAGCCCGAAAAGCTTTTTCGTTCGATGGATGATGTGTTGTTGCGTACCTAAATATCTGCGCATCGCGGGATCGCGGCAAGCTAGTAAAAATACTAGGTGTAGAAACGGTAACCGATATGTCAGATTCAATACCTGTGATGAGTATTTCTTAACAACTCTACTTCAATACATGTCTATTTATAGTTCATAGAAAAAAGTTTATGGAAGGTGTCTCCCTGTCCTTGTTTTGCTTGAATAGTAATTTTACTTCCCAGAGTTGCTACTGCTACAGAGGTTTTTTTGTACCAGGCATCCCACTAAAGTGTACCAAATTTAGTAAAAATGTGTCACTAGCAACTCAAAATTTTAAAACAACAAAACTGTCGGCTCTTTTGTTATGCAAATAATTGTAGTAATTTCGGATTTGGGTGTAGATGCCGGTTCTGCTTGTTTGTAAATATGTCTCATAATTTGCCAACTCAACCAAAATTTACCAAACTCTTGAACATAAATTTTACATATATATATATATATATATATATATATATATATATATATATATATATATATATATATATTGTACCAAATAAGCGCAGTACCATTCAATGATATTACATTTGCCCTTTGTTTTATTGTCGCTGAAGCAACCAATATCCGCACAAGACATGTTATTCTTGATTCTTAATGCCCAAATTAATCTAAAAATTCTTTTCCTTCAGAGTAAAATTTATTTTGCACAAAAAAAAATTGTTGTCGAACAGTCGAACCAGTCGAACTAGTGTTATGTTTTAATATTTTTATTACTCGCCGAATGCCACCACTGTTATGATTTAATAATTTTAGTATTTTGTATTAGCACTGGTAGTAAATGTAAACACTTCAACTTGTTTCAAATCTCTCTATTATCTTCTGTACAAGAGGGATACTTCTTACTTCTAACAAATCTTTACTCTTACTGTGTCTACTGACTTAATTCTACTGACAATATAGTACTGACATAATGACTGACCTGCTCTATACTGACTACCTAGAACTTATTTTTATATGAATTCCCTAATTTGAGATGCAGTGGCGTATCTGTAAAATTGATTAAAAAAGGTGTCTATAAAAGTAATTTGGGGAGTATTTGCTACGCCACTGCTTACTGTGCTACAATGGTTTCTTTTAATGTTTTTATAGCTGAACCTTCCCAAGCTTTATCGACATAGTGTAAATGAGTTTATGATAGGTTTTTTCGGGTATAATAATATTTGGGGCGGAAGAACGTGCATAAAATAGAATTTGAAGTAGAATTTAAAATACATATTGTTTACTTAGAATTTCCCTTGCAATAAAGGACCATTAAAGCAGCTTTTGTCGGAAGGTTCCTCCGAAATATAATGTATGTCTAAATATTGCATTTACGTGTCAAACTATCTCTAGACTAATGAATATATAATACTTAAGACTATTCACAAATAAAATGACTATAAAATAATGGGGTCACAACACCTCCCCCCTAAATGAGAGATTTTATAATAATGAAATTGTTAGAAAATTTCGTTCCTGAGTTAAAATATAAATTATGATACAAAATATACATCCTTCTAATTGATACTAATATTTAACAAAAGTATTATGTTCGAAATGATTTTACAAAATTTGCTATGAACTATTTTCTTATTCTATATTATACTAACCTATATAATATTGAAAACTGTTTTTTTTTTTTTTTATAATAATTAGGCATTCTAAATCTACTTAGATTCTACTAAAGAAATTTATTACTTATAATAAAACATAATATTATTACTTATCTAATTGATCGTCTTGAGGACGTGTGACCGATAGCTCTGCGAGGCGTGTATGATATACCTGGTTGATCGTCCTCAGGGTGATAATCATTATTAATTCTATTAGAAGTTTCACTAGTATACTGAGCTATATATCTATTACTTCTCGGGGATGGTTCAATGGTTTGATTTACCCTTACGCAAATATTTGGTATTATTCCACAACAGGAAGTTTTTCTTATACATTTTGAATATATTTTGTAAACAATAAATAATAATACAACAACAGATACAATGTAAGCTAAAACAGAACCAGAAATATTATATGTTGACAAAAAATTATTTTTTTCAAGATTTTCTGTTAGCTTTTCTATGTCGTCTAGTTTATGGCTAGCGATGTTCAGTTCAGGAATGTGCTTTGAAAGAGTCTTATAATTTTCGTTTATTAAAATTTCTGTCAGGTTAATGTTATTATTTTTTATTTTTTCACAACAGTCCTCACTAATTTCTAATGGCGGAACAAACTCACTATATATTTTCGACTGAAAGGCATTACCGTGAGGCACGAGCATCGTTGAAACACTATACGCTTTACACTGTTTTCCTATGGTGACACTGCCGCAATTTTTTAAAATAACGTCTACTGGTTTATTTTGATTAATACATGAAATGGTTAATGATTCAGGGCAAGGCACTGCAAACAGCCAAGTATTAGTTGTAAGTAACTGAATAAAGATACCTCTATTAGAATTTAATATATGTTTTTCGCATACTTCTGGAATTTTATTTGTTACTTGAAGTAACTTCATTTCACAGTTTTCCACTAAATGAGCCAATGAAACTGGTTTTTGTTGCTGACAAATCATTTTATCATCCGTTATTTTTATAAATTTATTATATTCGAGATCAGAGAAAGTTATGAACTGCTGTTTTGTTTCGTCTATTGCAATGTATTTAGAAGATGGTTGAATCAAAACAAATTGGTTAGTGGCTAATAGCTTAGGAAAAGGCGATACCTTATATAGGTAGAATAATTGTGCTTCAACTAAAGGAATATTAATTATATAAATTAAATGATTATTTTCAAAGTAAACTTTTAGTTCAATCGTTTTTAATATAAGATTAGAATGCATTATATCAAGAGGCACAGCAAAATCTAAACCATGGGGAAGAGAATCCGTAACTTGTCTTAGTTCATCAATTAGGCGAACTGGTGTTAAAATTGCTGGGTGTAATAAACCCTTTTTGGCAATAAGAATTGCATTAATCAAAGTCATTACTTCGAGTTGTAGTTGATGTAACATCATATTTGTCAGCGTAATGTGTTCTTCTAGATTGCCTTTTAAGTCTAAAAATTTAATATCTTTTTGTTCTTTTTCTAATTGTTTGGAAAAAATTTTAACATTATTTTTTAAAATGTTTTCATTAAAATCTAAGGTTCCAATAGTATTGTTGAAATTTGTTAGTGTAGACTTGACAACTTTAGTTTGCTCTTTCAAAAGAGCTAATGCTGAACCCTCATTTTGCGATAAATCTGAAATTTTGCTATCATAATATTTCGCGTCTTCTTCGTCTAAAGTACCGAATAGAATTTTTGTAGCCTTTCCGATAATATTGAACCATCCTCGTTTATTTCTACTTAAAGTACTATAACCTATCAATTGATGTAAAGTTTTTCTAAATCTGAGCTAATTTTATCAAAATTATATTTAGTTGACTTTAAAAACGTGTCACAAATGGATAAGTGGTACTGAAAATTTTTATGATTACATAATTCAGAGGTTATAAAAACATAAAATTTAAAAATACTATCTACATACATTTATATTTTAAATTATTTTCTATAATACATTTATACATGTTTTTTTTTTTTTTTGCTTTGTGTTAATCATAAAACTGTTTTAATCTATTGGCATGGACGCATTGCTTGTTTTTGCCTTTCTGTATTATAAAATTAACGTCAGAAGTTTTATCTATTATTATATAAGGTCCAATCCATAAGGATGTGAGTTTTTTGCTTCTGCCTCTTCGCACTGATTCGTCATAAAGTAGCACCTTATCACCTATTTTAAAATCTCTAATTTTGCAATTTTTATCGTAATTTTGTTTTGAAACGCTTTTACTTTTCAATAGATTTTCTTTAGCCAATTGGCTAGAATATTGTAATTTTTGTTTAAGATTGGCAACAAAATCATCATATGTGTATTGAGTTTTCATAGGTTGAATAATTGAAGTGGGTAAATTAGGGGTATGGCCAAATAAAAGTTCAAAAGGTGAAAAGTGGGTTGCAGTATGCGGAGTTGTATTATAAGTAAATGTTGCAAATGGAATCCAGCTATCCCAGTCTTCCTGACTATCTTTGATAAAATGTCTTAAATACTCCTCTAAGACTCTATGAGAACGTTCTAAAGCTCCGTTGGATTCTGGATGATAACTAGTAGTTTGAACCTTTTTTATTTTTAAAAGTTTGCAAGTATTTTTAAAGATTTCACTTAAAAAATTTGAACCTTGATCGGTAATTAGAGTTTCAGGTAGTCCATATAGACAAATTATTTTCGTTACGAAGTAATAAGCTACTGTTGAGGCTTCTTGATTTTTTATAGGGACATTAATATTATACTTTGTCAGGTCATCTTGGAAGGTAAGAATATATTTGTTACCTGCTTCCGTTTCAGGTAAAGGACCAACAATATCGAGAAAACATCTTTCAAAAGGTTTAGTCGCGGTTGAAGTTATGACCATTGGCATTTTTGTTTTTCGCGATAATTTGTTTTTTTGACAAGATTCACATTTTTTAATAAATCTTTTTTCATGCCTCTCCAGGTATAAAATTGGGATAATTTTTTATGTGTACGGGCAATTCCTTGATGACCGCCTAAAGGAGAGTTGTGGAATTCTTCTAATAAGGTTTCCTTTTCAGATTCAGAGGGTTTTATTAAATTATTATTGTAAACTGTTATATCTACATTAGAGTTTTTAAAAATATATCTTATCATGGGATAAATAATTTCCCATTTTCCTAACGGGTTGTAATGATATTTAATAAATGACAATTTAAGTTTTTTGTTACTTACAAGCTTTTTTAACTTTAGTAGACAAGACCATATATTTTCATAATTTCTGTCATTTAACATATTTTCATTATCATTGAGTAAAAATATATTACAGTCGTTGTTTTGGTACTGAGAGACGGAAGGAATTTTTACATCGTTTTGAACGTTGTATGATGCAAGAAATTGTTTAATCTGATTATTTTGTTCCAAAATATTAAATTGCTCTTTGTTAAAAAATTTGGGCAAAAATAATATTATAGGATCTGAATTATTTATCTGAAATAAATTAGCGTTGTTTTCTTTTAATTTTGTGTTAATAACAATATGTGTTTGCAGATAATTTAAAAATTTTTGATAATCTGTTATCATGTCAGCGTTTACCGTTTTAATCATTCTACTTAAGGCATCAGCATTTGTATTTAACTTTCCGGCCTTATAAATAATTTCGAAATTGTATTCTTCCAATTTTAACCTAAATCTTGTAAGACGCGACCCAGGGTCTTTTATGTTAAATACATAAAGTAAAGGTTTATGATCCGTAACTATCTTAAAATTTGTTCCAAAAACATATGGTCGAAAATGTCTAACTGCCCAAACAATTGCCGCTAATTCTTTCTCTGTCGTTGAGTAGTTTTGTTCGGCTTTATTAAGAGTTCTACTAGCATAAGCTATAGGTCGATCATTATTAACTTTTCCTTGTGATAAAATTGCACCAATCGCATAATTACTTGCGTCGGTAGTTATAATGAATTCTTTTGAAAAATCTGGGTACTGTAGTACAGGAGGAGAAGTAATGTTATTTTTAAGCGTTTGAAATGAAATATCACAAGCATGGTCCCATTTAAATTCCGTATCTTTCTTGAGCAATTTGGTAAGAGGTTTTGAAATTTTCGCAAAATCCTTTATAAATTTTCGATAATATCCGACAAGCCCTAAAAATGATTTTACCTCTTTTTGATTTACTGGTTGAGGAAACTGTAAAACACATTCTACTTTTGAAGGATCAGGTTTGATGCCATAATCTGTTATAAGTGACCTAGATACAAACATTCTTTTCTTAAAAATTCACATTTTAATAGTTGAAGCTTTAAATTATGCTCCCGAAACCGTTCAAATACCTCAATTAACCTTTCATTATGTTCTTTTAAATTATTAGCATAAATTACGACATCATCTAAATAAATAAAACATTTTATGCCACTAAGACCGCTTAAGACCGCATTCATTAACCTCTGAAAGGTTGCCGGAGCTCCTTTTAGGCCAAAAGGCATGATATTGTAAACAAAATGCCCCGTAGAAGTACTAAAAGCTGTCTTATTTTTATCATTTTCGTCCATTTGAACCTGATGAAATCCATTGGCTAAATCTAAAGTTGTAAAATAATGCGATTTTCCTAATTGGTCTAAAATATCTGTAATATTAGGTAATGGAAATGCATCCCCTGCAGTTATTTCATTAATTTTTCTAAAATCTACGACCACGCGAAATTTAGGTAAACCTGATGAATCAGTTTTTTTAGGAACTACTAATAAGGGACTATTCCAAGGACTCCCGATGTTGAAAAGGTAATCTATAGGGTTTAATATTAATAGGTCCCTTAGTAGGGTCTGTAGAAATTTTATGTTTTATTGTGTTTGTACAAGAGAGTTTATCACCTTCTAAATAAAAAATATCGATAAAATTTTCATAAATTTCTAGAAGTGAGTTAGTTTCCTCGACATTTAATCCTTCTAAGTTGAGAGAATGTTTCAATTTTTCTAAACGTTCAAAGTAATTTATATTCGTGTTATTTTCAATATTATTATTATTATTATGACTAAGCTCTATAATGTCAAATTCACCTTTAGTGATAGGTTGTACGTTAACTCTGGGTAACGCAATTGTTAAGGGTTCATTAGATATATTTAAAATACTAATTAAACATTTATGATTATGTACTTTGGTCAAAGAAGAACCTATATAGAGATTTTCAGCAAGTTGTTTCGATTTTACGATACCTTCAGTAACTGAAACGTTGGCCAAAGCATAAGTTATCATTTCACATCTTGGGGGTATAGTCGTTAAAGTCTCTGAAGGCAAAATCTTAAAGCAATTGTCCTCAAAATAAACAGTTTCTTCTTCATAATTAATTTTAGTTTTATATTTTTGCAAAAAATCGCGGCCTAAAATTCCATCATTTTTTATAGGAATGCTATCTGGTACGATATGAAAAGGATGAATTAATATTTTATTATCTTTTAATTGGATTGTTACATTATATAGACCTTTCGTAAAAACCGGTTCTTTACTTATACCTTTCAGTTCAATAATACAGTTTTGATCTAGCTTTGAATAGTCTTGTAAAACCGACTCCTTTAATAAACAAACATCAGCCCCTGTATCTAACAAAATTTGCAATTCTGACTTTTTAGTGCCTAATGAAGTTATTTCAATTATATCTAACTGTTTACAATTATTAGAGAATAATACTGACTTAGGAGACATATTATTTGAATTATTACGAGTTGGTTTGATTTTAATATGTTCTAGTGGATTCTTATTATTTGAACAGCTACTGTTTATACTGATTGAACTTTTTACGAAGCGCTTGGCGGGCTGTTCACAACCAAGGCTTCGTTGTCGTTTCCCGAAAATTCTTGGACAGATGTAGTTGGTTGTGGAGGAGAAATACTAAGATTGTGTTGGAGGCTACTGGGGGGTAGAGACGTTATAGTTTGTATTTGATGAGAATTATTGACAGGTTCATTATTATAGTTAGAACGGTATCGTCGCTGTTGTTGAGGTATCTCTGAAAGCATTTGAGGTCTGTTTGAACTACGGGGATTGGTATAATTTTGACGATAATTGTTCCCATTATAATTATTGTTAAAATTTCGTGAATTTGTATTTTGATTGTAATTATGTTTATCGTTTTCCCTGTAAGAAAAATTACTTCTAGCATTAATAGGTTGTTCCCCGTTATAATTTTGGCCATTTGAAGAATTTGCGTTAAAATGTTGTTGTGGACTGAAGCTTTGATAATTAGGATTATTAAAATTATTTCTTCCCATATTTTGTTCATATTGTATAAGTTGCCTACATTGAGAAGTTATATGATTATTTTTATGACAGAACATACACAAAACTTTAGGATTTTGGTTATTAAAATTTCTATTTCCCTGACCCACAAAACCTACATTTTTAAAATTTGAATTTTGTGATGATGATGATAATGCCCTGTCTAAATCTGTTGTGTTTTCAGCAATTACTAGAATTTGTATTTTTTTATCATTTAGCCCTTGTCTAAACGTGTTTACTAAAATTGACTCTAAATTTTCTATTAATACCTTAGCAGAATTATATTCATAATTTAAATGACAAGTTTCTTTATATTTATTATGCAGGTATCTTAATCTATCTCCATATTCTGTAACGGTTTCCCTAAAGTTTTGTTTTATATTCATTATTTGAGTTAAAAAATGAGAAGGCGGTCTTTTATCCGTAAACTGTTCTAAAAAAAAACTCTAATTTCGTCCCAATTTAAAAATTCTTTATATTGTGTCACCTCTTGAGCTTTCCGTTTTAATTTAGTACCAAAAATTAATTTAGCTAATTTATTTTTTTCATTTTCTTTCACAATATGCATTACTGCGTCACAGTTTTTTAGAAAAAATTGAAGAGAATTTCCATCGCCGCAGCCGTCAAATGAATTTATTAAATTTAATACATCAATTGCATCTTTTCCTTCAGCTATTTTTTTGTTTGTTAAAATTATAAAGATTAAATACTAATAAAAATTTTGGGTAAAAATTTAAATATAGATAAGTTATACGGTCGATTATTCAATTACTTTTTCAACACACAACGTATTTGCAGTACCTTTCACAAAATAAATATATCTATATAATTTCAAAAATGCATAACATATAAAAAAAAACAAATAGTGTCACCACAACAGGAAAATAAAAGAAAAAACTTACAGCTTCATCCTTAGTTAGCTGGAACGTAAGGCGAATTTCCTCGTTTTCTTTCTTCTTCTCGAAACTTGTTGCATACTGGGCGCTCCTCCAAGTCTGTTGAAACTTCCTGTCTTTGGTATACCGATGTGGTTTAACTGGTGTGATTCCTGCTGCGTTCTAGGCGCTCCTTCAAAAAACACGGGGTAGTATATCCAGATCCGCTGCCACCAATGTTATGTTTTAATATTTTTATTACTCGCCGAATGCCACCACTGTTATGATTTAATAATTTTAGTATTTTGTATTAGCACTGGTAGTAAATGTAAACACTTCAACTTGTTTCAAATCTCTCTATTATCTTCTGTACAAGAGGGACACTTCTTACTTCTAACAAATCTTTACTCTTACTGTGTCTACTGACTTAATTCTACTGACAATATAGTACTGACATAATGACTGACCTGCTCTATACTGACTACCTAGAACTTATTTTTATATGAATTCCCTAATTTGAGATGCAGTGGCGTATCTGTAAAATTGATTAAAAAAGGTGTCTATAAAAGTAATTTGGGGAGTATTTGCTACGCCACTGCTTACTGTACTACAATGGTTTCTTTTAATGTTTTTATAGCTGAACCTTCCCAAGCTTTATCGACATAGTGTAAATGAGTTTATGATAGGTTTTTTCGGGTATAATAATATTTGGGGCGGAAGAACGTGCATAAAATAGAATTTGAAGTAGAATTTAAAATACATATTGTTTATTTAGAATTTCCCTTGCAATAAACGACCATTAAAGCAGCTTTTGTCGGAAGGTTCCGCCGAAATATAATGTATGTCTAAATATTGCATTTACGTGTCAAACTATCTCTAGACTAATGAATATATAATACTTAAGACTATTCACAAATAAAATGACTATAAAATAATGGGGTCACAACACTAGTAACTTAACCTACAATTTTTATTGACGGTTATTTCCAGGGCTTGACCAGTGTTGCCAACGCCTAAACTTATTTTCCGCTAGTGGCAGGTTAAAAATCGGCTAAATTTCGGCTAAATTCTAAAACTAAAAAAAAAACAAGCTCGAAACCAACAAGAACATGGATTGTAAGTTCTTGGTAGGAAAATTTAATTTAGTTTGGACGTTCGACCTACTTGCCGAAAATGATTTTGCTGCCTTAACATGTTTAGAAGAACTTAAGTGATTTTTAATATCATATAATTTGGCATTGAAGTCCGACTTGCAATTAGAATATCTCGCTCGTGTTTGATGTCCTTCT
The DNA here is from genome assembly GCA_030620095.1 of Kuschelorhynchus macadamiae. Classification (NCBI taxonomy): domain Eukaryota; kingdom Metazoa; phylum Arthropoda; class Insecta; order Coleoptera; family Curculionidae; genus Kuschelorhynchus; species Kuschelorhynchus macadamiae. Next base: position 465,567 of record JAUTXW010000011.1, on the reverse strand, counting down.
ACCTCCACTAACCAATCTTTAAATTGTGGAAGCGATAACCATTCTTTTCGAAAAAGTTGAATATATTTCGTTTTGTTTTTTTCCACCATATCTAAAAAATTTGTTTAATAAAATATCCGCCTTTAAATAGTCCACATTATACTACATTAAATAATATTAATTCAACTGAAAATGCGTCAATTACGCATATTTATCAAGATAACTTTTTTCTGCTAGATTTTGTAAACTTGTCAAACTGTTAAAAACAAATTCTTACTTATATTTATCTATTATTGAAAGTTGATGTAGTTCAAACGTTGCTTGAGATAAAGTAAGAATTAAATTATGGTAAAGAAAGACAAAGAAAACTCGTTTTTACACGCAGTATTTATGTACGTTGTTACAATCGCACTGTTCGAAAACTAATGATTTCTCGGAATAACGCCGCTGACCATCGTCGCGTTGGTTCGGGGAATCCCCTAAGCAAGGAGAAAATAGCAAAATAAACAATAATTGTAATCCGCTATAATCGTAGTTTTCTGCTAATGAACTAAACGTATTCGGCTAAAAAATAGGCTATCAGCAATCTGTCAATTTTATCAGCTAAATGTAATTGATTTCAGCTAAATCTAGCCGAAATTCTGCTAAGTTGGCAACACTGGGCTTAACTTGACTTGATTTGAGTGATTTTGGCTCTATTCTTACTGGAATAATTTGCCAGCCTATTCTCTCAGCGTCAAAGATTTGGTCTGACTCCGAATCATGTCCTCGACGTTCTTTCTTGTTCCAAGTTATACTTTTCTTTTGTACAATCTTTCAAATAACTTTTTAATGCATTTTGGCTTCCACTAGATGCTCCTTGACAGTACTACTGGGCTCAAGAGATGACTTTTTCTTTCAAGCTATCCCCTTACCCCTCCGCCACATAGCGGCCATTACGCTAATATTCTATGTAGAACTGCGGCAGACGAACGAGATAGAATGCAGGAACAACTAGGCCTCACACGTTCACAGCGTCTGCTCCCTTTCTAGAGGGTCGTTATATTCCACTTTGAGCCTCACGCTTCCCCCCGAAATAAAGCAGCAAAACCGGACACGTGGAACCACTTATGTTAATAACACAGAGGTCTGCCTTCGACGGGACGAACCGGAAGACTATGTTTCCAGGGTTTACTATATTTTTTCGAAAGCTACTTCACATCTGACCTAGATGCGCTAGCTAGCGAGCTCACCTTGTTTTTTTCCATCATGGAAAGTACAAAAAACTGTTGTACCATCTCTGACAACACTGTTACTTTCTCATACAAAGATACCTATCCTTCTGGAGTATCGATTCTTTTACTTAGTATCAGAGCTGGGAAGGATTCGAATAATTTTTTAGTATTCAAAGACGGGATTTGAATCCTTTTGTATAGGTGGTATAATAATTTAATAAAAAAATTGCTAGTTTAAAATAAAATAACTCAAAAAACGTTGATCCAATATCAAATTCAAGGTTCAATTTTTTAGATATTATGATCGAATAATATTGACACAATTCTGTATCTATTCCGCGACCTTCTCACACAAAGAGAAAATCCGGGCCCGAGGGAAGGATAGTCCACATATTGCATTTTACTTCGCCGTTATGACCGGAAGCTACGAAATATAAAGTTGACAACTGAAAACGCACACACTTTGCATTTTCATTTACCTGCACTACCGAAAGCTACTAAATATAATAACCCCCACTCCTGTCTGGACGTTTCTGCTAATTGGCAATAAACATATATATTCAATAAAATTTTAGTGTGGCCGATCCTTTGTTAATAAACCTAAATTAAAAATGTAATAATAAATAATTAATATTTATTTTCCATATTCATATATCATTTATTTAGGTTCTAAATAATCATTTAAAGTTTTATTACAGTTTGCATTTAAAAAATACATTAGAAAAAATAACGGTTTAGCTTTATTGTAGTATAAAATAAAACAAACCTAAATGTCCTTTTATACAATATTTGTATGTATTACAGGTTTAGAATAGTAATAGTGTCTAGAACCTCCAAATCTAGCATCAGTATCTAAAAAATACCCTACCAGTTGAATTTCGATAACACGCGAACAAAAAGAAATAGTAAATCCGATTTTACCCACAACTTCCTTTGTGCATATAATACATGGTCTATATATACATATACTTATTTAGTACTAACTTTATACAAATCCTGTAAACTGCAAATTATTTCTCTTTTTTTTAGTTTGTAATTTATTTATTATAGTTATTATTATTACTTATTTTTTATAATATTCTTTATGCAGTATATAAAAATTAAATTAAGTCTTTTATTATTTTCCTCCACAAAAAAGTTTTATTCCAGGAAACGGAATTTTACCGGATATTTAAATATTTTATTAGGCCGCTATTTTGATTGACTGCATAAGATTCTCGTTAAAATGCTTCCAATCTATCTCTGTTTCACGCTTTGTTTTTTGTGCAAAATTTCAAGTTAATTGTATAAGTATTATTTTGGTAGTAAATTTTTTAATATTTCATTAGGCCGCCATTCTGTTCCGTCATAAGGACTATACAAAAATGTTATCAGTTTATCACGCTTTATTTTCATACAAATTTTGATATTAATACGATAAGTAGTTTCTTAATAATACTCTTTTCATTTTGTGAGGCCTCCATTTTGTTCGGTCATATTGGATTTTTACCAAAATGTTACCATTTCATCCCCATATGACCCTTTGACTAAAGTTTGAAGTCATTCGGATAAGTAGATATATATTTTAGATAAAATTCAAATATGTAATAAAATATAGGGTGTTTCATATATGAAAAACTATTTAAGTAGATATATAAGTCATCCTATATACTAATATTTATATTTAAACTTTTTCTCTATGTCTAACCATTATCACCAAAACCGAGAACACACTACTGAGACACCTTGTATAAAAAAGGTACATATTCTAAAATTATAAAATTATTCAAATATTTGTCATGCTAAAACTTTTTACAAGAACATTTTTTTAAGACTTTAAAAATATATTATATTTTTTCAAATACGATGCGAACTTTTTGAAATGCACTCAGCAAAAAAACTTGGTTAAAATTTGAACCAACATCTCTAAACATAAGTTTAAAATTATAATAAACTAAGGCTGCGTTTTATTGTAACAAAAAATTTTCAATTTTGAATAAAAAAAGATTAATATATGTAATTAAACGCACACAGAAGAGATATGGACAATGCCGTGCTAAAGCAAGCCGGTCGCCGAGTGACGTATATCGCTCACACCGAGTTGGGATAGGCAAAGACCGATCGAGGCAACCTATAGTGTTAATGGGCCTTGACGGAATACAGCCTTAATTGCTTTCATCAATTCACAAAATTGTCAAAGTCAAAATATTTGATATATATAAAGTGATTATTTTCGTTAGACCCTAGATTTGTTTAATCATTTTTATTCTAATTTAGTTCCTCTTCCATATAAATCAAATATTTATTTAATAATAATAAATTTTAAAAACGTTAGCGGATTGAATAAATAGTGATAATTTTGTTCCAAGGAAAAGACTTTTTTAAGTTAGGTTATGTTAATTGTCCCATGCATCTTTCTTAATTAGCTTGTTTAAAGAAAAAAATGGGGGATAACAGCAGTCCTAACGTTATAAATGAGATAACTGCTCTTATAAGAAGTTGGGAAGAAGAACATACACAAGCAAATTATGATCCAGTTCCTACTCTTACTAAGTAAGTTCGAAGCTCTTTGCATTCATCAGTAGTAACTCCTGTTTTCGTTACTTTAAATAGTTATAACGACCTGAGGTTAATTTGGTTTTCAGTCTCGTTGCTTATTGAGTTTTTATTTGATCTTTCCTTTTTTTTATTTATTTATAAATAAATAAATGTTTTATTAAAGGACCAGCCATTACAAAAAAAAACAAGAATAATAAAATTAAGACTTTACATTTAAAAATTTAAAATTAACAAATGTGTAACAATTATGTACACACTCCTTAAAAAATACATATTAAGTACTGGTATCAGAATTACTGCATAATTAACATTGGACATATAAAAAGAACAAGTACAAATGTAGGTATATAGGAAATAAAATAAAATAATATAAAATAAAAAATAATACAAATTTACAAATAAAAATACAAATTTTTCATTTATATTATTTTTATTTTCATTGACATACAAAAAATGTATTGGAATTGTTATAAAAAAATGAAATATAAGATAAAATAACACAACAGTTACATCCACTACGTTAAACCCGTTCCCCAGACAAGAATATAAATGACACCTCAAGTGGCATTTACAGAGTAACAGAGCAAAAACAAATATTTAGTAACTAAAGAAGCTAAGCTAAAGTTAAAAAATTCATTCAGAGAATAAAAAGAATTCTTAGCTAATATGGCTTTCACTTTAAGTGTGAATGACATATACTTTTGAGTATTAGTTAATTAGGAAGGTAAGTAGTTAAACATTTTGAGGGAACAAACCTTAGGTCTGTCCTGCAACATTTTAAGTTGGCAACCAAGAATATACAATTGGTTTCTGCCTTTTGTCATATAGTAGTTAAGATCACACCATCTAAGATATTGACTTGTATGCTTAAAACATGCAGGTTGCAGGATATTTTTTTTTCTCGAGACATGTACAACATGTATGGAAAACGTCAATACAATTATATTTAATTACCTAATAAATAAAAAATAGAAATAAAATAATTTTTATTGTACTGCAAGAAAAAAAAAAGTGCATACAAAGGTGGAAAGTACTGTTATAAACATATTTTAATAACCACCTCAGAAAAATATATATACATATAAACAAACATTACAGAATTATATCTAGTATAACAAACATTGTACAACAAAAAAAACATACATATTATGATAACAAATTATCTGACACATTTTTTTATTTTATACTTAAATGTTGTAACACTTAAATTTTTAAAGTTACGTGCAACGAGTTATAGATGAAAGATGACAAATACAGAAAACAAGATTTAAAAAATTTGGTTTTGTATCTCGGAATAGAAATGTTATCCCTGAAGCGTATGTTCACTTGGTGTGTGTCACCTCTCTCTAACGTGGGTTCAGATAAATAAGTTGGCTCCTTATTTTTTAAACCCTGGGCCATGTTACATTGATATGTTTGGACTATATGATGACTAATGTGGTCTCTCATTGACAAATTCCTCACAAAACGAACGCAAGAGTTCTGCACTTTTTGTATTCTGTATTTATTGTAGTTGGTAAGAAATGGACCATAAACAATATCCAGATAATTTAATATTGAGAGTACCAAACTTACTGTTAATAATTTTTTAATGGAAAATGGAAGGACATTGCTATACTCATATATTGCTCTCTAAGTTTATCATAAGACCTCTGGCATATATTGCTTACATGAGAATTGAACGTTAGAATTGTGTCTATTAATAAACCAGGGCTTTTTACTTGATTAACCCATTTGACTCCAACACTACATGATGTAATCTGTAGATTCGAGTCATCAATGTCAGAGCGAGAGTACAGAATTGCCTGCGTCTTGCTTGGATTAATAAATAGTGAGTTCATACCAGCCCACTGCTCAATATTTAATAGATCCTTATTAATTAGATCGATTGTGCTAGGGAGACTTGAAGCCGGTGACGGTAGGTAAATTTGTAGGTCATCAGCGTACAAATGATATTTACAATGGTTAATATGATGAACAAGATCTGACGTGAAAATTGAGAAAAGAAGAGGGCCCAAAATAGATCCCTCTGGAACTCCCCTCCCCACAACTCTCCAATCAGATACCTCCACCCCACCAGCCTCCATCAACCTAACAGCCTGTTGTCTGTTGTGAAAGTAATCATTAAACCAACCATCTGCATCAATTCTATAATGGCTTAATTTAGCCAGAATTAAATCAATATCTATGCTATCAAAGGCCTTTGTCATATCTATCATTACAGCTGGACAAAAATATCATTCATCAAAAGCCAGAGTAATCCTGATTGATACTTAGGTATTATACTTTTATCTTTTAAAAACTCGAAAATTTGGCATTTAATCAATTTCTTGAGTATTAATTAAAGCAGTTACATACTACATAGAAGTCTATAGAAAAACGAAGTACAAAGAAAACAATAAATTACTAAAAGTCATGCCATTCAAAGTTTTCTCTTAAACTATATAAGCTATATTTAATTAGCAAGTCTTTTACATTTCGCTTGAAAAGTGGAATGCTTTTTAAATAGTCAGGTAGGCGATTATAAATTTTTATTGGGAGAACTGCTGCTCCATTTGCTACAATACTCAGCTGTTGCTGGGGTAACAAAATATTAGTTGTGCTTCTTAAGTTATAATTGATTTTTCTTTCTGTAAATGATACATATAGATCTGGGTGTTTTTTAATATATAAAAGAAGATAAAATGTACATTGAAACCACAGTCATTATTTGAAGTTCCTTAAACAGCCCTCTATAGGAGGTTAAACGGGATTTAAACAACATTGTTCTTATAATACGTTTCTGCAGTAGCAATACATTATTCAATGCTGGGGATCCTCCCCAAATTAAGATGCAATAGTTCAATTTAGAATATATATGTGCATAATAATATGTTTTTAGCACATTAGTATTCACGAAATTTCTACGATTCAGAGCAACGAAATTTTTAGTAGTTAAGTCCTTACAGATCTGATTGATGTGGTGAATCCACTTAAGCTTTGAATCTATATATAACCCTAAAACCCTCGAAACAGATTTTTGCTTAATTAAACTGTTATTTATATCTACATAAAGGCTACAATCCAGGGAAAGAGGAGACAACCAAATCATTTCCGTCTTAGAAACATTTAATGTCAAGAAGTTCTGCTCACAATAGTTGCTCATCCTCTGTGCACTTGCACGAGCCGCAAGTGAAATATCACCGACACTCTTTACCGATACTATAGTACTGGTGTCATCAGCGAATTGTGAAATAAAATAATTCTGAAAATTAATTTTTAAATCATTAATAAATAAAATAAAAACTAACGTGCTCCCTTGAGGAACTCCCAAATTGACAAGTTTTGGTTTGGATTCTATGTTACGCCCGGAAAGATTGACCTTGACTTTTTGAACTCTATTTTCTAGGTAGGATCTTAGCCATGAAATAGAATTACTACAAATACCCAAAGATTCCAGTTTAGAAATAAGCCTATCATGTCTAATTGTGTCAAATGCATGAGAAAGATCAGAGTTGATACACAAAGTTTTGTTCTTTTCATCTAAATTTGTCATAACACATTTAATGAGCCTTAATAGAGCATCTTCTGTAGAAAGTCCTTCACAAAATCCAAATTGCGAAGTACTCAATATTTGATTGAATGCAACAAAGTGTTTAAGATTCTCACAAAAGGCATTTTCAAAGAGCTTCGAGAAAACAGAAAGTAATGAAATCCCGTGATAATTGTAAAGCTGATCCACTGCCCCTTTTTTGTGGATAGGGATTACCACAGCCTTAACAAGGATGGAAATAATCCAGCCTCAAGACTTATTAATTAATGATGCCAGTGGATATTTAATGTATTCCACCACGTGCCCTAACAGTGAACACGGAATTTCGTCAAAACCCTTAGAATCTTTTTTAGTTACTTTTTTTAGTATCACGCTAACTTCTTCGGATAGAATATGAAGTAGCTCCATGTTTTCATTCGGTATCTTATATGACCTGTTAATATTCAGATTTAGTTGTAATTTATTTTGCTGGATGAGCACCTTAGGGGTTTCAATAAAAAAATTATTAAATTCTTCAGTAGAATTGTTGATGTTAATCAATCTGTCACTGTTTTTAAGTTCACTCGGTACACATTTAGGTGCATTGGCTGAGGTTTCATTTTTTATGATTTTCCATGCTGCAGCTGATTTATTTTCGGCTGCTAATATTTGAGTATTAGAAAAGTTACTTTTGGCAGTATAAATAATGGTTTTGTGTGTTTTTTTTTTAGAGCTGAGTACAGTTCGTAGAGAAGGGTGGAATTAGTTTTTTATAGGCTTTAAGAATATCACGCAACATTTGTCCCCTATTTTTAATTTCATTTGTTACCCATTTGTTTGCCTTTTTTTGTTTACTATTTTTTACATAACGTTCTTCAGGATAGCAATTTAAGATTATTGAGTTAAACTGATTAAATAAAGAACCAAATATTTCGTCTATTGTGGCTGTGTTCAAAACACACATTCCAATTTTCAGTGGCTACTGATTCAATAAATTTATTAATATTGTGTTTAGATTTAAAATTCCTACAATAAAAAGACGAAGTAGTTGTAACAATAGGACTACACAGACAAATAACACGTTGCATGTAGTGATCAAACAGATCACAAAAAACCATACTACAATCTAGTTCTGCTACATTTAGGTTAGTAAAAATGTTTTTTATAATTGATTTATGATTGCCCTGAATTCTAGTGAAATCATTTATACACTGAGAATATCCATAAGCAGAGAATAAATGCAACAGTGATTTTGATTCTGTCGATGAATTATTTACGTCTAAATTAACATTAAAGTCTCCACATATAAATGCTTTCTGATCACAAAAATATTTTCTAGATAATATATGGTCAAGGAGCTCTACAAAATCTGGAAAATTACTCCGAGGCGGCCTATATAAACATAATATATTAAATTCCCTATTAGAATAAATAATTTTTGAAGAAACAAATTCTAATGACCCTTCGACAGGATTGATATTTACAGAAATATTTTGAAATTCTATACATTTTTTAGCAAAAATGGCTACTCCACCACCTGCAGAATCAGAGCGACAATGAAAATTAGCAAATATATAATTTGTCAAACTAACATGCTGAATTTCAGCTTCTGAAAACCAAGTCTGAGTCAAACATACAATATCTGGAAGATTAAGGGACTCTAGTAAAACATAAAGTTCTGTCAATTTAGTCCTCGCACTACGAATATTTAGGTGGCATATAGTAAGGTTATCATCCTTGGCTGAGTGCTGCCCCTGAATTGGGTTGGAATTTTCTTTTGCAACTGACTTTGTACTGAATTTTTCCATGGTCCCTTGCTCCACCATTTGATGTTGTTGCTCGATCATCACTGAAAGCTTCACTGGTTTCAGGTTGGTCAGACACACTAGTTATTCGATTGAGATCGAGCATGTTTGGAGAAACCTGGTTCGAATCATTTATAAAAAATTTGTTTTGTTTAGAACATAATTTCTTAGAATAAACTCAATAAGCTCCCTTTTTGAGTGGAGATCCAGAAATCCTTTCTTTGGAGTGCTTATTAGTGGAACGAAGGTGGTCTCCTTATCCTTGAAATAGGCATGTAGACAGAGGTTTTGTTCTTGAATTAATTTGTTCAAAACAGGCCGATGAGTATGAAAGGGACTTCCAATTAAGATTATATTAGTTTTTGATGCTATACTCTCTAACCTGTCCAAATCACTAAATGCAATATGCTTGCCTCCAACTGCGTTTGCTGAAGGAACAAACAGAATGATGAGGTCGTTCTTATCGAAATTCCTACCCAAATCTAGAAATTCATTGATCATGTCCCCCAATACTGTCCTATATCTGAATTGGCTGTTGCTGTCAAATGAAAAGTTCGAAATGTTTTTTACTAATGAAGCACAATGCTTTATGGTTCCATAACCAATGACAAGTAAACGCCTCCTCAAATTCTTCCTATCAGTCTGAACTGGTGTGGTCACATTACTGCTGGCAGCAGATAATTTGATGTTAAGATCCTCAATTTCCTGATGTAGTCGCTCCACTTCGTGACTAGAAACCTGACTAACCAAGGCTACATTATTGGCGTCCTTGAGGTCATTAATCTGTTGTTGCAGTAGTTTAATATCTTTTGAGTAACTAGAATTCTCAATTTCTAAAGTTTCAACAAAGGTTCCTGTTGAGCATAGTCAGTTCCTCAGTATTTCTGCCCAGTGTGATCTGTTCTTGTTCCCAAGAAGAAAACTGATTGACAACATAGTCATAGTCAATAAGCTTTATTGTATAAAGAATGACGTTCCTATTTACAAAGCTAAAAAAAAACACAAAAACAAAAATATATACACAAAAGAGAATATAAAAAGAAAGGAAAGAAATTTATACAAAGTTACAAAAAAAGACAAAAAAGTATAAAAAGGTCAATTTACATACAGAGAGAAGTATCTAAATGTAATAACACTCAGACACTAGTCCACTAGAAACAATACAACATTATATATATATATATATATATATATATATATATATTAGCACTAGCAATAATAAATAATAAAAAAAATACCTTAAATACATATACACATACATACATACATATACATATGAACATACACATGCACATACGCATACATACATGAAATGACCTAAACAAGTATCATTTAGTTGAATAGTAAAAAAAAACTCAAAAATGAAATAAACAGTATTAAGTCAACAAAATAGTCAACCAAGAATGGGACATAAACCATCAGCAAACTATAACTCATCTCCATAATATTCATCCAATTGGTAATAAGCTTTGTCAATTAGCAATAGACGAACACGTTTTTTAAACACTTTAAGTGTAGGTGAACCTTTTACAACATCTGGCAGGTGATTATAAAGCCTTATACCTTCATATATTATCGATTTTTTTATTAAGTTGGATGATGGGATAGGTAGACGTAAATTCATTTGCTGTCGGGTCACGTACCTCTGGTCCGCAACAATGTACTGATTTCTATTAATATATATGACATACAGTTTCCAGAATATACAAACATAGAAGAGTAAGAATCCGCAGACGAACAAACAGGGGCTTACATGTGTCGCGTGGCCGAGCACGACATAGATATCGAATTGCTCTCTTTTGAATCACGAACAACATGTCAAGCAGATGTTTAGTTGCCGAGCCCCAAAAAGCAATGCCATATCGAAGCCGCGATTTAATTAGTGCAAAATAAACAGTTTTAGCCAAATCAGAACCCAACTCCTGGACTACGACTTTTACTGCAAAGCAGCCGCACTACAATTTTCCGCCAAGTGTGACTATGTGGTTATCAAACTTTAGACCGCCATCAATGATGAGGCCCAAGAATTTGGAGTTCTGCTGCCTGACAAGAAATGCACTACCAATTGTTATGTTCTCTAGATCACATTTAAAGCAGATCATGCTAGTTTTGTTTACATTCAGCGACAACAGGTTAGAGTCACACCACTCCTTCACCCTTGTCAAGTCAGATGAGACTGAAGCAGACAGGGAGTTAATGTCTGCATCGTGCCAGAGAATGGTAGTGTCATCCGCAAACATTGTGAATTTACCCCGGACATCCAATCTGGCAAGGTCATAAATGACAATAGAAATAGAAGAGGGCCCAGAACTGACTCCTGCGGAACTTCCCAGTTCAAGGATGATGAAGAACAATTGCCACTCAAAACCACACGCTACCGACGCCCTGCCAGATACGACTCAAACCAAGAATGGGCCACACCACGGAAACCATAGTGATGGAGTTTCTGCAGCAGAATTCTGTGACTCATGCAGTCAAAGGCTTTAGATAAGTTACAGAAGACAGCTACAGAATACTTGCCCTCATTGATGTGAGAATACAATTCTTTAAGTAGGCTAAACATGGCATCATTGAAAACGACGAAAAACGTCAACGTGAATTGTTTACTCACTGTGAAAATCGTCAATTAAATTAAATTTTAACATTAAAAATAAACAAAATTTGTGTATAATTAGTGGAATATGCTGCTCAAACTCTTTTGTGGCTCTGAAAGTGAAGTTCAGTGGATTAGTCGAAGATTTTCAAAGGAAAATTAATTAGTAACTTCGTCATATTTACCCGCAAATTACCCTTGTGAGGTTATATTTACTTGTCAACTTCATATCATACTTAATCTGGACTTTACTACCAGGGGCTTAGCCCCACTCACTAGTACCAATACCACCGCTTATCAGGCTTAGAATCAATATGGGTGACAATGAAAATTCAAACTCCAGCTTTAAATGTTGCGCGACGAATAAATTTGCTAGCCTTGTATGTGTGGTCTGCACCGGAGTATATCACCCTAGTTGCTTGAATAGGAAAAGTAACTTTAAGATTTTAGATAAGCACAGAATTTACTGTTCCAAAAATTGCGAAAATTTGGATCTAGAAAAGAAAAAAAAAACTTGATGATTGCGCTCTATTTGATTCTCAATACAATAGGATAAAAAATATGTTAGAACAAAAGGAAAATGAGTTTGAAAAGTATGTTCAAGAAAAAGATGACGAAATAAGAAATATGGATAATGAAATACAAAAATTAAAGAATGACCTAAGGGCACATGAGTTATATTTACAAAGACAAAAAAGAAACTCTGTAAGTCTCCAAGAGAATGCTGTCGAAGCAGAAAAAAAGTCCGATGAAACAATAAAAAATCAACGTACATCAATATCTTTACTTAACAAAAAATTGACTGAAATGGAGCAAGAAAAAATTGTTTTATGTGAAAAACTAAATTCAGAAAATCAGTTATCGCAATCATTTAATGAAAGAATCACTGATATGAATCACCAAATGCATCAAATGATAGACTCTATAAGAACCTTGGAACATGACAATGATTGGTACCAACGTGAACTATCCAGAATGAAAAGAGAGTTAGAGCTGCAAAAAATTTGTGAAACAGTCCCTGATTCATTTCAGTCGGAACATATCATTAATAACATCATTATTGAAAAAAGGCCAAAGATCTTTGTTATTGGTAATAATATTGTAAGGGGTTCAATCTTTAATATTAAACAAATTACGCAGTGTAGGTTTGATATTGACTGCCAACTGAGAATTGGGGTAAGTTTCGAGGCATTAGTAGAGGACTGTTTAATAAAAACAAAGAATTACACCAAAAAGGATTATGTGCTTCTATTCATGTCCCCACTCGAATGTATCAGGGGAAAGAAAATAGACCTACAGTTAATACTTAACCTTCTAGAAAATACTCAAAACACAAATCTTATGATTATTGGACCACCGCTATGGCAAAATCGACCCATCCTCAACAAATTTATCGCCCAACAGAACTCTTCGATAGACTCGGCCTTATTGCAGCATAGGACAAATGATGTCAGTTTTGTTCCCTTAACCAACATTGCCTTATCCGGATCAATGAACCACGAATCTATGTTTAAAATAACAGAGTATTTGTTAAACAGATTTGTTATAAACAAATTAAAACCTGAAGACCAAACTGTTGTTCCAGCGACCAAAAATACCCCTGCCTCAGATTCCCAATCGAAAGCACACTCAGTTAGTCAAGCAAAAAACGATTAACTCACCAGAGCAACGGAACCTCCACAAATAAGCTAAGAATATACTACCAAAATACGAACGGACTTCGATCCAAGACTGTAGCCTTTTTCGAACAAATTTGCCTACACTCCGAATACGACGTGGTAGTATTGACGGAAACATGGTTAAACGAGGGTATACTTAGCCAGGAACTGTTTCCGGATAGTTATGTTATCTACCGAAAAGATCGTGATCCTTTAGCTACTGGTAAGCATAGGGGAGGAGGAGTATTGATTGCTGTCAAGTCAACCTTGTCTTCTGTTGTTTACTCTGTGCCGAGAAATTCGCTGGATGAACTGTGGGTTGGTATACTTATAAACAATGTACACTATGTATTTGGCATTGTGTATGTTCCTCCATCGTCACTTGTAGCTGTGTATGATGAGCATATTGCGTCAATTAATTATGTGATGGAAAGAAGGCTAAACTCTAAAGTAATCATTCTTGGTGACTATAATTTACCCAACTTTGTTAAGAATGTTGTGCTCATCGAACCATGGGACTCACCCGTGAACGAAGAAAACTACTTACAACTTTTCAATAACCAACCAGAATATGTTTTAGTATCGAACAACGATCCCGAAGTGAACCTATATGACTGCTTATGTTTTAACGACCTTAAACAGTTTAACAATATTTATAACTATAATAACGTGATCTTGGATCTTGTGCTCTCCAATTGTGTCAACTTATCCGTTGAAGGGTGTGACTCACCATTATCAAGACCTGATAATCATCATCCACCTCTTATTGTGTCAATGTTGTTGGACCATTCTATGTGTGAAGCTATTCATGATATCTACAATTATAACTTCTTCAAAGCTGACTATGATGGACTAAACGACTTTTTTGAGATATCCGACTGGTCGCCACTTCAGTCTTTGGAACTGAGCCTTGACGACAAGGTTTCATATTTTTATGACATCATTGAAGCTGGTATTGAACAATTTGTACCAAAAGTTCTACAAAAGAGTCTTACCTTTCCTGTTTATTTTTCTAAAGAAAGTATTAACCTGATAAAGCAAAAAAACAAGCTATTAAATAAAATCAATAAAAAAGAAGAACGTGACCCTGAACTAAATAAGCAATATAAAGAAGTAAGAGTAAAATCCAAGAAAAGCATACAAAAAGATTACCAAGGATTTGTTGCTCGATCTCAGCATAATTTAACTAATAATCCTAAACATTTTTGGAAGTACTTAAAATCTAAACGATACTTACAGGGATATCCCAACCACATGCACTTTAACGACAGGACTTCATCAGATCCCAGAGAAATAGCTGATATGTTTGCAGATTTCTTTCAGTCTGTCTATGTAGTTTCATGCAACAATTCCATACCACCTGATGTTATTCAGAACATACCATATATCAATGATACTCTTAAATCAGTTGACATTACGTCTCACAGTGTGTTTCATAAATTGATTGAATTGGATGTTAATAAGAGTCCTGGCTGTGATGGAATCGCTCCAGTATTTGCAAAAAACTGTAGTCCAACTCTAAGCTTACCACTCAGTCTGATATATCAGGATTCATTAAGAGAAAGCAAATTTCCCACTACTTGGAAAAAAACAACAGTCACTCCAATATTCAAGAGTGGTGACAGATCCGATGTTACAAACTACCGCCCAATTTCAGAGTTAGCATGTTTTGGCAAGATTTTGGAATCGTTGGTGACTGACGGTTTGTCTGCTTTCGTGCATGGAGTGATCTCACCAAATCAGTACGGGTTTTTACAGCGGAAGTCGTGTGAGGCCAATCTCACGGTTTATTGTAGTGAACTGTCATCCTTGATGGATAGCAATATACAAGGGGACGCAATATATTTTGATTTTAGAAAAGCCTTCGACGCAGTCGACCCCTTGATCCTCCTGACAAAATTGTTTCACTATGGTATTCAGGATCCCCTGCTGTCCTGGATTCAGAGCTACCTGACTGACCGCGCTCAAAAAGTGAAATTCAGGAATACACTGTCGAAAGATATTGATGTATATTCTGGCGTCCCACAGGGTTCTCATCTGGGACCAATATTATTTTTGATGTTCATCAATGATTTGTCATTAGTGTTCCAAGAGTGCTCGTTCTTATTCTTTGCGGATGACCTGAAAATATTCAAACCGATAATTTCCGAAGCAGATGCCACAGGTCTTCAAGAAATTATCAATAGTCTAATAAACTGGTGTAAACTTAACAGAATGAACCTCAATGCTTCAAAGAGTAAAATAATAACCTTTACTAGGAAAAAACAGCCGATCTTGAATGAATATCACATTGAAAACACCCCACTTCTACGTGTCAACTTCGTAAATGACTTGGGAATCATTTTTGATTCGGAGCTGAGATTTTACCACCATATTGAAAACAACATCAAAAGCATTCAGGATGGCTGGATTTATTATGAGGCAATGCTGGGATTTTAAGGATATAGAGGCTTTAAAATCTATTTTCTATGCTTTGGTCAGGAGTCATTTGGAATATGCCTGTGTAGTGTGTAACCCTGGATTTTCTTAAAACCAAGGTACAAGATTGCTACGCTCTTATTTAATAATTATTATTACTGTTTTATTATAAATTCACAAAAAGGTATCAAGATTACAGCTCGTGGTCAACAGAGCGTGCAATGTAGATGCCCTAGCTCAATTAACCCGGAGAGTAGGGCGTGGGAAAACTTAAGAAATCTTAAAAAAAGAGAGAGAAAAAAAAAGAAATGAGCGCCACCAATTTATAACGGCTTAAATTGGAAAGCCCCTTGATCTTTGCGGCACTTGCTTCCTCTTGATACTTTAAAAGAAAAAGAGTGAGCTAAATAAAACACAAATATAGTAAAAAAAAAAATCTATTATCAAATACGGTATAAAAGAAGAAAATAAATAAAATGTAAACAATAGGTGTCACCAAATCCAGCAGCACCTGGAAGTTCTGAGACGCTCCTAACTTCAAACTAGGCCCGTGACATGGGATTAGTCCCGAGTCTTGAAGTTAAGCCCGTGACTTGAAATTGTCTGTGACTTGCAGTTGTAATTAGCCCCTGAGTTGAAATTAGGACTGTGACTTACAGTTGGCCCCTGACTTGAAATTAGGACCGTGACTAACAGTTGGCCCCTGACTTGAACCCTATGAAAACAAAAATTTTCTAGAATTTTTCATAGTGATTCAAAGTCTATAACGAAAACCCAAATAATTTTAATTAACTCAAAAAAATCCCCAAAAGGTTTATACTGATTCAAAATGAACTAAACAGTCAGAACAATAATTTAATTTTAAAAATTTAGTCCTACCGAGAAGTATAAAAAAATATTTAATTAATTTCAAGACACTAATCAGAACTTTTCTTTAAATAAATTAAAACCGCAAGCAACAAAATAAAAAAATACAATTAAATAATTTAAAATGAAGTCACTAAAGATACCATCAATAAGCACAAAATACCCTGATGGGTATCGAAAATTCAGTCGAAACGTTGTGTCAATAAATCCAACAAATCCACAAATACAAACTAAGATCGAAAAGGAAAATTCTAAAATTTACTTTATCAAATACAATCTCAATAACCAGCGTTAACACTAAAATAAATACAAGGTTTCGACTGAATCCGAATGATTTAAATTAGCAATACGTAATAAAGTAGAAGTAATTGTAATACTAAAAAAAAAAATGTAGGCCCTGATGATGACTTAAAATTAATCGAAACGTTGGGTAAGAAAATTATAAGCGCATTATTATAACTGACTCCAATAGCTAAATTCAATTTACAACAAATAAATTTGTAACAAAATCTATTACTATAACAATTTCCCGTATAAAATAGATAGAAAATTTAAACTGACCTCGGCCTATTTAAATAAAAATGTGAATAAAATAAAAAAGCAAAATCTTAAGAAAAGAAGGTATGTATAAACCTGAAGAATAGCAAATATTTAAGCGAAACGTTGTGAGAATACTTACAAAAAATATAGATATAATAAGGCAGCAATAAGAAAAATCAAAAGGCACAAATATACTTAAATTTTAATATAACCAGCTTAAAAAAAGGGTTTTATTTAAATAATTATCAAATCAAAATGCAAAAAAAAATACCATAAACTAAAAGAAAAGCAATTTACGTCATACTTAATTGTTACAGAAAACCTCTGCAAGCCATTTATTAATCTGTTTATTATCTATTAAAAAGAACGAATGCAGTAATCAAATCACACTATGCAAGCTGCTTAAATATTGTGGTTTTATTTTAAAATAAAATAGAGCCAATTTACGATCCACAAAATATGGTTAATATAATAGGAAAATGAATCAAATTACTGAGGTAAAAGATGTTCGACAAAATACAAACTAAAAATTATCTTCGCATGAATTCGTTACACTTGCATTTAATTTTTAAGATTTCAAAAAAAAATATATAAAAACTAGCCCCCGTTGCATCAAAAAAATAATCGTCTCACCCGAGCAAAAGTTAATTAAAAAAAAAAAAAAAAATGAGAAAAGTTACCAAATTACGAATAGCAAAATTTAAGAAAAAAAGATACCCTTTTCAGGATAAATGATATTAAAGCAAATTACCTATCCAATAGGGTCACTCAGTTCTAGTCAAAAAGTGGTTTCACGTGCCAAGTACAAGGGCATGGAAAATGGCGGTCTGGTCCAATCTTCAGCTCAAATCCTCTCTTAGAGAGATTTTCTAGCACGAAAAATAACACTCACAGTGCAAACTATAATGTGCCCGAAAAACTAATGCGGTGTTGAGGAAAAATCCCGCTAACGGATTTCCAAGATTTTCCTAGATTATTTCCTCAGACCCGCGCTGAAGACCTGTGGTTTATCTGCAGGTGACCAGAAAAGTGAAAAATGTGTTCCCCCAGCTTCCTTTCCATCTAGAACTTTGGTTAACTAAGGTGGCGGAATACCATTGGCTAGAGTATGTCAGGTGCTAACAACCTTGCCAAAAGAGCACATAGACGGAATAAAACAAGGATATGATTAACATGTTAGACAAGAAAAACGACTCTCCATTGGTTGAGAAAGATACAGGAAATAATGCAGGAATACACTTGGCAACAGCGAAAAAGAAGCCTGCGCTCTGGATATAAGGAAGTACCGGATGGAGGGTTCCGAGAATAAGTTAATATGGAAGTCTTAGCCGAATAGATCCGAAAAGTTCCGAGACGACGCAATAATAACATTGACAGAAACAACTAACCTGAAATTTAAAAGCAACGCCAATGCGAAATGGAAATGTAAATAAACAAATAATATTTAATTAATTACTCTAGTACTAATGGAAAAGGACCACTCAGAAAAGTCAAATATTAGTCCGGAGTAGAGTACCAAAGAGTCAAAAAAAAAAAAGATGTGCTAATGCAGGAGTAGTTAAATGTCATAAAAATGAAACGTAAGTTGAGTTTAATTTAATAGAATTTTCCCAACTGTATAAACTCATTATTTAACCATAAAATAGGAATTTATTCACACAATTATTAACTATTTTAGGAAATGCATCAGACGCAGACGTAACGAAATTTCAGTTTATATTAGGCTCCAAGTAATTATGCAACTATGGACAAAACAAAAGTCAATCTGAATTTCGGAACATCAAACATTGATAGAAATTATAAGAAGGCTGTAGTTTATATAGTCTCAGGAAAAAAAAAGGTAAGAATATTAATATTGAATCGAGAAATACCTTTGGTTTATTTATGTCTAACTTAAATGAAAATACCTTTATATGTTACATATTCACAGCAAAAGGAAACACGAATAATAAAATGTAGATTTAAGAGAAAGTATGAAGTGGTGTATATATAGTATCTATAGTCTAAAAATAATCCTATGTATATCTGAAAAGAAATATTTATCAAGGCAACCTTTTTTTATACAAGTATTTACAGTTCAATATTAATACATAATATCGACTTTATATCAAAGAATTTATTGGGGTACTAATGATTTGTTTTTTTTTTACAGCGACAGAAGAGTTATAGAAAATACACGCTCGAATCTAAAAATGCAGCATATCTAGCCAAAGAAAACGGAAATCCCAAGACTTGTATAAAGGACTCGAAAACAGGTTTTCAAAATTAATAAAATTTAATTTATATCTACTCTGTAAAATATATGGGAAATAAATAGTTTGTCTAAAGTGCTATTTGAAGTTTTTCTTATACAGTATATAATTATTAAATTCGGCAAAATTAAATAAATCCAATAATTATATTTAAACTGATTTTTTTTGGCGACATCTATGAACGAACGCTAAACTTATACCATTTACTGAAAATTATTCCTTTATAACTTGAGTTCAGATATAAGTACAAAATTAACTACTTATCGAGAGGTGACACTGTGTGTACCGAAATTTGCTGCAAAAGGTGTTGAATTTATATTTCGCTTAAATATGAACAATGTAACCGCTTCTAATAAGAAAACTACTAAAATCTAAGGTATCAAACCAACAAGGCGTACATATTAATCACTAAACTTAATACTAAAGTAGTAGATTATAATATTAAATTAATCATACAATGAAATGCACTTAAAACAAAATTAAACTGTTACAACTCCCCCTCTCCAAGGAAAGGAGGGAAACTTATAAGAAAAGTTGACCGACGATCAGAGCTAAATTAAAAAATAATATCCATAAAAGGTAAAGTAAAATAAAATATATTTTCCCAGTCTTTTGCCATACTATGCTTCGAAGCTCACTGAGAAAGATGTTCAAACCAACTACTCTCCTATAAAAACTGTCGAGTAAGATAAGCTACGAAGGAAATGACTAAGAAGGGAAACTAGTATAAGAGAAAAATAAAAAGCTTCTTTTAGAAACTAACTTAAACCAATTAGAAATGGTACCATTTAAATCAAATCATAACGCCAATAACCACTGATGGCACTCTAATATATAAAAAAAAAATAATTAACTAACAACCATAACTCAAAAAAATATACGGGAATCGCGACAAATTGCCTATTCAACCACAAAGGTAATAGATCAGATTACAAATTTCAAGTAGAAAAACAGTACCAATATCGATATAACAACGCTAATAAAATTAAGAAATTTTAATCAAAAGGAAACGAAACAAATAAGAAATTCCTGGCCACTTCGCCTTTCAGAGGTTCGGAATTCCCCAAGAAGAGCGATCAAAACAATTTCTACTCCAATAAAGTTGTTGGATTGGAGTGTGGCCAGAGTTGCGTGACACCCAAATAAGTGTGGGGCACCTCGTTCACTGGCTTGCATCGAGCACACCCTCAGGTCACTCTTCAACTCTGTCTGACTAGGCAACCAGGAGGCAGGAAAAACAAAAAGCGTAAATATTAATTTAAATTCACAAATAAAAAAAGTGTTGTTACCCAAAAGTCCCACCAAACAAAAGGGAGTTCGATATAGCTCGACCAAGCTGAAAGATACACTAGCCGCAGCGACTATGTACCGTGCAGACCAAAAAAACTAAACAAAAAAGCTACTAGGGTGTTCCGAATGTTGTCACTGCCACCAACTGGCTGAATTCTAATAGGTCAACTGGAGCTCAGGAAAATATACACGGGGTAATATGTGAACAAGATGTTAGGTAATAACGGCCAGATGTCAATTAACTATCCACATTATACTTTTTCCATATTCTAGCCGACGTGGTGGTATCCTAGGTGATCTGTCTCCTTCTGCACTGAATAGCACACAAGAAAACGTCGAAATCAGAATTTGATAGCACCCAACAACACTCAGCCTTTTATATAAAAAAAGGCCGCACTAAAAAAGTTTAATAAAAAAGTCACAATAGGGTCAAAAGTCATAATCATGATGTGCAAACTTGCGCAAGCACAAAAAGTCAAATCCAGTATAACCAAAATATACAAAAGCCAAAATATCAAATATCAAAACCAAAAAAACTTAAATGGGTAATAATAAACATAACTAGCATAAATAAATATGTCATAATCAAAATAAAGAAAACTAAGTTTGGCGTCGCTAAGCGTCCAACAATTTAGTTACGAAATGCAAATTTGCATAAGTTCCAATATCTTAAATCCCAAATAATAAGGTAATTAGCTAAGAAAACCGACCTATCGGCAATAACTTAGCAAAATGAATACTGAAACAACAAAATGCATATATCAAATCCCAAATAATATGGAAATTTACTAAGAAAACCGATCCTAGCGGCAATAACTTAGCAAAATAAAACATAACTAAAGTTAGGGGCAATTAACTAAGATAATATAGCTACACCAAAATAAAGCCAAAAGGTAGAAAAGCTAAACCAATAATAATCATAAGCCAATAATAAAAGCAAAACATTAGTCAAAATCAGGGAGTGGAACTCGTCATCGTCGCGATCAGATTCAAAAAAATAACCCATCGATGATCTTGGTTGATGGAAGCCGAAGCTTTTAACGGTGTGGACATTTAGTGGGCTTTTACCACTGACAGTTTCCCGCCGCGACCGAATTCTAAAGTTCAGGCCGCGGGGCACAAATCCCAGAAATTTCCCATCGATGATCTTGGTTGATGGGAAGCCGAAGCTTTTAACGGTGTGGACATTTAGTGGGCTTTTACCACTGACAGTTTCCCGCCGCGACCAAATTCTTAGCCGCGGGGCACAAATCCCAGAAATATCCCATCGATGATCTTGGTTGATGGGAAGCCGAAGCTTTTAACGGTGTGGACATTTAGTGGGCTTTTACCACTGACAGTTTCCCGCCGCGACCAAATTCTTAGGCCCGGGCCGCAGGGCACAAAGAAGAATACAGGGACGAAAAAAGGTAAATTCTAAGCTGTGAGATCCATGTAATCATGGTGATGACCTTTAAGGCCAAAACAACCTAAAAACAAAGGTTGACAAACTGACAAGATAAACAAATTAAAAGAAAAGTTGTTCAATAAACCACTAAAGACAAACATGTTATCCTATTCTAAGAAATAAGTTTGTCCAGAAACTAAATAACAATAGCAGTAGTACCGCTCACTGCTATGGCAAGAAATGGCCTGGTATACAAAGCAGACACGCCATGTTAAAAAAGTCACAATCGGGGTATAAATCAAGTCTGGGAAAACAGTCAGAATTGGTGAATTTTAAAAGAATCAAAAGCATTAATTTCTGATCGAGTCTTACATTATCAAAAAAATTGCAGTGTTTCTAACCCTAAACTTAAAATTATAAAGAGAAAAGGAAAAAAAATACAAACTATAATAATACGCAGTATAAAATATATGGTGAATAAAAAAAATATTGTTTTGATCTTTCTAAATTAGTTAGATGGACAATCGGATTCAGATTGGATTAGCACCGGTTTAAGATCTTGAACGTGCCAAATACCTTTACTTACACCAAATTCATCTGCGAGCTCATATGTACAAGTTCCAGTTTTTCTTTTAATAATAAAAGGACCTATAAATTCGGGAGATAATTTAGCGCTAAAATAATTCGCGGCGTCAGATAAACTTTTATTTTTACGCCAAACCTGTTGGCCAATAGTATAACTAACAGGACGTCTACGCAAATTATAATGATGTTTACTTTTAAGCCGAGAGGTTTCAATTTTTTTACGAATTATTTGAAACAGCCGTTGAAATGATTCAACTCGTTTTCTAACGTAGTCCTGGTTTTCAGTATCGGGTCTATTAATGCTGTCTGAAAAATCTTGACCGAAGAGTTTATGTTCCCTACCAAAATTAACTAGAAAAGGTGTATAACCTGTTGTTTCGTGACGAGACGTGCGAATAGCGCAAGCAATTGAAGATAAGTTATCTTCCCAAGTTCGGTGATTATTTTGTTGTACATAAGAACGAAGCATGGTTTTTACAACACGATTAACTCGCTCGGTGTGATCAGCTCTAGGGTAATACGATGCGGTGTAAAATATTTTAACTTTATATTTGTCACAAAGAGATTGGAATTCTTTAGATTTCATTTGAGTCCCATTGTCGCAAGTTAGAAATTGAGGAGCTCCATAGACGAGGAAAATTCGATCTTCAACAAATTTAATCAAGGACTTAGCGGTAGCGGATCTGCAAGGAAAAAGTTCGACAAACTTGCTGAAATAGTCTGTCACTACTAAAATGTGTGTATTGCCTTGTTTTGAACGAGGCAATGGCCCAATGTAGTCAAGGCTGATAGACTGCCAAGGCTCTTTGATTTCAGGACGATTACCCATTAAACCTGCCGGAGGTTTTTGCTCTATTTTGTTCTGAGCACAAATTCTACAAGAGCGAACATACTTAGCCACATCGGCCCTCATTTTTGGCCAATGAAACCTTTCGGCTACCTTCCAAAATGTCTTAAAAATTCCAACATGACCCGCAGCTGGGTTATCATGGCAACGATGGAACACTTCCTTTCGCCTATCTTTGGGAACGACGATCTTCCAACAACTAGAATGATCTGGAAAGTTAGGATTAGCTGACTTGACAAATTTATACAAATTGCCGTTTTCCACTCGCCAACAAGGATATTTTTCAGGGTGATCCTCTAACCTCGCCAACATTCCACGGTACCATTTGTCTGATGTTCTAGAAAAATCTAAAGATGATTCGATCTCATTGACACTAGCGACTGTGTCAGTACTAACTGGGACAGAACGTGAAAGAAAATCAGGTACTATATGTTCTTTACCTTTGCGGTGTATTAGTTGAAAGTCATAAGGTTGAAGGCGGAGAGCCCAACGGGCAAGACGACCTTGTGGATCTTTAAGGTTATGCAACCACAATAACGAATGATGATCTGTTATGACTTTAAAATGAACACCTTCCAAATAATGCCTAAGTTTTTCGACACTCCAAATAACGGCAAGACACTCCTTTTCAGTAACGGTTAGCTTCATCTCCTGTTTGGTAAGAGAGCGGGATAAGTAAGCAATGACCTTTTCGCCATCGTCAAACTGTTGAGTTAAAACAGCACCCAAGCCAAAGAATGAAGCATCTGTCTGGAGAGTAAAAGTTCTATTGAAATCGGGACAGGTAAGAACTGGAGCTGTAACAAGAGCTTCTTTTATGGTGTTAAAAGACTGTTGACAATCAGTTGTCCATTCCCATTTAACATTTTTCTTAGTAAGCCGACTGATAGGGGCTAATACAGTTGAAAAATTGGGTACAAAACGTCTGTACCATGAAGCAGTCCCAACAAACCTGCGAATTTCGGTGATATTACGAGGGGGTGGTATATTCACTATTGCCTGTACCTTTTCTGGATCTGGTCTCAGTCCTCGAGCATCCACGATGTATCCAAGATACTTTAGTTCAGGTTTACAGAAATTACACTTTTCCCGAGACACCACTAGACCAGCTTCCCTCAATCTGTCAAAAACAAGACTCAAGATTCTCAAATGTTCTTGAAATGTCTTCGAAATAATTATTATGTCGTCCAAATAGACCATGACGTTATTTTCTAAGTCAACTCCCAGAACTCGGTCCACAATACGTTGCCAGGTAGCTGGCGCATTAGTTAGCCCAAAAGGCATGCGGCGAAACTGATAAAGGTTTCTGCCAGGGACAGTGAAGGCGGTAAGTTCTCGAGAAGACTCACTAAGAGGAACCTGCCAGAAGGCAGACTTAATGTCGATGGAACTAATAAATCGTGCATCTCGGAGCCGATCTAAAATGGCTGAAATATAAGGAATTGGATAGGAATCTTTCTTCGTCTTTTCATTAAGACGGCGGAAGTCGATGCAAAATCTGTAGCTGTCGTCCTTTTTCCTGACTAAACACACGGGGCTGGACCACGGACTTTTCGAAGGTTCTATGACACCAAGTTTTAGCATTTCGTCAACTTCTTGGTCAATAATGTTCTGCTTAAAAGGAGAAACAGGATAGTACCTTTGTTTAATAGGCCTAGTACCGGGCTCAAGTTCAATGATATGCTCAGCTACTTTACAACAGCCAAGATCGGAACCCATCAATGAGATTTTCTCCTTGACCAATGCATCCAGAGCAGTTTTATCATCTGGGGACAGCGTAGTGCCATCCACGACGGAGCAAATCTCTGAAGAACCTATATCACTGGCGAAGTGCCAAACATCTTTCCTTAAATCTGGAACGATCTTCATGGCCTTCCAAAAATCAATACCCAAAATGAGTTGGTGCGAAAGCTCAGGAATGACCAAAATATCAACCATACGAGTTTTATCTAACAAGGTTACAGGAGTTTGAACAAACCCACTACTGACGCAACTGCTGCCATTAGCTACGGTGCATCTAGTTTCCTGTTTAACGATTTTTAAACCCAAATTCTGTAAGACTTTATAGCCAGACTGTCCAACAATAGTGCGAGAAGCGCCTGAATCCAATAAACCTAAAATAGGATGACCTAAGACAAAAATTTCTAAATAAGGGCGTTCATCACCATGAGCGTGAGAAATAATAAAATCTAAAATGTGCTGATTGAGAAAAGTGTCGTTGGTCGATAGAATATTTGAAGTGGGAGACATCTTACGACCTATCGACTCTCCCGGAAACCGTTTCCCGAAACTGAACATTTGGGACAAGATCTGACTGTAACGTCAGCTTTACCACAGCGATAACAATAAACTTTACGATCTTGGGGGCATTGGCGACTCACATGGCCAGTTGCCTTACAATTCCAACAAGTGATAGAAGGTCGATTGGCTGGGGGAACAATTGGAGGCTGTTGAATAACCTCGACAACAGGGGTACTATTTGTATAGGGAAGTGGAGTTGCTGTTGAGGTGGATGAATCAGAAGCAACATATGCTACAGGATTATATGGAGAATAATCGCCAGAAGCTATGAAAGCAAAATCTGGTTCAACCAGATTATGGCGTTTTCTAGAAGGTGGAACATAATGATCAGCACGATATTTCTTAGCTTCCAGTTTAAGACACTCTGTCTCGAGTTCCTCTAAAGAGTTAACCACATTAAGTTGAGTAGTATAAAAAGGAGATAAATTTCGAGAGATAATATCTAATTGAACGTCTTCCGACATACCACCATAACGCCTAAACAAAGCACTCATACTTGACAAATAATCTACTATGCTTTCAGACGGATCCTGAGTTCTATCTAAAATTTCTTTAAACAACCGAGAACGATAATCGGGGGGTTCAAAATGCCTGCAAAGTAAATCTGATAAACTTTTCCAATCAGTAAAACGTGAGCAATTAGCGCGGAACCAGTTTAATGCGCGACCCGAAAATAAATCAATAGCTGACTCAAACAATTCCTTTTCTGAAATACCACGAGCAATACGCAATTCAGAGACACGTTCCAAAAAATTATAAACAGATAGATGTTTAGTGTCACCTGTAAATTTAAGACCCCACTTTTCAACTCTTTGAGTTTTTGTACTAGAGGGGTGAGTGAAAACAGCTGAAGGCTTATGCTTTGGCGTAGACTGCTTACGCGATGATACTGACGCTTTATTTTTATTAGAAGTGGCACTTGTACCAGAGGACTCAGACGAATCCGAATCAGAGTCAGATATTTGAAATTTACTAAAGATTTTACTTAAGGTAGGATCGCTTTTTGATGTTTGCTCTAGTTTGTCTAGAGTACTGAGGATTTCGCCCATTAAAGACGCTCGATCTTTTATCGATTCCTCATTTAATTTTCCTACAGGGATGCGATCTACACGGTTTAAAAGATGAACTAACCGCGTTTGAATCCTATCAAAAGTATTTTTAGCATTTTCACCAGAGATTGTGGTGATTGAATCTTGTAATTCTTTTAAGGTTTTTGTTATATATTCGCGTTCTTCATTAAAATCTAGTTTATAAGCAGGATAAGTCAATAATTTGCCCTTTTTCTCAAGATTGAAAACAGGTCGTAAGGCAGAACGTAACTCGTCCACAGTTTTACTATCATCGGCTGGAATTCCACGAACCGACAGTTCATAGATTAACATGTCTTTTTTTAGGTAGCCGATTTGCATATTATAATCCATCGTGACAATATTAACAAAAGAAACGCAAGATCAAAACAATAAATATCACGAAAAGCAAAAGAGATAACAAATATATCAAAGCAAAAAAAATAGAGCAGTAAGCCAAAAAAATTGTAATCTAAGTCAATAATCATAAACACTTACTAAAGGCAAATAACCATTCAAATATAAAAACTAAATCAAATACGCAAATATCACAAATATCACTCAAATAATCAAATATGCATAAATACCAAATATCAGCGATAAAGCAAAAAAATTAAATTAATAGGGTTAGTAAACAAAAAGGTGTCTATTTAGCTCACAGGGAAAAACAACGCAATTTACAGAAAAAAAAATCATTAAGTTCAAAAGCTCAAAAAAAAAAATTAAAAGCAAAAAGAGCAGCAAAAGCAAATCAGTAAAAGAAAGTAAAAGAATTTCAAAAGGGCCCTACACGTTTGGGCGCCAAATTGTAACCCTGGATTTTCTTAAAACCAAGGTACAAGATTGCTACGCTCTTATTTAATAATTATTATTACTGTTTTATTATAAATTCACAAAAAGGTATCAAGATTACAGCTCGTGGTCAACAGAGCGTGCAATGTAGATGCCCTAGCTCAATTAACCCGGAGAGTAGGGCGTGGGAAAACTTAAGAAATCTTAAAAAAAGAGAGAAAAAAAAAAGAAATGAGCGCCACCAATTTATAACGGCTTAAATTGGAAAGCCCCTTGATCTTTGCGGCACTTGCTTCCTCTTGATACTTTAAAAGAAAAAGAGTGAGCTAAATAAAACACAAATATAGTAAAAAAAAAATCTATTATCAAACGGTATAAAAGAAGAAAAAAAAATAAAATGTAAACAATAGGTGTCACCAAATCCAGCAGCACCTGGAAGTTCTGAGACGCTCCTAACTTCAAACTAGGCCCGTGACATGGGATTAGTCCCGAGTCTTGAAGTTAAGCCCGTGACTTGAAATTGTCTGTGACTTGCAGTTGTAATTAGCCCCTGAGTTGAAATTAGGACTGTGACTTACAGTTGGCCCCTGACTTGAAATTAGGACCGTGAACAGTTGGCCCCTGACTTGAACCCTATGAAAACAAAAATTTTCTAGAATTTTTCATAGTGATTCAGTTTATAACGAAAACCCAAATAATTTTAATTAACTCAAAAAAATCCCCAAAAGATTTATACCAGTCAGAACAATAATTTAATTTTAAAAATTTAGTCCTACCGAGAAGTATAAAAAAATTTTATAATTTCGACACTAATCAGAACTTTTCTTTAAATAAATTAAAACCGCAAGCAACAAAATAAAAAAATACAATTAAATAATATAAAATGAAGTCAAAAGATACCAAAAAATACCCTGATGGGTATCGAAAATTCAGTCGAAACGTTGTGTCAATAAATCACGAAAAGGAAAATTCTAAAATTTACTTGCGTTAACACTAAAATAAATACAAGGTTTCGACTGAATCCGAATGATTTAAATTAGCAAAAATAAAGTAGAAGTAATTGTAATACTTAAAAAAAAATGTAGGCCCTGATGATGACTTAATCGAAACGTTGGGTAAGAAAATTATAAGCGCATTATTATAACTGACTCCAATAGCTAAATTCAATTTACAACAAATAAATTTGTAACAAAATCTATTACTATAACAATTTCCCGTCTGACCTCGAGTGAATAAAATAGAAAAGAAGGTATGTATAAACCTGAAGAATAGCAAATATTTAAGCGAAACGTTGTGAGAATACTTACAAAAAATATAGAATAATAAGGCAGCAATAAGAAAAATCAAAAGGCACAAATATACTTAAATTTTAATATAACCAGCTTAAAAAAAGGGTTTTATTTAAATAATTATTTTCTCAAAATGCAAAAAAAAATACCATAAACTAAAAGAAAAGCAATTTACGTCATACTTAATTGTTACTGAAAACCTCTGCAAGCCATTTATTAATCTGTTTATTATCTATTAAAAAGAACGAATGCAGTAATCAAATCACACTATGCAAGCTGCTTAAATATTGTGGTTTTATTTTAAAATAAAATAGAGCCAATTTACGATCCACAAAATATGGTTAATATAATAGGAAAATGAATCAAATTACTGAGGTAAAAGATGTTCTACGAAATACAAACTAAAAATTATCTTCGCATGAATTCGTTACACTTGCATTTAATTTTTTGCATTCAAAAAAATAATCGTCTCACCCGAGCAAAAGTTAATTTCAAAAAAAAAAAAAATGAGAAAAGTTACCAAATTACGAATAGCAAAATTTAAGAAAAAAAGATACCCTTTTCAGGATAAATGATATTAAAGCAAATTACCTATCCAATAGGGTCACTCAGTTCTAGTCAAAAAGTGGTTTCACGTGCCAAGTACAAGGGCATGGAAAATGGCGGTCTGGTCCAATCTTCAGCTCAAATCCTCTCTTAGAGAGATTTTCTAGCACGAAAAATAACACTCACAGTGCAAACTATAATGTGCCCGAAAAACTAATGCGGTGTTGAGGAAAAATCCCGCTAACGGATTTCCAAGATTTTCCTAGATTATTTCCTCAGACCCGCGCTGAAGACCTGTGGTTTATCTGCAGGTGACCAGAAAAGTGAAAAATGTGTTCCCCCAGCTTCCTTTCCATCTAGAACTTTGGTTAACTAAGGTGGCGGAATACCATTGGCTAGAATATGTCAGGTGCTAACAACCTTGCCAAAAGAGCACATAGACGGAATAAAACAAGGATATGATTAACATGTTAGACAAGAAAAACGACTCTCCATTGGTTGAGAAAGATACAGGAAATAATGCAGGAATACACTTGGCAACAGCGAAAAAGAAGCCTGCGCTCTGGATATGAGGAAGTACCGGATGGAGGGTTCCGAGAATAAGTTAATATGGAAGTCTTAGCCGAATAGATCCGAAAAGTTCCGAGACGACGCAATAATAACATTGACAGAAACAACTAACCTGAAATTTAAAAGCAACGCCAATGCGAAATGGAAATGTAAATAAACAAATAATATTTAATTAATTACTCTAGTACTAATGGAAAAGGACCACTCAGAAAAGTCAAATATTAGTCCGGAGTAGAGTACCAAAGAGTCAAAAAAAAAAAAGATGTGCTAATGCAGGAGTAGTTAAATGTCATAAAAATGAAACGTAAGTTGAGTTTAATTTAATAGAATTTTCCCAACTGTATAAACTCATTATTTAACCATAAAATAGGAATTTATTCACACAATTATTAACTATTTTAGGAAATGCATCAGACGCAGACGTAACGAAATTTCAGTTTATATTAGGCTCCAAGTAATTATGCAACTATGGACAAAACAAAAGTCAATCTGAATTTCGGAACATCAAACATTGATAGAAATTATAAGAAGGCTGTAGTTTATATAGTCTCAGGAAAAAAAAGGTAAGAATATTAATATTGAATCGAGAAATACCTTTGGTTTATTTATGTCTAACTTAAATGAAAATACCTTTATATGTTACATATTCACAGCAAAAGGAAACACGAATAATAAAATGTAGATTTAAGAGAAAGTATGAAGTGGTGTATATATAGTATCTATAGTCTAAAAATAATCCTATGTATATCTGAAAAGAAATATTTATTAAGGCAACCTTTTTTTATACAAGTATTTACAGTTCAATATTAATACATAATATCGACTTTATATCAAAGAATTTATTGGGGTACTAATGATTTGTTTTTTTTTTTACAGCGACAGAAGAGTTATAGAAAATACACGCTCGAATCTAAAAATGCAGCATATCTAGCCAAAGAAAACGGAAATCCCAAGACTTGTATAAAGGACTCGAAAACAGGTTTTCAAAATTAATAAAATTTAATTTATATCTACTCTGTAAAATATATGGGAAATAAATAGTTTGTCTAAAGTGCTATTTGAAGTTTTTCTTATACAGTATATAATTATTAAATTCGGCAAAATTAAATAAATCCAATAATTATATTTAAACTGATTTTTTTTGGCGACATCTATGAACGAACGCTAAACTTATACCATTTACTGAAAATTATTCCTTTATAACTTGAGTTCAGATATAAGTACAAAATTAACTACTTATCGAGAGGTGACACTGTGTGTACCGAAATTTGCTGCAAAAGGTGTTGAATTTATATTTCGCTTAAATATGAACAATGTAACCGCTTCTAATAAGAAAACTACTAAAATCTAAGGTATCAAACCAACAAGGCGTACATATTAATCACTAAACTTAATACTAAAGTAGTAGATTATAATATTAAATTAATCATACAATGAAATGCACTTAAAACAAAATTAAACTGTTACAAGTGTGGTCACCGGTATACAGGGTCCATGTGAAACGTCTGGAGAGGGTCCAGTCGAAGTTTGTGAACTTTTTGCTGCACAAACTGGGAATTAATGGGGAATCACTGCAATATATCGAGCGGCTTGAGATTCTTGGCATAGACACACTCGAGATACGTCGAATAAAACTCAGTATGTCTTTTGGATACAAGATTCTTAACAACCTGGTTGATTCCCCTGATTTGCTTGGACAAATAAGATTTCGTGCCCCTGTCAGACCAACCAGACAGGTTGAGCCATTCTCCATTCGTCCATTTAGGACTGATATAGGAAGAAATGAACCAATAAATAGAATTATGTCTCTGTTCAATCAATTCCTGCCTGCCGATTTTGATATTAATGAATGTTCACTGAGAAACTTTAAATTGGAAATTGGTAGAATTGTCGACGATTTTTATATACACATTTAAATTGAAACTGTTTGTTATCTGTAATTGTAAGTACTGTCTTTTTATAATGTATTATTGTTTTTTTTTTTTTTTAATGTATCTTAATTTGTCTTTATTATGTACTATTTAGGTTAATGCCTGTAATGTACTTTTACTTTACTAAATAAATCATTTGTACCACTATTCTTTTGAAATCCAAACTGTACCTTGGAAAGTATGGCGTTGTGCTCCAAGTATGAGACCATTCGACTTTTAACCAGCTTTTCGATGATTTTAGAAAGGGTAGACAAGAGCGAGATTGGACGGAAATTGGATGGATCATTCAAATCGCCACCCTTGTGAAGAGGAACCACTTTAGCAGAGGTCAGACATGAAGAGAAAAAACCCCTCTCCCACGACATTAACAGCACAAACCAGGCCCTCCAGAATTCCATCAGGAAGGTTCATGAGTATTCTAACAGACAGCTTATCATCCCCAGAAGACCTTTTATTCTTTATAGAGTGTTATTATTTTTTTAGTTCATATAAATCGGTTGGTAAAAAGTAAAAAGAATTCTGTATAGTTACACCTGACAAGTAAGTAATTGGCTCGACCACTGGATTAAGGTTCCTAGTGACGGTATCTGCTATAGAACAGAAGTAATTATTAATGTCATCAGGAGGCAGGTCAGGTTCGACCATAATGTGATGTCTATTACTATGCCGAATTTCGTTGACAATAGACCAGCTTTCTCGTTGCCTGTTTGCTGACATGTTCAAGCGATCTGAATAAAAACTTGTCTTAGCCACAGCAACCAATTTACGATAGAGTGCTCGATATCTAGTAAAATATAACTTCCTGATTAGATGTAGAGATCTGAGATTCTTGGAAGATGTTTTTAATCCAGCAGTAAACCATAGCTTTTTAGGTTTTTTGTTCTTCAATTTTCTAACAGGAAATGCATTGTTGAATGAAATGTATTAATAGGGTCATAAGAGATATGCATACATCCCAATTTGCATCATTGCATAATTGGTGAAACTTTTCATAATTGTTTCTACTGAAAATTCTGCCATATCTATGCTTTGGATCAGGACAGTTGACACTGATTGATATGGAGAACTCAACAGCTTCGTGATCTGATAGGGCAGCATTAATAACAGCACAGGTAACCAAATTACCACTGTAATTTGAGCAAATATAATCTATAGTAGTACTTGAAAATTGTCAAATTCGAGTGGGTGACTCAACATGCATATGCAGATTATAAGAATTTAATAAATAAATTAAGCTAAGGGTAGGAACAGAACCTTTGTTACCAAAGTAAATGTTAAAGTCGCCGCATAATATTATATAGGAAGAACTATTAGATAGTTCGGACAATAGAGCATCCAATACAGTAAGGAAATCATCAACATTTGATAAAGGAGACCTGTAAATGCAAATGATATAAAGCTTCAGTCTTTTGGAAAAAATAATAGAAAATTCCAGAACAGATTCCATTAATAAAGCATTATACTTATCAATATTTTGAAATAAATTATTTTCTAAAAACTTGTTGTTTCCCAAAATCAAACTGCCCCCATGGGTTGAAATAGACCTACAAAAAATTGATAAACACAAAACAGTAGTTTAATAATTCCTTGTTTCTGCACATTTGAAAGATCGTTGCATCCTGAGGCAATAGTCACAATAATAAAGAATGTTGCTAAAGCTCTTAACTAATGTGAAATGTTTTTAGTAATTATTGCTTGATCTCAATGCAGAATAACAAACACTGTAAATCTGGAACAAGTCGACCCTACTAGTATTGTAAACAAATTAAAACTTTTAGGTTAACTAATTAATTTACTGAAGATTTCTTGATGATATTATTAATTTTATGACCTCATTAAACGTTATAACATAATGCAAACACTAATAAATAGGATTGTACTATTTTTAATAATTAAGAGTTTCTTTTTATTCAAGATTTGAACTTAGAAAATTTTCGGATAATCGCACGTCATATAACGACTACGTTCGAGGATCGCGATATAAAGGTCAACAATGATCAAAATATTATGACTTCTAAAAGCCTCTTTACAAGATTTCATAAAATGAAATTTAAACATACATCTTATAATTGAATCGTTTATTGTAGAAAGTGTACATGTCACAAAATTTTGAGAAAAACAACAAAATGTGTTTGTTTTAAATTTTGTTATCTAACTATTAGGGGTAGGTATCATATCCTTAAAAGGATATCTTATTATACTATTTATTTATTTATTTATTTCAACGGGCTAAAGCCCAATTTTAATTCAAAATAGTAAAAGTATAAGTACAAGAAACTATGCCTAACCTAAGGACATATAACCTAAGAAACTTAACAAATACAAATACAGGTACAGGAATAATCACAGATAACAATACAAGGTTTCAAAACGATTTTTACTATAAAAATAATAGGAACAAATACTAATTAATAGATACTGAATGCTTAACTTGTCCCCTAAATGTAGTTCGACTGGAGAAGAAGTCAAGACCTGCCGATTCTTTGTTGGCATTTCTAGCACATCTGGTGAGGAAAGAGTTATAGCCATAGTTAGTTCTATGAGGAGGTTCATAAAATGTGGGGGATTGCCTGGTCCAGCGATGCTGAGCATGAAGTCCCAATTCACTGAGCAATAAGGGGCAAGAGTAATTAGAATGAAGAAGATCATAGAAGACCAATAGATCCTTATGCAAACGACGAGTTTCCAATGTTATGAGGTTCAAGGAAGTTTCAATATTTCTATAATTGATGGGTTCTTGAATATTTTGTTTAAGTGAGATATATCTCAGAAATTTGTGTTGTACTCTTTCAATTGACTGAATGTGGATATTGTAATATGGAGTCCAGACACATGAAGCGTATTCCAAGTATGGTCGTACAAGAGGTAACAGTAAAGGAGCTTAATGGCTTTCAAATCATGGAAATCCCTAGTGCATCTCCTAATAAAACCCAACATCTGCAGAGCCTTAGAAGTCACTGATGAAATGTGCGGAATGTAACTTTGTTGAGTATCTAGTATCACACCTAGATCTTTAATTTGGGAAGTAGACCTCATTGGAGTGTCATTGACCAAATAGACATGGTTAAAGTAAGGTGGATACCTCCTATGACTGAAGGTCATTGAACAGCATTTGGACACATTCAGATCCATTGCATTGTCAGCACACCAGGTTACAACTCTGTCCAAGTCATTCTGAAGTTTAGTGCAGTCACCCGTTGAATCAATCCTCATGAAAAACTTCAAGTCATCTGCAAAAAGAAGGAAATGACTATGATGGAAGCAACTTTTGATATCATTTATGTAGACATTAAACAGAAGGGGTCCAAGGTGAGAGCCCTGTGGGACGCCAGAAGGTACCTTAATTTCTTTGGATTTAAAGTTGTGTACTCTTACTATCTGAGTAAGATAGGAATGAAGCCACTGAAAAAGTGGTCCTTGCACTCCCATTTCTGCCAGTTTACGCAGGAGGATTTTATGGTTGACTCTGTCAAAGGCTTTGGCAAAGTCGGTGTACAATGCAGGGACCTGCCCACCATCCTCCAAAGTCTTTGACAGAAAATTAGAAAAGGAAAGCAAGTTCAGCTCAGTCGATTTGCCTGACAAGAAACCATATTGTTCATCTATCAATTGACTTGTCATACCAGCGGTCAGGAAGTTACACAAGAAACTCTCAAACATTTTTGGGATAATACTGATTATACTTATTGGTCTGTAATTATTAATCTGTGAGCTGTCACCCGACTTTAAGATTGGGGTGATAAAACTCACTTTCCAAAATGACGGAAACTCTCCAGTACAAAGGGACAAATTAAAGATGTGAAAAAGTGGACGTGCCAATAAGAAGCTAAAATTTTTTAAAAAACTGGGAGGTAAACCATCAGGCATGGGACCCTTATTTGTATTCAATGTGGATAGTTTGGAATAGATATCTGAAATAGTAATGCTAAATTGAGATAGATTAACATTATTTAGATAATTAAAGAATATGGGGCTATTGAGTGCATCATTAGGTGGTCTATTGTCATACATTTCAGAGAAATACTCGGCAAAGAGATCAACAATCTCCTCACCCGATGACGCTTTTAGGTCCCCATAATACATATCCACGGGAATTCCCGGTTTTTTCTTTTTGGAATTAATGAACTTCCAGAAATTTTTTAAGTTATTCTTTAGTGATGATTCAGTGAAATAAACATATTCACTATAGCATTGATTTTTAAGAGATTTACATTTGGCTCTAATTTCAGAAAACTTCACATAATCTGTATATAATTTAGATGTTAGAAATTTTTTATGTGCTTTTTTCTTATCAATTATACTATCTTTCAATTCCTGGGAGAACCAGTAAGGAAATTTTTTAGATGTATACTTTTTTAAGCGGACAAAACATTCAATTATTAAATACATAATTTCATAAAAAATATTCACCAAGTCATCAAGAGTTTTATTTAAAAATAATAAATCCCAGTCAAATTGTTCCATAAAGTCCATCGCAGCATTTAAGTTAATGGATTTAAAGTCTCTGTAGAAACCGTCGCCAATAAATCCATAATCACTGGAGCCGCAAAGTAAAATGTAGGGGTGGGTGGTGGGCGTCAGGCCTTAAAAGTGATTCATCTGCAAGCATGACTGATGTATCCAGGTCCCGAACAAATACCAAATCCAAAAGATTACCAGTAGCGTTCAGAACAGAGTTTATTTGGTGAAGGTTGTGGAAGGAACACATATCTGAGAGAATTCCAAGGGATGTTACTTCATTTGGAGCTGCTTCTGGTGAGGCAACAGTGACTGATGCGAATTGGTCTTGAGTCCATTGACTGTGTGGCAAGTTAAAATCACCCATAACACAAACCTCAGAGCCTGGAAACTCCTGGGTGAGTCTTTCCAAGTTGTTAGTAAATAAAGAAAAGTTCTCAA
Source organism: Kuschelorhynchus macadamiae (assembly GCA_030620095.1). Taxonomy (NCBI): domain Eukaryota; kingdom Metazoa; phylum Arthropoda; class Insecta; order Coleoptera; family Curculionidae; genus Kuschelorhynchus; species Kuschelorhynchus macadamiae. Next base: position 428,688 of record JAUTXW010000011.1, on the reverse strand, counting down.
AGGGACTTCTTGGAGGCAAGTAGACAGTACCTAGTATGTACTGGTTGGCCCCTGTTCCAATCTGTACAAAGAGTTGTTCAATATTGGGGTCAGATGCCAGTACCCTGCTTCTTACACTCTTGTGGACGGCAATTAGAACACCACCGCCCCTAGAGTATTCACTAGTTTCAAGTGACCGATCCCTTCTGTATATATTATAATCCAACATATGTAACTCTCCATCATGATAATCGCTAGTTAACCATGTTTCATTAAATACAATTACTTGATACTGGGAAAAGGATGCATTTTCAAAGAGAGAATAAAGTTTAGTGCGGAGTCCCCGGACATTTTGAAAGTAAACGAGCAGGTTCGAAGGAGTACCTGTACCTGTACCTTCGGAATGCCTTTGACGTATCTTATTGTGAGATTTGACTCACCATCACGCATTCTCTGCTTTAATTCATTTTTCAAATTATTGAGGTTTGTGCGTTGTTGTGGTGTGAGATCAGACTCTAGGTAGATTTTTTGAGTTCTATCCAGTTTTTTCTTATTTTTTAAAATTAGTGGAATGATGTCAGGGTTCTGAAGGGTGACCTTCAATGAACGATATCCATTTTTATTTCGTTTTCCCAGTCTATTGGCCTGTAAAATTTCGATAGGCAAATCAATCATACTAGTAAGAATGTTCTTGGCTTTTTGCAGATCTTCATCATCATTGACCTCAGGTAAGTTAAAAAACATTAAATTTGCTGACCTTTTTTGTCGTTCTGAGATTTCCATTAGGACACTGTCCTGATTGTTTTGACTAGGCTCCTGTGGAAGCAACATTGCTGGACCTGATTTTAGGGATTTTACATCCGATCTTATTTCCTCCATAGTAGTCAGAAAAGTAGTCTCCATGCTCTTCATCTGTTGGGCAAGTACTTTGACTTGTTCCATGCACCCCAATATATTTTCATTTGTGACTTTTACACCAGCCAGTTGATGTTCAAGTGCGGAAACACGTTCAGGGAGGCGGTAAAGTTCTTTCATAAGTGGTGCGCACTCTTTACACAGGTAAGGAATAACGCGACTTGACAACATGAGGAATCGAAGTTCAGTGGTACTTACATCAGAACATCTCTTACACAATACTCTATGGCAGAAATCACAAGGGTAGCCAAACACATCATTTGAGTTTTTAGTCTCCTTAAAATAGCATAACTGGGAACACTTAAAACAAGTGCCTGACATTTTGAGGTTAAAATGTTTACAAAATAACAAAAATCCAAAAACTATAAGTCTAAGGCACTAACTATGTCCAAACTGCTGCAAACACTCTTGGAGGTAATAACAACTGTGTATTAGAGATTTATGGTATAAAAACAATTATTCGTGATATATTTCCTCAAAAAAACAACACATTTCCACACACGAAAAACGTTCATTTAGTGATATTTTTTTGCTAATTTAATGGAATTTAAATGCATTCTTTCTGTTGCAACTGCTTAGCTCATTTGGCCTTGCTTCACAAGTGAGAGAAGTGACTAGGGTTGGCAGGGACTCAGAAACACAAATAGATAACATATTTACAAATTTAAATCAAACAGAAGTAAACTGTAAAATTCATATATCACATCCGATCATTACTCTCAAATTCTGAAAATCAGTATGCAAAAACCTAATCAGGAACCTGTTTATATTCGGAAACGTGTTTTCTCTGACAGGAACATTGTAAATTTTATTGCTTTACTTAGTGCTGAATCTTGGAATGAAGTATGGGAAGCTGAGAGCGTAGATGAAAAATATAACACTTTTTATAGAAAATTCTTTTACTGGTTTGATATGGCCTTTCCAATGAAAAATTTTAGAGTAAATTCAAAATCCGACAATTGGGTAACTCAAGAAATAAAAAATTACTAAATTATTACTAAAAGACTTGTATGTCTGGTATCAGAAAACCAAAAGTCAACAAGCTTATTTACACTACAAGGCTGAGAAAAAAACATATAAAAGTTATTTATCAGACTATAATAGATCTATTTATGAAAATAATATTATAAATTCACAAAACAAATCAAAGACAGCTTGGAATATTTTTAACAGAATTTCTAATAAACTAAAGATTAAAAGTAACGTAATAATTGAAGAAAATAATAACATAATTAGTGACCCTGCAGAGGTTTCAGCACTTTTCAGTCAGTACTTCACACTTCCATTTGAATATCGTAATGCCAATGCTCCTCATAATAATTTTGGGTATCCAACAATATTTCTGTATCCTTTAGATCAGCATGAGACTCTTAGGTTACTAATGAACCTTCCCAATAAATTCTCAGCCTTACTGGATGAGAATCCGACAAAAGTAATAAAATATGTTGCAGAATTTCTCTGTGAACCCCTGACATATTATAAATGTATCTTTTTCGACTGGTGCATTCCCCACGGAGCTGAAAAAGGCTAAAGTGGTCCCTGTGTTTAAAAAAGAAAATCCCCAGTTGCTTAGTAGTTACAGACCCATCTCACTGTTATCGTCCGTGTCAAAGGTTTTTGAAAAAGCACTTTACAACAGAATTCTCAATTTTGTTACTTCCCACAATATACTGGCCACCCACCAGTATGGTTTTATACCAAAAAAGTCCACAGAGCAGGCGATTTTTGCGGCTGTCAATTATGTTGTGGAGAATCTGGACAAAAATCAAAAAGTAGCGGGCCTTTATTTTGACTTGTCAAAGGCTTTTGACCCGATCAATCATGGTCTGCTCCTTAAAAAACTGGATGGGCTAGGTATACGAGGTGTATGTCTGTCCCTTCTACAATCCTATATAACAGGCAGACAGCAATCAGTTTGCATCCTACACAATGGGAAAACACATTACTCATCCTTTCAAGGGTTGCAGCAGGGGGTGCCACAGGGATCAATTCTGGGAACCTTGTTGTTTTTACTGTATGTGAATGAGCTCTCCGGGGGACTTCCTGGTGGTGGCCTAGTCTGTCAGTATGCGGATGATACATCAGTTATGCTGGCGGCTCCCGCCATGGCTGAACTGTCGGGGTTTTGTTCGCGTGCAGTGGAGGCAATGGGCTCCTGGTGTGAGGATAACTTCTTAAAGCTCAATGCTGACAAGACAGGTCAGATCCTGTTTGGTAAAACTAAACAGAGTGAGTCACTTTATGTGAAATCGGGTGCTAGATCCATACCCATGTCGGAGAATATTAAATTCCTGGGTGTTTATTTGGACCCTCTTTTGAATTGCACTCAGCATAATAGGTCACTAATATCAAAACTAAATAGCAGTTGTGCACTAATACGTCGACTGAGGGATGTTCTCACCGCAAAGACTGTAAGAATTAATTATATGTCTTGCATACAATCAATCTTGAGTTATGGTATACTGTTCTGGGGTTCATCTACCTCGGCCATTGATATTTTCAGGGCACAAAAGCGTGTCATCCGCACTATGTATGGCCTCCATCCCAGGGAGAGTTGTAAACCTTGCTTCTCAGGCCAAAATATATTAACTGCTTCTTGCCTGTACTTTCTGGCCTTAGTAATGTACATAAAAAAACAACCAAATCTCTTTGACAGAAATCTGGATCACTATTCGTCGGAAATGAATGTTGTGACTCGGAATAGAACCAACCTTATCATTCCTCTCCATTTTCAAGAAAGGTCCCCTGTATCGGACCATAAAGGCATTTCAAATGCTGCCTACAGAAACAAAGCAAATTGAAAGCATTTCAAAATTTAGGAACCAAACTATCCAATATTTACAAGCTAAAAGCTTTTACTCTTTTAATTTTGAAGATGTTTAAAATTTTTAATTTGTGTTTTGTTAATTTGTCACATATATTTGTCATATTTATTTGTTGACCTATTTATTAAAGTGTGGTCCTTTATTTTAATTGTCACATATATTTTCATTGTCTATATTTCAATATAGCATATCATGTACTCTCTTATGACGTTGCTTTGTGATTGTGATCATATTGTTGGCAATAAAGTTATTATTATTATTATTAGTATTATTATTATTATTATTACGTTTTTTCATTCAAAAATTTGTATTAAAGAAAGTTTACATGAAATATTACACTTAAATGAATAAAAATATTTTTTTAAGTGGTCCATTTTATCGGATTTAATAGGGACTTTACCATAGGGACTTTACCAGACGGATTGGCTATTTTGTCGGGCCTCTGCAAATTAACAGCTAATTTTAAAGAAAGCATGTGTTTCACCAAACTCTTAATAAACTCTCTCGTAACAAAAGTTTTTGCTTGACTTCCATAAGAAAAGTGATGGAATGTCTTTACGTTAAAATCTTTGTGATTGTGATCATATTGTTGGCAATAAAGTTATTATTATTATTATTAGTATTATTATTAGTATTATTATTATTATTATTACGTTTTTTCATTCAAAAATTTGTATTAAAGAAAGTTTACATGAAATATTACACTTAAATGAATAAAAATATTTTTTTAAGTGGTCCATTTTATGGAATTTAATAGGGAGTTTACTCAGACGGATTGGCTATTTTGTCGGGCCTCTGCAAATTAACAGCTAATTTTAAAGAAAGCATGTGTTTCACCAAACTCTTAATAAACTCTCTCGTAACAAAAGTTTTTGCTTGACTTCCATAAGAAAAGTGATGGAATGTCTTTACGTTAAAATGTACCTTTTGGTTTCTTGGAATGCCCTTCTATGACGTTTCGGTTTAAATTGCTGTTTTTTATATAGTTTTAGCCACCAGCCAGTTTTATGTTTTGCTTCGAGTTACACGAGGCTAAAATTTCGACATATTGATGAAGAGTATAAACCCTATCAACTTTTTTTAATGCCCTTTTAACCAAGCCAAAATCCCTATCGCAGTGTAAAAAGAATGGCCTCTAATAGGAAAGTAAGTGCTCAATCAAATCTACCAGAATCTGTTAAGTAGAAGCATATTTTTACCAAGGTATTATTTTTGTTTTGCCCCAGGCACTTATCACTAAAACTGTGGACTCCAAACCGTAAAATTTTGTGAATGATGCTACTTTTTCTTGGGCTGTTAGTTCTGTGAAATATTTTAGTCCGCAGGTATATGGAGCTCGAATTGATTTGCCTTGCACCACATTACCTTTGTAGTTTGTATAGTGTATGCCTTTAATGCTAAAAAATATGATAGTTTAGCATAAAAACTAATAATATCATTAAGTAGTGGAACCTACTGATTTCTTCTTATACGATTTCGTTTGTATTTATCTGCATTTAATATGCCTCATTTTCTTTTATTAGTTTCAACCGGTTCGACTGCTTTCATTGTCTATTAAATTAAATGGAATAATAACAACAAACAGCAGATGTTTTAAAAATGGCATCCTGTGCAACAGGCCACTCATCTATTGCAGAAAGGATATAAGTCGCCGACTTGTATCATTTCTGCAGTAAATGAAAATATCACATAATTTTGCACAGTAACAACTATTTTAACATGTACCCTTTCTGAGCTAAACGATCGAAATATGTTTGAAGAATAGATTTTGAAGATAAACTCAATATGGCGAAAATGTAACTTATACTCTTTCTGCAATATATGATTCAATTGTTTTCTGGCAAATTAGCATTCTAGAAATATGGTCAGAGTTTTCCTACACCAACAAGCTATAAGAATGCCGTGACTGGATCCAGGCAAAAAGTTTTAAGTGTGTTTATTTCTATAAAATCTCTCAATTGAAGAGCACAATAGTACTTAGAAGAAAGTTTACTGCCTCACTTGAACAAACCATGAAAGGTGTTGATCAGTGACAATTCCGAGGAATTTAACAGAATTTGTTTGGATTTTAGATACATTTGCATTTTTTAAAAGAAGTGATCTGTCCTGGGTGACGCTGATAGCAAACATCAAAGAAGTTGTTTTAGAACCATTAAGACAGAGACCATTTTTTGCATACCACAGAGAGACATCATGCACCCACTCGTTAGCATTGATGCAAAGATCTTTATAGTTGTTACTAGCAATGATGGTAGAAATATCATCCGTGAAAAGTGTAGGGAGTATCATCTGCAAAAAGAGGAAGACCATTTATGAATAACAAAAAGAGATGGCTAGAATAGTCAAGCATATCAACCTCGGTTCTTTCAAACAAATAAGTTTCAATCCAAGAGTAAGCATGCCCTCTTATGCCATAATTTTCTAATATATTGAAGAGAATTTGGTGGTTTATGGTATCAAATGCTTTATTGAAATTATAAAAAATACCTTAATTGGTGAATAAAATGAGCAAGAAGTTTTAGATAGACTTCTAATTCAGCATCGACACTCTCATCGTTCGCTGTGAAATCAAACTGTTGTTCTGACAGAATCCTCAAGGAGTCTAAATAATGAATGAATCTTTTATGAAACAAATTTTCAAAAACTGGAGAAAACAGAGAGTAGAGCAACGGGCCTGTAATTGCTAATATTTGACGATTCACCCTTTTTGTGTAAACATATCACAAGTTATCTTTTTAATGCTATAGGAAAGTAGCCAATTTCAAATAAAAGGTTTATAAGATAGGTTAGTAGACTCAAGATATTTGGTGCACAATCAACCAACAAATTACAGGAAATCTCATGTAAGCCACAAGATTTCTTACTTGACACTGACCTAAGGTTTTTAAGAACCTCCTTTTCAGGCAAGGTGGCCGGAAAAATTGTTTATTGTATATTATTATCAAAATTCAGCTTAGAAGGGTCAACTAGTCAGTGGCAAAGCTTGGGAGTAGACAAGGTAGACATTGTTTACCCAAATTATAAGCGAAGATCTTATATTTTTTTACGATAAGATTGAAATCAATAACATTAGTATTTTTTACGAATGTGTAAAAGCGTAAAAATGAATATTAATGGAAGAAAATTTCAAATGTAAACGCATAAATGTTTGGGCGTGCAGAAAGAGACAATTTCAAATTTGTCTATCTTCCAGTTCCAACAGTTCGGCGTGACGGGAACCAAATGATTGAAGTATGAAAGACATGTCTAGCCTAGCTAACCAAAGAAAGCTTTGGATATTTCATTTCGCATGGCTTACAATTAATTCTCACTTGGTTTACCTTAAGCTGTGTTACTACTTTTATGTGTAATAGGTGTATAGGTTGTTATTGTTTTCTAGACAATATGGAGTGCGTAAATTTTGACCCCATATTATTTTTAACAGATAATGGTTTTTCAATGCATCTACAAATTTTTAAAATTATTTCTAACAGTTCCTGTAACAACTTCCTTCCTCAGAAAGATCTATGAGGACTTTAAAAAGAGTAAAAGCTTTCAATAGGACTGAAAAAAATTCGTACGTTCAATTACTTCGGAAATGAAAGAAGACATTACTGATCATTTTGCAAACATAAAAAACAATACAAATTAATTTGTTTTATACAAAAAAAATAGTGATAATGATTCTCAAACATGGGGAAAATGATTGTCTACCCAATTTTTTTTCACACTTTGCCACTGCAACTAGTTGGCTTACTGATTCAATAAAGAACCTGTCGAACGTTGGTGATTTCAACTTCGTTAGTTTCATCTCTTTCAAAATCAGCATTTGAGGAAAGGTTCTCTTTGGTTGTTTAATTTTTGTACGAGAGTTCATAATTTTCCAAGCACATTTAAAAGTATTATTAGCATTCCTGTAAAATACCTAGGTGTATATCTTGATGCTGGCCTCACATGGAAAGAACAATGTACCCTCCTCTCAATGAAATTAAGTAAAATTGTTTTTGTCATTCGAAGCCTAAAAAATGTGGTCTCTGATTCTGTCCTAATGATTGCATACTATGGCTATATTCTGCCTACGCATCAAAGGTTATTTCTATGCAAAGGAGATGTATAAGAGTTATGGCTGGCCTGGAATACAGGGAATTTTGCAAAGGCGCCTATATTTCATTAAAGACTTTAATGGTACCATGCACATTTATATTATCATGCCTCTGGCATCTAAAAACAACTCATACTGAATATTCTACCAACCATAATCTTGATGGGTACAGTACCAGGAACAACTTGGTAACAGAACACTCTCCTACTGAAAGAGCTGGAGATGGACAGGATTATTTTTGCATACATTTCTATAACATGCTCCCTGAAAAAATTCGATGTCTTCCCACAGAATTCTTTCCAAGAAAATTAAAGGATTATTTAAAACAAAAAGCTTTCTACAGTACCAATGAATTTCTACTCAGCTATTAATTAGTTGTGTATGTGTTAAAAAAGCAGCTTACGTCACATTTTATAGAAAATTAAAAATATCACAACTTGGTTATGTCATATCTGAACAAAACAACCTAAAGCAGTATTTTAAGGAAACAAAAAATAAAAACAAAACAAAGGGTTATGGTTGTGATAGATGCCAGAGTTATAGTAGTGACTCAAGTAACGCAACTCTCCTCATGCTACGACACAATGCATTAAACTTTAAAGAACCAGCGGAATGTTCCCAAATCGTAAACGCTTGGTAATAATATACAGTATAGGTTTAATGAAAACTTTGTAGAAACTTAATTCGTACCACCTTAGTGTTCAAGACTCACAGTTGCATATTTAAAGAATCCAAAACTATAAAAGCGTATGAGAGCAGTTGTAGATACTTGATCTTAAGTAATTTTCTCAGTAAAGAAATGCAGCCAACCTAAAAGTAAAAGTCCCATAGAACGCCATTGTTTATTTTTATCTCCCCTATAAATATTTAACTATGATGTTTGTTTTTGTAAGTATAAATATTATAAATGCATACAAATTAAACATTACGTTAAAAAAAGAATCACTCTTTATAATAAGATATTTAATGATAATTACCATTTAGACCAAAGTTGAAAATTAACTTTTTGAGATTTAAATTTGCCAATATATTTGACCAAAATGTATTGAAAATTAACGAATTTTTTTACGACTATCATCAGCATATTCACCAGAGAAATTGCCTGCATTTTCGTTTTAGGTACTTAGCATAGCCAGAAAACTAAGTGAAACGCATGTATCCTACCTCAAATACCAATAACGTATTCTGTACGCTCTACACCAGATTCTCAATTTGTATCAATCGTACATATATGTCATTTTGTGTACTGCTTTTAATTTTGTATTATTTTTTGTGCATCATAAAACATTTTTGAATTTGAAATACCTGTCAATAATCTTTTCCAATGCCTTGATTAAGAAGGATGTCAGGCTTATAGATCTAAAATTAAAATACTACTATTCCAATAAGTGTCAAATAGCGATGAACAGTTTAAATTTTGTCAACTTTATATATCAAAATGGCAGCCTAACTGAATGTTTAAATAGTGGGTAAAATAAAAAATTATATTTTCTTTATATCTTCGTTTATTATTTACCTTCTTTTGAAGGTAAGTAATAAATTTCATATTTGATTGTTTTACAGATTATGTATACAAATTACCAAAAAATAAAAAAGAATAAATATATTAAAATTAAAATAAATTAACGACAAATAAAAACAAAATTAAAAAAATGGTATACTGGAGTATCGAAGCATAATATTGTTTAAGTAGGTATGGTAAGTAAATTACTATTTTTATATACTTTGGCATTGTTGTTTTTTTTTTTATTAATTTTATCAATTCAGGTCTATTCATTATATTCGTCACATTTTATTATTTTTTTGTTAACAAAACAGTATGCTTTGCTTTAGATATTATTTCAATGTGATCTTGTAATTCTTTTTTTTTCTTTATTATGTAATTTAAGAAATTTAGTCTATACAATTTGATTTTTAAGTATGACTTTTGAATATATACTATTCCTATGACTACTTTTACCCTCACCTTACATTTATTTTTTAATTCACTACACATGATCAATTAAACTGCAAGTAAAGGAGGTAGTTCTGGTTGCAATATCAATATTTCTCTCATTAGCTGTTCCAAATTTATTTAATGTTGCAAGGTCCTTATAGTTTTTTGTCATAGTTGATTTATAATCTAATAAATTGATATTCATATCTCCTACAATAATATGCCCAGTTTGTTATTTATTCATAATATTTTCATCACATCCAAAAAATCTACTGTTTGGCATGATTAAGGTTTATATGTTATATGATTGAGTTTTATATGTTATACTTAGTTGCAGAGCTGTTAGTAACTTCATGAAAAAGATACTTTTCGGTAACTAAAAGTAACTAGTTACCTTGTAAATAAGTTAATTTTAAAATTGTGAAAAAAGTAACTATAATATAGATACTTTTGTATACTAACTTGTAACTTTTACTTTTGAAAGTAACTTTTTACCTTATAAGTATCTACAGTTACTTTTAAAGTAATTAGTTACCTTAAAAGTAGCAAACAAGTGCTGTGAAAACTGTGGTTGTGGCAGCATCGTTTTTTATTAACTGCGGCAATTTATAGATCCTGATAATACTAACCCCCTTTGTATAAGACTAAGTGTGACGGTAAGTCCTTACAGGTTTATATAGAGTAAATTCTTACATATTAAACAATAACACAAATCAATTAAAAGCATTTTGTGGAAACATGGACGACCCGGGTGAGGGAGGGAGAGACCCCTCCCGCCACAAAATTAATGAAATTATAGGCATTACTAATAACGAAACATCCAAAAATGCTAACAACTCAGAAACAAGTGCAAATAAGTTGAAAATATTATATAATTCGAAGGATTTAGGTCCGTACGTAGTATATATGGAATCATCTACTCAAAGTTTGATAAACCACGTGGGCAGGTTCAGAACGATTAAAATAGCAAGGGAAATCTTTGATTTGAAAATAAGTGTCAAAAAATTAGATAATAAAGGGATTAACAGAGGTTCAGTAGAATTTAACGATTACACCGAGGCTAACAAATTTGTAAATAACCCTACTTTGATAAAAAAAGGTTATAAATTATTTAAACCCTTTAACTATGTTACCTGTAAAGGATTAGTACGTAAAGTCGATTTATGGGTAGATATCGAAAATCAGGCTGAAAACATGCAAAACTAATAACCCTAACATAAAAATCTTAAAGGTTGTAAGGCTAAAAAGAAATAGTTTTAGAGATGGCAAGAATGAAAAAATCCCTACAGGGACAGTCCTATTTATGTTCAGTGGCACACTGATTCCAAGAAATGTCATATTTTATCATAAACTTTCATTACCCGTAGCAGTTTACATACCACCGGTCACGCAATGCTTCAAATGCCTATTATTCGGGCACACTATGAAGAATTGCAAGGGCAAAGCAAAATGCCCAAGCTGTGCTTTAGTTTGTAACACTACTGTCGAGCACATAAACTCTAAAGAACCTAGCACTTATTCTTGCCAGTCACTATGCCATTCTTGTAAAGAAAACCATAAATCAACGTATAAAAAGTGCCCCGAGTATATAAGGCAGCAAAACATCAAAAAACTAATGACCTATGAGAATATGTCGTTTTTTGATGCAAGGAAGATGTGTCAAAAAACTTATATAAACGAAAATAACGACTACATATACAATCCGCATGACTTTCCCTCGCTAAGAAATATAAATTCACAAACAAATAGAGAAGAAAATTCGACGTTGGTAACCATACCTCAAAGGAGACTAACAGACTTCAACTCACAAAATAAGAGATCATATCAACAAATGGTAGCTAAAGAACCCCCCAAAAAAAGAATTGCAACAAAAGAGTACGATAAATTGTCCCACCAAGGGGCCTTGTATTCTCCGAATGGAAGACCAGCTAGAGAGATTTCGACCTCTTCTTCCTTCTTTGCTCTTAATACTACAAACTTGCCTAGTAATAGTGCCCAAGAAAACATTTCCAATCTACGTATTATGCCCTTCCAATCATTTGAAAAATTAGTACAACTCCTTCACGAGAACATTACCAAAATCCCATATGAAAAAAAAATTTTATTAAAAAGTATCATTAATCATGGCTTTGGTGGGGTCGCAACCTGCATTAAAAATAATATTAACTTCTCTGTAGTGAAGACCCTTAATAACAATAATATACAATGTATAATTATTAAAATTGTAAACTTAAATATTATCAATGTATACTCTGATTCCAATATAAGCATAGATAGAAACTTTTTAAGTAATATTTTCTCTCCAACTGAAAACGATTTGCTAATGGGCAACCTTAATTCACATTACCCCTTATGGGACAGCTCCCCAGCCAACAATGGAAGTAAAAACATCAGTGACTTTGTATTAAAAAATGAACTTTCTATCCTCAATGATGGAACAGCAACGTTGATACAACCTGCTGGTTCTAAGATAAGTGCGGTTGACATTGCTATTATCAGCTCTAAATGGGCTGCTTTTTCGGATTGGAATGTGCTTCCTGAGTGTGGTAGCAGTGACCATTTCCCGACTTCAGTTACAATTAATCATAGTAGTGCCACTTTTAATCAATCTCCATTTCTAAAAACTTTTCAAATATACAATCACCATAAAGCTGACCTAGAACATTTCCACAATTCGCTCCTATTAATCCTGGGAAACATTGATAATCTCACAGATTTCAGTAAATTTGAAAAAATTTTAAACAATGCAGCTTCGGAGGCAATACCTATGAAAACATGCAATTCTCCTGTAAAAACAAATAACCCATGGTGGGACTCAGAGTGTACAATGCTAATCAACTCTATATTACTGGTATTGAAAAAACTTAAAGAAAATCCTAATATTGCTTACTTTATTGAAGCAAAACCAATAATAGCTAAAACCAAAAAAAAGTTGAAAAACAAAAAATTTGACAAATTTAAAAATTTTTGCCATTCTCTTAACAGAAACTCAAGCATAACCTGTATTTGGAATACTATTAAAACATTTTCTAATGTCATAACAACATTTAACAAAGATAAGATTGATGATAATGTCCTAATCACTATACTTCAAAGAATGCCTGTTGTGAATATAAACCCCCTTTTTACCCTAATTCAGAATGAAAATGTAAAGTTTTTTACTATGGTGGAACTAGAAAATAGTCTCAAAGATAAGAAATTATCAACAACAGGTTTAGATGACGTATCTTATTCAATGATCAAAGCTTTCCCATTTGAGGCAAAACAGTTTTTACAACATACCTTTAATAAGTGCCTAGCAGGAGAACAAATTCCATATATTTGGAAAAAATTTAACATAATTAGTTTTTGTAAACCAGGAAAAAATCCAAACAATCCAGATAATTTTCGACCCATTGTACTATCCTCTTGTTACCTTAAAACTTTAGAAATAATGATAAAAAATCGTTTAGACTGGTTTCTGGAGCACAATAACACCTTCAATCCATTACAAATTGCTTTTACAAAGGGACTAGGAATTAATTATGGCATTGCTTACATAACCTCTAAAGTCAATCTAACCTTTGAAAGAAAAAATAAGATAATGGCCGTATTTCTAGACATCAAGTCAGCTTATGACTCAGTAAACATATACAAATTATATGATAAATTGATAAAATTGGATATACCCATAGATCTTTGCAACATAATATTCAATATCCTTAAAAATAGACTGATCTACTCCAGGAATAAAAATGGAGAGTTATTAGGACTATTTTTGGCTACACAAGGACTCCCTCAAGGGTTGCCTCTGAGTACAGTATTGTTTAATATCTATATAAGTGACATTTTCAAATTACCCCTGGAAAATGTTGATATTGTCGGTTATGCAGACGATCTAGCAATTATAAGTGAACACCACAGTTTGATAGATTTAACTTGTAAGATAAATAATGCATTGGAAAGTATCAATACTTGGTTGTCAAATCATAACCTGAAGCTCTCAACTGAAAAATGTGAGGCATTATGTTTCACCAAGGGACGTCAAACCATTCAGCCCCCGAATATCGATATTAACAACACTCTTATTCCATTTAAAAATCATGTAAAATACCTAGGAGTCACCCTTCAAAAACATTTGAAATGGGATATTCACATTGAAAATATCATACTGAAAGCAAAAAAGGGTCTAAATATCCTCAAATCCTTTGGTAGAACATGGTGGGGTGCTGATCCTCAAATTCTTTTAACTACCTTTAATGCCTTAGTTAGGTCTCATTTGGACTTTGGTTCTATTTTCATTTACCCTACTACCAGTAAAAATATTTCTAAAATCAATAGTATATTCTATGAAGGCCTTCGTTTTTGTTTAGGATGCATGAAATCCACTCCTACCAACACCCTCTTGGCTGAATCAAGTAACATGGACTTACATCATAGGAGACTTCTGCTGACAACTAAATTGCTGACACACATCTTTTTCATAACAAATCACCCCTTGGCAAAGCTAATAATTACCCTCCTCAGGTCTTATATAAACAATGTGAAGGCTCAAAATGTGCATAATACCCCGTATCTGGTACAAGCAGCTGAATATTTCCTCTCTTTTAAATAAAAATTAAACTTCAAAAATTCCACAATTATTTCTTGCTAACTCTGAAAAGTTTAATCTCTCTCACACTTTCGTCTACACAGACGCATCTAAAGACTCAAATAAAGTAGGGTTTGGAATACACATCCCATCCCTAAACTACAACTTCTCTTCAAAACTTCATAAAGAACTTTCTATATTTACAGCAGAACTGATAGCCTTTGAAGAAGCAATTAAAACCATAATAAATAAAAATATCTACAAAGCTCTAATTTTGTCCGACTCTTTAAGTTCCATTACCAAATTAAAAAATAATTCTTACAACCACAAAACAGTTATCAGATACTTAAAATAAAAAAAAGGATTTTTGAGGCTATGGAGGAGGGATATGAAATCTTTCTAACATGGATTCCAGGTCATTGCGGAATACAAGGTAATACACAAGCAGATAAATTAGCCAATATTGGCAGAAATTTGAACATTTCCAAAAATACTAAAATAGAAGCTGGAGACATTCTCAATGAGATAAAAAATAAAATATCTTCTAATTCATGCAGGAATGGAAATTAAGTCTAGAAACAAAAGGTAAATTTTACTCAAAGATTCATAATAGTTTCCCAAAAAAAAAAATGGTTCATGAATACCCCCTTCTATGGTCGCAGACACATTACCATTATAATCAGAATGAAAACGACACATTGTCTTACTAAACAACACTTATTTCGTATCGGCATAAAAGATAATCCATATTGTGAATGTGGACAGGTAGAGGATTTAAACCACCTATTTTTCGAATGTTCGATTAATATACGTCCAAATTTCGATATATATCAGAACCTGATAAATATAGGCCTCCAACCCCCACTCAACATCGAAACTGTCTTATCCAATGTTTCCACAACAATGAATATCTTGATAAAATGTCTAAATGAAAACAAAATAAAACTATAATTAAAACATTGATTACTTGTTATAGACCTGTAAAGACAAAGGTAGAAGACTTTGAACCCAGACGAGATACAGTATTTGTGAATGTTTTCCTTTTGTTTTATCCTATAACTAACCTTAAATTGCAACCTTCATCGTTAAAAATTACAACCACAGAGCACTATAAACAAGTATACTAAGAACAATTTTGTAATTGAGAGTTCAAGGGGTGACCGGGAGTAACACTACTCGCTAGCTGGACATCCCACCGATAACGTCTCCACTCTCAGGGCACCTGAATGGAGAGCAATCTGGCAAATGGACTAGTATGCGCGCCAACAAGCTAGAAACAACAACAACAAAAGTAGCAAATTACTTTTAAAAGTAAATAAATACTTGAAGTAACTAGTTAGTTTTAAATAGGCTATTATTAAAAACTCTTTTAAGTGTCTTCTGGCGAAATTAAAATACTATGGCATAAATGGCCACAATCATGATTGATTGAGTAGCTATCTTCATGGAGGTGAACAAAAAACTATTCATAAATGTGCGGCAACACACTGGTGTCGGATTCTGCTCAAATAACTTCCGGGGTTCCTCAGGGATCAGTGCTGGGACCCCTTGTTTAAAAGCTTTTCATCTTAATATGTTTTAATTATGTCTTTTTTTTATGTTTTATTTTCCTCTTAATGTTTTCATTTGACATTTGGGACCTGGTTGTTAATATCACTATATAGTGTACCTTGTCCTTTTGTGTCTTAATGACAGTTTGTATTTTTTTATCTTTACACAATAAATGTTTTTGAATTTGAAAAACAGGTTAGATTACACATATCCGAGAAAAAAAGGGTCACCAAAAATAAATAGAAATATTGAAAACTCCGGATTTTTTCGGATATCACTGGAAGTTTTCCAAATAATATAAACATTCATTTATTGATTTCTCATTGAACACAAATATGCGTAACTTTTTCGTATATTCTGCTCGATGGTTCGGAATAATTCTGGAATGTGTCTTCTTATCTGGGACGAACTATATATATATCACCGACGCAACCATTTACTAGTACCAACAACAGAGGTAAAACGAAAAACTAGTTGCTTCCGAAGTAAGGGAGTCATTCCAAAGTAACTTGACATTGAACTAGATATTTTTACCACGTTACCTTGAAAGTAACTTGATACTCTTAAAATAATAATAATGTTTTATTTGCCATCAGTATGTACATGTTAAAATTGTGTACAGGGTGTCCCACATAAGATCCTCTATCCCCTTATCTCGAAAGATATACAATTTAGGAAAAAAACTTATATATAAAGTGTTATTGTTTTTAAGTGAACTTTTATATTATATACCTTTCATGTATACAGGGTGCTCAGTTTTTCCTGGTTAGGAGTCAACTCCTAAAAATTAAATGGGACACCCTGTATATTATCCTGGATATGGATTCCTCATTAAAAATAAGGGTAACTTTCATTAAGATATTGTATACCTATCTCTCGTCGTTTAGGATATAATAGCCGTTTTATTTAATTTTTTGCTAAAAACGTATATATTTAAGGTAGTAGAAAAAAATATAAGTATATAATATTTGGTGAAGCTGCCATTTTTATATTAAAGACAACACCACAATATATAATTTAAGTTGTTTACTTTGACTACAAATTATACAGGGTGATATCAGAAATTCAATTGATTGGAATATATAAAATTACTTATAAGTCAATAATCTTAAATGGAACACCCTGTATATTATTGCAGATTTCGATGGTTCACAAAAAATTAAAGTAACTTGGTATATAATAACCTATACCTATCTCTAACCGTTTAGAAAATATTCGCTATTAAACTTTTTTTATGCAATAAAAAATACCTTTGGTTTAAATTTAATGACGAAATACGTCACAAATATTTTTTAACGGGCTGACCATAGTAGATTTTCAACAAAATACTGTAGTTTACAATTTTAACTAAGATGTCTGTATTTTCTGAGAAATTAATTCTTTCCAATGATCGATATAATAAAATACCTATGGCCGACATAACAAAAATAATCTTTTATTTCAACGAATACGAAATTTTAGCAAATATAGAAATGTTTTAACATTTAACAATATGTAAATTTTGTGAACTATTAAATAAGTATATAGTAAGAAGTTAAGTTAATAGAGAACATTTACATAATTACAAATGAATTAATGTGTAAAATCAAAAAAACAATTGCATGTATAACGAAAGGACCAATATACCTAATGCAAAAGGGAAAATTAAAGTAAATTTGCCACATGGCCTCCATTTTGGGCAATACAAGTTGTGTAGATGACTTCCATTTTTCTTAAGGCATCTCTTACTGCAGCACTTTCATTGATATTTTGAATTTCTTCCCTTATTCGATTCTTGAGATCATCAACATCTTGAGGTTTATTTTTGTATACTTTATCCTTTAATGTTCCCCACAGAAAATAGTCCAGGGGCGTCAAATCTGGACTCCGCGGAGGCCAACGAATATTTCCATTTGGTCCAACGACCTCTGCATAGTTAACACTTAAATAAGTTCTTACTTGAATGGTGTTATGGCAAGGTGCTCCATCCATTTGGTAAATAATATTATTTATGTTACCATTGACCTCTAGTAACGGCCTGATATTGTTAGTCAGTAGCTCTAGATACCTCGCACCATTTAAATGGTTATCCAGAAATAGAGGACCTATTACTTGATTCCTGTAAATCGCACACCAACAATGAACACTACGACGACCTTGATGTTGAATAGTTTTGATGTTGTGTTTGTTTTCTTGAGACCAATAGTGAGTATTCTTTCTATTAAATATCCCTGAGGTAGTAAATATCGCTTCGTCCGTCCAACAAATTTGGTTAAAAAAATTAGGGTTACGAAAATGTCGATCCATCATTAGGTCACAATATTCCAATCGGAGAATATGATCGGTAGGTTCTAAGTGTTGCAATTTAGCGAACTTAAACGCCCTGTAGTTATTCATTTTCAGCGTCCTATGAATATCAGTTCTAGCAATACTTAAGTCTTTTTCTGCATCTCTGATGGAATTTTCTGTAAATTCTTCGAAATATAAGCATATATTTAATTGCGTTTCATAATCCAAGATACTTTTAGGTTTATTTCTTTTTTCATATTTTAAAACACCATGCTGTTCGAGATCTAGTTCAATTCGCCCAAACATGGATCTTTCCGGTATTCTTCTCTCCGGATACTTTTCATGATATGCTCTTATAGTCAGTGCAACGCTTTTGTTATTTTGAAGATAACACTGATATAAGTTCAACCTTTCTTCGGCAGTATAAGACATTATAAGATAAAGATGAACTTAACGCACAACAAACCAAAATTTATTATATTATTTGACAAATATTGTTTACGTTGGTTTCCAAAGCACTTTATTTGTTTTCCATGGCAGTTTTGATTTTGCAGCGTTAGTTAATTACATGCAATATTTGGTTTCATTTTATGATTTGTAATGAATTATTTTCTCAGGAAATACAGAATACAGACATCTTAGTTAAAATTGTAAACTACAGTATTTACTACTACTATGGTCAGCCCGTTAAAAAATATTTGTGACGTATTTCGTCATTAAATTTAAACCAAAGGTATTTTTTATTGCATAAAAAAAGTTTAATAGCGAATATTTTCTAAACGGTTAGAGATAGGTATAGGTTATTATATACAAAGTTACTTTAATTTTTTGTGAACCATCGAAATCTGCAATAATATACAGGGTGTTCCATTTAAGATTATTGACTTATAAGTAATTTTATATATTCCGATCGATGGAATTTCTGATATCACCCTGTATAATTTGTAGTCAAAGTAAACAACTTAAATTATATATTGTGGTGTTGTCTTTAATATAAAAATGGCAGCTTCACCAAATATTATATACTTATATTTTTTTCTACTACCTTAAATATATACGTTTTTAGCAAAAAATTAAATAAAACGGCTATTATATCCTAAACGACGAGAGATAGGTATACAATATCTTAATGAAAGTTACCCTTATTTTTAATGAGGAATCCATATCCAGGATAATATACAGGGTGTCCCATTTAATTTTTAGGAGTTGACTCCTAACCAGGAAAAACTGAGCACCCTGTATACATGAAAGGTATATAATATAAAAGTTCACTTAAAAACAATAACACTTTATATATAACTTTTTTTCCTAAATTGTATATCTTTCGAGATAAGGGGATGAGGATCTTATGTGGGACACCCTGTACAGGGGTTTCGTCAAAATTTTTAAACTACAAAATATTAAAGTTTAATAAAAGATCAAACACATCTTCTGTAGGATACAAAAACAGATAATAAGATAACACACTTAAGCGGTAATGACAAGAAAAAAATAAGGACTACTCAATACATATACAGCGAAACAAGATGCACTAAATACTAAATAATTATTCTAACTGTTTGCAGATTCAAAAAATTCATCCATTGTGTAAAAGCTTTTGTCAGTCAAAAATGCTTTCAGTCTATTTTTAAACCGACTTAAATTCTCTAAACTGACAATATCACTAGGGAGATTGTTATATATACTAGATCCTGCATAGTATGGAGATTTTCTGAATCTACTCAATCTATAATGTGGCAGGCGAAACTCTTATGCAATTCTGGTATTGTAATTATGTACATTGTTATTACATGTTAAATTGTTTTTGTTTTTGTGTATAAACAAACAAATCTTAAAAATATAAATACATGTCACTGTCAGTAGCTTTTTATCTTTAAAAGTTTGTCGGCATGATTCTCTATACTCTAAGTTGAAAATAATTATCAATATTCTTTTTTGCATGACAAAAACACGGTCTATGTCTACAGATTGTCCTCACACTATTATATTGTAGCTCATAAGCGGATAAGCCAAAGAATTGTAGCAAGTTAAAAGTTCAGTTACAGTTCTGTAATTGCTACGCTTATATTGAGGCTTCATTTAAGGGAGTTTTGTCAACGTTTTCGGTAACCTGTTTATAATTATTAATTAAATAATCGTACAATATTACTGATTTTAATACAATTTTGCTTTGTGTAGAATTTACATTTATAATACTCTCAGAAATGGCCCTACAAGTAAAGTTAACATTAAATTTATAACTACGCTTAATATTAGAAGAAACATCTAACAATCTTACAGATACATTATTGTTTTCACAAAATTCAGAAACATACTTGCAAAATGAATTGTAAATCCTATTTCTACTATAACTTTTTACACTTAAAATGAGATTTGTTACCCTACCGATGCATAATAACGACCTCATAAGGTGTTTTGGAAAGTTTGAGAAATTGTCCAAATTCAGAAAAAATACGAGATGGTCGAGATTTGAGAGTTCGTTCATAGAGTATGAAGCAGTGTTCAAAATTTCTGTTAGACTAACTCCTAACGAGTCCTTCCACAATATAGTCCTTATTCAAATAGTTCTTTAACTTACTAGCTTAGAACTTGCCACTCTCATCTCCGATAAGCTTAATTTTAGTTAGACAAGTTAGTTACGTGTAAAGTAACTAGTTACTCTCAAAGTAACTTAGTTGCTAGTTATCTAGTTACTTTTAGAAAGGAATGATGATCTAACTACTTTTTTTCATAAAATGACTAGTATCTTCGAGTATTTAATTACATTTTTCAGAAAGTAACTAGATACTTTTTTGAAGTAACTTTCACAACTCTGCTTAGTTGTCAGGTACTATTGCCTAGAGAAACACATCCAATTAAAAAGCTTATCACAGCTACTGTAGTCCAATTTACTGTATTTAATACAGTTTTGTATGTATATTACTGCGTTTCTACCCCTTGAACTTCTACAGAAATGGATGGCAGTATATCCTTCTATAATATAGAATGTTGATTCCCCTTGGTACAACCAGGTTTCTACAAGTACTAGTATATCACATTTTATCACATTGTAGTCCATTTGTTTTATTCTATATGCTCATTCTTAAGAACACTATTTTCCCATATTAGTTGTATAAATCACTTTTCTCTTCAACCACTTTAATCTTACGTGTGTCATTTTCCTTTAGCAAGATTCTTCCATTATTAATACATTTTTGAATATTTTTACTTTTTTGAAAAGTACAATGTGCTTCAGACTCAGTGGCCTTTAGAAGTGTCTGGAGAACCAATGAATATATTCCTTTGGAAATTTGACTTTGGCAATAGATGAACATAAACTCTCTTTAAAATATTTAAAATTGTGCGGTATTGCCGCTTCTACCCTAAATCGGTGGCAATATCCTTTTTCCAAACGGAAAACACAACATATATTATTGCGTTTTTGCAAACACAACATAAATTATTGCATTTTTGTATTGTTCGGAACATTCTAAATACCTTTTGTGTTATGTTTCCTATACATAAACTCACCTGTTTTCTAGATACTGATGCTTGAAAATTGTCGTGTTGACTCTTTGAAGTTTGTTACTTCCAAACGCCTTAACTTTAAAAGAAATGGAATGCACTTTCCTATCTTATTCATTTATTTACTTATTCAGCATGTGTACATTACAAAATAAATCTATCGTAGTTTTTAGTGATCTAACTCCTGGCACTAATTTCTATGAAATGTCAAATTTTGACTCTGTCAAACCAGAAATTGATGTGGGGAAATAGATAATTAGAAACTAAGATAGGAAACTGAAATCCATTTCGTTAAGTTGTTTGGGAGTTACAGAGCTTCAAAGGGTCAAAAATGTCAATTTTCAAGCGTCATTTTATACTTATACTAAATAAGGATTACTAAATATAACTTAGTAATCCGGAAGCGTGATTTGTTGCTAAAAAAGAAGTGAGGCCTAGTAGTACTAGTAGATATTATATATTCAGTTTTAATTTAGCAATAATTTTTTAATCTTGCTTGAGTTTCTTAAAGTTTACATTTTCATTGCTGAAAATTATTCCATATTACGCAGTATCCTTATCAACCAAGAGGTGTTGTTTTGCATTTTAAATATTTAAAAAGATAAATGAGAAATCCTTGTTCCAGTTGCTTGGAGAACAAAAGCAAAATATTAGAATATGTTTCTATAAACTGAGCTTTATCGGTCCTATTATTTTATACTGATAAAGAAGTCGAAATTCAGTTTAAGTATTGTAAATAAAAACAATTTTTTCCCATAATGTGTCAATATCTAATACCACGGGGTTTTACACATTTATGGGTGAGGTCTTTAACCCTTTTAAGATTTCAGATGCATGTGTACATTTTATTTAGTTAATTTAAGTGCATTACAGGTATTTTTACAGATAGTAACTTATTTTATTACAACAGTCTAATACTATTTAAATTTGTTTGTAATGCTAAAAATATTTTGAATGTTATACAGGTTACATATTCTATATAGATGTGAAACAAGTTGATAATTACTGTGTGTAACAATTAGTAGTAGATAAAAAGTGTTATAATTTCTAGCATTATGTGTAGAAACATTGAACTAAATTCTTGATAGGATAATGTATTATCAACCACTCCATGAATTATCTTAAACAAGTATCCAAGTATCTTTTAAAAATCTTTATTTTAAAACAAAAATAAATGCTTATGATAAATATGTAATAAAAGCAAGTAACTACCAATCAGCAATGTGAGTATTTATAAATCAAAATTTGGCAAAAAACTCAATGTCTTTATTTGAATTAGTAAATGTAGAGACATTTAATAAATTCTTTGTTAATTTTGCTGATAATATAATAATTGAGAGACTGTCTCCTTCCGCTAATAACTTTGAATTTTCAGTTACTAGTCATAAAAACAAAGAAATAGTTGATGAAGCCTCAAATTATCGCCCGGTTTCTATATTCCCAAATTTTTTAAACATACTTGAATCTATTCCTAAAACAATCGTGATGAAAGAACATAAATTAAACATAACATCAAATAGAATGTTGAACAGAACTATCTGTTATATGACTGATTTTTGATTGATGAAATCTATTTCAATCAAGTTAACAAAAACACTTGTTTAAAATTTTTAATTTATTTTACAAAAAGTAAGACTCGTGACAATTGTTTCGCCAAAACTGTGGCTTTATCAGAATTTTAATTTTAAGATCTAATATCTGATGAAGCCACATTGTTGGCGAAACAGTTGTCATGTGTTTTTTTTGTGAAATAAATTAAGTGGAAATTTTAAACAAGTGTTTTCATTTACTTTAAAACAATCAATAATACAGGAATTCAAACAAATTATTACTTTAACTACAAGTCAAGGCCCATGGGTTTAAAACTTTGCAGCGGCACTGAAAATGATAAATTGGATTTATCATTGTTTGTATTATATATTCTTTGTATCTTGTACATTGGTTTATTCATGTCATAAGTGGTTCCGTGATGTGGACGTAACATAAGTGCAATACAATATCCTTTGAGTGTACAGAGAGAAATCCTTACTGTGACAAAGTACTAAACCATGTTGACGAAAAGAATTCGACACAATTTTATACAAAAGTTTTATTTATCTCTTAGTATAATTAAATTATGTATACATCTGAATATACATATCCAAGATACGTAGGTACCATGTTATTTGTTTTAAACTTATTTGCATTAACATATATTTTCAATATTTATAAATTGATATTATTTTTTTTTAATGTGACCAGGGATTTGACTATGGAGGCATTTAAATTATTTAGGACCGAAGTTATATTGAATGGGGTGTTTAATCCACTTTGTCTAAAATATTCAGACCTGGGATGATATTTATTCGGCACTCAAAAAAAGGTACAGGTTTTCAATCTGTTTACATTTGCATTGCGGGGATTCTTTTATTTTGATACAACATAAATGTTCTGCCGTGAGGCAGTGTCCTGTTCTCATTCTTATTATTGTAGTTATATGGTGTCTATCTACATAAGGTGTTGTTTCGAACCATGGTTTTCTAGGAATCTTTTTGAACCCATTGTCTGAATCAAAATTTAGTTTTTGTATTGCATTTTTGGAGTCAGTAAAGATTATGGCCCTCTTGATGATTTTTGTTAGGCATGCTCTGATTCCTTTATTTTGCCCCATCTCTGCTGCACAAATATTGATCTTCCCAGGCAGCTTTGCAGGAAAGTTGTATTCTATCTCTGGAATATGGATACCATATCCTACCGATTCACCTTGTTTTGATGCATTGGTATATTCAAATGTATAGTTGTTATGATACTTCTCTGTCAGATCCATGAATTCCTGCCTAGTGTTCACACTATTTTTTTTTTTAAATTTAGCTTTAATATTGGAATTTGTTGTATTTGATAATTATCTTCTATTTCAAAACATGGTAATTGATGACTTGTTCTTAAAATTTCCCGAAAGGTTCTATTTGTTCCAAGGCATTTGACAGATAAGATCAAGATTGGTAGTCAACCAGATTTTCTTTTAGTTGAATAAGCAGATTTATGATGTGGTTATTATTTATTGTTAAAAGTTTGATGAGAAATTTGTGAGCGAGCCAACTTCGTCTATATTCGAGATCGAGTTCTGCTATCTCTGCTAAAAGTGCAATTACAGGAGTGGATCTCATACAACTGGTAATCAGTCATGAAAGGTGGCATTTATTTTGTTAATATTTTTTTTGGATGTTGGTTTTAAAAATATTGCGCCAAAGTCTAAACGAGACCTGACCAACCCCCGAAAACAATTCGAAGCTTTTTTGGGTCTGCTCCCCACCAAGTCTGACAAAATACTCTTATGAGGTTCAGGATTTTTTTTGCTTTAATAATCATTTCACTAATGTGAGTGTGGGACACTCACATTGTTTATTTAGATATATTCCCAAACATTTGATGTTATCTTCATAATTAATTACTGTATTATTAATATATAAATTTGGGGGATATTGTATATACCAAGATTTTTTGAACCAAACAGCCTCACATTTGTTCTGGGAGAGTTTTAAATCGTGATTTTCTAGCCATTCTGTTATTAGATTTAAATATTGATTTAGATTAGATGTCATCTGTATGACATGGCTGAGAGGGTAACAGACCACATAAGAATGTCAATGTCAAAAATGATTCTAAACGTCCGTTAAATTTATTACGTGATAACCGGCTATTAATCTATTTTACATATCTCTATAACTATGATGTCAAGTTTCCCGTATGTTGTCATTTAGTTCATCCACATTAACCGTCTGACATTCTGACAAATCTCATCATTTGGACAATCTTTTGCTACATGGTTATACTCTCAACATTTAAAGCAATGAGTTATGCTAACATACCCAACAAACATTCAAAGCTTTCTTAATTTATTCTGCACCTTCTTTAACAGCATGTTTTGTTATAATTGATCTGTAGATCATATTCCAGTTACGCCAACAGCAGTGTCAACTGTAACTGGGTTAATTCTTTTTTAATTCTTCCCTTTTTTTGCTGCTACAGTTCTCTCGTTCTGTTTTCTCTATTACGACATGTTCACTAACAGCAGAAGCATATCTTCTTACTGTATATGTTCTATCATCCAAAGACAATTACATTATTGTATATCAGTAGCATAGAGGTAAACTATCGTATCTCCACATTTAAGCAAATTTTAGATTATATCATTTTACCTCTCAAAAAACTCTAAAATTTTCTGTGGTAAATGATCGTATGTCCAGCTGTCATAATTTCCCACTTATTTACGTTAGAAACAGTAGCATCTCCTAAAGCAACGAGGTAAATAACATTATCTCCTTACACGATAGTACACATAATCGCCGCGTCTTATTTTCGTAGTGGTAAACAACCGTATCTCCAATTGCGTCTTATTTTGTGAGTGTAAAAATTAGTTTTTATGATGAGTAGAGGACAGAAAATTGCAAAAATGGCTTTGCAAGCAACAAAACAAAGTGAAAACACGTACGGTGAGTATTATACATTAGATTGGCTAAGAAATAACCGTTTTTAACGTATGTTTTAGACATAAACAAAAAATTGGAGGTTAGGTTAATACATTAATACATTTTAATACATAAAAATAGGTAAAACTAGAAACAAATTTTAAGAACACATTTAGCAAACGCATAGCACGAAACCGTTTGCATTTTATAATAATTAAAATTGTTGTATTATAATAATAATGATTATTATTAAGGTTTTTTTTGGAGATACGACTGTTTACTTCTACCAATAAAATTTATTTTAGAAAATATAGCGATTGACTATGGACCTAGGAAAAATGACGTTTTAAATAATATCAATAATGGAGAAACTAAAATGATGGAATATAAGAAATATGGTAAGCAAAAAAAGCATAAAAAAGTCAGTGAAAGTATACAGTTCAGTAGTGTAATTTGTGGTAAATATCTTTGGTGAACACAAGTTTACCTTAGCTTATTTAATTGTTATTTTCAGAAGATACAAGAAATAGCGTCGCTCTGAGCCGAGTTCTGAGCCCTACATCTGTCATAAAAAACACATTAACATCAAAAATAATTATTCTTAGCAATGTGAGAATTGGTAAGTGGATGTCGATATTAATTAAAATCAATACAGATGGCTGATAAGTCGCATTATTCATTATATTTTAGACAATGCAGCCGAACAGCCTATAATTTTAGAAACCACTGGATCCAAATCCGATCTTGGAGAAAATTTACGGTTTGAAAAGAAAAGTTGTGCCTCCAACTCTGCAACTTTAAAAACCACTGAATCCGAATATGACCCTGAGGATAATTTGCCACTTGTATACTGGACCAAAAACGAAGGTCCTTTTAATAATTGTCAGGCTACTTCAACATACACAGAAGTACAAAAAGGTAAGCAGTAAAATTACAGAATTAAATAGAATAAATAAAAATTATCATTTATATTTCTCTAATTATTGGTACCTTAATTAAAGCAAAATATTATATTACAGAAGCTATTGACGATCAAACTGAAATGGAATATGAACAGTTCGATGACAGCGAGGAAGAATCGAATGCTGAAGAAGTTAGAAACGCTGTAAAGAAGGAAAAAACGAAAGAGAAAAGGAAACAAGTGAGAAATATCGACAACTGGAAAGCAACAAAAAGAACCATTAAAACATTATCTGGAAAAGAACATACTTCTAAGACCGGAAACTTAATAAGAGAGAAGCTTATGAAATCAGCTTGCCAACCCTGTAAAAAAAAATGCCCAGAAAAAATAAGCGAAGATGAACGAAAAGAAATATTTAGCCATTATTGGGATGAGTCCAAGAACTGTGATATAAAAAGACAGTTCATACTGAGCCATGTCAGAAGTGAGCACATTAAGAGAGAAAGGCGCAAAGATTTTAGTAGGTCCGGAAAAAAACAAACAATTTTTTATAACTTTGATGTCAATGGAAGAAAAGTTGAAGCCTGTAAAGTGTTTTTTCTGAATACATTAGGGATTTCGGAAACTGTAGTAAGAACGGCTCTGAAAAAAGAAAAAACAGGCGGTTTTATTCACCAGGATATGCGGGGTAGGCATACACCCACAAATAAACTTCAGGATAGTGTTCTCGACATAGTTAGAGCTCATATAACTTCTTTTCCAGTATATGAAAGTCACTACACTCGAGAAAAGAGTGCAAAAAAATATTTGGGGAGTGACCTAAATACAAAAAAAATGTACGAGTTATACAAGCAAAAGTGTATTGAAGATAGTACTCCAAAAAATCAAATAGTCAAGCATTGGGCTTACAAGCGCGTTTTTGATAGGGAGTTTAATTTAGGTTTTAAGAAACCTTGTAATGACACGTGTGATGCATGTGATAGTTTCATTTTGAAACTTAAGAACAATTCTTTGAACCAAAACGAAAAGGGAGAAGTTCAGAAGGAGTACCGTAATCATCTTGACGAAGCCGAGAAACGCTACCAAGAAAAAAGGAATGACAAACTTTTGAGCGTAAATAATGATAAAACTAAAGTGATAATGTTGGACTTGCAGAAGTGCTTACCAACTCCGTATCTGTCAAACTGTCAGAGCTTCTACTTGCTAAAATTGTGGACACTCAATTTGACAATATATGATGCTACAGAAAAGAAATCATACTGTATAACTTGGGACGAGTCCAAAGCCGGAAGAGGCGGTAACGAAGTAGCCTCGGCACTATTGAAATGGGCTACAAATATTCTTTCTGGAAGTGAAATAGAGCACTTAATAATATGGTCCGATAACTGCCCAAGCCAAAACCGCAACATAATGATGTTAACTAGTTACTTTTGGCTTTTAAATGTATGTCCTTCCCTGCGAAATGTTACACATAAATTTTTATTGCGTGGACATACCCACATGGAGGCCGACCATATTCATGCCTTAATTGAAAGAACTGTTAAATAACAGCCACCAATGCAAATTGTGACTCCTTGGGATTGGGAGCAGCTGATTCGAGCTTCTGGTGCAATAGTTTTTAGTATGGAAGTAAACGATTTTAAAAACTTTTCATCATTATACAGCTTTCCACAAGCACCCTTTAAAAATAAGAAAGAAAACACAGATAAAGAAAACTTTCTGATTTCTACCGTTGTTTGGCTAGAAGCACGCGCTGAAGCACCGTCAAATATTTTCTATAAAACAAAATTCGAAGAAGAAAATTTCAAAATAGTGAATTTTTCTAGCTCCGTTAGACGGCGTTTAACATTACCTGCTAACTTACCTACAATAAGAGATACTCCAAAAGGTGTAACCAAGAAGAAAAAGGAACACTTAATCACCTTACTTAAGTGGGTTTCTACAACCTTTCATGCCTATTATCAAAGTTTACCTATAGCTTCAAAGAATAACCTCGATGATGATGAAGATTGAAAGATGAACTTCACATTGGCAGTTTTTTTATTTTATATTTTTTTCGTACTGTTCATCCTAAAGTTTTTTTAACTTAGTATAATATTTTGTTACACGAAATGGGTAATAAATTTATTTGAAAAGCTGTTTGTGTTTGGGAAAATAAACGTAAATCCATTGATTGTTTTTAAGCTGCTGTTTGATGCAGAGGTAAATAACCGTAAGTCCACTAAAACACCTTCTGGGATCCGCGCAAAAATCTTTAATGTACTTCAATACGTAGCTTAGATTATACTTAGATTTATTTCCAATCTTCTATTTTCTAGCAGTTTTTTTAAATTTGTAATTTCCATTTTTTTATGCCAAAAAAATTGAAACTTCATTTTCTCACAATTAAATATACGGGACATACAACAGTTTACCTGTATGCTACTGATATATTTCTTAATTGATAGCCATACGTTAATAATAAATAACACATTAATATCATTCATAAGTTTATTTTTCATAAAAAAAGCTGTAGATATAAAAGAAGAATATGGGAACATTTTTTATATTTTATTAATAAGAATAATAATATATTGCAATTACATTTTTACACATTATTTTATAAAATAATTAAAATTGAGTAATTCAAAATTTTTAGTTTTAAAATTTTACACACAATAATGAAACTTCTACTATATATATATATATATATATATATATATATATATATATATATATATATATATATATATTTTGCAAATTGATCAAGAATTGTGATAAGTAAATGAATAAGTAAGTAAATAATTAATAAATAAAGCAAAACAAAGTACTCTAAAAATAACTTAAATATCTCAAACTGTTACATAGCAACTAGGAATTTAAGCAACCAAACAATGAATCTAGCTGTTTTAAAAAAATATGGGGAAAATGAAGAACATTAAACTGGTCACAAAATTAATTTGCAAGCCATAACAACCATGTTATAGACCCATTACAGGTTTAATTTGTTGACTGAAATGGCACTGAGAACACGCCAGTACTTTTTACCCACCTGTCAGGCATTGTGAAATTTAGTAAAGTGGGGTTATTCAATCCCCTCAAAAATTTAGACAGAAACGTAATGTAAAATTAAATTCTTGGCTGCTATCGAAATGATGTGTAACCATTGTTGATTGCTTAAAACTCTAAAAATCTATCTCTCTCGATTTCATATAAACAATAAAACAAATTCAGCCAATAAACAAAAAATGTATAAAACATAAATAAATAATTAGAACAAAAATATATCTATATAAAAAAAGGCAACAAAAAATGCATTATATGTACATAACAAACAAACCCAGATCAAAAAACCAATACCTGAATTAAAAAAAAATTAAAAGTGTTTCGTTTTGTCAAAAGAAAATTAAGATGAAAAACAAAACTTGGAGCATCTATTTTGTGAATAGGTTCAATAACAAAATTGTGTTTTCTTGAAAGAACAAATTAGTATAAAATGTCATACAGAGTTGCAGATTACTAAAATTTTTGAATATATGAAAGTTTCATAACGACTATTTGAAGAAGCACTGCCAGCTGAATAATCAATCCTTTGCATACTTGTTAAAGCAGGGTGGGTGTTTAATACCTTGTTGGTGTTAAATAAATTAATTAATTTTGCATCAGCATATATTCCAACAAGCTAAGTGTTATTATTTTTTTATTTTTAGGATGGCAGAAATAACTGAAGTGGAAACTGAAAATTACTTAAAAATGGATCCGGATCCTTTTGATGAGAGGCATCCCTCTAGAGCTGATCCAGATTGTAAATTAGGCCAGATTTTAAAAATAATATTTCGTAAAGATAATTTTATGAGTAAAGTAAGTTTTTTAATATATTTTTATAATTAGTAAAAACCATTATATGGAACTATAGTTATTTCCATTATTAGACAAGCCAATTATGTGTTAAATCTGAGTGCCACCAAGAGTCCAGCAATAACCTAAAATTCAAATTAAATTGATATTCTGCAAGTAATTGCTGTGCTTTATAAAATTTTTTTAAGGGAATGAAAAATCCGTATAACTATTGAAATATTCAGAACTTAATGGTGCCACTTTGGAAATCATGTTTTATAGCGGTATTATCCTTGACCACTGGCTTTCAAATTTATATTTTTAATGTATTTATTTACACTAAAAAGTATCCCAATTTCGGTACGATTTACATTTAAAATCATTAATTATATAACCAAATTGATATTGTATTGGGTTATGTAAAATTACCACACATAGTTTTCTGTTTGGGATAACAACATTGTTTTATTGATGTTATAAACATATGTTTTTACGATCAACAAGAAAGTATTTGCTAAAATGTTGTTGTTAGGTATAATAAAACCTTACAAATAATACAATAAGTGTATAAAATTACTTACTATTTTTTTCAAGTAAGCTGCTTCACTTACAACTAACTAAATCTTGAGGGAAATTTAAGGGAGATTCAAATTAAAATAGCTTGTACTGCAAAGGCTGGGGAAGTGGTCGGTCAATTTGAAACAAGTAAAAAAGAAACTGTTTTTGACACTTCATTTTTAAAACATTTCACAGACTTTTTAAAAAAAAGTAAATGGTTCAAAAACCACTTCACCAGAATTACAGTATGACTTATAATGGGCAAGCCATTTTGAATAAAAGTTTTCATTTTATCATGTTTTTGATCAGTCAGGACGTTTGGCCTATATAATTTAACTAAACGGTTAATCTTGAGGGGAAGAAGTAAATACCCCATATATTTCCTTTAGCTACTGGTACAAAATTTAGCCCAGTTGATGGTGGTTTGGCTAAATTTTGAGAAATGTTTTGAAATGTAGAGTGCAACTCTTGTTGTTTACTTTTAGTCTTCGTAACAGTGTGAGCATATTGTTGCCCTCTGGGACCAAAACAACTAGGCAGATCTAAAACACTACCTTTTTGTTACAAGACACGGATTTACTTTAGAAAAAATTACTTATGCTATATTTTTCTAAATGTATTACTATTTCAATAGAGGGGTATCTTGTTACCGATTGTTAATATACCAGGTATGATACCTTTATCTTTAAAAACAACCGAAGAAATTCCAAATTGATTCCACAAGTCTTCTCCCCCTCTCCCTAAGGGGTTGGTCCTATGGCATGGTTTTAGATTCATTTTTCTCAGTTGTCTTTATATTTAAAGGTACTAAACCTGATAAATATATAATGGATATAAGAAGACCCATTTAACAAAATAATAATAATATACAAGGTACTCCATTAAAAAAAATAGCGTTTATGTAATTTTTCCT
The DNA here is from genome assembly GCA_030620095.1 of Kuschelorhynchus macadamiae. NCBI lineage: Eukaryota > Metazoa > Arthropoda > Insecta > Coleoptera > Curculionidae > Kuschelorhynchus > Kuschelorhynchus macadamiae. The sequence goes on along the minus strand of JAUTXW010000011.1, from coordinate 396,423 downwards.
ATTTGTCAATAATTTTTAGAAATGTTTGATCTTATTGGTATGTAGTCTGAAAATATTTACTCTCCTTTATAAAAAAAATAATTTTAATGGACAATATATAAGATAAGTACTTAAACACAAATCTTGACTTTTTCTCTTTGAAAATTATGTTTTTTAATTATTACAAACTGACAATAACGCTTATATTCCGGTTCAAAATTACTTTATTGTAAAAGTTAGTTCTTAGAGGCATAAACAGTAGAGGTAGTTTGTGATGTCCAATAAAATGTTACGAATATAAAAAAAATCGAATAAAATTTAAAAGTATACTAATAATATTAATTAATTAATACTATTGATTGCTGTTTTTAAATATTATGTTTTATTGGTATGAGAAAGCATTTGGTTACCAAATGCATCACCAGGTTTAGCCAGAAGTTTTCCAGTGAAATCTGTAAAGTTCTATATTGTGCACATATTAGATCCATATTTGGCCAGGTGAGCTAGATTTGGTATCTTTATTGTAAAACATACATTGATTTGATCAAGGGCGTCTTAAGAAAAAAATATTTTTGATTTTTTTGATTCTGACTAAGGTAAAGTTAAATTGCAATATGTAATTTTGTTATCATCAAGTGTTCTAAAGTTGTCTCAGTCGTTATTCAACATTTTCTTGTTTTGACAATTAATAATTTAACGTTCCTTTTATATTATTGAATTAACTATGCTGTTAAATTCTTTACTTGTTTTAAGGGCATTTAATTATTTAGATTATCTGAGGTTATATTTACACTTTTCATTAGTTATGTGGTGCCTTTCTAGGTAGGGCTAATCTTATAGAGACCTGTTGTCAACCCTAAAAAAGTAATAATAAATATGTATATTTAAAAAAGTGAGTCCAAAGCATAAATTATTAAATAAATATTTTAACTGTTATTTTTGTATACATGTTTATCTTTATGTATATGCATTAAAAAAAAAACAGTACTAGTGAAAATATGTTACTTTAGTCTTATGAGACTAATGTTCATTGTTTTTTTTTCAGCTGTTAAATGATTATTTGAAAGATACATATTACAGCCGAAATAACATTACAGATAGAGATATTGATCAACTAAATATTGCTGCTTGTCGATTATTATTAGATCTTATGCCTGGTTTAGAGACCTCAGTTGTTTTTCAGGTAAGTACTTTTAGAATGTATGTGTTGGTACTCAATTCAACATTATGCATGGGTATTTTTATCGAGCATAGAATTGCTGTCTTTGGAGTAGTTTTTCTTACTCTTACTTACTGACAAAGTTTCACACTTATAAAAATGAAAAAAAAGGCAACAAATAAATTACCTACAAAAGTAAAGGCACAATTGAGAACCCGAAGTTTTGAGGTATTTTTTCGTCAATAAGCTTAATCAAATCGGTGACCAACATCGGTTCGATTTGACAAACATTACATTATGACAGATGAGGGAGTGACGTAAGGGGGAATTGTCGATTAGGATTGCCGGTAATATATTCGTTAAACAGATTATGTATTTAACATTGGCGAGAATTTCTACATAAATTTGTATGGTTGCAATATAAACCAAAAAGTTGTTCTGATGGAGATTGATAGGCTTGACCGAAAATGGTACCTGTTCCATCAAGTCTGGACAGTCAATATATAAAAAAAAATGTACATATTTACTAATTGATTATTGATTGCTAATTTTATTAAGTACAGTATTCTTCAAATGAATATTACATATTTATCAAGTTATCAAATAAATAGGTTTACTTATATGGATTCGCCTGCATTATTATTTTATATTTTGCAGGATATGGAGACTTTGATACATAGGCTGTTCAAGTGGGTTACAAATTCTATTGAGCCATTACAAACTTTTGCTACAGGTGTTTTAGCAGCAGCAATGGATATTCCTGAAATTGCAGCAAAATTTAGAGATGAAAATAGTCGTCTTGTACCACTTTTGTTGCAACGATTGAAAAGATTAAAAAATTCTTCAGAATTCACAAGAAATGCAACAAGTTTTAGCAGACCTTTTGCCCATTTTTCATCAATGAAGTCACCTCCATACAGGGGAGATGGAATTATTAAAATCAATTCAAATTTAAGTAAGTACAGCTTCTTTTTTACTTAATATTATAAAATATAATTTTTAAGTTTTAAATATTTCAGTATATCCGTTGTTTTGTAATAAATTATTAGTTTACTAAAAGTGCTTAGAATACTTCGAGATTTTTAAGAAGTTTTCATTTTCTAAATTTGGGATAATGACCCAAATCTTTTTTGAATACTTAAATGATTTAAACTAGACATTTTTTTTACATCTTTCTTTCCCACACTCCTGCGAATGTTTACTGGAAAGATTCATAAAAACAGGGAAAGGTAGTTTCCAGTTGTTTAAAAGAAAAATAATGTATTAATGTAGACAGTATGCACTTATTTTTTCCAGTGTAGTATAGTACTTGCATGCTTAGTTCTTATTACTTACAGAAATAAACAATGTTTTGATCAGTTACTAAGACAACTTTGAATTAGTATTAGAGTATTTTGTTATTTAGGTTGTATGTAGTGTCTGGTAAAACTGTATTATTTTAAATTACCAGATTATTTATCTGGTTATAAATAATTCGATAATTGGATATTAATTCTGTTTTTTTATTTATCCCTTTTCTTGCTCCCCATTTCTATTATATATAGTGTAACTCTGTAATATCCCCTTTATTTTTGTAATAAATAACCAGTCATGACACCAATTTTAAATTTGACACCCAAACGGCGCCATTTTTAATATTGTTTGAAAAATCTTTTCAACCATAAAGTCTCCCCAAAATGTAGGGACGGTAAAATTACTCATTTCAACATAGTGACCTTTTATAGATGTAATAGAAGTTAAAAAATTGGAGAATAAAAATTCCTAAAATGTTAAACTTAAGTGTTTTATTTTTATTTGATCCTTAATTGAAACGATCTTATAAGCGTGGGAGCCAAATAGTGTACTTTTCTATTCACAGGGTGTTCTAGTTCTAAATAAAATTCGAAAATTCTTGTTTGTAAAACACTCTGTAACGAAAAAAATTACAACTCATATGCTCATAAGAATATTTCAGTTAATGAGCATGTGAGGATTAAATCACTTGAGTTTTGTAAGTGTTCAAGAACTTTTACTCTACAATTTGTTAGGTTCTATCACATTTACGGCTGCCATTTTCAATTGAGTAACCTTAATTACTTCATATTTTGTGGATGAATAAGGTTCAAAAGAACTTTTCGTTTAAATCTATTCCTTAAAATAGTGCCCAGCCGACCAACTTCTTGAATTATTCACTCACGAAATTACCCAAAAAAGGATTTAGTGTCCTATTGACTCATACGAAATTTCACTTTTTTTATCTTCACTGGCTCGAAAAATAAAGGAGGAAAAATTAAAGAGCCGCAATGTATATAAAACAAAATGTAGTAGAATAAATATATAATATTCTGGATCCAAAATTAAAAAAGCAATTATATTCGGGGTAAGACTGGCTCAGGGGACCAGGAGTACACACACTCCGGGCCCAAATCTGGATCAGAGGCTTATCTGGATCTGGGTTTAGAATCACAAAAATTCTTAATTCTGACTTCTCGATAAAAAAATGTAAATAAAACCTTTAAGATCTCATTTTAGACTGGATTTCTTAAATTATTTAATGAACACAATTGTTGGACACGCATTTTTGAGAAAAAAATGTGGACTAAGAGCAAACTACCACCCTAGGGTAAGTTTACCAACAATTATAAAAAAGAAGGAATTATTAATAAACTGGCAGAATTTGAACGTTAATTTTATTAGTTTCTTTATGCAATCTCAAAATGATGTTATTTTTGTACAGTGCAACTCTTTAATATGCCCCATTTGTTTCGCGGATCGATAAAAAGTTCCTATATTTTCCTTGCTTTAAAGCTTAAAACTCCAAAATTATGTGACTGGGCGAAAAAAATGTCAATAAAAGTCAAGTAGCAAATATTTTGAAAGGCCTTTTTGACCCTAATTCATCCCCAAAAATTATGTTAAGTGATAAAATACCCATTTAAAGATGTCGGCTTTTCTTTAATTAGAATGTTAAATTACAATATTAGCCCATTGGTTAAAATTTGATAATTAGGCTAAATTAAAATCATAATAAAATAAAGTGATGGTGTGTGATTGCTATCACATAAAACATATAATGAATAGATACAAGTATAATGAAAATATATATCCACTATAACACATGTATATAATAAGAAATTTCTAAGCTTATGCAAAAAGGAGTAAAAAATGTCAACCCAGATGTTGTTTACATTCGCCAGTGTCCGGTTTACACTCGCATTTTGACCATATAGAGTATGATGGTACTCCAGTGCAAATGTACAGGTATTCATTAGAAATCATGCTGGAATATAAAGACCAAATATAGCAAACAACTCCGGATTATCTGTGACATTGATTATTACTTTAAATGCAAACCACCTTATCAAAATCAATCCCGCGTTGGAGATGGGGTAGGCAAGCCAAGTCGACTATGCAGATCATGATAACTGTCAAGTTCTGCAGGTATTCCTAGCTTAAAAGCAGCATAACATAAGAACTGGTTCTGGACACATTCAATCAGTTGAACATGGATGGTGAAATATGGTGACTAAATGCAGACATTACTCTCCAGGTAAATACCAAGGTCCATATATAAAGGGTTACAAACTCGATTTCATGAGCACATAGAGAGCAAGTATTCGTGATTACACCCTTACCTCTTAGAAAACCGGACGTACTTGCTCTTTTTTTTCCTTCAGATACATTCTGTTCACATTGCATCAGTCCTCAATTCCCAAGAGATCATCCTGCATCCACTGCTATGCATCAGAAAAATGTAAGGGTGCGAACATTTTTAGATCACAGTTCGGTCCATTGGAAAGGTTCCTCTAGAAAGGGACTGGTTAAACAGGATCCACATAGTCTGGACAGAGCAAAAGTGCAGTTCTTAAGAAGCAGAGGAGGGATATTGTCAGGCCCTGGGTCTTTATTAACATATATAGTTGATAGTTTTTCCATTATGCTGGAGATTGTTATGTAGTATGATGTTAAAATGGCAAACCTACCAATATCACACATCAACAGTCCTTCCAGGTGATGTAGTGTACACAGAAGAGAAATATGTGGCAATTAAATTAACAACTGCATTTTCTCCATCCACAACACAATTGTCTAGTCTGACCTTCAATGGAATTTGATTATCCTTAGTTTTATGATGTAGAACTCTTCGGAGTAATTTAGGATTTTGCTATGTACTCTCCTCTCCTTCACTAATAAATATACTTCTCATCACATGTCCTAGTTCACATTTTACATACATTTCTTAAAAAGCTAAAATTATATTCGTCCATTCAGTTTTTCTATATTTTTTATGAGCTTCCAACTTTCTATATACATTAAGCTTAAGCTCCTTATTAAACCATAAAGGTTATTTAAATCTACTTTTAATCTTAATCTTAGGATTAAAGTGCTCAACTATATCAAACAAGATTGAAGAAAAATTTTATATTTACATTATTTGACTCGCGAACAGGATCCCTTGAACATCACTAAGACATTCAGGCAGACTCACATAATTAGATCGCTTAAAATCATACTTTCGTTTCATTATTCTGTGACAGGAACTAATATATCACAAGGTAAAATAATCTCCAAAGCAGGATGTTGCCAATCACACTTAATTAAGCACTCATCTGAACAGCATGTTGGAAGACACCAAGTCAAGGGTCACTTCGTTTGAGTTCTGGGACTCACTATATTGAAATTAATTAAGGTAAGGTAACGGTTCTGCAGCCGTGGTGACACCTTTATTGCTTCGTATCAATTCAGGTTGGTTGTAGTCACAATATAAAGTTCTATTTAATTCCATAATATGTTCGATGGATTCACAGTGTTTCTGATATATGTCTGCACCTGAAACAGTGGGTATATAAACGCAGTACAAAATCAGTTTGACATTAGTTGCAATTGGTACCCATAATTCTTTTGACGGATTTCTCTGAACATCTATATTTTACGATTTGAAACGTTTTTTTTTTACTGTTGTGAGATCTCTCCATTACAAGATTTACCACTCAATTGTTGATCTTGGTCATTTCTATAAAGCCTACAATTTTGAAAACCTGTCTCAGAATCTGAAAAGTCTGCATTTAGTGATGTTTCTCAATATAGTTTCTGAATTTCTGACAGTTTTGTGCGAATGCTATTAATATTATAGTTTATGGTATAGTCAACAATGCTGGATGTAATTTCTGTTATATGACCCTGTTGGCATTAATGCCCCCAGAAATGTCTTTATGTTCCTGCCTGATGCTATCACTCTGTGATGCCATGCGGAAATCAAATTTCCTGTGCACAACTTTGTCAGGCCAAAACGACTTATCTTTAACTTGGCTTATATAACCTTAAAATAACAGGTTCTGTTCTTTTAAGGTTATATAATTTATCAGTATCATTGTGATATTTTGCTGGGGTATATTATCAAACTTTTACACATATTTCGTAACACTCTCGGCTCATATAAAATCACGTCCTCTGTGGTACACCCACAAAACCTGCTGCTACTCCATTTGTGTGATGTTCAGGTTTCCTATTTGTATTATTGAGGAACAAAGAATTGCTTGATCTTTTCTTCTGACACTCATAGTAGAAGCAATAGCCGAATCCAATGTGGAGCAGACCTGCGAATATCTGAGGTAGTTCTGAGTTCTCATAAGAATTGGTTGCCATATCAGTAAATGTTGGCGACAAAAAGTGGCCCTGGTTGGCCTTACTGTTTTTAACATTGTGCCTAGTTCCGTTAATGCCAGGCGCAGTGTCTACTTTTCTCTCATTCCTGTCGGAGACCTGCGAATTTATTATATTGCAGGTATATCACTCTCAACCTCTGAAGTTTTGAACCAAACAAATGTTCCAAATGAGTCTGAACCATCTCCATCCTAAATGAGTTACTCATATATTTTGTTTGCAAGCAGCGATCTTCTAAAGTCTTGTTGTTGAGGGCTTTTATTTCATTAAAGTAGTATCCATTCCTTTTAGTTAATTTCGTTAAAGGCCACTGTGTTCCTTTTCACTAGTTAGTTTATTAACCTTGCAGATACATCTAATAAGTTCAGCTTGCAATTCAGCAGCCTGTTTGTTAGTTTCAGTAAGTGTAGTGTTTAAGTCAGTTATAACTTCCTTCATCAGCATCAGTCTTAAAATATTTCACAGGAAATGAGCCTTAAAATCCAGCATCCTTTTGCGCATTCGTTTAATTAAAGTTTTCCTTTGACCCAGTCCACATTTCAATCCGTCTAGATGTTTCTTTAAATCCATGACTATTCTTTCATTTTCATTACTTTTCGTTTGACATTCGGTTGAACAGTCTATTTTGTAGCCATTGGCAACAACCCATTTGCTTCTTCTTTCCTTGCAACTTGGAAAATATTGACACACCATAAATAACAGTCTCTGTTTCCACTACACTTAAAAACTTTCTCCATATTTCAACAAACGATTAGTATCAATAAGCTCTGAATTGCCTGGACTATATAAGTTCTTCTAAATCGTAATTATGCTGGACTGTAGGTAAAGTCCTACTGTTCTTATAAAATAAAAAAAAAAATCGGTAAATAGTAAAAAATAATATTTTATATATTCCTTAAACATAGGCATTTTGAAGTCGACGCCCAAAGCAGCCTTACCCAGCCATATAGTTGATGTATTTTATATTAGATTACATTTAAACCAAATATATAACTTTAAACCAAATATATAACTTGCCTTATATCTTTTAAAACAGATACCCGAATCACTTGTCCTCAAGGTCTCTTTGTGGAACTGCGCAAACGCAAACTGCTATTTCCATCTAATCGCTGAACCTAAAGTCAAATGGCGTTATTGACTTCCTATAGGACATTTATAAATGTCCAAACAGACCAATAACGAATTCGCATTTCGAAACATGGGCAGAAATATTTTGGGGGCCTTGCAACTGTTGGCTTGGTTAGTACATGAAGATTGAATTGACTGCCATGTTATACAGGGTGTTAGGGATTTGACTACAAATATTTTAATATAGGATAGTCTGAACGATTTTAAACCAAATATTCTTATAAACCATCGGTAAATTCAAAAGGGTTTTAGAGATATTTAATTTTAAAATGTTTAATTTTGGAGAAGGTTTCAACTAATTCCAAGGCATGGCAACATTGCTATTTGCTTGGACATCAATGTGATGACAATCTCATCACCAGTGTTTTGTCGACAAAGAAGTATAAAAAAACCTGTAGGTTTTAAAAGATTCAATTATTTTATTTTGATTATTTTTTTGGAATGTATGAACTAATTTTTTAATAAATTGTGATTGTTAGCATTTGTTCCGCTGCAGCAAAAATACGGTTTCTAAGGTCATCTTCATTTTCAAATTCAACCCTGTTATATACTAATGTTTTCACATGGCCCCAAAAAAAATCAAGGGGGTTTAGGTCTGGTGACCTCAGAGGCCATTTTCTAGGTTCTGGGGCATTTTGACGTATTAAAACGGTATGGAACTGTCTCATACGGCAAAAAATTAAGGTGAAAGAACCAAAATACACGACAACTGAAACTGATATGTTTGCGAATTGTTATGTTCTTTGAAGCCTACTCGTCTCTCTACAGTCGGCAGTGTTGCCGTTTTTAAATAAACATTCTGTGGTAAAATAAAACAATTTATTCGTTTTTTATTTTTTAAATTTGGGTCGTTCAGATATTTTACTAACTTTGTAGACATTTTGTAGAAAATCATGTAATTAATTATTTTACATAATAAAATTAATAAATGTGTTAACGATGTGCTTAAAAATTAATAAAACAAAATACAACTTTAAGGCCGTTTTTCTCAAAAATGGTGAGGAATTGATCCTATGTTATTTAAGCATTTTTTACTATCACGTTGAAATATTTGTAGTCAAACCCCTAACACCCTGTAGAAGATGCACCTAGGTAAACTAAATGTAAACTATAAATCAACTCCAACCCCAGCAGCGACCAAATTTACTCGGTAATTCGACTTCCAAATAGTGACGTGATCCTCTCTGAATAACATTGAAATGTATATTAGATTAGTAAGTTTAAGGTTACTAATGAGTAATTATAATAGGGGTAGTCAGTTAACGTTTTATTCATACCGAATGTTCATTTTTTCGAAAATGTCATGTAAAATACTAGATTTTGAGGTTGCACATTTTCATGTTCATTCTGTATATATAAAATTACATAACAATATATCAAAAGAAATACCTTTTAGCAAATGGGGTTGTATGTCTACTACACACCTCAATGCTTTAGTTTGAACAGGGTGTTTAAAAAAAATTCAGATTTACTTATAAAACTCGCCTGTATCGCCCTTATACCTGTTTTTTTTAAAATATTATTACAAAAAAACGGGTGAACGGATTTCAAATCAAAATATATGAGACCACCAGAGAAACGTCCGCTACAATTTGGTGATTGACTCATCAAAATCGGCCAAGCCGTTTAGACGATAAGATGTTTGTGTCCCAAAAGAAATAGCCATACATAAATAAAGGGCACTGATTAATGTGTTTTATTTATATTCCTCCTATTTTAATATACACATTAAATTTACACAGTTTCTAACCACTTCTCTCCTTTTTTTACAATCAGAACTATAATTTTTAACTCAAAATGGTACTTCATACAGGTATTTTTTAAAACTTTAATCATTGTAAATTTCCACTTAAAGGTAGAGAGCATTTGCCTTTGTTTTTCTGAAATATACCTTTAATTTTAAACAAAATAATCCATTTAGAAATATAGTTTTCTGAAATGACCTTCTTTAGAGAAGCTTAACAGTGTAACAAAAAATAGCATTAGTTTTAAGTATCTATACCAGCAAAATTTGATTGAGATGTCTTTGATTCAGCTCTTTTAAGACGCACAAAAATATATATCGCTAAATTCTAATCTAAAATATACACTGTGTCGATGGATAGGGTGAATAATAGTTTTAAATACAGGACCATCTAAACATTAATAAAATTAAAATTTTAAAATTTCGAGATTTTCGAGAGACTGTAAAAATCTTAAAACAAAACAAATTACACATTTCTATTTTACTTGCCAAGTGTTATATGCTTGAATAAGATGGAATCTTAGTACCTCGAGATAGACCATAGAAAGTTAAAAATGTACAATTTGTTTTTCTCTAATTTTACAGTCTTTCTAAGTCAAATCTTTAATTTTTAAATGTCAGTATCTCGAAAACTGTTGAATTATTTATTTCAACGGATTACACCATTTTAAATATAAAACCCGATTCAAATTTACACTTAATCATTCAACAATAATTTTAAATAGGTAAATCACAGCACAAGACTACACAAAGAAGAGTTTCTGGTTAATATATTTCCATAGATTTCTGATAACTCCGTCTCCTTGTTCCGCTTAAGGCGGCCCCACTCCATCTAGTCAATTGTGGAATAACCCAGGCAGAAGTAAAGCAAGATTCTTTCGTTTGGCTTAGACCGGTAACACGCAGTGCGATTATGATGCTATTTAATCATACGATATGCCGTATAGTTTGGTATGAAAAACGGTAAACATACATGATAAATGCGCAGGGCCGGCGCGAGGTATGAGCAAACAAACACTGTAAGATATGCACCTTTACTAGCTCTGCCAAATCATGAATATAAAGATATCTACGGCATGACCTTTTTTTTTAGCCATCTGTTTATGATAGTCGCTTGTTGTCATCGAACAACAAGAGGGAGGGCCTTTTTTTAATCGTCCCTTTTTTCTAAAGTGCGGCTCCGTAAAAATTTTTTTGAACACGGCCTCGCAAAACCTTGCGCCGGCTCTGCTTGTACGATGCTATAAAATATATCGTGGCATCGGATGATGTAAAACTGCGTTCTGGAGATATAAATCTTTTTGTAGGTACGCCGGGCGGAAGTAAATTCCTCACCAACCGCAAAATCCTGAAAATTCGATAGATATTTTACTCACCATTTATATTTATAGGTATTTTCCTCACCATATGTCACAAAAATTGTAGACAATTATAATAGATCTCGGCGGTAACTGCTTTTGTTAATTTCCGCAGAAGTAATTATGTATTTTTCGATTAATTTCCGCGTGGGGCAGACACAAAATGTTTGATAGAACTGGTTTTTCGATAACCAAGAAAAAGGCCTAACCAAAAAGGGGTCTGGTAATTATAAAATACAAAATTACGTGTACGGGAATTCACCAAAGCATAGTTACCGCCCAATTTATGTTTGGTTGCCACGCGCATTTTCTAATATATCTAACCGTTGTACCTGCATTAGAGCCCAATTTCGAACAGACCTCTAAAACAGAAACTCCTTTAATCTGGTAATAAAAAATTTGCATTTAGTGAGGAAAATACCCCAGTCCAGTACGCCAATAGAAGTAAATCTAACGCTGGGACCTATGAAAAACCGCATCGCAGTAGCACTGTGTACAAGCCGCGTTAGGCTTATTTCTAATAAACCTTGCCGGAGGTATAACATTTTTGTAATAATATTAAGACATAGCAAACTTATCGATAAGAATATCTATTAGATAGAGCTTGACTTACCAGGTCCTGCTCGCCCCACATCAAGCGATTGAGATTCCTAAACTACTCACTGAAAAGTTAAGCCAAATTAGCCCATACGATATAACAGCATCGACATCTTTTATATTACTCTATTGTATTAAATCAAAACCAATTTTTTTGTGGTGCTGGCTCGTAGGCTGCAGCCTAGATAACCTGCGCTTAAGTGCTGCCCTGTAACTTGTTTTATTAATTTAAGCAGGCTAATCAAGTTTTGTATGTTCATTGCAGACAATGGTATCCTTTCCGATAATAGTGAAGAAAATTTTATTGTCATGAGTGCAGATGTAAGTAAAACTTTTTTAATGTAGATATTTTTTTTTAATGATCGTAATTGTTAAAATTTCTAAAATTGGAAAGTTGAGGTTTCTAAGAAAATAATGTAATTAATATTGTAATTCAGAAATCCCAAAATTAACGTGTTATTTCTTATGATTATTTTTAGCACAATGAAGAGAGCTCCCCAAATAAAAGGAAGAAAAATGTAGATTATGATTTTACTAGTCCACAGGTATGAGTTATATAACTACTAATCTTTAATATATAGTAATAATCTTGTGTGTGTGGTTTTGCCTGTAATCTCTTTGGAGTACAAAAAAATATCAAAGTATTACAAGAATAAGATATGTAATTTTAAAGAATAGGTCTTTTGCTCCTGTCATAAGAGGAACTATTATTTTACCATTGGTCTTACTGTCTGTTGTCTATGGTCGCTCGCGAATTATAGCTCTATCATATACTTCCACCAGTTTTGACAATCCAGTTACCCAATGTGTATATGGAGAAATTAAATTTGACAACTGTTTTATCTTTAAGAGGTAAAACTACGGAAAAATTTTCACTTGTATATTTTTGGTAAAGTTAGGCGTTCTGATCCTTGGCTTAACTTGGGATTTTTTACAGAAATCATTCTACAATTGATTCTACCAGAAAACAGTTTCTGGGCTAAGTTCCCAATGAAACGACATACCACTTTTTAGAGGTGTGTGACAGCTGACCGGGAACTTAGATCTCTCGATTGGGAAAAAGCACTCTCCTTTATTAAAAGTTTTAAGGAAGAGAGCGTAGCCCAGCGTCAGTTCCCCATTGTTAGCACTATCACTTTACTACTGGTAGCGGTATAATTTTCATATATGTATTTGTTTATTTCCACGAGGTTAAACATTTTATTTAATTTTATATTGTTGACAATCTCTAACTTAAAAATAGCGCAATAAGACCATAAGAGTTTTTCTACTCAACAAGTCCATTGAGTGCAATTTTGAGAAAAGTGGATAGTTTGTATATAGACTTAATAACATATTAGAAGATCAGAAGCCATTAAGAATGCTGTTAATAAACATCTTAATAGCACACTTAAAAATATAAGCGATTTTTTAAATATTAAACTAATTTTTTATTTATTTATCAAACAGTACTCTACAGAGCAAAGCTCCAAATGGTATTACATTGATCATAAGTACAAATTTATGTAAAATACAACATTTGAACGCAGGATATGGAAAAAGGAAAAAAAATATAGAACACTTTAATGAAATAGTCAATAAGTAGTCAATATATAAAAATAGAAATACTCAAAAAAGAAAATTTGTAAAAATATGTTAAGATACATCTGGTCGATTTTGAACAAACAAACATGAATACATACACTATAAGTATTAACATAAGTGACACAGTACAGTTAAAACCATTAATAACATGAAAGAAAAAAATTACACATTTAAAATAATAGTCTTAAAATTTTCAACGGAACAGCTGAAAATATCACAGTTATTATAATAATAATTGTAACGTTTTAACAAGTTGCTCAGTCACTTCACTAAATCCGTAATTTGTAGGGTGTGGCCTTTCATAAAATAGATGTCTGTTACGAGTTATTCGCATTGGAGCTTTGAAATAAATTCTCGATAAAACTTCACTAGTTCCGATCATGCCGGCTTAAAATGAAAAAACATCATCTGGTTACGCCAGAACTCGAGAAAACTACGAAGTAAACATTTGGTCAAGGTTTTCAAAGCCTTAGTAGTATTAATATTATCACAGTTTCTTCTGATAAAACCTAACATTCTGTAGCTTTTTAGTACGATGTCATCTACATGTGCATTAAAATTGAGTTCTGTATCAAAAATCACTACCAAATCATTAATAGTTTCTACTTCAGACAAAAAAAGATCATTGAGGCGATAATTAAACTTAACTGGTTCTTTTCGACGGGAAAAACTGGTATATTTACATTTGGTGATGTTCAGAGTGAAAAAGTTATTGCCACAGCATGTATTAAAATTATTAATGTCACTCTGTATAAATTCACAATCTTCGACACCATTAACAATGCCAAAGAATTTTAGGTCGTCAGCATAAACAAGACACTGCAGAGACAACATCGTTCACAAACAACAGGAATAGCACTGGACCTAAGTGCGATCCCTGTGGCACTCCAGAGGTAGCTTTAATTTATCTCGAAGTAACACCACTCAACTTTAGTCTTTGAGTTCGTCTGCTTAGATATGATTTAATCCAACCAAGGTAAGACCCATTCAATCCAAGTGTTTCAAATTTCATTAGCAGCAAATCATGTGATACGCTGTCATACATGGATTTGAAAGCCTTGCTCTATATTTTCGTTGAGGTAATCTTGGAACTCTGCTAAATTTCTGGCTGTAAACTTGCCCCTCTAAAACCGTGCTGCTTGGGAATTATATAGTGTTTAATAGCTCATAAGTGATTATTGACTCAAATACCTTGGGGATTATTGAAAGTAAAGAGATACATTGGATCCATTCTTGAAAACGGGAAAAAGAGTTGGAAGCGCAGGAAACCAAGCCTTATCAAAGGAATTCTAAAAAATAAGCCTAAGCGGCTCAGTCATAGCCGAAGGAGGAAGCAAGGGGACAAACCACCAGGACCAGCACTCTTAAGTCGAGGGATTGGAGTTTATGTAGTATCTCCTCAGTCGTAAACTTATGGCTCTTTAAAAGACTGTAAATATTTTCTGAAATCAATGGTATCTGGACTTTAGTAAAATCAGTGTAACACGATTTAAAGTGATCCGCAAAGGCGTCGGTAATTTCCTGTATAGTTTCTTTCGCTTGGCCATTATACACTAAGCACTTTAGCATACCATGATCCTTCCTCAAGTTGTTAACATGAGACCAGAAATACTTGATATTGGATGGTATCATATGTTCAGGGTTACTAACAAATAGAAAATATAGATCAATCGAGTATTTAGTTTCATGTCTAACCTCAGAGAATCTCCTATAGTCCTCTCTATGGCCAGTCTTCTTATATTTTTTATGCAGTCTATTCTTTAAAGATATCATCTTTTTTAACTCTGGAGTATACCATTTTGGAAATTTAGGAGTTTTAGTTGGAACATATTGGTCTACAATGGCACCCACTACATCGTAAAACCTCTATGCTATCCACATCCTTTAAATGAAACATCACTCCAATCTACCAAGAACAATGATCTCTCGATGCCCTGGTAATCCGCTCTCTCAAACAAATGGACTGTCACATTCTCTCTGTTTTCTAGCACTGGTACTGATTTTTCAAATAATAACATTTTTAATGTTTGGTTATTTTAAAGCACTTTTTTTT
Organism: Kuschelorhynchus macadamiae; assembly: GCA_030620095.1. Lineage (NCBI taxonomy): Eukaryota > Metazoa > Arthropoda > Insecta > Coleoptera > Curculionidae > Kuschelorhynchus > Kuschelorhynchus macadamiae. The sequence goes on along the minus strand of JAUTXW010000011.1, from coordinate 381,178 downwards.
TAAATTTTTTATCTTAGGATCGGTAACTTAGTAAACAAATTTCAGAGAATACTTTTGTGTAGTTTTATGCCCTAAAACAGTTGAATTAAAAAAAGACGCGATTTAAAAACAAAAAAAAAAAGAGAATAAAAAATATTACAGAAATGTTTACGGGACTTTTTGGTTTAGTGTTAGCCTTTTTTAGCGTGTACTTGTTTGGTTTTGCACCGTTTTGTACGTGGACTTGTTAACTTTTGTTTAAAAATTTTGAGTCAGATTTATTTTGGCTTATACTTGGACTTGTTGAGCTTTTTAGAAAAGTCTTTCACATACTCACATGATCTTTTCGTTTTAAAATCTGTTAAATAATAGCATTTTTAATTTTTTCTATTTTTAAAGCACTTATTATGTATCTTTTATCTTGAGATCGGTAACTCGGTTAGAGAAAATAAAACTGAAAAAATAACTTAAAATAAATTGATAAAAAAACAGTAAATAAGTTTAAACAAAGAAAAGGAAAATATGATTTATTAAGGTTTTCAGGCGTTAGTAACGTATTAATCTAGTTTTATTTGAAACGCACTTTTGTTTAAAAAATACCATTAAATGGACTTTACTAAAACTTTCCTCGTAATGAATCTCTCTTCTTTTAGTTATTTGATAGTTACCATGTACAGTTGATGTGTAGGTGGTGGGGCGATCTGTCAGAAATACGATAAAATCCCTTTTCAAACAGTACTGTTCAGATCCGACTATAAACTGCGGGTCCAATATACCTGTGTAAAAAAGTCGGGTTTATCCAACTTCTCAAATCAACTCTCTTATTCGTAACTTGTACATATGTTCCTTTATTAATTTTATTTCTTTATAAAGCTAGTATTAATCTAAACAGATTCCAAAAAATAACTCCGAGGCTTATAACTTTAGAAAGGCCAAGTTTCCTGACAAGTATAAATGGTATTAACATCGACTGGTCCTTTCTTGAGTAATTAAGCGACGTGAAAGAGTGCTGTAAACAACCTTACGATAAAATGTACGTTGTATTTGAGCCGCATGTACTTAAGTATGGGTGACAAATAGACGTATCTACCCACTTTGGTTTGTTGCTCGGATTAAAATTAGCTTTAGATTTAAGCTATTTACTAGAGAAAATATAAACGGGTTAAACAGTCAGTTAAACAGCTATTGATAATTCTTATAAAAAATATTTTCAGCAGGTTGAGTACGATGTTCGCCTTGATCCTAATGATTTTGGACATTTGCTGCTTCTAAAGGGTATAGCAGGAGAGATGCGTCTTACTAAGTCGACTCTTTCCACCGCTGAAAATATCGTATGTGCTTTTCCTGAATTTTTTGGTCGTTCTTATTTTGTGTCCTCCAATATATTCATTACTTTCCCTCTTATGTGCTCGAATTAAACTGGATATTATCAATTTTCCACCCATTTCTATTATCGCTAATCTTTTGAAAGTACTTGAAATATTCCTTCATGATAATGTGGGGTGCAAAGTAAAAAAATCTAATTCCGCTGGCGCGACACGGTTTTATTAAAGGGCGAGAGGAAGTTTGCCAAAGTATTGGGGTTTAGAGCTGATGGAGCTTATCCCATAAGAGGGTTTCTTCTTGACCAGTTGTTGCAAAGTTTTCTCTTCTGAGCCTGGACCGGAGACGTTTGTATTGTTCTTAGCTATTTCTACACACAATTATTCATAGTACTGTTATTTCTGAAGAATTATTCCGTATTCCAATATTTCCATAGCTCCGATACCTTTTTTTTTTGCCCTCGGTAGGACAAACATTTACAACTTTTCACCAATTAACCGAATGTGTGTCAACTATAATGATAACAGTTCTTGCGATAATTTTAATTGGAACTTGGGCGTGATTAAGAGTAATTTTTTATCATTAGCTTCTTATTTGCGTTTTTATATTTTCTCCCTTTTCTTTTTTTTTATTTTTTTCGTGTCTTTATTACCTTATATCTCTAGGGTCTAAAATTGTATTTTTTGTAACCTTAAAATTATTTAAGTGTTTAATATCGATTTAAATCTATTTTCATATATATATTTACTTATTTGTAACTGTTTTTTAATTGGGACATAGTCATCTTAGACATTATATATAAATAAAATAATATATTTAAATAATGTGAAAATACATATTTCATTATTTTTATTAGTGTTCTTAATAATGGTTTACCCAAGTTTTCATTTCTCTTCATAACCTTTAATTTTTAGTGCATTCTACCAATAACATCGGCTAAATATTTTTGACAGGAGCGTTGCTAATTATTCTTAATTCGAAAAGTTAAAAACAACTCCTCTTAGTGATAAGTTTAGGAATACGAAGTCCACCTTAAAATATTTAACTTTACCTTAAGAAGTAAAAATACGACTGTGAATAAGAATTACGAATAAAGAAATTGGATAAAGTCGGCTTTAGATACACAGCATAGATATGTCGGAGAGGTAGGCCGACATTAAGCAGTGAATGAAAAGGGCGGATCATGATAATGTTCAGGATGAGTCACCATGTTTTGACGGGAGGTTATTAGAAGCCATATAGGTCCTTACGTCGCATAAAAACGCAACATTATTTATCATTTGACGTAGCAGACGTTTTTTTAAAGTTGATTTGTCTAGCTAAAATAACGGTTTCATCAAAATTGAAGCGATGTTGTAAATTCTCCAAGTGTTCTGCCATGGCAGTTTTTTTTTCTTATCATTTATTAGATTTATACGTTGCAGACTTCTTTTATGTTCAGCCACTAGAGTTTTTAGATATCTACCTTGTTAACCTATGTATGCACCATTACATTCCAACCATGCATGCAAAGAATTTTGCAAATGATATTGCTGTCAAGATCTGTTGTAGGGGTTTTTAGTTTTGAAAATAGTTGTCCTACCGTATTTTCGTTCCTAAACGTGATGAGTCGCTATTTAGTTGTTTTGATAGTTTCTTTAAGATATTGTCAATATACGGTATTTTTAAATCTATATTGTTTTTTTCTGTTTTTTTTGGGCTGTAGTTTTATAAATAATTTTATCTAAGAGCTTGTTAGGGTAGTTGCTTTTAAGAGTAATGTTTTAATAATGTTTAAATTTTTGTTATAGAAATCTAAATGTGAAAGTTTTAGCTCTCTGCGTTTTAAATTTTGAATTATATTTATTTTTTTCTTGGAAGGTGTGTTGAGAATTTTAATTAAGGAATTTTTCAGAGAAAGTTGGTTTATGATACCAGTCAGTTTTTTTTTGTTGTCGTCTGTTCTTATTCTAAAAATGGTATAGAGCGATTATTTTTCTTTTCGACGGTAAATTTATGTTTGAGATGGAAATAATTAAATGTATTTAACAATGTGTCAACTTGATCAGCTGGCACGCACGTGATAATGTCATCCACGTAGCGTTTAAAAAGCGGTAGTTTGAAAGTTTTTGACAATTTGAGGTACAACTCTCACTGTGTCTGTTACATGCCATTTTATTCTAACTTATCACTTTTTATCTTCACCAACTCTACCTTGTTGTGTTTTAAGAAATTTCAACAGCGAGTATTTCTAAAATTGCGAAACGGAACATAGACATATTATACAGGATATTCCATATTCAGTAGTCCATTAGACGTGTCTGAAGAATAGAACAAGCTTTTGAAATTTGATATCTGATAATGGGACGCGGTCTATCATTTAAAAATATTTATATGGACGAAGTGTTGCCTGATTTACCTGTAATTTATAACAACTTTGGAATTTTAAATTAAATATCCTGTATATAACTTTATTTTCAGATTTTATGTTAAATTTTCAATAACTTTTAGTAATTTGTTTCTGTACCTATCGCTTAGAGTCTTTTGGTATTATTTTATTTTTTTTTTGGCCAAAATGACATCAAGAATGGTACCTATGCTATTTTTAGTGTTACAATACATACCGGACCTATTCTACACAGGGTGTCAATGACGAGATGTCGCTGATATGTGGTATTGATCGAACCAAACGCCTGGAATTCCCCGTTGTTTAATTTTCGTAATATACGTTGTTGATTGTATTATTGTGCCATTGTTCCTGTGGCTTGGAACAAATTTAAAATTCGTGGTGAAGGAATTATCCAAAATTAAACACACAGCACTGATCTAAAAAAGAAATTAGAAACGAGTATCAAGCAATAAATCAAACGACATGTGGCAAATTATAAAAACATTGCAAAATAAAAACCATTTTTTTAACGAATTGAAAATGAAGTAGATCCGGATGCAAATAATTTTAATCATCACCAATCAATGCACACCTTAGAAATACTATTGACAAAACATTTGTTTATAATTGTGTGCCATTGTATAAATACATTTTCTATCACCCATATATAAACAAGATGTTTTAATCTTCATTAAAAATCTTAAGAATTCAGATGCAGGACATGGTGGCATGTTAAATAATTTGTTGAAAAAGTGGATTGGCTTTATGTCATGTTTCAACAAATTTGATGTATCTCTTCGCTCAGAATTCCATGAACAATTAAAGTTGGCAACTGTCATGTCATTTTACTGTATAAAAAGGGGGATTCTAATGATTATTCATAGCACACAGTTCAGTTCTTGGACCGTTGCTATAATTTGTTTATTCTAATGACCTCATATCCTACTTCAAAAATATCTCAATCGATATTTCTGTCATCACATGATACAAAAGTTTTTTACCCCTTAAAAGAAAGCATATTTGATTTGTCATTATTTGGCCGACTATAGACACGTGTTTCTGACTTAAGGTCTTCATCAGTACAGTCAACTAGTTCAGAGGCGAGTACAACTAACACCAAAACTTAATACAATAAATCCACCCACAGTCGGAGCACAACCGACATTTGTGGTTACTAAGAGAACACCCAAAATTTTCGCTGGACTTGATACTCTATTGTCACGGAGCAGCATATAGCCGCTGAAACTCATAATTCATGAGCAATTAAATCGAAAGTAGCAAAAAAATTACGCGGAAAGAACTGCTATATAGTAGAAAAAAATAACGCGGCAAGAAAAAGCTTAGTAAATGTTTCTAATATAGCGGTAATTCCTTTTAACATTTAGAGGTTGCTACAAAATACAGACTTCTTTGTACGCAAAGATTCACACATGCTTAAACTTGTTTTAATAGGTCTCGGAGTACATCCATTGGTTTGTGGTGACGTGTAAATTCTGCAGACGATTACTGCTTGACTTTCGTCACTAAACATATTAATTTTATCCTGGCGGATTAAAAGAAACTCTACAGTCTTTATAGATGTTTAAAAGTTAATTTTTATGTAGTTCAAAGCTGCTAAAATATGAAGACTCACTCTGTACATATATAAATTCTCTTATTTCCTTTTTGCTTAATAAAACCAAGGAATTACACGCTTGGATTTTAGAGGATCTGGTAGATATTTAGGTTCAACTGAATGATTTTTTTATTTGTGTTATAGTCTCCAGATACTGAATCAACTAGGCGAAAAAGGATTCGGCTGGATAATGAATCTCCGGTGGGTCCTCTAGCAACCCCAGTCTTAACCTCCAGCCCTAGTCCTCGTAAGAATAACATTATTTTTGCCGAGAGCAGTAATTCATCTTGGGCAGAACTTGAAACATTTATGATTGGAAGTGTTCAAATGTTTCCGCCAACTATCGCTACACGACAGATACTCATTTTACGGTACTTGACGCCAATTGGCGAGTATCAAGAATTTTTAAGCCACGCTTTTCACGAAAATACGGCTCTGGATTTAATATTAACCTATGTGAACATAAGAGCCACTAAAGAATCGAGATTAGCATTTGAAGCATTAAAATATCTAGCGGCGTTGCTATGTCACAAGAAGTTTTCAATAGAATTTTTACAGAGAAGAGGGCTAGAAGCCCTACTAGAAGTACCGAGACCATCGATAGCGGCTACTGGTGTATCAATATGTCTGTACTATTTGGGATACTGTGAAGAAGCTATGGAAAGAGTGTGTTTGTTGCCAAAATATATCATAACTAGTTTGGTCAAGTAAGTATCTTTAAAAGAATGTATAAAAAAATGTTTCTTTCTTTCTTGTAATTAAAAATAAACCTTTGGAAACATAATAGGGGTGTATTAAAGAATTGTCTGTTTGGCAGTGGCGGCTATTCAGGTGAAGTGCTACTTCACCAGGAAAAATAAACAAGCAAACATCTAACTATATTTATTATATATATCTTAAAAATTTAGTTTTTTCATTCATTTATTCAATCAATTGGCAAAAAATAAACTGTACATCTCGAATAAATATTTTACTTGACAGTTGGCAGCATGTCTTTTTAAAACTTTCAATCGAACTTTATTATAAGAACTATTATAGTGGCTCAAACCGCTTTGACTTTGCTGGGTTCTATGTTTAGTTTACGATTTTCCTATTATGTTGCCATGACAACCCGTATCCGATGACGTCGAGCCCAGTGACATACGTTCGCGGTGGTTGTTTACTTTTTAATCGGTGAGTTCCTTTGCAGTTAACTTGACTGTTTTGTGTTATATTTATTTATGGTGTTGTTACAACTTCAAATTCGAAGTTAGTAAATGTGATTGTTCAAGACTGGAATAAATTAAAAGAAAGTCTTTGAATTTATTATAAACTGTGACAAATCTGATGAAAAATCAATCCGCCTTGCGAAAGGATTTTTAGGTGAGATGAACGATTTTGAATTCACGTTTCTGGCATTAGTGTTTAATGACATTTTCTCAATCACGGACATACTATTTGACGTTCTTCAAAAAAAATCGCTTGACATTCATTTTTGCATATGCAATATCAAACGCTGTCGTGAAGCGCTCTGTAAAAAAAGAAATGAACATTTTTTTAATACCATGTTTGATACAGCAAATTCTATTACAGAAATAAATCATTACAAACGTGAGCTTGCCAAGCTTTCACCTGAAGAAATTAGGGCTAAGTATAGAATCCTTTTTTATGAAATATTGGACAATATTTTAATGGAAATGACACAGATTTCAAGACTGTGAAAAACTTACATTTTCATGTTTGGCAGGTTCTGCTAAATTTTCCGAATATAGTTTAAATTTTCCGACTGGCCCGTTTGAAAGTTTGTTATAGTTATATGGGGAAATATTTTCAAAAAGTCAACGACTTAAAATTGAGCTTGGTCTTATTTTTGCCAATGAGAGTAATTGGAGTATATCGCTGCAAGAGCAAGTGAAAAAAATTAATAAAAATAAATATATTTTTCCCGAAGAATATAAATTGTTTTCCCTTATTTTGACAATACTGTCGACAAGTGCTTCAGTGGAAAGAAGTTTTTCTTGCTTCAAATGTGTAAAAACTTATTTAAGAAATACAATATCTCAAGAAAGACTTACTTCTCTTGGCAATATCTCAATTCAAAAGGAATTTCTGAAGGAGATTAGGGCAACTCATCCATTTTATGAGGATGTTATAAATAAATTTGCTGCTGTGAAGGATAGAATTGATTTAGTATACAAAATTTAGGTAAGTCGTAAATATTCTACCCCCTCTACATATAAAAAAATTCTGGAAAAAAAATTATTGCGATATTTTCTTGCTTCATTTGCACTTCACTTACTTTTTCACCCGCGAGCCGCCATTGCTGTTTGGTTAGGTCAGGTATTCCAAATATGTAGTTTGAATACTATATAATTTTTATGGATTTCTTTAAGCTCCGCCATTCTTTCAAATGTTTGCAATTTGTAAGGCGCATTTTTTTTTGAATGCGGCATAAAAAAGTGATAATCCAAATCTAAACGCTTTGTAGGTGATAGTTTTCAAGTATAATCTAGAAAGTAATATTTATATAACAATGTTAGTATTTTTTTTTGTAAAATCTTTTTATTTAAAAAGTGACAAACATTTTTTGTATTAGTGTTGGAAGTAGTTAAAGATCTGTAAGTGGACTCAAGAAATTTTACTTTTTTCATATCACCAAGCGAATATCGAGATAATTCTAATGTAGGTTTAAAGATGCTAAACATCTTAACGCAGTTCAAAATTAGCTATATTATGCGGTACGCCAGTACTTCAATGGAGCTCAATTTTTCCTTTTTAAAAGTACATAATTTCCCTCTTTTAGTATGAGCCGTTTTTGCCATATTTATATAATATTCATATTAACGTTAAGAAATGTATGGGAATAAACTTTAGAAAAATTATATATTTTAAGGTACGCTTTATGGCTACTTGAATGCTCTCATGACTCCGGTAGATGCCAGGCTATTATGTTTTTTGGATTAACTTTTCAATTTAAGGTTATTTTGGATGAATTTGATGCACAAGACGGTTTAAGGAAACTTCACAATGTTGTAAGTAAATTTAATTCTTAATATATTAGTTATAAAATTGTTAAGAACATTTTTTTTATTTGCATACTTCAAAACTACTTTCATTGCTTAAGTTGCATGCTCATTTATATCTTTGTCGGTCCGTCACTTCCACTATGCTAATCACTTTTCCAGTATATTGATGATAAAAAAATGTTTTTGTTTATTAATTTGAGACACTATAGGATGTTTAAAAAAACGTGGGCTATCGCTTAATGGGAGACTTTTTGGTATAAAATAAGAAACAAATATTATATAAACATAGGTCGAAACCGGCTTCATTTCGAGATACAGAGGGGTAAAGAATTTTTTTGGTTTTGTTTTTTCCCTGTATTTTCAAATCAGATTATTAGAACACGTACAGAAATACATTTTTTATGATACATTCTTGTCAGCGTTACCAACTGGTGGCGTACAAACGAGTAATATGCATTTATTCATCATTATTGGGCGATAATTTGATTTGGAATTTTACAAACATATATGCTTATTTTATATAGTCGATAATTCCAACTGGTTGGTTATTTTCTACAGGGTGTTGTAAATCTATAGTACCTCGCTTATCACTAAAGGTATTAAGATGCTGTTTCTACGTCACTGTGCTATTTTTTTGTGTAAAATTAAATAACGTTAACAAAACTTCTAAAGCCACCTTAGTTTTTAATTACAGACGGAATTTAGTAGATTTTTCCTTGTAGAATCCAGTGAGATAGTCAATTTTTTTCTAGTTTCTTTTTGAGATATAAATTAAACTTGTTTTTTTTTTAAATAGACTACCTTGTATATTTTCAAATAATTTGATTGCGTTTCTGACTACCTTTTTTAAATAAATTCTCTATAGTTATTTTTAAAAAATAAAACTAAAATTTAGATGATTGTTTATTTTTACTTACTTATTTAAAACTAATTTAGAGCAGCGGTGTGGAAACGGCATCTTTTACATTTAAATTTACAGCCAAATTTGGACCCCCTGCAGTTTCATGTCAATTCAATAATCCAGTTTGAATATACAAGGAAAACCCAAATTAAAAAAGTTTTTATAACATACTGTATCTTGAAAATGAAGCCATTGTGGACCTATGTAGATATAACATTTCTGTCTTCTTTTATTTCAAGGACTCTTCCATTAAGGGATGACTTGTTCTATTTTAAATACTCCGTAGACATATTTTTACATAATATAAATATAGTGTCAGTCAAATAAAGCAGATTTCTATTTATTTCCTTAAATATTTGTTACTGTAGTCAATAATTTAGAATATCTTGTATTTTGTTTTTTTCTCGTTTTTATTTTATTTCTTAGGTTCTGATTGCTGGTGGAAACGTCCTTTTTTTTTTATTCAAAATTTTATAACTTCAGATATCAACATTGCCAATCCTTCAACCGGAACGTGATACTGGACAGCTAAATGAAGACCAAGAGTGTGCATCGCGGCAAATCGTTAGGCATGTTTGTGTAGCATATCGACGATATTTAGAAGCTCATTTATATCTTAAAGCAGAAGTTATTAAGAGGTCACAATTCAGGCCTAATGAAAAACCAGCGCTTCCCATAGTACCCGCACTGCCGCCATATAAAGTAAGTACATTAATGCTAAAATAGATCTAGACATGTTTTCTTAGATAATTGGTATATTAAAAACGTTTGCAAAAGATACTATTATTTTTCTAACTTAAAATATAAGCTGTTTTTTATTGAAACAAATAAATAGCGGTTCCTCAATTTTCAATAATATGTAAACTATAATTGTATTGTTTTATTCAAAATTACTTTTGAAAAATTTATTAAAGTCTGCAATTTAGTATTTATACATATTGTCAAAATAGTTCTGTAAGAACTATTCAAGTAAAATTGTATAGGGTGATTTTAAATTACAACTCAATTAAATTATATATACATGATCTTAGGACGGATTATTGAAATCCTAGATTTATTTTTGCAAGCAATATTAATAGGATTTTATTAACCATTACTGATATGAGTTTCTTTGAAGAATATTCAATAATTTACATTACACAGACTTTACAAACGTCTGTAAAGTATATTAATTGAAACAGGATGATTTTTAAAAGAAAAGGTTTTGTTTCAATTTTCCTCAAAAATATCTAAATTTCGCATGAAACGTAATTAATTTAGAACTGAAACTTCCCACATCAACTTTTAAAAATAATAACTCTATGATAATGATCAAATGATCAAAATTGCTGACATTTTTTTGACACCTCGCGTATAAGTGGTGTTAGAAATATGAAGATTTATAAAGTATAGCAAGGGCTCTAAGGGTATTTTGAATAGTGAGTAATATTTTATATATTTTATTATAGTTTTATTTTAATTATTCAGATTTTTTTAAAATTTATTTTTCGTTATTTAATGATTTGCTATATGTTTAGAATTATTTTGTATTTTTTTGCTAGGCTTGCAAGTCGTCTCCCGAAGAAATTCAGCAGAACATAGAACTTCTTCTTCAGCATATGCCATTCAGGTGTCATTGGGCTCCAGTGGATCAACTACTAAAACTCGGCGACATAACCTTGCTTTTGAAAATCATAGCCTTTGCTTACGAGTGGAACTACGGGGGTAGGGGTGAAACAGTTCGTTCCGCCTTAGAAGTTTTAGCTATAGCTTGCGTGATGCCAAAAGTCCTTTTGCTTCTCTGCGAAAAGGTCGATCTTCCAGAGGAGAGGTTAACAGTAGGGTTTAATATTATTGTTGGAGCTGCTGAAGGAGAAATTGTTAGAGATTCGGACGTTGAAAAGGCCGCTTTAAGAGTTTTAGTGAATTCAGTTTGTGCTCCGACGAATAGAGTTGGTGGCACCGTCTCAAGATTTTCTCAAGGTGCCACAAATTCACCCAGTAAAAAGATCAAATTTAAGAGTTCAGAAGAGTTAATACAAAAGGTGTGGGATTGTGTCAGGTCAAACAGTGGTATATTAGTCTTGATACAACTAATGAATTGTAAAACTCCTATTACTGATGCTGATTCCATACGAACACTGGCTTGCAAAGGCTTGGCGGGCCTTGCTAGATGTGAAACAGTTAGGCAGATAGTCTCGAAACTTCCGTTGTTTACTAGTGGAGAATTACAAAATCTAATGAGGGATCCAATACTGCAAGAAAAAAGACAAGAACATGTAGCATTCCAGAAATACGCTTTAGAATTGTTGGAAAGGTTATCTGGAAAAACTAAGCATAGTGGAAATGATTTAGAGGTTTCTTTAGCTAATATTCACCGGATACACAAAGCAAACGTCGTAGCTCAAACCAAAATTCAATTCAATGACAGACAGCTATTACAGCTTATACATCAACATTTAGTTACAAAAGGATATGTTGATACTGCCTCCATTTTAGTCAAAGAAGGCAATCTTAGTAATGCTATAACAACACTATCGTCTCAGCATCCCAGTAAATTTAGATACACAACAAATTTAACTCCTGTTAGAACTAGACTGTCATTCTCTTCTTTACCTACAAATCGACCCTTACCATCAAGTTCTTCAGAAAATATAGCAAACATTAGCGCTAGCACTAGTGCGAACACAAGTATCAATGGTGCTACACCTAATTTAGGAGTAATTAAATTAATTAAAAGGACTAGTCATAGTTCTGCTGGTAATACCACACCGGTTCAAAATTCCCGTCTTCAAAAGCAAATTAGTAGTGAACCTCATTTACGGCCACTCGGCCCTCTCGTTCCAGAAGATGCACATGATCAACCAAGAGTGACTTTAGACTCGATAATTACCGAATATTTGACTAATCAACATGCATTATGTAAAAATCCCATGGCCACTTGTCCACAATTCAATTTATTTGTTCCGCATAAGTGTCCAGATCCCAGACCAAAGTTAGTGACTATGAATAATTTTACAATGAGGTGTGCAAGGAGACAGTTAGGTTATCAGTCTAAATCAATGGACAGAAAATTTATCCATTCAAGATTTTGTCCTGTGCAGACAATAAGGTCTTCTACCGAAGAAGGATTTTTTACTTGTGCGAAGTTTTTACCAGGCAAAAATTCTATAATAGTGGGTGACTATAACGGTGACATTCATTTTTATGACATAATGTCAGGACATGAAGACAATTCTTTTTCAGCACATGATAATTACATCGTTCATATGGAACCAAACAGGACCGGGGAACTTTTGTTAACAAGCTCTACATGGGGTGGACCTATTTCAGCTCTCTGGGGACTAAAGGACTTTGAACTAAGGTAAACTTTTATTACACTTGGGGCTGATTTCTTAAAGCAAATAAAATATGTGGGAATGTAAGATTGTATGCGTCACCTCAACTCTGAAGGATTCTCTCTCTCTAGAATAGAATGCGGTGACAGTTTTTTCTGCAGATGTTGGAAACAAGATGAGGCAGTACCATATTTACTTTGTAAGTGTTCTACTGTCTCATCAAACAGAAAACCCTTTTATGTCAACTTCTGATCAAATTGTAACAGAAACATTCTTCAAATAGAAATATGTTATTTTTAAAATTAGAAAAAAAATGTTCAAAACAAAACTTGTTTGATTCGATCTGCTTTTCATATGCTTATATTTTAATGTACGTATAAAAAATTAATAGATTTCGAAATAAGGAAGGTTTTAGAATTACGACATACTACGATTTTTCGGATAGAATGGCTTACTTATTTAGATACCTGCTGCTACATGGAAATAAAAGTTTTTCGAATGTCATGATATTGATGTAAGTGGCTGCTCGCGGGTGAAAAAGTAAGTGAAGTGCAAATGAAGCAAGAAAATATCGCAATAATTTTTTTTCCAGAGTTTTTTTATATGTGGAGGGGGTGGAATATTTTTTTACGACTTACCTAAATTTTGTATACTAAAACAATTCTCCTATCCTTCATAGCAGCAAATTTATGTATAACATCCTCATAAAATGGATGAGTTGCCCTAATCTTCTCCAGAAATTCCTTTTGAATTGAAATATTGCCAAGAGAATAAGTCTTTCTTGAGATATTGTATTTCTTTAATAAGTTTTTACAAATTTGAAGCAAGAAAAACTTCTTTCCACTGAAGCACTTGTCGACGGTATTGTGAAAATAAGGGAAAACAATTTATATGCTTCGGTAAAAATATATTTATTTTTATTAATTTTTTTCACTTGCTCTCGCAGCGATATATTCCAATTACTCTCATTGGCAAAAATAAGACCAAGCTTATTTTTAAGTCGTTGACTTTTTGAAAATATTTCCACATATAACTGTAACAAATTTTCAAACGGGCCAATTTAAACTATATTCAGAAAATTTAGCAGAACCTGTCAAACATGAAAATGTAAGGTTTTCACAGTTTTGAAATCTTGGTGTCATTTCCATTAAAATATGGTCCAATATTTCATAAAAAAGGGTTCTATACTTAGCTCTAATTTCTTCAGGTGAAAGCTGAACAAGCTGACGTTTATAATGATTTATTTCTGTAATAGAATTTGCTTTATCAAACATGGTATTAAAAAAATGTTCATTTCTTTTTTTACAGAGCGCCTCACGACAGCGTTTTATATTGGATATGAAGGTCAAGCGATTTTTGAAGAACGTCAAATAGTATGTCCGTGTTTCAGAAAATGTCATTAGACACTAATGCCAGAAACGTGAATTCAAAATCGTTCATCTCCCCTAAAAACCCTTTCGCAAGTGGTATTGATTTTTCATCAGATTTGTCACAATTTGTAATAAATTCAAAGACGTCTTTCAATTTATTCCAGTCTTGAACAATCACATTTACTAACTTCGAATTTTAAGTTGTAACAACACCATAAATAAATATAACTCAAAACAGTCAAGTTAACTGCAAAGGAACTCATCGGTTGCAGCGAAATCAGCGAAAATAAAAGTAAACAACCACCGCAAACTGAACGTGGGTGTAGTGTACTGGCTCTGGGCTCGACGTCATCGGATATGCGTTGTCATGGCAACATAGTAGGAAAATCGTAAACTAAACATAGCACCTCTAGCAAAGTCAAAGCGGTTTGCGCCAATGTTATAGTTGTTATAATAAAGTTCGATTGAAAGTTTTAAAAAGACATGCCGCCAACGGTCAAGTAAAATATTTATTCGAGATGTACAGTTTATTTTTTACCAATTAGGTGAATAAATGAATGTAAAAATTAACATTTTAAGAGATATATAATAAATATAGTTAGATGTTTGCTTGTTTATTTTTCCTGGTGAAGTAGCACTTCACCTACTTCACCTGAATAGCCGCCACTGATTGATGTTTGAAGTCTGATGTATGTCTTGACTCATTTTTATTTTGTGCTAATATTCATGAAATGAGATAAAACATTTTACATAGCTTTGTACTCATTTTCGTTTAAATTTTCTTCAACTATTTTTTCCTGAATTCCTTCAATAATATTTCTTTCTCTATAAATTGTATATTTCAAAAATCAAGGTATCCGTGGGGTTAGATCTGGGCTCTTATCAGGCCAGCTGATTGTCTCATATCTCCCCATCCACACTTGATAATTATTTTGAAGAAAGTCTCTTGTAGTTCATTGGTAAAGTGCTCAAACCTTTATCTCCCGTTTGCTAAATAGGTAAGCAATTAAATCAGAAAAATGACAGTATTTCGTGATTCTAAAACCTTCCATATTTCGAAAACCGTTAATTTTTGATACTATATATACGTATATTGTATAAAAATATACAGAATTTAATATAAAATTCAAATATTATAAAAATGTGGTATATTATATTTAAAAAAACAAAGTTGTAAAGTAAGTAAAGGTACCTGCCTTGCTTTTTTGAGACACCCTGTATACATTAAAATATAAGCATATGAAAAAGCAGATCGGATCAAACAACTTTTGTTTGGATTTTTTTTTCTTATTTAACTGAGCTATATTCATTTTAAATTTATCTGACCTAATGTGTGTGATTTAACATAATATATCAGATTGGGGATTTTAGATCATTTTGCAGAAAACATTGTAGATAGTTATAATTTTTTAGTTCAGCTTTAGAATTTAAAATTATAGTAAAATGGGCTGCAATTTCTACATATTTTCACCTTATAATTATTTGAGAAAGTAAGATATGTTGGCACTAGAATATTTGAGATCAAGTCGCTTGAGGTGGTTGGATTTGTAATCAGAAAATTGCATAACATATCTTAAAATTTCTAGATTATGTAGATCCCTAATTATAAAAAGACCCACCAAATTATTTTATCGTTTTAATTTGGAGTGAAAATGTTTTATTTGAATATTACAATTTGCAACGGGTTATTGGTTATATTTTATTTATAATAAGATTTTATATATTTTTACAGGATATCGTGTTCAGAATGAAAATAGCTTTACCAAGATACATTATAAGTTAACGTTGGTTTAAAAAATAGCGAGTGAACACTCATTTTTTTGAAAATTAAACTTTACCGGTTAATTAATAAAAAGTAATGATTTTAATTAGCTCAAAATAAACTTATGTGTTCATTTTTTCGAACTGATCTAAAAATTGTTTTGGGTAATAATATCTCGTTCATGTGTACTTCCCTGGTAAAAGGGAAGTATTGTAATCGTGAAAAAATCATCCTCCGAGATTTTTTTCAGAACTTCACGTTTCAGGGTCCGACTGACAAAAAACAATTCCGTCTGTCTGTTCGCGGTATAGCTAAAAATTACTTACCCGATTTACTTCAAATTTTGGTCGAAAAATGAATGGTCATATGGCGACCTGGTAACATTTTGGTAAAAATCCAATATGGCGAGAAAAAGTGGTGGCCCAGTGAAAATGTTATGTTATTATTAAAAAACCATTTCTCCAATTTATCTCAAATTTTGCACAAACATCAAATTTTATGTTAGAATCAACTGGTAATATTTTGGTACGAATCCAATTTAAAAATTCGGTCTGAAAAACTGCTTAATGGTTTTCTATAGTCGACAATTTAAAAAATGACTTTTGTTTTTTGTTGTTGGATACTAACCCCAAATAATACACCACTCTAACATAACGACAAGAGAATCGATAACGAAAACGATTTAGAAATTTAAAAAAAAATATTACTAAAAAATCTAATTTGGATAATTACTTCAAATTTTGTACAAAAATCAAGTGTTACATAGGAATGAACTGGTAATAGAATATTTGAAAAAGTCAGCCTGAAAATATTATTTATTAAATTAATTTCAAATTTTGTTCAAGAATTAAGTGTGATATAGAGATAAATTGGTAAAGTTATGCTACGAATTTAAGTTGGCGAAACAAAATGGCGGCCAAACATAAAAATTCTTTTTCAACTGACTTTTGCAGAAAAATTAAATGTAAAAATGGGATCAACTGGTATTAATTTCAATATGACGTAACAAAATAGCGATATGTCGATGAAAAAACTACTTGAATTTATTTTAAATTATGTGCAAAAGTCAAGTGTGGTATAGGTAGAAAGAAACTGGTAAAATATTGGTAGGAATCCAATATGATGGAACAAAATGCCGCACAATAAAAATGTCCGAGTTTTTTTCAGATTTTTGCGTTTCAGGGTCTCTAAATGCCGAAAACATATTTTGTCGTTTCTGTCGATCTGTCTCTCTGTTCGTGGCATAGGTAAACAACTGTTAATCCGACTGAATTTTGGTCATACATTAAAGGTGACCTGGTAACATTTTGATAAAAACATTTTGGTGTGAACCGAAAATGGCGAAATAAAATGGCGGCCTAACAAAATATTTAAAAAACAACTTAATAGATTGATTTCAAATTTGTGCAGTTATTAATTATGGAAAAATTGTGGTACAAATTCAAGATGACGAAATAAAATGGCGGCCAAATAAAATGTTTAAAAAATCAACTAAAAATTTTTCTTATTCAGCTGACTTTAAATTTTGCAGGAACATTAACTGTGATAGAGGGATAAACTGGTATGAATTCACTATGATGGAACAAAATGGCAGTGTGTGTCAGTGTAAAAACTACTAGGCAGAAACTGGTAAAGTGTTAGTACTATGAGAATACTATATTAGAACTATGTACCGAACTAAATTGGGCCATACTTCAGTATTCCTAATAAACGGAAAGATTCATAACAGAAGTTCCGGGTAAAGGAAATTTACCGATTTTTAAAAATATATCGCATATTAATTTTTTTCAAGATGGTCATTTGGTGCCACTAGAAATATTAAAATAAATGGCTCTATTGGCGAAACAAGAAGTAAAAAAAAAATGAAATGAAAACCGTTACTTAAAAGTTTTTTAGATCGAAGTGCTTTAAAAAATTGACGAATAAGTTTATTTCGAGCTACTTAAAACAAGTATTTTATTGTGACTGATATTTTTTTCATAAAGCTGCAATGGCTAATTTTCAAAAAATGGCTGTTCAGCCGCCAAACCCAGTAAAACCGGAAATAGTATTTAATGGTGTTTTTTCCATCAACAATTTTCCTTGTATTGAGTAATATATGTGTGAAAAAAATCCCAAATTGATATGTTGTTGTTTGAGCTAATTACCTACGAATACTTTTAAATTTAAATAACAATGTTAAAATGAGGTAAAAGCAAATCTACAAATCAACAATAATTTGTGAAAAACTTATATTTTATCTAGTGAGTTTACATAATCCAACTCATTTATATTAGTATTATTTCATTTCTCAGTCCCCCAAAATTTTCCCTTTGTTTGGTCATAGCTTGAAATCTGCCCAAACGAATTATTTTTTAGTTAGTGCCCTTATTCTTTTATATTTCGTCGCGGTAGAGATTAACTAAAAATTAAAATTTCATACTGAATAGTAAAATTATATTGAACATATAATATATAATATCTTTAATGCCCGCTTAGATTTTCTGAACCAATAAAGATGACAGTTTGAAATTTTGTTTTTATTTAATAACACTAAATGATCTTTTTTGGTGCACTCTTCTTCTGAATAATCTTTTTTAATCCAAGTCACCAAAATTATAAGCACATTAAAAATACCTATTTTATATAGTGCGATTTTGTATTAAAAATATACTTTATTTAGTACAAGCACGACATAACAAAATATACCACTGAAAGTTAAAGAAAAGACGCCAAAAGGCTTTTTTTTAGTCGCTTGTTTTTACGGGGGCGTTGTTTTTTTAACACCTTGCTCACTCGAAACGGTAAAATTTCAGACCTCTGCCACCCTAGGAATTTTTTCCTGGCTACACCAATGTTTTTTCTACTGATTTAATTTTATAGAGAGTTTCCAGCCCACTTTAAAATTAAAAAGACATTTTCCTTTATTTTTTAAAAGCATTTATTTCATAGTGTGGACGGTCGACATTTTTTAAAAGCACATTTATAGTAGTTTTTAGAAAGTTAAAATGTTATTATACAGCTCTACATTAGACATTAATAAGTAACAATAGTTTTCAAATTTTAAAGTTACACAATCAAATGTATCGATTACCTAATCATTTAATTAAATAGGTGTCTCCCAAAATAAAATTCAGAATTATCTTATAATGTTGATATTGGTTAAATCTATTTCACTACAACAAAATCAACTTTATAATTGAAAGGAATAATACTATTAACATTC
Organism: Kuschelorhynchus macadamiae; assembly: GCA_030620095.1. Classification (NCBI taxonomy): domain Eukaryota; kingdom Metazoa; phylum Arthropoda; class Insecta; order Coleoptera; family Curculionidae; genus Kuschelorhynchus; species Kuschelorhynchus macadamiae. Next base: position 362,333 of record JAUTXW010000011.1, on the reverse strand, counting down.
CAAGAAAATATATGGCCTTTGTTGTCTATTTTTATCTTTAGACGGATCATTTTTTGTGGTAGTTTTGCAATGCTAGGTTGATCGATAGCGGCCACGCTGTGTTGAATCGTATGAATCGAAAAAACATGAATATCCAATTAGCTGTCGAAAATCGTGTTATCAGTTATTATGACATGTATTAGCGCACTTACATCATTAAAGAAAGAGTAATCTTGTTTAGAGATGGGCATACATAAACGAGGATTATAACTTTCGAATAAAAAAAAACAAAAAATCTTAAAGGCAGTTATATTTTATTGTTGGCATAACGAGTTCACTTTGGCAACGCCGCCTTTTCGAAAATCAAGGGTATGTTCCCCTATCCCATCACGTCTTTAGTAGTAAAAATATATGAATAAGCACACTCGGTGAACTCGCCATCTAGTAGTGATGACCAGGACTAACTCAGCGTTGAACAACTATCTATACATAAACAAGGACTGTACCTATGCTATTTTTTCATTGAATGGACCTCTTCCTGCTGATTATAAATATATTAGGTTTGATCTCATTATCTTTAAAGGCAACCGAGAAAATTGTCAAGAACGCCGCTATAAGAACGTGTGCGAAAAAAAGATAATACTTTAACCTACACATAAGTATAATAGTCAGTAAGAATATATTACCTGGGTTTTTATCAATTTTTCTCGGTTGACTTTAATTGTTCTTTTACTCGGAACTTTTTCTTCATTACGAATTTTTCCTTTTATTAGGAATAGTGAAATGAGATCCAATTTAATTCCGCACATACTCATTTAGTAACAAATATAGACTATCTTCAAATGTTTTTATAGGGAGCCATTTTGTTCCATTATATTGGATTCGTACCAATATTTCACCATTTCTACATATGCCACACTCGATTTTTGGGCATAATTTAAAATAAATTGCTGTTACACTGATTCTTTGCTAAGACCGCCGTAATGCTGATTCGTACCAGTTTATCCGTATATCACATTTAATCTTTCTGCAAAATTTGAATAAGAATATTTTTTTACGTTAAACTTATTTGACCATCGTTTTGTTTCGCCATCTTGAATTCGTAAAACAATTTTCCATTTTATCGCTATCATACACTTAATGCTTGCACAACATTTGAAATTAATCTAATAAGTAGTTTTTCAGGTTGATTTTTTAAACATTTTATTAGGCCGGCTTTTTTTTGTTATTTTGTACCAAAATGTTACCAGTTCATCCCTATGTAAAACACTTAATTTTTGTGCAAAATTTGAGGTAAATTGGATGATTAGTTTTTTAGTAATAGTTTTTTAATTAGCAAATTTCGCTAGGCCGCCATTTTGTTCCGCTTTATTAGATTTCTACCAGGTCATCCCCATGTTTTAAGTCAATCGGTAAGAAGTTTTTTTAGGTAGGACGCTAACAGACCGACGGAATTGAGAGAACATGTTTTTCGGGATCTAGGGACCTTGAAACGTAAAGATCTAAAAAATCCCTGGGGGTGATTTTTGACAATTTTTCGATGCATATTTGTTTTGGATGTTGAGAAATCCTGGAACTCAGAAAAATCCTACAACTTTTATAATTTAACCTTGTTTCTTTTCAAGTCCTACGAGTGAATGGGTTAAATAGTGCATTTTCTGATTACAGGATATTCTAAACAAAAATATTATTTTTCCATTTATAAAACATGAGGTAACTATTGAAGTACATTATTTAATAAATAGGCCTCCGTAATAACTGCCCTTTCAGGTCGAGCACGTCTTATAAGCCCGGGCTCCACATTGGTGACCCCAAGCAAGGCAGTCTGGCGTTGACTAAAGCATCACATCGATACTTATAGGATAAGACTACTTAATATTATCATTAATATTGCTTAGAGCGTTTCGGCTAGGTTTTAAGAGTTTCAAATAAAAATATAGGTAATATTACCACATAGTAACCCCAGTACAGGACATTAAAACAACACATAATTAAAACGTAAAACAATAATTATTTTTATTAAAAAAAAACACCAATTTTTGTTTATTATTTTACTAATCAAATACTTAATTTTGTAAACTTACTTTTTTTGCTCACTCTAGATCCATGCATGTTTTTTTTAGGCTACCCTTCAATAATGACGATCACGTAGAATTTAGCAAAGTTACCCAAGATAAAATTATCGGAACCAAAGGGGAAGTGGCCACTGTAAGTTTTCTTTTTTGTGTTAAATACATTTATATAGTTCTTTACAGATTTTTTTTTCAGATTTATGACGTTAATACCGGTACTGCAATACTTAAGTTAGCTCCACAGTTAAGTAACTTATACACAAAGAATAGGGCTACTTTTAGTATGAATGACGAACTCGTTCTGACGGATGGTGTTTTATTCGACGTAAATTCGGGACAAGTTATCAACCGTCTGGATAAGCTAAATCAGACTCAAAACGGCGTTTTTCATCCGAACGGTTTAGAGGTATGTATTTGTATCATTTTCCTTGTAGTTATGTGCTTTAAATCTGTGTAATTTATTTAGTTTTACCATTGGCAAAGGGATAACACTGGTAACATAAGCTTTTGCCTTTAGTTGCATCTGATGACGGAGCGCTGCTCTGCGATTGAATTTCCAGTCATAAAATGTAATTTTTTATTTAACTGACATTAATAACACGTACCTGAGCTGTTGCCGCTCCATCTCACCCGTGAACTGTGGAATCGTTATTTAAATAAATAAATGTGTGTGAATACACGATCGATGTTAACAAGTGGCTATATTTTGCGTGTTAAAATCAAATAGCTACTACTTTTTCAATGACTTTTATACAAAGTGTACCATCAGGGTGCTATTACGGATGTATTAATTACAGTCTAAACGCTACAAAGTAATTAAGATTTAATATAATTTCCAGTAAATGAAGAGACAGGGTTGACGTGGATTATTAACAGTGGTCAGAAGCGTCAATACATTTTGTTTTTACTAGCTGCAGTTTTTTGCATTAGATAATAAAGTACATAGTAGATTTTTGAAATATAAACCTTTTGCTATAAACTAAGCTAAACCTTTTACCTATGTTACGAGTTTTTGTAAGTTGTCTTCAAACTTAAAACTAAAACGAGGAATCTAATTTTTATGTAGACACCTAGAATGATTAAATAATTAGCACGCAACAATATTTTATTGAAAATTGTGTATAATGTGTATTATTGTGATGGTGTCTACGGTGGCTGCTTATAAACCATACACTTTTGTGTGGTTTCAGCTAGAAGTAAACAAATTCTATCTCCGACAAGTATTAGGTTAAACTCAAATTTTCCACTGCATATATAATGCCGAGGCGTATGCGACCACCTCGGCACTATCCTGAATACTTCCTATTCACGTCAAACTTCACGGAGTAATCACGTTAAAAAAGAAAAAAACAAAGGGTTGACTTGATAACCTGCTTCTTTTTTAAAGACTTAAAAATAATCTCTACTCCTGAAAACACAAAGTCAATATTTTCAACTTGTAATTATTAGCAAAACTTCAATCAAATTGCTATTGTATTTATTTGTATCCATTTGAAACAGTTATTTTTATTTTGGTTGTGGATTTAACGAAAAATATTTAAATGCAATAATTTTTTTTATTTATAAATTTCCAATGATATTTTACAAGGGATTCTATCTACTAAAACTATGGCGTAAATTGGTATGATACACCATTACTACCTATATTTTATTCAAGAAACGTAAAGATAAACCAATTCAGTACCTCGGTAAATACCGTTATTATTTAATTATTATTGTTGCATAAAACAAACTAAATATTATCAGTAGCCTTAGCATAAACGATATTTTTATGTTCCTCTAAAGAGAATAGCCTATTTTAATACCCCTTAATACCAATTATCAACATAGTTTAAGTAGAACTGATGAGGTGATTATATCGTTTAAAAAAAAATTAACTTAGAATTAATTTAATAACAAGTAAAAAATAAAGGGTTGTAATTAGAAAATAATCGTAATTACTCAATCGTAATATTGGCTTTAAACCTTTACTTTGATAAAAGTTATTTAACACCAAATTGTACAAATCCTTTAATAGAGTCGTCATTAAAAAGTAACTTATGACAAATCGTTGAAAATGAAAATTAGAATGGTAAGCAGTTGCAGGGAAGAGGGGGCCAGGGGGAGACGATTGCCCCTCCCCCGTATTTGCTTAATTACGTCCCCTTAATCTATAAATTATAAGCTTCTATTCAATATACTTACAAAAATAAAGTGTTGACTCTCCCTCAGTACCCTTTAACGTGCGTGCCTCTAGTTACACCACGGATGGTAACAATTCGCAAAAGAAAAACATACATTTAGATAAATCGGTAATGTTATTGGGTTCAGTTAATGAGATCATGATAGGGTTTTTTTAACTCCCTACCCAGCAAGACTAATACTATCATTGTATTTATTCGCTTGTCTCCGTAAAAAGTCCAAGTTTGGCTGCATATACACTTTAATAAGTAAATAACAATATATTCTAGAAACTGGAAACGCTTTGTTGACATACCTTGGTCTGATCACGGTCGATAATTAATCAATACCCAGCAACGTTGGAAGCCGCTAGGACTTTGGTGGGTGACTACCTGGGAAATATGTGCTGTCTTAAGACGGCCTGCTAACAATAAGTTGTATTTATTAAAGCGATAATCAGTGACTACTTAGTACTACCGAGGACTCTTAACATATCGTGAAATGCGAATGCCATATTTGGAAAACTGAATAGATTCTACGACCCCTCGCCCTATAAGGTAACCACGGTAGGCCTTCATAGTTTGTGCAAATATAAAAAAAACTAAAACTTAATTTCAAGAAAAAATCGTATCTTATTCGGAAAAAATTAATAAAAATGTTAAATGTTCAAAAGCTTTTTTAATTTTAATGCTATCATTGACTTTACACTCACAAAGGTCATTATGGTATAATTTTCTATAATAATCGAAATTCCTTAAATTTTTGTCAAACTCATCTGCATAATTATGCCAACATATCAAATGTAAATTTTCATAACAAGCAAAATTCTCGTTTTCGACTATTTATATTTATTAACCAAACAAACACGTATGTAACCAGACTAAAAACCGTATTTTTGGCGACATACAAATCTGACTACAACCGACAACAGCGTAAGCTCGAGTTGCGCCCCACAGCATTATCTAGCGTTGAAGGGTGTCCACCTTAAACTGCCAATTCGACCCAGGCCGGGGAAGTTCAGAACTAAGCCATAAGATTTTAAAATTTGCACGCTGTTGCCAGTTTTATCCCTATGAAGGCAATGGTTTTGGCTAACCTATTTTAGTTTGGTAATTCTTTTTGTGTTAGATTATCTCCAATACAGAAGTTTGGGATATCAGAACTGAACTTCGGACATTACATTTGCTGAAAACAGTACCTGCCCTAAATCAGTGTTCTATTACATTTTCGCCGGTTAACAGTGCCCTCTATGCCATCTCGATGGAACAGGAAATGGATGATGGTGATTCTGCATTTGACACAAGTTTTAAAACTGTCGATTCTAATGACTACTCGAGTATAGGTAAGAAGTGGTATAGATATTTGTATTTAGAGGTTGATAATTTATTTGTTTTTTAGCTACTATCGAAGTTAAGAAAAACATTTACGATTTAGCTGTAAACCGTTATGATACTCAAATAGCTGTAGTTGAAAACCAAGGAATGTATAATTCGGTTCAAGAATCCGTTGTTCGTTTATATGATGTGGGCAGACGAAGAGACGATGAGGATGAACAGGTAATGAATTAGTCACAGTAATAATAAATCCACTCTTGTCAATTTCTATTTCATGAGTGTATATATAAAAAATGATGACTTATATTAATCTTTTAGGATGAAGAAGATGAGGATGATGAGTTGGATAATGATAATAGTGATGATGACGGATCCGATGCAGACGGTAAGAACGGTTTCCTTGTGAATGCTTAGTTGTTATAAAGTGTTTTGTTGGCAGTTGGGAATTTAATTTCCCAACTACAATGTGATTTATACATCTTTTCTGAGAATTGAAAAACCCAATGAATTTTCGGTTTCGAATTCGGACTTCCCAAAAAAAATAATAGAAAATCTATATTATATAATGGATCTCAGTTACCTTGTGGAACCAAGTTAAATATAAGTCAGATAAAAAAAAAAACATGAAAATGCCGTTAAACTTTACCTAGAGTAAAGAATGCTAACTCGGTTTAAACGGGGTACTGATCTGTTATATATTTTATTTAAAAAAATAAAATTACACATGTTCAAGAAGGTAGCATGCATTGAATAAAAACAATTTAATTGTGTGCATTTCCTCTTTAACTGTCTATATTTTATATAAATACGTTAATGTACGTTAACAGCATTTCAGATAAGTATATCCAAATTGAAAAACTTCTCTGGTAGGAGTCCTGGGTTCAGATTCCAGCAATTGATTATTGTCTCTCTCTTCATATATTCAGCCTAGACTAATACCACATTTTGATCAGCTGCTGAAATATTATGTATCGGTTTTTGTGATACTTTAAAACTTGCGACAAATTTGTAAAGTTGTCCTCTCAATGGCGTTCTTTTTGTTAAATTGTCTTTGATTATGAGGATGTGAGAAAAGTCATTATGACTGTGGAGTTTGTAAGTCTGGTTGTGTCTGGCTCTTATGTGTGTATTATTTAGCAGGTGATTTTTAAGTAAGTCCAAATTGTTACAAATTATTTGTTATAAGTTTGCCTCTGACTTTACTTAGTATTTCTGATTGTAAGTAATTATGGTTACACATCTTACCTCTTGTGGCGCACCCACAATAAGTCTAAGTGCTCTGTATTGTATCTGGCGCCTATCTGTTATGTCACGTGGTCCATATGGTATACTATAATCAGCACAGGTCTTATTAGTCCTTCGTACAGGATATGTTTGACTTTAAGTTTGCTTTTCCTAAGGAGTAGTGGATAAAATCATGTATTTGTACTGTTAAGTCTTTTGTGAAAAACGATCTCTAAATATTTAATCCTGTTCGATCATATATATATATATATATATATATATATATATATATATATATATATATATATATATATAATCTTAAAAGACAAAATTAAAACTCATGATCTAATCATCACAAAAGCTGAAAAGGGTTTGTGTTTGGTTATTATGACATGGATCCCACTAGCACATTCTTTACCAAGGTTAAGGGTGGTCTTGACCAAACGTTAACTACTTTGGAGTTTTTTTATACTTCAAAATATAAACAATATCCTATGAATGCTAAAACACCTTTGCATTATGGTCTACCCAAGGTGCACAAAGTGGTGACATTCGTGGAGTCACCATGTTATAAATTGTCATTGTGGTTTAATTGGGTTTTCAGGGAACGGGCGTCCACAGTTTTTTTACAAGGAACTCCATGGAGTTACTTAAAGGGCATTGAAATTCCGCACAGTGCCACGTTGATTTCGCTCGATGTCAAGAACTTATTCCCGAGCTTTCCCCCTAAAGAGTGTATTGAACTGGGTTGGGGGTTTATTAATGAGTACTTTTTTTCAAGGGATTGTGGTGGATAACCTGTTGTCGCATCTGTCCATCGTTTTAGATCAAAACTTCTTTAAATTTAATGGCCGATCCTTTAAACTAAAATAAAAATTATACTCTAGAAATATGACAATTATTGAATTTCTGCTTGTCATCCGCAAGCTCCTTGCTTCAATCCGAAGTCAACTTTGAAGTGCACTTCGAATTTTGTCTAATGTAAATGACACCACACTGTTACCATTTGCCAAGCATGCCAATTTCATAACAAGTTTGAGTTGAAATGTAGCTTAAGTGCAAGGCCCATTAACTCTAAGGTTACCTCGATGAGCAGCTATCAGACCAGGGGGACCCACTGATGAGACGCAAGTCGTGACGTCGGCTGGTGACCAGATCTGACAAGGCGGCCAGTTTATTGCTTATTCAGCTTGACGTTTTCGTTGCGATAGTTGTAAGTTGTGTTTTTTAGAGTATTTTTTGAGATGTTTGAACAGTTAAATAATTGTGTTTACTGCAAATGAATGCCTATAGTTAATAAGATATGAAAAATACTTATAATATACATAAGCTGTCCCCATAGTGTGTTCTCGGTTGATATCTTGGTACCGGTTAGAAATAGAGAAGAAATGTATGGTAGACTATTAAAAACTAAATCAGGAAAGTGTAAAGCGTTTTGTTCTAATTTGAACCGTTTAGTTTAGACTTTTAGTTAGAAAAAATGTACATTTTCTAAAGTTATTCAAATATTTGTCATGCTAAAACTTTTTACTTTAATACGATGCGAACTTTTGGAAATGCCCTCAGCAAAAAAACTTGGTTAAAATTTGAACCAACATCCCTAAACATAAGTTTAAAATTATAATAAACTAAGGCTGCATTTTACAAAAACAAAAAGTTTCAATATTGAACAAAAAAAGGCTAATATATGTAATTAAACGCACATAGAAGAGATATGGACAATGCCTTGCTAAAGCAAGCCGGTCGCCGGGTGACGTAGGTCGCTCACACTGTGTTGAGATAGGTCAAGATCGCTCGAGGCAACCTATAGAGTTAATGGGTCTTGGCTTAAGTGTGTATTTGTACATTTGTCGGCGAAATTTCGTTAAATTTCAACTTCAGGCAAGCAAAAAATTACATTTTTAAAAACAATTTTTTTCTTCGCCCCTGCCATTTGCCACCTCACCTAGCGAAAGACTATATATTAAGGGTGTATTTATCCATACATTTAAACAAATCGTTAACTTTCAAGTTAAAGTAAAAAAGATATTGCAGTTTTAAAAATAAATTAATTTTTTACTTCGTCCTCCGTTCTTGTCGATTGATATTTAGGAAAATACCTTATATTAAATGTATATTACTTCATCTGTCTGCAAAATTTCGTTAAACTTTTGATTGTGATTTAGCCCATAAGTTCACATTTTTTCGCTAGATTCATGTTATGTCTGCAGTTTACCTATAACATATTAATTCTAGATCGTGTCGTCATAAATTTAGGCGCCAGCGATGACAACAATGATAATAACGACGAAGCCAACAACGATGGGAATGCTGACGATGACAATGGAAGCGACAGCGAAGTTACGTCATGGACATCCTTGTCGTCTGGATCTGACGATTCCGGGGATTCCCTCATCGGAGATATTTTGTTTGAATATTAGCTAGTAAGCCTTGAAAAATAAAAAAAATGTATAGTTTGCCAGATGATGAATGAATGTGTATATAGTATCAGTACAAAGAATATTTCAGCTGATTAAAATAGCACCTGTATAAAGAATAATTGAGCTGATCAAATTTTATAATAAGACGTTTTATTACTATATCTTTAAAATTGGTTATTAATATAATACTAAAGCTCCAACTTAAATGAGACTTTTGACTGATTCTATATGACTTATTAGTCAAGCTAAGAGAAGTCTCATAGTCCAGAGACGAGCAAAGAGTTAAGCACATATTATAACATACGCGTGATTCGTTCCTAAACACATGAATAACCTGTCTTTTACTTTTTCGAAGGCTGGGCAATTGTTATGTATGGATGGGTTATTTTGCCAAATCTCCTAAAATTATGTGGTTTGACAAAACAATTTTTTTTTTATTGATATTATTAAACTGGGTGCGAGAGCAGATTTTCAAATTTGAATGACCAGTGGAGCAATTATAAAAATACTTTTTAGAGGCATGGCAGAAAAAAAGTTTTGTGGGGCAACCCATTTAAAGAGAATATTACTTAATTATATTTTATTTTTTAAAGATGAATACTTAAAACAATAATCTGTAGTAAAATAAAACTTTAAAAATATATGTCTGCCTAATTCAGCGCAAATTTAAAAAACAAATTTATTTCCCAATACACAAGTGAAGCGTTGTCTCTGTGAATTTTAAATTTTAATCTATTAGTTTGTGGTAGTATTTTCTTTTTCTAAAATGGTAGAACCCTTTGAATAAACAAATACATTAACGTGAACAACTTTCTCCACTATAAATATTAGGCAACTGGGAAAATATAGTTTTTTTAAAGGTTAAAAATAAAGTAAATCGAGATGCTTATTATACAGGGTATTTCTATGTCAAATAAATATTAAAAGGAGTGAAACTTTGTATTATTTTAAGAAAAAATGTTGAAATAAATTTAATATGTGTCTGCAAATGTTTATTTTGGAGATACAGGGTGTCAAAATAAAAATGAATTTTTTATTATTTGCAAAAATAAACATCTGTTTTATTTGCACACCCTCCTCAAAGGTATTTAAATACTGTATTTTGACAGTATTTAACAGTTTTTATTTTTTCAACCATGAAGCACGCTTGTGGCACCTTTGGTCCAGTTTTAGTTATGAGTCAGAACTGCTCAAAAATTTTATATTAAGAAAGTCAGGGCTGGTTACTCAAACCTATGTTTGAAATAAAAAACGGTTGAATACTATAAATATGGCCTTTAAATACGCGTAGCATATTTTACCTGCAATTCAAAATAAATAAACTTTGATTAGATTTTTGAAGTGTTCTAAGTTATTGGCCTCATAAAAGAAAGTATGTCTAGAAATATGAACCGGAAAAATCGAAACAAAGGATTAAATCAATTTTAAAGTGTAGAGGACAATATCTAGCTTTGAATTAAATGAGCTTTATATTATCTAAACATGATACGTCGGGGTCATAGCGTTTTCTTTAATAGTTTATTGAGTCAATTTAAAATTTCAATAATTCGGGGTTATCATCGTCCACATGATCGTATAATTAACTGTAGACTGTAGTAATTTTCCTTCGGCAACTTATCTACTTTCAATGTTTGTAGAGAGGTACGCTACGCCATGATTTTGATAACGTTTAAAATGTATTTTTTAATGTTGCACTATGTTATTTGTTTTCAAAATAATGACACAGAAGATTCAGCTTAAGATTTTTAGTACTTATTACGAAATACAATAATTTATCCTCACACAAAAATGCTTAATACAAAATACTGAGTTATTTTTTGAAGGCCAGCCTAAAATTAATATAAGAAATATTTTAGGAAATTGATATTCCGAAAGTTAATAAAAAAATCAGTTTAATAATATTAATTTGTGCGAATTTAAGAGACTCAGAAATTATTTAAGTAATGACTATTTCATAAAAATCTTTCTATTTCTAAATCTTTTCAGATACATATTTACGATTCTCTGCAAAATCTAGCTGATTCATTTAACCCCTATATTGGTTTTCACAAAAATATTTCATGCGCAGCATTCTTAAAAACAAATTACTTTTGTGACCTATAGATATATCCAAACTGTAATTTATTTTTCTGGAAAATTTAGAGCGATATCCTTTTAATTTTTATATAAAATTGCTCCACTGGGTATAGCCAAGTACATTACGTGCTACGTAAATAAAGCGTAAACAAGATCGGGCCGATTTGTGCCTTAAATGTGTGATTATAATGCGAATACAAATTGGTCTCCTTAATAGCTTCTGTGAAATACTACAGCTAGTCATAACTGATTTAGATTGGTAAAATTGTAAACATTTTAAATTCTGCATCAATTTTTTTAAGTTTTACATTTATGTTTAATTGGCGTATCTGCGCCAATTTTGATGCTGTTTTCTTTATGTGGTGATATTCTGATAAATTAGGGCTTTTTAAAAGCTGTTTTAGGACCACTTCGTCAGTGTATTTTTGTTGTGCAATAGCATTGTATTATTTAACTAGAAAAACATAAGGATCAATAAATTAAAATAACAGTAACACTGTCTAATTTGCATGAAACTGGAAGCTATTTCGATCGGTGAAAAACAATTTTGTTTTTTTTGTAAAACATTTTTGAATATATGTTCCGATTTACAAATAGGTTTAGTTTTTTAATAATAGATCATGTTTTCCAGAGTTGCTAAAGAAAATTAAGAGTTGGCAACACTAAAACAGTTACAGTTGCAACTTTTTTTATTTTTTGATGTAAAGATAGGTTGATTTAAAAAGTTGTATGTGAATCTGTTTTCATGCATGCTGATTTTAACTTTTTTATGGCAATATTCGGAAACTCCCCTTTATTCTATATTAATTTAAATTCTTGTATATAATATTAATTTAAGTTTATTGTGATGATTTTCGTAAATTAAAATAGTGCAAAAGTAATTATGTTTTTATTACGCGATTTGCCAAAAATACTTCGTCATCTGGCGCCATTCCGCCATTTTTAAAATTTTGAAATATTTTTGCTATAGGAACACTCTGGAAATATCCTGAATATTCCCTAAAAATTTCATCCAAATTGGTCAAACCATCGCGAAGTAATCGATGTACAAACATAAAAAAAAAACAGGGTGAAACTAATAACCTCCTTTTGGTTAAAAATTATAATGAGGGTAGTCGGTTAATCACGTTTTATTCACACCGAATGTTCATTTTTCGAATATGTCAAGTAAAATACTAGATTTTGAGGTTACACATTTTCATGGTCACCCTGTATACATAAAATTACATAACGGGAAGCAAAAGAGATACATTTTAGCAAACGGGGTTGTATGTCTATTAGTGGTTTAGTTTGAAAAGGGTATTTAAAAAAATGTAAATTTAATTATAAAACTCGATACCTTTATCGCCCTTATACTTGTATTTTTTAAAATTATAATAAAAAACGGGTGGATGGATTTCAAATCAAAATATATGGAGCCTCGAGGGAAATGTCCTCTACAATTTGGCGTTTGACTCATCAAAATCGGCCAAGCCGTTTAGACAATATGCGCGAAAAATACAATCAACAAAAAAAATACAAGTCGAATTGAGAACCTCCTCCTTTTTTGAAGTCCGTTAATAAGTCACATAGAAAATAAACAACACGTTTAAATCTATTTATGTCAACATAGGTATAAATGTATTGCTGGAATATTTTTTCAACTCATAGAAAGGCTCTGTACCCTGTCAAAAAACCTGCCACATCCCATTTAAAATAAATTAGAAAAGTTTTTATTGGACTTAAGGCAATAATATGTGTGAAAATGGAAAGCCCGATTACCGTAAGTATACATAAATATTTTATAATTTTATATAAGGTCAAATACTTCTTATTTATTTATTATTTATTTGTAATATGTTTACAATGTTAAATATAGATAAAATTTGATTTAAAATATTTTAACCTAATAATATGCTGGTTTATATAGGTGAGGCACCTTAGTTTAAACCAGCTGTAAATCAACTATATTTAAATTAATTCATTATAAAATTATTACTGTTTTTAATTTATAATTTAACATTTAATTAGGATAACCTAACCTAATTTTCTTCTGATCTAACGTAACATAATAGTTAGTTACTGTATTAGACGGTCCAACAAAACAGGTGACTGCTGTCAACATGGCTGCCATATGACAAACATTGTTTTCTTCCATATGAGTCCGTGATAATTAAAAGAAAATATGACATACTTTTTGAAGCTTCGAAGTGAGAACGACAAAATAAAATTTTTAAAACATAATAATAAAACAAACATGTTTTTATTTAAATAAATTGTCATGCATGTCAGAGTGAAAAATATATAACATTTTCAAAGCGAATATAATAAGAATAAAATAAGTTTTCTTTAGAATAAACCTGATGACGAGTGTAGAGGAACTCTTAGCATAATGAAACCTTTAGTACACTTAAACTTACTTATGCCTAGAATAAAGTTATATACGTGCACTCTAGACAGGATTATTCCGTCGAGTCCTCAAAAAAATAGTTACATTTTTTACCCGTCTTATTTCTTTGAGAAGTTATCGAGAAACTCAAATTTTGAAGAGAAAGTCCATGCGTTTATCGTACTTGTAATTCTGAGTCTGGAATAATAACCACCCTGTATATGGTTATCGTAGTTTCATTTATACAAAAAAAAATGAAATTCCACATACTATGAATTTGTAAGTTTAAGATAGAGTGTAAAAAAAATATGTATTACTTGTATAATGATTTTAAGAACTGAGTTTTAAGTAGGATTATCTCGCTTTCCCAAACAACAAAAAAAAATTACAGAGTTGCATAAAGGTAAAAATTATTTAAAAAAATCTCTTTCAAAATGGTACAAACAAATACTGCTAATTATTTAAGTAAAGGATAAAAAAATAATACAGCATTGAAATATGTAAAGGTACAAAATGTAATATAATTTTTTCAAACAACGATTAGAGTCTCGCATGAGAATCATAATTTTTAATTAGCTAGATTAATTTAAGTTTTTTAATAAATTATTAATATGAAATGTTTTGCGCACACTTGAGCTTACTTTAATTTAATAGTAGGTAAATCCTCTCCCTAATGCAGTAATCCACTTCGGCCGCATCGACGAAAGTTCATTCAATCGTTTTTTTATACCTAAAATTGAAAATTTTTGGAACTTAAAAATAAAAGTAATATTGTCTCTCGTCCCTCAACTTCCACAATTTGCAATACAACAAAAATAAGGCATTTTAAGGTAAAAAATTAAAATAAATAAATTCCCATATAATCCTGTGTAAAAATTCGATTTGTTTGTCTTACGGCTGTCAAAAACAGCTCACCGGTAACGTTCAACGGACAGATCGTTGGAGTGTTTGGAGTGTCTATTAAATTTAAATTAGGAAATGCCGGTACAATAATAAAATGCATCTATGAAACAAAAATTAAACTTAACCTGCTCTTAGATCTTCGCCATGTTTTAACTTTTTTTTAATGTAGGGTTTGGTATTAGTTTACAATTAGGGATTATGTTGTATATTTTAATTCCTGCAAATACAGCATAATTGTGGGTATTTTATAAGTAGTAAATAGAATATCAAAACGATACAGATAAGGTTTTTTAAATTTTATTTTTTTTACATATTTTTGTTTTGAGATTAGTAATTTCAATTATATATTTTTGTTTTGAGATTGGTAATTTCAAATTACTTTCATATATTAATTCAATAAAATACCCTATGCAATTTATAAGGGTACTATATGATTTGAAGATATGAGGTGAGCTGTTGACTTAGGAAATATTAAAATCGCTATATTTTTTGAACCCCTTATCCGAATTGAATGAGGTTAGTCTTATTAGGGGGAAATTTTCCAATTTTCTTAAACTTTTTAAATGGAATGTTATCTTTCTGTGTCGCTAGTTATATAAAGTAATAAAAGACCGAAGTTTTGGCAAAAATCGCACATCGATATCTTAATAAGTTTTTAAGCTATTGTCAAATAGTGAATAGGTATTTTTTGGACGAGATGAGTAATAACAAGGATATCGGAGTGAAATTTAAAACTTCCAGGGGCATCCCTATCCTTTATGTTCAGGAAGGGAGTACAAAAAATACCAAATGCCAATAAAAAAAATCATGTTTTTTGTATTACAGTAATTCCGGTTCTGCGTGTTAATTGGGTCTCATAATTTGCCAACTCAACTACAATTTAGCCAACTGTTTATTGCATTGGAAGCACGACCCCCTGTCTACTCTTGGTGACGCCCTTGAAAATCTCATGATATCTGCGGTGATACAGATCGATGTAGGCCTCTGAGAAAAACCTCGTAGTCTAGGAAACGAGCTAAAAGATCAGCCAATTACAAGATATGGCGGATAATTTTAATTTAATTCGAGCAAAAATATGTTTTTTTGCTAAGATTATCTGAAAGTCTACAGTTTCTCAAAAAACAAAAACAAACCTTTTTGAAACAACAAAAAGTAAAATATAACTTTTCGATATTCTTTTACAAAAATAACTCGGGACATTTTTTTCTCGTCGAAAATAAGAACTTCAAAGTCGATGTGATTTAGAGCTTCTCCGTTATCCTTTTAAAATCGGTATTGAACAACTATATATATATATATATATATATATATATATATATATATATATATATATATATATATATATATATATATATATATATATTTAGGACATTTTTACATATTTACTTTCGATTATGTCACAGGGTAATCAGGATATCCTCCTGCGATTAGTTTCTAGCTATTAGTGGAAAATCTAGCATCAGCATCAACTATTTACGGCTTCAGTGACTTCCAGCTATCCACAACAAATCTTATATGACATTAAATTTCAATATGTTAAAACATGGCTTATAAATTCTTCCATGTCTTATAAAAATGTATATATTCTTATAAAAACTTGCATATTATTTTATAAGCATTTATCAGAATTTTTGGCAGGGTAGCAGCTTGATTTGCCTTGAAAGTGGTTGTAGATCTTTCTACTCTAATAAATTATTGAGAAACGAGGAAGGTAGGGGTAAGCATAAGTTTTGTTTGTAACTGAGGAGTGCCATGATTATGATTAGAAATGGGAATTGTGTATTTTATAAACCAAGCAAATCGTCCTAAGAAATTAACAGTTAGTTATTAAGTTAGTGTTTGCCTGCATTTTGTTTGCAAAGGATTTTTGAGCGAGTAAGTAAAGTTCGTTCAAATATTTCTACGATAATTCTCAGCCCTAATAATACATACGTTGATTTGTTTAAAGACGTATAAAACTTTATTCGCAGAGGTACTTCTTGTATCTTACGTCTTTAATTCCTATCGGTGCTGCATATTTGAAGTTTTGTCCGTATTTTTGTCGTCAAACACAAAAAAGACGTTCAAAAGTTAGGCTTAACTTTTTGACCGACGAAATCCTTCTTCTGCCTGATTTTTATTTCCCAAATACTTTTGCCTGTAGTACAAGTTGAAGAAATCTGTAGCGATGTTTTTTCCTTAATGACATTAAGAAGTTTTGTGCTTATTCATTTTTTCAAGGACCGTTTTAATAATTATATGGTTCGTTGACGATATTCCCAGAATGCATCTGCACAACGGTATCTCGAAAGCTTTTACTCTTTTGCTACCGGCTGCTGTCAAGGTCCAGGACACAGCCCCATACAGAAGGACGAAAAACACATAAGATATTAGCAACCCCAAGTAAAAAAGTGTTTCTCTTGGAATGTTTTAAAAGTAATGAAGTGTTTTCCCTTGCATTTAGAATATTCGATCTCTGCTGCACTGCATTCTTCTGATTTCTGATATATCTAATGTTTGTTAATTTAAGAATTTAGATTTATACTAAGTCTAATTAAAGCTAATAATAAAATTTTCTGTTAATTTTCCAAACCACAATGTATCTTATATTTGTTTTTAGTTTTAGTATTTATTTAGTCTT
Organism: Kuschelorhynchus macadamiae; assembly: GCA_030620095.1. NCBI lineage: Eukaryota > Metazoa > Arthropoda > Insecta > Coleoptera > Curculionidae > Kuschelorhynchus > Kuschelorhynchus macadamiae. The sequence continues at coordinate 345,177 of JAUTXW010000011.1, read as the reverse complement.
AAAATTGTTTATTAATGGTTTCTAATATTGTTTATTAAATTTATTTTTTAGTTTTAGTTTTATTTCATCGTGTTCTTTATTAAATTAAATTTATAAACAGACAACAGATGCGAGTAACAAAAAAAAAAGGCATCGCCCATTTATATTAATTCCAATTTCCAAATATTGTCCTTTATAGTAGAAAAAGGATTTTTTTTTGGGATGACCGTTAAAGCAACAATGAAATTTGGCCAACCGTAGACAGTAAAACTATTTTATAGTAGAAAAAGAAATTTTTTAGGTTTACTGCTAAAACTATTTTTAATAAATGGATCGTCCTCGTCATCAACTTCTTATTTTTATAGAGCTTACTTTGTTGAAAAGAACTATATGCTCTCTAAATATATTTGAGTTTCAGTTTAACCAATCGTACATCAATAGAATTATAAACCTGAAAAGTGCCCTTTAAGGACAGCCAGTATATTTTCCGCTTAATTCTATAAAATGAAAATAAAAAAATTCGAGCTTTCGGCATGTTTAAATTCGCACTTTTTTGAGCGAGCAATATTAAAAACAGCGTGTTATGGTCTGTCAAGATTGAATTGGAAGAAAAGCTTTCATCACCTGCATTTTTGCTACTTGGAAAGATATTGTTGCAATGGACATACTAGCCTTTTTGTTACATTTTAAGTGAATATTGAACTTAATGAGCAAGATTCTTGAACGTAATGTTTAATTTTTTCCGAATTGGTATTTATAACATTAATTTGTAACTAAATTAAACAAATCATCCCCAGTGCGATAGCGCAAAATGACCTGAGAATTGTTTATGTAGCGGTATACAAATGGCAATTCCGTGTACTTGCCTAGAAAAAAGACCCTGAATAACGAATTTCATTACTTTTTTAATAAGGAAGGATAACAATAAGTTAGTAAATTTAATGGTTTTTGAGGTTCTAGAAAATCGAGAGAAAAACGTTTTATTAAGGTTACTAAAATCTGAATAACATTTAAAAAATGCCGAAAGATTCTATGGCTTACAGATTTTTTATATTATTATGGACACTACTAGCAGCAAAATCGTTAAGACTCAAGAGAGTGCCCTTCTTGTAGTTGCCATTTTTCCTCCCTTACCAAATGCTATGTCTACGGAAAACGACACTTAAAAATATAGTACGATTAACCATATTACTATATCGTACACTCATAACCAAAAAACTAATTGATTGGTCTTTAATTAAATAATATTTGTTCAAGTTGTGCTTCGGTAAGTATTTAACAAGAACGATGAAAAACAAGATTTAATTTTTCGGTTTCTGTATTGACATTACACTACAATAATTAAAAAGCCTTTCGAATTTTGGGTAAGTCAAGACTAGCTTGCAGTCAGTTGATATATGGTTTACTTGGAAGTGATACAATTTTCTTGAACTTGCATTGCGTCAAATCAATAATCTGTCACTGTTAACAAGTAAAACTAAATTTTTTCTGGTAACGGTGTAAGATAGAATACCTTGGCGCCGTTACATAAGGAAAAAAGAGGGTTTGGCCAACAGTGTGTGCACTAATCACTTATATACCAAAGGTGCTCTCGTATCTGAACATTGTTTGAACAATGATTTGGGATGTTTGTTTTATAGGCGTTCATTGATTAACTAACTAGAGGAATGGTTGCAAGAGGTCTGCAAAAAGGTGTGTTATCACTCTTACTATCAAACTTAGCCCTTGCGAGCCTTTTTCATCTCTTTAAATTTAAGAATTTTACTTAGTTGCGCTTAGGAGGTGCTCTTGTCTTACTGCTTAGCAGAAAGTTCGAGTGAGTTCTTAGCGACAGAATGCTCTAGTGGTCGAAGGGCCATCAAATTACACGAAAGCTTAAGCTCAACCCCATTTAAGGTTCAAGGAGGTGACAGAGTCATGGATTGTAACAATTATTGGTAAAATTATTCTTGCAGAAGGAGGTGGTGACAGACTTTTTACCATGTTTGGTTTGACATACTTCCACATAATTTTTAATTAATTATAAAGCCTTACCAGCCCTCAATAATTTCATAACAACGCGGCGCTCGGTGAAGATAGTGTGAAATTAATTCAATCTAATTCAGATACTTAGGAATGTCCGTTCAAAAAAGCCCAAGTGCAGGAATAGATTATTTTCTAGTCAATATATGTGTTCATTTTTCTAAAGTTCTTCTTCAAAGGCAGTCAAAGGTAAATATACGAAGATATCCTATGGGATGTTTCATGCTAATGCCAAAAATAAAGTTATTTTGCAAGTAGTAAAAGGTAGTAAAGGTACATACCTACACAGTTTTTGAAAGTTTTGACTATCTAAGTTAGTTATCTGTAACTCCTTACTTCAGTCATACTCCTTGATATTGGTTGCTAAATAGAGATGTATGGCTTTATTTAAAATAAATAAAACAATATGTAACTCAAAAATAGTCTGCATTTATTAGAATCACAAGAACATAACTTATAGTCAAAGTGACACTGGCGGCAGTGAAAACACAAATATAAGATGCCATAAATATCACATTTTCTTACATAATTTGGCAGGATGGTCAAATATACAATAATATCCTTTACTGTATACTGGTCACAAGACTTCAGGATTTCATTACTTTAGAAACGTACAACATTCTGTTCTTAAATATTATTTCCAAGCATTTGTAGGAAATTCGCGAATAATTAAGTTTTTTTCTGTTTTTAACCATAGCATCTAATTTATTGTTATAAAATATTTGATAACGAGTGGCACGTGTCGCAATTAGATGTGTAAATGGGTTTGGATTTTGAGGTACTTAGGTTTTAATTTTTAAGAGAATATCTGAGTATGTAAATTCTTGATTCTAGTGCTTCATATAAATCAATCATGTGATATCTGTAGTGTGCCAAGTCGTCGTAATTTAAAACTTACCTTGAAAAACGCGTTTTCGGTTTGTAAATAAATTGTTGTGTAATTAGAAAAAAAGTTAAAAACGTAACTAAACTTTCTAACAGAATATCGGAAAGTCCATAGTGTTTTCAACAAAAAAAAACTTTTCTGAATCTTGACGAAAAATAAGAAACCTTTATATATCATAATAAGACGCAGAAAAGTAAACGTGTTTTAAAGATCAGCGGCGTAACTAGAAATTTTGGCCTCCCCCGTAGGTTTCGACAAAGAGATAGGGGGCAGCACGTACAGAAAACAATTGATGGCTAAAAAATGGGTTCTTCACACCTTTGCATAAACCTTTTATAAGCATGCGCGTACAAAAAATAATTGATGACAAAAAAAATGGTCCGTCATATCTTTGTATAATCCTTTTATAAGCTAGCCCCTCCTCCCCTTAGCTTATGGGCCGGGCGCTTTGCACTCTATGCCACTAAGAGTTATGCTTTTAACGTAAAAGTACAAAACGTTCCCTGCTTGATGAAAAAAACTTGTTTTAAAATAAGCTGCCGACGCGACGTTAAATATACTAATACTCCTTCAAATGTTTTCAAACTTGAATGAATGCTATCCTTCGTCTTTTATCAAACCTTAATATTAGCTGAACGATTTTTATTTTTTCCAGACTCCAGATAAGAAATTGATTATTACAGAAAGTCCTTATAATAAAATATTCTGGTGTCTAAAGGCTTTTTTTTTAAATAATAGTGAACAATACAATTATTATCTCTTAAAGTGCGTCAGTTTTGTTTAAACGATGTGACCAGTTTATTTTCTTCAAATAAATCACACAGATATTGGCTCTATTAGCTAGATGTTAGGAATAGTGGTCAATAATATAGCGAATCCAGGTGTTGTAGTTAAATACTGCAGTGTAAATTCCAAACTTGTTTCTTCCCCCGCATCCATCGCCGAAACTCGTTATTCCTTGTATACTGCAAAAACAATAAAAACAGTTATAGTGACCTCACTTCAAGCTTAAAGAGGTGTGTAAAATATACTATTTTAATGTTAGTGCGCCCGGTTTTACTTATATCAATAATAACCCACGACAGTTATTATATTTTAGCGATCATGGTTCTTGGGATTAGACCGTGTACATTTAGAATTACTATCCGACGTTTTGCCTTCGATTGCACGAGATCTGAACACTGAATGAGCTCGGAGATATTCTGGCGAGCTTTTGTACCTGACTTGCGCTCGCTAAACTGTGACCCTGTGTTAGGATTCGCTTCCACATGTGATGTAAACCGTAATCGGTATCTCTATTGAAGTTCTTTGTATGTTTAGAAATTTCAGTAAATTCTCTAATCTTTCGTTTATAAAATCCCAGAACCGATGCTAGAACCTCGATTCCTTTTATATTTATAATATGGATAATGGTATGCTGGTGTTTAGCTACAGCAGATTGAACAATTTATTTCTTTTTAATACATCATTCATGTTCCTTAAGTCTAGTGGATATTGAGCAAATGCCTAGCCCCTCCTCCCCTTAGCTTGTGGGCCGGGCGCTTTGCACTCTACGCCACTAAAAGTTATGTTCTTAACGTAAAAGTACAAAACGTTCCTTGCCTGATGAAAAAAACATACCCTTACATGTGCAAGGAATTTTATATACTCTTTGAAAAGGTACATTTTTCGAGGATCACAAGCATTGTCCAATCCAATAGATATATTTGTTCAAAAGAAGGAAAATAGTACATTAGGACATTCTTTCTGACATCAGAAAACTGATGTATATAAATAGATACTTAAATGCCAATTTCCACCACCATCCTGCACAAAAGAAATCGGTTATTAACTCAGTAGTATTTAGAGTCATTTCGATTTCCGATCAAGATTCTCTATCATCGGAAATATTGAAACTGACCGAAGCTCTGAGAGGGAATGGCTATTGCACTGAAGATATTACACGTTCAATTAAAATATATAGTAACCCGACTCCGCGAAAGGAGAACGATAAGAAGCCACCAATAGTTAGGTTGATTCTTCCCTACATACATGGTACTACAGACAAAATAAGACGATTACTTCGGCGGTCCAACATACGTACAATTTTCAATACAAATAAGATTGGACAATGCTTGCGATCCTCGAAAGATGTTGTACCTTTTTAAATAGAAGGAGTATATACAAATCCTTGTTTCTGTGGAGAAGTGTATGTGGGCGAAACACGACGTTGAATATTCACTAGAATTAAGCAACATGAACGATGTATTAAAAAAAATAACAAATTGTTCTATCTGATGTAGCTGAACTTCAGCATACCACTGGCCACATCATAAATGTAAAAAAACCCAAGGTTCTTATCGGTTCTAGGATTCTATAAACGAACAATTAGAGAATCTATTGAAACTTTTAAATATTCAAAGAAATTGAATAGAGATACGGGTTACGGTCTACATCACATGTGGAAACCGATCTTAACACAGGGTCACGGTTCGACGAGCACAAGTCGGGTGTAAGATCCCTGAAGATGCCTCGTGCAATCCAAATGTCGGATAGTATTTCCAATTTTACACGGTCAAATCCCAAGAACCATGATCTCTTAATTGGCCAAAGCTTGCGTTTTAAGTTATTATATTTAACGAAAAAAAAAATTATGTGGAAAATATACCTATTAGCAGCTATCTAGAAGTGGCCAAACGATAGGGAACGTGATCGGAATTCTGACAGATCACTCAACCACCTATGCCCCTAATTCAGAAAGATTTTGCTCTTTAGACATTCGTCCATGTTTGAAAATACCGAGACTTAAACAAGTTGATTGTGTGGGTGGGATATAAAATCTTCTCGTCTAAGTTACATTATTTATAGAAAAGGTGAAGAACCTATTATTAAACTAATCAGGCACTCAATCAATAATAAGTATATAAAAAAACTTATATTACCTATATATTAACTTCTTAGTTTTTTTATTAGGACACATCAAACCGCCTCCACTGTCTCCAGCACATGTGTCAGCTTTTCCCGATTTCCAGCCAGCACACATCATATTACTGCTAATTAAGAATTCTTTGTAAGCTCTTTTGCAAGTCTTGTGAGTTACTAGAGGTAGCTGGAATCAAGTGAAATTAAGGTATAATTTTTTTTGAAATTTTTTTAATTATTGCAACATTGTAATTTAATTTAGCCTGATAAAATTAGGCATTTTTTTTTAAATGAAAACAATATATTATTATATCCCATAAAAGTGATATTATTTTATTTTCTTCCATGTACAGGATACCCCATCATAATCGATTTATTAATGAACCATAATAATATTTTATTTTATGTCAGATTTAGTTAATACCTATAATAATTTCGTAATTTGCCAGTATCTCATCTAGACATATAGTAGAAGTATTTTATCAGTTTATTTTTAAACTGCGAAATATATTTTTAGAAATATTTATAATCAACAGCAAAAGTTATGGTACGAGCGGGGATCGAACCCGCACCTCTGGATCACTAGTCTATCGCTTTAACCAATTGCGATAATAATAATAATAATAACAATAAGGTCAAAGTTCCCCAAAGTGGCTTAGTATTATGTAAAATATCGCAAAATATAATAAAGAATTTTAAATTCATTATTAGTGCATATCTCTCAGTAAAAATATTGATTACGATTTTTAAAAGAAATCAATTCTAAAATTTGGCTTATACGGGCACAACGTAAAATTATAAATTTACTAATATGGACGGCACCTAATAGCGATGTCAGATTTGACGTCTAGTCAGGAATGTCGCGCCATAAGGTTAGAATATTTGGCAGGATCAACAATGGTTATGATACTGGTGGGTCTTAATATGTACAAGTTCTAAGGAATTGCTTGTCAGTGGTACGATAGCGCAATTGGTTAGAGCGATGGACTAGTGATCCAGAGGAGCGGGTTCGATCCCCGCTTGTACCATAACTTTTGCTGTTAATTATAAATATTTCTAGACACATAGTGTCATATAGTTTTTATTTGTTTATTTTTTCAAATACAGTGAAATAGCTGGAAGACGAAATAAACATTTTTTTCAAGGATCGACCCTATCAATATACAGAGTGATTCTCGGAGTTATGCAGACAATAAGGTCAAAGTCCCCCAAAGTGACTTAGTAGTATGTAAAATATCGCAAAATATAATAAAGAATTTTAAATTATTAGTGCATATCTCACAGTAAAAATGATTACGATTTTTAAAACAAAAGTTAAAATAAACAACCTAAAAACTATTGGAAGCAAAAAAACACTAGGTTATTTTGAAACATTAATAAATTAGTGACTATTTGTATCCCTATATGGGAATAAAGTCTTTAAAAAATTTGAAAAGTGGTTTAAGGTGTCCATTCCGTATCTCCACTATCCATCTTGTTTTTGTTACTTTTCTGCCATATTTGATACATCGTGATATGTGTATAGCAAAACTTACATTTTGACTGGAAGAAAACCTCATCGGATGCTCCGCTGACTTAGTTTCATTCATAACGCCATTACTTTTTCGTTGATGTTCTCAATTTATTATTCTACAGGTTGGCAGTAATTAAAGAGTTCAACAAATTGCTGTTTTGATATTATCACTAAAGTCTCCTTCAGTTTCGTATAAAGTTGTTCTAATTTTCTGATACGCACAATTTAAATTCAGTAAACCACTCATCAGCTCCCGTCATAAGAATTTTCATTGGTAAAGAAATATGATTTTCCATATATTGTAACCCCGGATTCTGTTAAATGAATTGCACAGCAATTCACGGTTACCGGTAGAAATATAGTGGTTTTGATAAAGAAATCCACACGAGACTTGATTGACAATCTATTCCTTCTTGGTTACAAATGAAGTAACCTCTACTTCGAGCTACTACTTTCGATTTCCATTATTTTCAATGAAAGGCGTGACAATTTAAACATAAACTACAATTATTATTAGGTGCAATATTTACCAAACGAAATCGTTCCCTAAACACCACTGAAAGTTCTCGTCTCTGATCATTTTCAGGATTTTCACCGTTGGGTAAAGGTATTCTAATCATAGCATTAATTGAATTGCAAGTGTGACACGGGACCATTATTATGCTTTACCAATCAAAACATATTTATGTATTTGTTGACAGCCACACAATTTAAATTGTTTAAAATCTGCCTACTACGATTACTTTTTTTTGAGTTTATCGTAGATGTGCAAGGTCCATAAATTTTCTCATCAGCGATGTCTTCAATTAGAATATGTTAAGATTGCTTTTGCACCTATTAATGTATTTAGAAAGCGCATAAAAGATGCCAACGAAGAGCTTGCTGAACTGATCTAGCTACAGAACGAAATCCGGAAAGAGATCGGTTTTTCAAATTTAAATAATTAATTACATAATCGCGCCGATGGTTAATGTTTAGTTGATATAAAAGCACCATATTTTTCTAAGCTTCTAATTCTTAAACAAAAATATGTTCTACAAATAGTCACTCACTTGTTATAGTGTTTTTTCACTGTATCAAATAGGTTTTTTTATTTATTTTTTGAACTATAGTTTTAAAGAACGTATTTATATTTGGAGCAACTATTTATTTTCCTGCTTAAGTTTAATGAAGAAAACAGAAAAATAGAGGCAATGTTTAGTATATTAATAAAGTATGATAATTTTGGAAAATTTGACCTTATTATTTGCAACACTCTGTATGTTTATAGGGTCGATCCGTAAAAAAATGTTTGGTCTTCCAGCTATTTCACTGTTTGAAAAAATAAATAACAAAAAAACTGCCGAATGCATATAAATTTGGTTTCCTCAGTATCTAAAAACGACCTTTTTTAAGGGACATACTGTATGTCTAGATAAGTTGCTGCCAAATTACGAAATTATTATAAGTAGTATAACTATGATATCTGACATAAAAGCTAATATTTATATCTATTAGATTGTATATGTTGGTTTGTTAATAAATCGTGCACCCTTTTATAATTATTGTACCATTTACCTTTGCTTCGTGTAAAACAGGAACACCGTACATATCAGAGGTATGAACTTTTCCCCATCCCATCACAGAACAGAGTTGACCGGCTTTTGGTCTCTTATTTGGCAAGCAGGCTACTGGGGTTCGTACTTGTCTTGGTAACATTAGTAAAGCTATATCATTGTCTACTGTCTTTATTTCAAATCTAAAAAATATATTAGTATTTGCGACAAATAAGCACTTTTGAATAAAATTACTCTACAATGTGTTACGGCACATTTCAGATAAATCGTTAAATTTAGTTACTGTCTATACATCATATGGTGGTTTGTCCGAAAAAAAAAACCGAGTTCTAGAGATACAAATTGGACATATATCTAGGCAGCCGTACCAGAGAGACGAATATCTTGCTAAAAATTGATTTTTTTAAATACCACCTTGTATTTTTTTGTTGGCCATTCTATCTAATATTTCTTACGTTTATCGCAGTACCAAAAGAGACCGCTCAAAATCTACAAGCGTAGCTATTATTTTCTTTGATTAAGGGCAGCCATTGATCACAAAACTCCCGTTTTTCTACACAATTTTGCCTAGACTAAACTTTACTTGAAACACTGGGTATAAAATAATTATAATATGTCAAGCTATTTATAATTATCTTGTTTAAAGTGTATTAGTCTCGGAAGGTTTTCTGGTTCATGGGTTCATGGGTCTTTTTTAGGAGTGGTTATTGTGTAATTTTAGTTTTCGCACTAGTGTATCCATTGCTATTCAGATAATGTTTGGTTAACCATATTTTATGTTAAAACTTTTTTTTATATCTGCACTATAAGACATTACACGTAAAATACTTATTAATATATATATATATATATATATATATATATATATATATATATATATATATGTATGAATTCCATAGTTTATAAAATCACAAATTAGGTATTTAGAATTGTTTCTCTAAGAGTTCTAAAACACATTACTTATTATATATAAGTTAAACTCTTTCCTAGTTATAAGGTTTTTTTCCTTTCTTTCGCTATGATTAATTTATTTCTTTTCTGGTTGGCTGAAGAGTCTCAGATACCTGTATCTGATATTGTTATAATATTTTGTAAATTTTAAAAATGTACAAATAAATGCCTTTATTATTGTTATTATCAAGAGCGAGTACAAACATGCGATTTTCTGGCTATTAAAAAAAAGAACATGGTTATTTCATTTTCTAAAGGGATCCAAAACGTCTGAACTGTATATTGAAACAATTATCTAGATATACAGGATGTTTATAATGTAATGAATGGATTGCGGTAGACAATTATTTTATTGTATTTAGTAGAAATATTTACTTTTAAATAAAAATCGCAACTTTACCAAACAAAATAACACTAAACGAAAAACAAAATAATTATAGTGTGTTGGACTATTCTTATTGACTATTAAAGATTCTACTTAACTAGAAATTCTGAGGTTTAGACGTTGAATGAAGTTCAGGGGAATAACTTCCCATATATCCCTAATGACATTCACTAGGTTTTCCATACTCATAGTATCATTGTCACGGTGCTTCAGTAGTAATTTTATTATATTCCAGATCCCTAATTGGATTCAGATCTGCAGACCTGACAGGCCATTCCATTCTCTCAATGTTGCTCTTTCTTAATAACCGTAACAACGGTCTGTAGCTCCCCCGGGCGTATTCTGCAAAAGGGGACCTCTCCACGTACCATTCTAAATAATTCACATCATTTATCGGCTGCGTGCAAAATCTCTTATAATTCTGCCATCTCCAAATTGTATACGCACATCCATTTTCTTCTCTCTTCCTCTTTCATTATCTTCTATCCATACCAAAAAACGAATCATCTGAAATATGGATATTATACTTACATTTTTTCCAAAATGTGCATCTACTCTGATCTGCTACTCCCAGTAAGCATTCCCAACAACACACTGTAATCGTAAGCAAGTAGAACTTGCTTTTCTTCTTGCCTGGTGTCGTTTGGTGTGAAGGTGAATTGGTACTTTTACACTAGTTGCAGCTCTAAGATATGTCGCATGTGGAATGCATATTTGGCGTACTGACTTGACAATTATGTTGTCCTCGTGCATTGTGGTAGCTCTTAAGTGTCCGTGCGTATGTATATGCCATTGTAAAATAAACTTGCTTAAACTACATGACAGACCGTACAACTTTTCTAATTTGAACACTTTCTAACTCTTCCAGTATAGTCAAATTCATTTCATTTATAGGCTTGATGGTGGAGGAATTAACATAAACCATTTGTGGTTCTTCAAGACAGGAAACAGGAGTATCAGCCTACGTTGGCCAGGCACGTAATCGCAGGAGCAGTGGCATATACAGCATGCGGAGGGGAACACTTTATACTTGACTGGTATATAGAACCAACAAGTTTTGGTAGATATTGAATAGTCAAGGTGCACGTAAAAGTGGCGTAGCGATTTGGCTATGGTTGGGCTACGGGGAATTTCAAAGGCCCTAATTGTGTAAGTTACATGAATATTTTTTGAAGTTGGGTCAACCCTGTTTTGAATGGGTGATAAATCTGGGTTAGACAGTTTTATTTAGGTTAACAAAAAGCATGGCTCACGTGGTGGGCTATTCCCTCCGGTGGATGGAGTGATGTGGAGTCGATAATGTTGGTCTACTAACGTCACCTTGCTACTTGTGTTATTTGTCGCACCTGGTAGATTATATCATTGATATAGCTTAACTAGATTAAAGAAAAAAAAACACTCGCCATCTTAGAAACCCGAAAATAATTTCCAGCAATTTCTCTTGCGCACTTTTACACAATTTTTTTCGCAAAGTATTGCGATGACTTCATAGTGTGGATGATTCAGTTCGTCTGTACGATTCGTTACGCGGCAAAGTAGGCTATGGACCTCGACGAACCATGTGTCCGCATCAAATCTTTCGTTTTTGTGTATTGTCAAACATTTTCATGAAATCCATAAATTGATGCCCAGTGCGGATGAAATATTCCTCAATTCGCTGATGCGCCAATGCGTTAATAGATGGAATTGACGATTTCATGAAGAATCGCACCGAATAGTTAGTAGCGGGTTTTGGTTCCCCATTCCCCACCCTGTACAGTGTACATAATTAAATAGTGATTTGCTGGTACTATTACTATTCCTAGTTTTAAAGAACGGTCACCATAGCGACGTTCGTAACGCCCTCTTTTGTAAACACAGTATTATCATCAGAAAAAAACAATAAGGTAAAACTTCATGATTGCGTAATGCTTGGCGCCATTTGTGGATACTTTATTCATGAAAATCGGTCCGAACGTTTTCTCTGTAGATGGTAGAATTAGAATCAAACATACACAGACAGTTAAACATGTTACTAAAGTTTACAGAAATGATAAGTTTGTAAACTTTGACGTTACTCTTGTTTGCAAGGCTAATCGGTAAAAAAAAAAAAAAATCAAACATTCAGAGGACTCAGATCGCAGTAGAGCGTATGGGGGGCTCACTAAATTTTTCTCAAAATTAATTGGTATAAACGAGTCTTTGCACTAACACAATCATCAACATGCTACAATTCCAAGTCTGATGGTGTATTATTGGTAATCGGAGAATAAAAAAATGCCTATATTATTGAAATTATGTTGACGAGCATAGGACGCTGTAATCTAGTAATCGATATATATTATTTACGGTATTGAAAAATATAGTAACTAACCCATACTAGAAAGTTTTAAATAGAATATTTTATTTTCCAAAGCTGTATTAGAATCTGAGCTACTTACTTACAATAAGCATATCTAGATATATATTTTTTAAGCATGCTTTGGTAACATTGAACAATGACATAAATGTATATACAACAAATTGCAGCATTTTTTAAGAGCTGTAACGAAATTTTTATTTTATGAAATATCTAAACCATATTTTACTTGCGCCCTGTCATGGAAATTGTGTTTTTAATTATGTTGTTAAATATCCTTTAGATTACCTAACTAATAGTATATAAAAATACAATTTTCACATATAGTGTTTTTCTATTAATTTCCCACAGTTTTTCCGTTTAACATATTTTTAAATAGAATTAGCATGCCATGAAAAGATTATATTTATTTTTTTAAATTAAGCCAAACAAGAAAAATACTATGTTAATAACATTTTGTTTAACCTAGTTATTGAATTAATAACCGTTACATCGCGGGACGTTAATGTAACAAAAAACAAAATATATTTAGCATTTTTGATATTCCACCTCGTATTTCATACCTTCAAAATTTCAACTTTAAGCTGGAATATTTTTGAAATCAATTTATGGAATATTTAAGTAAATTATATTTTAGAAAGAACTTAGTAGTTTGGCACTGTTAAACTACAACAATTTTGCTATTAAGGATTTTAGAAAGAGTTGCGAAATTGTTTGTTATTTCTGAGGAGGAAACTGTAAAAATTGAGGTAATAATCCTAAAAATTTTTTTTTTAAATTACACAAAACATTGATTTAAGAATTAATTGTATTTCTACTATAAATGTACAAATTCACTTTCGAGAAGTTACTATCAAACAATTTTTCAAATATCTACAGATCTTATTTTTCGGTCAGTTTCTCTTTTTTTAATCAAGCCCAAATATGTTTTACGATGTATTGACATTACAAATTCATCTAGCAACGTTTCTTGTCATTCCGAAATTTCGTCCATACCTTACACTACGAATTGTTTTGCTTTTATCAAAAATAAGTTATTGAGAACTTTTTAACTGTTTTTTATTTTCTAAAGTAACAAATATAAAAACTATTTAACAAGTATTTTTATTGAGTGGACTTACTAATGTTAATAAAAGTTATGTTAATTGTTTCGTCTTTACTTACAGCTATAATAGTTAAATATTTTAAACAACTCGCGTATTTATTAAATATTTAAAACACCCAGCCAAAGATATTTTGATATTAAAAATCTTTCAGTAAACCAACAATTTAACACGTTTTCTCAGCCAAGTTAATAAAATTGAATCTATGTATTCCAAACAACGCATTTCATGTGAAATGTTTACGTTTGTATTCCAAAGCAGATCTTTCAGTAATCAATGTTTTTATTTAATTGAAAAGGGATGTTTGCAATTGTGAAATTTTTAAAACATTTTACTAACTAAATGTAGAAAAGTGTGTATTCTTTAGTGTTGAACTAATGTTTCTAAGTAACCCATATTTTTTTTAAGAATTCCCTAAAAAACTTTAAAACTAAACCACTTTATAATGTGACTAACTTTAATGCAGTTTAATAAGGCAACTTTATGGTAAATTAACCAAAAATAAACACCTTTTAAAAATTGCCAATAGAAATATATTTTTCAAATCTGTTAAAATCTGTTTTGCTTGCCGTTCTATGTCAAAAAAGCAAAATTACTGTACTTTGTTTAAATAATAGTGATATTTGATCCGGGTGCATATTGTATCTTATCTTTTTTAATCAATTTTTCCCCCAAAATATAAATAATAAATATCTAAGGAATATGCTGAACTAAAGTATTTAACTCAGATTCTCATATAGGTACAGGGTGTGTAATTTAAAAGTTCAAATTAAACCAAAAAATGTTTGTATTAAACTTTTTTTTTAGGTCAGAGATAAGGCAGTAAGTCATCTTACGTTTGAAACACTGTATGAATGAAATTAATTTAGTAATTTTGTAAACAGGGTCATTACACAGACTAAAAAAATCATTCTGTTATGAAACAACTGTTGTGAACAATCTGCTTTCTTCTACTTACGTCTATCTACAGTTCTTTTTGTTCTCCGAATATGTATAATGTACCATCAAGATAAGGATACCTTGCATAAAACTCCTAATAATATGTATATATAAAATTTGGAGTGACCTTGGATGTGCGAACATTTTATAGACAGCCATTTCTATATCACTTCCATCCCTGGAACGGAGATCATGGGCGTTTAGGCGCACCCTGAGTTGCTTTCTGATGCAATGACTGGCAGTAAGTACCCATCTAGAAGCTATTAGTGTTCCACCACAAAAAACTTCCTGAAAAATATTACATGTATTCATAAATAAATGGAGATTTTTTATAGCCGAGTCAAATTAGACCAAAAAAAGAGCCGTGCCGTCCATATATTTGTAAAAAAACGAAATAATTTTATTTCACTTTGGGCAACCCAAGTAAGAAAGAATTTCTATGCAGTTTGATCGTCCAATGAAGTGTGGCTCTATACGGAAATTGAATCACATTGTAAGGTAAAAGTTTAAGAGATTTATTTTAAATTCGATTTTAGTAATGATTATTCCACTGTTTGCTATTTTAGAAGTACCTATTTCTATATTGCTACAAATTTTAGTATAAAAGGGAAAGTCATCAGAGGCATTAAAGTCACCCCTATCATAATAAAGACTATAACCAGGAATTAAAAATTATATTCCAATTTATAACATTCTGAGAGAATTATTAACATTGCACATGACCAAATTATATGTTAGTAAAAGGGCTTTAAGTTTGACTTTTATTAAGGCGAAGAATATTAAAATATGTATCATATTTATTGGAGCTAAACATTAAATCTGGATCTAACATTAAACTTTCTTGTTCTCATGAATTATCAATTATCAATTAGGAGTATCAGAGTCTGTTTTTGACTTTAATAGCAAAATTTTATATTGTAAACTTAGATAATCCAGATCAGACACTTATGATTAACATTGTAATTAGTGCGTTAGTGTTCATTCGCAAATTCACAGTTTGTGCTTCACTATTTCTTCGACAATCATTAAGGTTATGTTGATTGACCCAATTGGGGCATGCTTCATTATTTGTACTTGTTCTGTAAATTTCTCAGTATCCAATCTTGACTTACATATAATTATCATTTACCAGTTTTTATTTTCTGTTAAATTTTATTTCCTAATTTGTATGGATTAACAATTTTTTTGTAATTTCAATTTTGTTATGTTTGTATGTTCTGGTAGCTCTCGAATATTGTTATCAAAAGCACTGGCGATTTGAAATAATGAAAGCAGTGTAGGAGAATTGGAACTGGATATATGATAGATAGAGAGTATAGAGGGGTGATTTGCGCCAACCTATTACTTAGGCCTCTCAGGTGGGCCCATTGTAATCGCCTTCGGAGTTTCACTCAGCCAACATCATTGATGTAGTTCAGCACCATAGCGGCCGAGCATCCTCCGATTGTGGTCATTTCTGGCCATCTTTGCCCCATAATGGATTCTCTGGTATATACAAGATCTGGGCAGTAACAAAGAACGTGTTCAGCAGTCTCGTGGTCCTCGTTGCACCCCCTACAACTTGGATCCGTGAGGACGCTCAAGGTGTGAAGGTATTTGTTTAGCTTACGGTGTCCCGTTAGCATTCCTACCAGTTTTCTAACATTTCTTCGGTCCTCGTCTCCAGCATCTGGTGACACTCAAGAATCAGTTTGGATGTTATTTTGTTCTTTTTTAGGATTTTCAAGACTTGTTTGTGAGAATAATAACTTTTTTACCTATTATTCTTTCTTTTTCTATTAGGGCACCTTGCAGAATTCCAAGCAGTTCTGCCTGAAAGACAATCACCCTTTTGCCTAGGGCCATACTAATTTCCAGGTCGAGTTTTGGTACATACGCAACCAGCCCCAGATTGATTCTGCGAGCCATCAGTGTATGTCTGCCTCTTTTCCTGGTTCTATTGAGCCGCTGATGTCAGTTTCAAAGTTTTTATTGAAAATTAAGGGGGGATCAGGCCATCCGTTCGGTGTTCTACAAGAGGTTGTCGTGCGACAGCCTCCATGAACACTCGGGCATGTCCCGGACCCCAGTTTGTTCCCCACTACAGGTCAACGGCATTCAGCCTGACTGCCGTTCTTTCTGCCTCGCATTTCAGAAATACATCAAGGGGCGGCAAGCACAGCAGCACCTGCATTGCCATCGTAGAGGTGTGGATCTCATTGTGCTTGTAACCGTCAGGCATGCTAATCTCTGTAGCATTTTATTCTGTGCTACAACTTGCTTGGCTTTAGTCCATCACACAATGGCTCCGTAAGTGAACATACTTTGAATAACGGCCATATAGAGCCAGAGGACAATCTTGGGCGACAGACCCCAGACTTTGTCGATAGCTCCTCTGCACTGCCCAAAAGATCTGATGACCTTCTTTGAATTTTCAGTTAAGGGTTTGTTTCAATTTAGGGTGCTATCCAGGATGACTCCCAGATACTTGACCTCTTTAGACAGACCGAGCTGCGTACCGAACAAAAAAGGTGGTTTTACGTTAACCAGCTTTCTTTTTCTAGTGAAAAGTACCAGCTCGGTTTTTGTAGGATTCACAGAGAGTGCGTTATCTGGGCACCATCTTTCTACTAGTCTTAACGCAGCCTGCATGGTTTCACACAGGACGTTTTCAAATTTTCCTGTTAGCAGAATAGTGATGTCGTCTGCATAGCCGGTTGTGTAGAATCCGTGTTCATTAAGATTCTTAATGAGGTTATTGACTACCATGTTCTAGAGAAGCGGAGATAGCACGCCACTCTGTGGGCAGCCTCTGCTCACAAGGGCTCTCATCGTGGTGTCTCCCGTTTTTAGTTCGACTGTTCTGTTCTTCAGCATACAACCCATCCAGCCAATAACGGTTGGGTCTACGCTGTGCCTGGTCAGTTCTACACTTCTGAAGGTCGCTTTCTCGAAGGCGCCTTCTATGTCTAGAAAAGCTCCTAGAGCCGACTGCCTATAGAAAAGCGACTCTTCTATTCTCTGAACTACACAGTTCAAAGCGGTTTCTGTTGATTTGGTAAGCATGTTGGTTAGGGTGTATTTCCAGCAAAGGCAGATGTTCATCCCTGATCTGTCTGTCACAGAGCCTTTCCAGATGTCTGTAAGATTTTGGGTGGAAATAGACGTCTTTTACAGGCTTAGGGATAAAGACGACCCTCACCTCTCTCCATTTCATAGGTATATAGCTTAGGGCTAGACATGCCTTGAATATAAATTCTAGGTGTCTGATGACAACCTCCAGACCCCACTGAACCAGCCGGGAAAACGCCGTCAGTTCCTGCGGACTTAAATGGTTTGAAGGTATTGATTGCCCAAGCTATTTTGTTTTTCGTCATAACTGTGTTTATAACCTCTCAGTTTGCTCCTATAGCCAATGGATGATCATCAAGCCACTCAGGGCCTTCGGTGATGTCGATAACTTTGCATTCAGTAAAGTGGGTCTCCAGTAGTATTTTTGCCGTGTCTTTGGAGGTAACGGTATAAGTTCCGTTGCTCTTCCTTAGACTTCCCGGCTACATAGCAGGATCTCTCATCTTTAAAGAGGACCTTCCTAAGCCTCGAGGTCTTACGACGTTTTGGAGACCTCTTTGCAGAAGTTCCTCCAGGCTGTTCTTCTCTTAGCCCTCAGTTTCTTTTTAAAGATCCTCAGATGTTTTTTATAATCGTCCCAGTTTTAGGTTCTTTTAGCCACATTGAAAGCCTTTCTTGTAGCTCTTCTTAGTTTCTGCATTTCTCCATCCCATCCAGGGTTTTTGGTATTCTTCTTAAGGTGGGCAGAGGACAGGAGGTCTCGAATCGGAACTGAATCTGACAATTAGTATTCTCACATGAGACTACGTTGTAAATCAAAAAAATTGGGGCAAAATCCCGAGGCTCTATATGATCATATAAAACATCAAAGATTGCCTTATGAATTGGTGAGCAGTCGTCACTGTCCTTTGCGTCAAATTTATTGCTATAGCACAATCGAACTAAATTAAGAAATTAGTACTCAGATCATTGTCACTAGTATAGCTTATGTCAATGGATCTTAGTACACCTATCGAAACTTATAGCTATCCTAACAAAGTCAACTCTGGGGCGTCAGAACTAAACAATTTAATTTATTTGGACGACTACAGATCGGTCCATTTCGACTTTCGAAGATTTTTTACAGGGCAAAATACTACTCCAATAAGAGTGAATGTGTTCGATCCAATTAAAGCAATGCTAATTTTAACTCAAATTACCACCATGCGCATAGAACAGGGGCTCCCCTTTGAAGCAGGAAGGGAGCAAGCCAAGTGGCCCCTAAAAGAGGACCTGGCAGTTTATTCATAAAATATCTCAAGAAGGGCACGGCCAGACCACTTTTCCACTAAGTTCAAAAAGGAGTTCTGTAATTCTCGTGACTACTTGGAAGAATGACAAATATCCCTTGGGAACCTGAAGTAAAAATGTACATTTCTTCACATAAAACCAATTCGGTTTTAAATTTCAACAAATTCAATTAGCAGTAGAATATTTTTATAGTTGAATTAATGGTTTAAAAAATATTATGTGATTCAATTTATGTATAGGGCCATATTTCACGATATAACTAAACCAAACACCACAGTCCTACCATCCCCTCACCCACCATCCCCAACCTACCTCAGCTCTCCTAGATAAAACGTAGAAAACAAATTTAAACGATCAAATTGTATAGAATTCGATTCCTCAGACGAACGTGGGTGATTTTGGTTTCAAACTTCATGAGCCTGCAGAAGAGCCACTTAAAGCAAAATGAGCGCTACGAATATTTTTGGTTTTCTGCATGTATCTATGTGTAGGAATGAGCGTTAAAATCAGGTGCTCCATGAACTTATAATTTGAAGCACAAGAACTTTCGTAAGTTACATGTTTCATTTAGAATAGCCGTTTTCGGGTCACAGGCATTTGAAAGTAACGCAGGTTTTCAGCCAAAAACGAAAAAATTGCTCATCTTTGACTGCTGAATTTGACCAAACCGCTCAACCAAATTTAATGTTTACAGAGGTCAGGAGGTCGACGCAGAATATTCCTTGGTAAGATTGAAACTTTCTGAACGATCCACCCCTTAGATGTTAAAAGCCAAAAACTGAAAAAAATTGCCAAATTTCGAGGTTTTTTGGCTCCCAAAAGAAACCGTCGCAAACTAATATTACTCTTATTTAGAATGCCCAAAGATAAATAAAAGCATTTCCTGCTTTTTGAGAATTAATGAAAACCGAAAGTCTAATTTGATTCTGCTACTACTCAAGAAGTTTTTTCTTGCAGTGTAAGTTATTAATGAGATTTCTAATTACCGGAAATAATTATAAGTGACTCGTCTGGTCCACTTCAGCTCCGTTATTGCTAGCATCTTGTAGCCAGCAACAAGGAGCCAAACTTCACGAATATTTTGTAAGATTTTAACATTTAGGTTTTTAAAAAAGCAAGTCACTGGTTTCCTAATGAAGTTGCTTATAATACAACCAGCACATTAATCGTATAAAAGTATAAGGGCTAGTAGCTTACACATGGGCGTCTACGGATTGTGAACACTAAAGTTCACATAAGATTACATTGCACGAAGAAAGGTATAAGCCTCTGCTATATGAAAGTGAATACTTTTTTTTACCCCTCCTATAATTCCAAGCTATATACGCAACTTTAAATTTAAAAAACTTTGAATTTAAAAAATAATTCGGTCTGCTTAATGCTCTATATTTGAAAATGTAATTGTAAGAACACATGTTAACATAAATTATGTCGAAGCTATTAAAGCAAATTGAATAATGTCCATTTAAGTAAAGAACTATAAAAAATTATAAGTCTATGTTTCTAAAAGTCTTTTTAGAATTTATTTTTCTGAAAAAATGACTGCTCACTAATGTCACATTTCATTATCAATCTTTTCTGATTAATCTGAGAGGTCCTGTTACCTAACTAATAAAAAAAGTTACAGAATCGTAGCTCTGTTTATTTATCTGTTTTTCGAGATTGTCGCCAGCAAAACACTTCTTGGATCCCTGTTTTTGATATTTAAAAGAGATCTCATAAAAATTTCGTTTATTGAACTTCTTTACAGGCTATTAAATATACACAGACTTCTTCTGAATGTAATTGACAGAGGATTTCCATCATGTAATAAAAATCCGATAATTACCGAAATCACAGGGTTTTATTATATAGTTTTATTACTTTAACCTACTTCACAAGATCACCAGTCATCTTAAACTAATAAAATTATCTGAGATAAATAATTTACTAACCATAATATAAAATTCAAGAATATGTCTAAGGACCAGAAGTGGTTAAAGTAAGTACTTAGCAAGATTAAAAGTTATAATATTTGGATTGGTTTTATTTTCCTTATTAATCTGGAATATGTTTTCAAATGATAACACCCAGTCGAATATGTATGGGATAATATCCGAAATTAACAGAAAGTATAAGAGTGTTTATGTTGTTCTTTGCAGGCCTCTTCCCCATTCAAGCTAATAAACATATAAAATATTTATAATTTATATATCAATGACAAATTTACTGTTACTAAAAAACCTGTAACATGAATTTTAAAATAAGTAGCCCATTTTTCTGATTGACGAACGAAACACCTCAAGGAAGCATTTTTTTACTTTTTGTGACACTTTATTACAGATTAGAGTTTACGCTAACAAATTTACAAAAACAAAATTAAAAGAGGTTGAAACATTTTGTCTTCTTGTTCATTTGTTTTTGACATCTCAAAATATGCTAATTCATTCAATAGACATATATTATAGAAAGTGGTAACTGGCCGTGGACTTAACCGGTTTTTTAAAAATCATTAGAGGTTTTTACCTTATACGTGGATTGATAATAATTTACATTACTATAAAAAGTGATTACAATAATATAATTATGTAGGGGATGCAATTAGAGCAGACAAGCTTTTCTACTTTCAAAACAGCACAATTAACATGAAACAGGGACTATAGGGAGTTATTTTTTTCTTGATTTAAGAAGTTAACAGTCGATTAACATATTAGTCAGCGATTTGAATGTTTTGCTATCAACGCGAAACCGAATTACTAGACCTGAGTGTTTTTTTTTGTATTATTATTTTTACTTTGATTGTCGGGATGAACCCTTTCCCTTATACGAAAGCATTCGAAACATTCTTAAGATTATGAAGTGAATTGAATTTTCGGAAAGAAAAAGATAAAAACTATACCTATTAAAAAAGGATAGAATTAACAAAAAACAAACTAGATAATATATAAATTATAATTTTTCGGGGGCAGAAATTTACAAAGTGCATATATAATTTAGATATATAAATCACTTTAGATATTATTATAGATAAAATACTGGAGATAAATGCGAATATATCAGAGATCTGACTCTTGATTAATTATATCAATTTTTTAACTTCTTTGTTAATAAATAATTTATTGTAAATAACACTGTTTGCTTGCTTTGTTTCTTACTTAGTTTTAAAGAAAATTATCCTCTAAATTGGTTCTATAAAAACTAGTTTGTTATGTGACATTATTAAAAACAATAAATATTTGCTGTTATTGCTTACCATAAACTGATTTAATATAGCAACATGCCAGGGCCATTTGTATCTTTGTGCTTCGGTGCCTCCGATTATTCTCAACATTTGAGGTTTACTAAAGGTTACTCCACATTTATCTCGTTTCATTCTTGATTCTCTTGTAATATATTGATTATTATGATAAGTATACTGGTACTTTTTATTTTCTGAAAAACGAAATTTACATTATACGAGAAAAATTGATCTATTGCAGTTCTATAAACAAATACAATTAAAATCTTCAGGTACAGGTTTATGGGCTATAAATGCACCACCTCTTTTACTTTTATAAAATTAGTCTCAGGACAAAATGTTTTATATAAAAGTTGTAGCTAGTAAACTGTAGAATCCTTTGAATAAATAGGGTTTTGACGAAACTACATCATTTTTGGGACTTTATTTTTCCGATGTTTACGTTTTGGTTTGTTGACGTGTGTTGTCAAACCGTCGTCTTTACAAATTTAAGCTTAAGTTTTAGCAGTTTATAAATAATACACACATCGAATTAATATAAAAGTTGATTAATAAGTTGTGTTGTGTGTTATAAAACGTAACAAACACATTTTTGGTCTTTTGCATTATCCTTAATATAAAAAATGATCAGTTGTGTGGCGTGCAGTCGTACCCGTATTATAAAACTACAAGGAAGAAAGGAATTTCGTTCCAGCGGTAAGTAAATTTGTATTTTCGTATTTAAAGAAATTGACAAGACACTTTTAAATCCGATTTAGGGGCAAAAATAATTGTTATAATGAAAATCATAATTCTTAAAGTGTCAAACAGTTAGGTTAGGAACCAAGTGGTACATATATAAAAACACAGTAGCGTAACACTTCATGTAATATTTTGTTATAAAAACAATTATTTTTGCCTTTAAATCGGATTTAAAAGTTTCTAGTTAATTTCTTACTTATGAAAAAACAAATGTACTTACCGGTAGAACGAAATTCCTTTCTTCTTTGTGCTTTTAATACGGGTTTATATTAAAAATTTATATTCGCCAAACCATCGCGAAGTAATATATATATATATATATATATATATATATATATATATATATATATATATATATATATATATATATACATCAATAAGTTTTCAAAAAAAAAATAAGATTGACCACAAAAAATATTCCATAAAATACAGAACGTGCACAAAAAACAGGTAAACGCAAGTAAGTAAAATAAAAAAATTGAGAAATTAAAATTTCTAAGAAACCTGGTTAGCGAGAGATGAAATAAAAAGTAACTTAAAGTTTTTTGTATGAGGTATAGTTTGTAGGTAATTTAATGACCAATAAATAAGTAGAGAATTTCAAATTGAGAAATTTTTTTACATATGCATCACTAATTCTCCCAAAAACTGTGTCTACTACTATGGTAAAAAAAATAAATTGCGCTTTCTACAAAAAAATGCACACTGACTTCTTATACGAGTGTTATTGCACGTCGAAATAAGAATCATAACTGACTATTGTACTTTGGTTTAATAAGAGTTTATGCAACTAGGAAGTACTAAATAAAAATGAAGGGGTAGGATCTTCTGGTACCTATATAACTTTCATCTTACAGACGACACTATTTTACAAATCAGAATGTTTAAAGGTGGTACTTTTAAAACATTGGATACCTAATATTAATATTTTTCTAAAATATAATAAAGCCTTTTAAACCAATAAAATTTATTGGTACCGTATAATAGCAGTTCTATTTTAAATTGTTTTGTTTTTATTTGTATAGTTAGGGGAGAGGAGGCAATTGCCGTACAGTTAAGCTAAAATAGAAATTTGCTGGATAATTTTTTACGTAGAAATTTTGTGTAAGGCTCTATGCAAACCTCATAGAGTTTACTATTGATCCGCAAGATAATAAAACTCTCTTTTACAGAAAATATATTTTTAATTTTTGTTAACAAAAAAAATGTAAAGTGCGGTATTTTACGAAGAGTGTGGGTAATGTCGTACGTAATTCGTTTAATTCCGTACAGTTATAGTTTAACAAAAACGATAAGGAATTTTTACGAACTAGTTTTCTAAAAGCCAATACATAATGTTAGTTTAACAAAAGCCACAAACGTAGTATTCTGCACGATCTGCGCCACTGCAAAGTGCATGTGCCCATGTTCCGCAGTTAATGCAACGAAACCATAATTCGTTGTTTTTGCCAAATTTTTGGCATATAATGCAAATATCCGTTCCCGGATTTTTTTCTCCATCCAGGAAATGTTCAACTTCTTCATCGTCATCATCTAGAGCTTCTTTTGGTAATTCTTCTTCTGACTCGGAAGAAGAGCAGAGTTTTCTTTTGTATGATTTCTTAAGCACAGTCCTTTTCCTATTTTCTTTCTGTTTTGTCTCTTTTAACGATTTTTTTAATGCCACATTTTCTAAGTCAGTTTTTATCGGTGTTGAAGTCAACACAACAGAGTGTTGTTTTTAGTTTTTCGACCCTTGCCTTTTCCCCTGATATCTTTTCCTTTACATTCATCCATAGCATCATTAGGTTGCCTTTTCTTTGGCGCCGGAGAAACCTCTGAAAATAAATAAAATTGTTTTGGTGACTTTTCAGTTAAAACGTTATTGCTGATATCTGTTAAGGGGGAACTTCACGCAGTATTATGGATCATTTGCAAGCCTTCCGTCTCTGCAATATGATGTTAAAACTATAAGAGATATGTATTAGCTTCAATGTGATTTCAATAGGGAAATATGTATAGTTGGGCGCTATATGCGATTTTTTATGAAAAAATCTAATCTAGAATCATAAAATAGAGGTAGATTTGTCCATTTTCGACCATTTTTCGACCACTTTTTGACGCAAATGCCGTCGCATATAATTTTTTTTCCACAAAATGGCTCTTTACCGCCTTGCATTGATCCTTTGTCTACGTAACTGCAAAATTTGAAATGGTAAATCGTACTCATGCCTTTGTATTTCTGCAGCACGTGAACCCTTTTGAACCCATTTTTAAACGAAATTTAATTTAAATTGCCTCTACATAACACATTTTTTTGAGGTCGGACGTGCAGGAAGATTTTTCTAATACGTAGGTACCTTTTCATCTTACTTTGAACTTGACTAGACCTTGTCGCTAGTTTTTCACTTTTTGCGTGCAGTTCTTCCTTAAGGTAGACAAAGATGGATTTGCGTTCCTATTTCCCAAAACCTGATGGACCCGGTATAGCTTCTAGTTCAGTAGTCACTTGTTGTTCTAATTGCTTTTCGGTCATGGATGCATTTGTGTCAATACATAATTCCGAAAATATGTCAGGGTTAACTGGAACAATGCCTGCAGATGCAACACCATTGACTGCTTTTTCCGAATTGGCTACCTTTAGATAAGCTTTTGTAAAACGGCCTGTAATGTGGAAAGGAGTTAGCTTTTCCTGGTTGTTGCATCTCATAAATATGTCACATTCCTTGTGAAATGCAATTTTTAGGGGCCCAAAAAAGGTCAGATTTAAAGGCTGACTTCGGTGAGGTGTTTGAGGCGGTATCGAGAGCATTATAATCCCATTTTGGCTACAGTAATTATAAATATCTAAAGAAACATGGCTTCTGTGATTGTCCAGTATGAGAAGGATAGGGTCATCTATTGTTGCTTTAATGTAGACACGAAAATGTTTCAGCCAAATAAGGAATAATTCCTCGTTCATCCATCCAGATTTTGAACAGTGATAGATCAATCCATTAGGACCATCTCTCTCTAAAGCTGCAGTCATCCGTAGGCGAGGAAAAATAAACATAGGGGATGTACTGCCCTATAGCACTCACGCAGCAACAGATTGTTATAATTTTGCCACGTTCCCAGCTAGTAGCTGCTCCAACTTGTTTCTGACATTTAGGAGCAAGGATTTTTCCTGGTTTATGGACCGTGGTTACTCCAGTCTCGTCCACATTAAATGTTCGATGTGGAGCAAAAGAATATTTTGACATAACACCCATTAAGTTATCAAAAAATCTTCATTTCATCCGCGTTAAAAGCAGTTATCCTACTGAGACTTGTTGCCTCTGGTGTCCTGATACTGATTTCTGGATTCCTTTTTAAAAATCCTTAAAGCCAATCCTTACCTGCCTCTTTTTTGTCTTTGTTAAATGAATGCTTTATTTTATTTATTTCAGCGTAGTCATATACACTCTTCCTCAAAACGCTAGGCGTAAGTTCATAAAATAATTTCGCTAGTTTTAATAGCTGATCCTTGATTTCAGTGTCTTGTTCAGGCGTAAAAACGGGCTTTCTTCCTAGTTTTGTAGTAAAATCAGGTCCTCGTTTTAAATAATCATGGAGGGACATTACCGGAACACCATACTTCGAAGCAGTAGGTCGCAGCTTAGCACCTTCCTGAACATCTCTAATTGCCATCTTCATTTTGCGCGGGGACCAAGTACACTTCTTTTTTGTATTCTTCTAAAACAAACAAAATTGATGTAGATAATATACCACATTTATTATTACCATAACAAATAGTTTCGGGAAATACCGTACACTTTAGGAGTTTAATATCGTACACACAAACCAATAAAACAAAATGGCAGAAAATAATGCCTTATATTAATTTTTTTCTAGCAAATCATGCATGTTTTTAAAGAGCAATGCCTACCGATGAAGAAGAACACAAAATAAAATTAAAATATTAAGTTTGAAGATACTTACGGCTAGTTGAATCTCCAATATTTCTTATACCAAAATCGCGGCACGAGTGACACATGTGATCTTTACACCGGACGACGACCAACTGACGCCTGCGCTTGCTGTTCGATACCGCACCCATCCTAGCAGTGCGTGACACAAGAATAGAGACATGTCGCTAGGTTTTTAGTGACAAAAATGGCATGTACGGTATTAGACGCTGTATGGAAATAGCCGCCGCTCCCCTAATATTAATTTTACTGAATTTTTTTCTAACCTAATGTGTCTTAGATGTTGATTTTTTGTAAACAGGTCTTTATCTAATGTTCTGTTCTGTATTAAATTTGAGTAAATTTAAATGAAATAATAATACTTGTGCTTGTTTTTATTTAAAACCTAATTTAGACTGTACTAATACAATTATTTATATTTAATTATTTATGGCCTGTTTTCTAAATAATTTTATTTACTTAGAAAAAATATAATTTTCTAGTTCAACTAAAAATAACCATTATGCTTATTAAAAAAAAATCATTAAATTTTATTTATTAAATTCAAGTAAAGTAATAAAAACAAAGCAGAAATACAAAAGGACAGTCGAAACGAAACAAATAAGGAAAATTCCATGCATTTTACAGCTTATGAAAGCCTAATATAACTTTCAAATGAGTTGGAAGTTTATCCAAATATGCTCTCATATGGTTGCGCCGTTAAATTCTTAGTTTCAAGTACTTCTTAAGGGCAAGGTTTAGATTATATTATTGTAATTAGTGGGCACGTGTTACGACAGCTCATCATCCAGAATTCGTTCTCGCTATGTTAATTTATTTTGCCCAGATGGCCAAATTGCCACATTTCTTTGATAATAACAACAAACGTTGAACTTAAACTCCTGAATAAATATAAGGGTATTTATACGAAAGGTTTATTAAGTAAAAAGTAATTTAATAATCTCTAAAGTGAGCTGTTAAAGACATGAATTTTAATGTTTCACCAGTTTTTTGTTAAATTGGCATCTGAAATAGTGTATCACATTAATTGGCTCGTTTAATTTAGTCCATACCTTAATTATAATTCTCTTTCAAAAGTATAAGTTTTCAAATTACTTCCTAAATTTCAAACTGGATACGCCACTAAAAACCGGAAACAAGGTTTTGACATTTTGACGGGCCATCGTTTTGAATCTTGGGACCTTCCCGGTCTCGTCAAGGTCACGATTAGGCTCTTTCCTGTACATTTATTTATTCAAAGGTTTTGAGGTATTCGGAGTTGTATATAACAAACATTCTCACCTATGGAATTATATTTTTGCTTAGCCTCCATCAAATTAAGTACCCAAATTTCACAGCTCGTTCTTTCGTGGTAACAATAGGCGGCTTCCGTCTGCACTTGCTTTTTACATCTACCTGGCTTTTTACATCTTCTTATTCGATAGGTTCGGCAGTCTGGAGAGCACTCTGACCATTTGGTCCATCTACTCCACACCTCTGACGGAGCTTGCTTTGTTAAGTAACTTCTACTCTAAAACAAATTTCAGAATATATTCTATATAAAGTTTAGTAAATTATTACACAACAAAAAGAGCAAAGTATACGTTACAAGATCATACTAAGGCCATTTTATCTAAGAGCAATCCCAGATGCAATCAACTTATAAAGTTTTGGCTAAATTAGAGCTTTTTTGACTCGCGTTAAGATACTAAAGCTATGTTTCTATCGACATCACCAAACATTATGGGATCCCTGGTAATGAAGATTATACTTGATATCTGTAGTAAAACTTTTTTCTGTGATTTATTTCCAAGTATCAGGATTTTCTAGTAAACTGTTACCCCTTACTAATTTATTTCTAGATTAAATGTCCAGATTTTATCCATATTCAAATTTAAATTTATTTGTACATTCGGTTTTTCATATTTTCAATTTGTTTTAAATAATTTATCCCACAGAAAAATCACAGTGTCAGTAACTAAAAATGTTCAATATTGAATAAGAGATAGAAACCTTTAACAAAATTTAATTTTTCTGCATATCCCAGTGGTAAACTTACTAAATTATTTTTATTGAATAAATTTGGTAAAGCTCCTTGCTTAATATGTAGAAGAAAGAGTCCACGGTTTTAAAAAAATGTAACCACTCTTAGGGGTAGTTTTTGTAACATGACATTTTTTTTATAATTTTCTTTATTTCTGGCATAAGGATACCTAAGTACAAGTGCTCACGAACCGATTTTAATATTTGGCATTCTTAAAAATGACAAATTCACAAACTTAATTGTTTTATTTTTTAGCGGATTCTAGGAATTTATTTTTAGTTTTCACAAATTAATTTATTTGGTAGTAATTTGGTCCTGCAAAGCAGCTACTGTAAAATAATTAAATTTATAGTTTTTTTCTTTCAACTTTACATTTTAATTTTACAAATCAAACTGTCATGAATAAATAATCAATAAAATAAGAACCGTCAATACGGTCATGGAAGGAATTATTACTATGTTTTGAAAATGTATCAGAAAAGTTGTTGCCTGTTTTTAATGCTTAATGATTGCTTTGTTGTTGATATGAATGTGGACTTTTTAAAAACAATAATGAATTTAATGGATTTTTTCAACCTTAATTCATCGATAAGTCATCTTTCAACATGCATATATTTAATGTTAATGCTGTAAAATATTTTATATTCCCAGTATGTTGTGAGACTTAAAGCGATTTCCGGCATCTTGAACAATATGAAAAGTTAGTTTGAAGGGTGACATACATCATTATGTCTTGACTCACTCGTATACAATAAGTTTCCTAGTTAGTCAAGCGTAAGAAAATGTATCATTCGCATTGTATATTGATCTACCATTAGAGACATTTTATTCGAGTAACGTTTGCATATAATAAAGCAATATTATAATAAAGCTATAGTGAAATCTGATATTACAATAGTCGCATAACTTGTCTATAATTTTGTGAGCTACCCGGTATCATTTTATTTTCAATTATATATTTACTAATAAAATTCGTCAGATATATAAAATATGACACTTTTATCAGTTCGGTGTTGAAGTTCACAGTGACTGTAATGTCAGCTATTTACAAAAATGTTCAGTACAAAATCATTTACTTTTCACTTATTTTTAATAAACATATCACAAAATCAGCAAAATGCGACTGTTTGTTTTAGCGTAATAAAGCTTTTAGTAAAAATGAAATTTTATTTTTTTTAGGTGAGGTCAAAAATAAAACAAACATGACCGCGTTCTGGAATATAGCTGCACTTGTATAAGTTTATTTTTATTAATCCGTACATTAGTTTGTATTTAAAGATATTCTACATAACTCACCTATTTCAACAGTTATTAAGTATTTAAGACAAATATTTTGCAAATATGTAAAAAAATTTTAACTTTGAGACCATGTATATAAAAACAAGTGACGTGATTGATTTGTGACCATTTAAGCTTTTGGGTCAGGCGGTCGAGTACAACGTATCAAATTTTCAGAAAAGTTGACTAAACTTTAATTTCTAGGAATGTCAGGAATACCCATTTATTGTAAATTTTGAATTCAGTGTGTCATGGACAAGAAAAATTCAGTGAAATATTAATATGCAGCTAAAAGTTGTGTAGTAAAATCAGGTGACTTTAATAAAGCGTTTGATAGGGTCGATTTGCATATTGTGTTGTAACAATGGTTTAATCTTGACTCCAAATTCAATCAGACACTTTCATGGAATTGAACAATTTACAAAGATTTTCTTTTGAGAGTATTAAAAGTAAATAATGTGAACTATGAAATACGCAAAATCGTTGTTTATATAGCATTGGAGCCTTAATTAAGTACGGAATAACTACATTAATTGGCAGATGGTAATTCAAATTATAAACAATGCACATTATCGAGACAGCTGTAAACCTGTTATTGTCCTCAAAGCTGTCTATTTACCCTCTGTCGATCAAATACTATACAGATGGGAAATACTGTATTATATGCCCAGTATAATAATAATAAAAAAAAAATCCATTCTGCTGAGAATTGACATGTTTTAAGAAGTTTCTTATAAAATCTTACAAATAATACAAAATTACCGTATTTAAATGCACTACGTGAAATGAGATCAATTTTGTTCTTTTCCTTTTACATCGTTTCTTATGACATTCACGCTCTTCATACATTCTTGAGTTATGGCAACTTCGAACTACACACGTTTTCATTCTTCTCTGTAGGCAGCCCACACAGCGGCTCCATTTAGTCCACTCTGTATATGAATTATCTAAAATTTGTTGTTAATTATTATTAGATTTACATTAGTTTATTAATACAATTTGTTGCACTCTTTTTATTAATAAATCTGACAATTGAAAGATAAATACTATTTTTGTTAAGAATTTATTGGATTAAAGGGGGTGAAAATCACTTTTCTGCTAAAAAGTTACGAGTGAAGGATAGCTACATTTTTTGTATAAAACTTTTTTCTCTCAAACCATTAGTTACCGAGATAATTTGTTAAATTAGTTATTTTCATCCTTGATATTTTAGTTATTATATTTTTTGATTTTGAATTCCCTCGTAAAAGGAAAGTATTGTATTATTGTATATTGTAATCGTAAAAAAATCACCCACCGAGATTTTTTCAGATCTTTACGTTTCTAAATGCCGAAAAATATGTTTTACAAATTCCGTCGGTTCGTCTGCCGGTTTGTCTGTCTGCCATTTCACGGCATGGCTTAAAATCTACTTACCCGATTGACTTCAAATTCTGGTCAAAAATTAAGGGTCATATGGGGATGACCTGGTAACATTTTGGTGAAAATCCAATATGGCAAGACAAAATGGAGGGCTAGTAAAATGTTAAAAAAAATATTACTAAAAACCTGCTTATCCAATTTATCTCTAATTTTACACAAAGTATTATGTTGGAAACAACTGGTAAAATTTTGGTACGAATCCAAAATGGCTTCTTAATAAAATTATTAAAAATTCAGCCTGAAAACTACTTAGTGGATTGATTTCAAGTTGTGTGTGACAACTGATTGTAGTATAGAGATAAACTAGTAAAATTGCGTCACTAACTCAAGATGGCGAAACTTAACGGATGCCAAATAAAATGTTTGTAATCGTTCACCATCAGGTTTTACATACTTTACGTTTTAGCGTTCTTAGATGCCAAAAAATATGTTTCATGAATTTCGTCGGTCTATCGATCTGTTTCTCTGTCTGTCAGTTCCCGGCATAGCTTAAAAACTATTTACCAGATTGACTTCAAATTTTAGTCAAAAATTAAGGATCATATGGGAATGACCTAGTAATATTTTAGTAAAAATCCAATGTCGTAACAAGTTGGCGGCCTAGTAAAAAGTAAAAAAAATTATTACTAAAAAATTTATATCCAATTTACCTGAAATTTTGCACAAAAATCGAGTTTTACATAGAAATGAACTGGTAATATTTTAGTATGAATTCAAGATAGCAAAACAAAATGGCGACCTTATAAAATATTTAAAAGTCAGCCTCAAAAAACCGCTTATTAGATTAATTTCAAATTTTGTGTAAGCATTAAGTGCGATATAGAGAAAAACTGGTTGTTGTACGCGGTAACAAAATGGCGATATGTATCAATGTAAAAACTACTTACTAAATTTATATTAAATTATGCCCAAAAATTAAGTGTAGCATAGGTAAAAACTGGTAAAATATTGCTAGGAATCCAATAAGATGGAACAAAATGGCTCCCAATAAAAATGTTTAAAAAGACAGTATATATGTATTAGTAAATGACTATGTACTAAACTAAATTGGGTCACACTTCACTATTCCTAATAAAAGGAAAGATTCATAATGAGGCAAGTTCCGGGTAAAGAAAATTACCTATTTTTATTTGTCTGTATACCACTATGGAAGTAGAGCAAATAACTTGGCTTTGGATTAACTTTAATTGTCTGACAGTATGTTGGTCGTTGTTGGTGTGTCTCGGTCAATTTTGAACTACTTTAATTTGAGCTGTTAATTTGATATTTAGTAGATATATGAAAATCCCATGACTATACAATAATTTGATGACCTTGATTATATATATATATATATATATATATATATATATGTATATGTACAAATTATTATTTACTCCACTTCCATAGTGGTGTGCAGATGGGTAAAAACCAAAAAATATAATAATTGAAATTTCAAAGGACAAATTAACTAGTATGATAAATTAGAGTAAACTCAACTTTATTCTCGTGTAAATCGGAAATTAATTTTTCTTACAACCATTTACGAACATGACAAAAAATACTGTTAGTTGGACTAGAAAGTGAAATATATAATACGCGTCTCGAAAACAAAATTCAACATGTGTGTTGACGTGTGTAACGGGTGACAATTTTTTTGAACACTAGAGTTAAAATACACAAATTATAAAATATAATAATTCTACTGAAAATTTTAAGTGGTCGTAGGAAAAATAGTGTACATTACTCGTGTCAAAGTTATCCATTTAGAAAACTACTAATTTGAACGCTTGTTATGTAATATACCATGTATAGAAACAATGTTCATGTAACTGGCATCAGAGTAGACAGATTCGCGAAATAGTTATTTTCAGTTTATGCAGTCCAAGTTGGCGATGGGAGTTAAAGGGAACTATGAATTAGTATGTCAAAGTTAAAAACTATGCCAAGTATAAATTTTCCGTGATATTTTGTATGGTAAAATGCACCTTTTGCCTGGAGTAGATCGGCATTTGAGATAAAAATGTTAAAGCTGAAAAAGTTGACTCGACTTTGTTGGGATTTGAACTCGGGGCTTCCACTATCTAGGCAGTCGTGGGTTCAAATTACGTCGAAGGCCACGCGTGTCAATCCGCATCGGCGTGGCCTCGCGTTTTAACCCGCTATATACTGGATATTATATGTATATAAGATTACAAGACACAGCGGTCCCTTTATATTATTTTGCCGATGGCCCCGCAAAACTCCGTGCCGGCTCTGAATGGCGGCTTGCTACAACTAGCGAAAAAGCTATAGCCTTACCATTTAACTATTTATTTAAGCTTCATAAAGCATATATTAATTTCATAAATACTGAAATTCATATATAATATCAAAGTCAGGTAAAACTTTGAATAGACAATCCATCCAATGTAAAATAAATTACTCTTTAAATGGATCCGAACTTTGTATTGTATTCCGTAGATCCATCGAGAGTTTTCCGCGTAGCACAAAGTCCGAGGTCGACGTTGTTGGCTTCGCACGCCAGAGGGAAATCTCTGAATGGATCCAGACTATATTGAATGAAATAAAAATTTGGGATTCTTCTAGGGATTCTTTTATTTTACATTGGATTTATTAGTGAAAACGAGCTTCGACTTGCATGTATCTACTTCAACTTTCCTTGGTGTGTCATAAAGAAATAGTATCTTGTTGAACAAATTTCGAAAATAAAACTTTCTACATGAATGAGAGTTTTCCGTGTAGCACAAAGCCCGAGGTCGATGCTGTTGGCTTCGCACGCCAGAGGGAAATCTCTGAATGGATCTAGACTATATTGAATGAAATAAAAATTTGGGATTCTTCTAGGGTCTTTTATTTTACATTGGATTTATTAGTGAAAACGCGCTTCGACTTGCATGTATCTACTTCAATTTTCCTTGAAGTGTCATAAAGAAATAGTATCTTGTTGAAAAAATTTTGAAAATAGTACTTTCCACACGAATGTGACAGTTAGGAGGCACGGGCATTAGGAGAGTGCCATAAGTCACGTATTTTCTCTGCATTTTGGACGCTTAGATTTAAACATTTTTGACCTATTGACATTGAAAAGAAAATACAAAGTACAGCAGGAATAAAATTGTATTTTCTGCAGGCCTACGGGTACGAAATTATTTCGCACTTCAATCAGAATTAGTGAATTCCCGATCTTGCTGAGTTTCTTGGACTGTATTTGAGACGTACAGTCAAATTTACTATGGCTCTCTATTTTTTTACACCACAACGTTAACAAAACGAAAATATGTACTTATTAGTATTTTTGAGAGAAAATAAAAAGTAGAATACAAAGGATGGTAGGGCTGCTGAATTTGTAACACATACTGGCCAATAACCAATCAATTAAAGTCATGAGATATGATTTCGCACTTAAACATTTTCATAGCAGTCGTAGAAAAAAGTTTCCTCCATATTTGACCGTTTACATGCACACGACTTTAATCCACTAAATATACAGATAATCCAGACTATTTTATTTTCAACCTAATTAATGCAAACGGAGATGTCAACGATAACTCAATAGTTTGCCAAAAAAGAAAACATTTGTTTGGACTTAGTTTCATCATTTGTTAAAACGCTTTATGACACCTAATCAAAATAAACTTACCTACGTTAGAATTATTACTACTATAAATTAAATGTATGTTATCTAAATAATCTAATTCTGGCTTTAAGTCTTCCATGGTGGTTTGTTCTGGGAAGTGCGTAACGTGGCTGTTATTTGCTAGATTGTGTTTGTTGTGAAGCTCTTTCTGTAACAACAAAAAACAGAATTAAAAAAATAATAATTAAGAAATATAGGTAGTTTTTAAGTTTATTATTCTGTGTTAGTGTGTCAGCTTTTATAATGATACCGGGAGAAGCCCTGTTTTGGGAAAAACATATCTTGGTAGTTATAATTTTATAATCATATTTGAATATTATAACGTTTGCAGGTGCATATCTCTGGTTTTGTTGGTTGGGTATTTTTTATATCTTTTGAAGGAGAAATCGTAAAAAAGTAGTATTAGATTAAAATATTTTTTTTATCTAAAATATGCAAAAAGTTTTATCCTAGTTATTTTTTTATTATCCGGAAGGAGTAATATAGAAAAAATACACTATAAATATTGCTATTCACTACTATCACATTATTACCAAATAAAGTTTAACACGACCGTCCCTACATATAAGTTTCATAATAAACTATTACTTAGGAGCACGTGTACTTTTATACACACTATTATCTATTAGATTATTATGTTTAAAGATTTATTTGACAAGTCACATTTTTGTATTTAGCTGATCTATTACTATTAAGCTTGATATTTTTTATTATGTTGCTTTTAGCTTCACTATTTTTGGGATGAGGTATATGCATTCTTGATGACTGCATGAATAGAAGGCCCTTGGTGGGAAAAGGTAGTCGTCATTTTCTCAGTAGTCAAGCTACACAAAGGTGATATGTGAACGTGAACCGAACCTTAAGTAAACTCCTGTTCCCGGGCAAAATGTCGTTGTCCTCGTTGGATGCTACATTACCCGATAGGGCATTTCTTAGCGTTGTAAATGACAGATCTACGCTCCTCTGAGCGGTGTCAGGGGAGGGTATACTACCTATGGCATATGGCTCATGGGTAGTAACGTGTCCTCGCGATACAATTCCTGGCTTTTTTCACTAATAACACTGTCTCCAGCGTCCGGGCCTATGGTATTCCCAATGTAACCTGAATAAGGTCTGCCGAAAACTAGGACGGTCGCGGCCTTTTTATATTCGTGTACTCTGTACCGTAATACTTCGGTCTTATAAGAGTGTAGGGATGCTGCCTTAGTAGCAGACACGCAACCTTAGGTGGGGGGGGGAGAGGAAGGATAGGGTGGATTAGCTAGCTTAACAGGCCGAAGCCTCTCCCCCAGAAATCACTTAAATATAGGAAATGTATAGTAACCGCTCTACATTTTAAACGAAACTGTTATTTAAATAGATATAGTTCTGTTAAGATCATTTAAAAGAGGAAACCGTGGGTAGTACAATATTTTGAAATATTTGTGACTGAAAATACAAAAACTAATTATTATTAATTATTTATATTGTTATTACATTAAGACTAATTCTTAAGTTCGTTTGCATTGTCATGGAAATGTTGAGCACCATTCTAGGTAAACCATTGAAATATAACTAGCCTACAAGAAAATGACAGATAGGGGAAATACAAATTTTGAAAAACTTATATAGGAAAATTATATTTGTTTTTGATTTCATTCCTATATATAGCAAATTTGAACTCTATCGGCTGAGTTAATTTAATTTTTTTCCAATTTTGTTTAATTTTGCTTTATCTCCTAGCTAACCGAATTTAAGCAGATCTGAATAAAAGTATCAAAGCACTATTATTAATAATCGTTTAATAAAAAATTTAATCAACTATTTTCGGAGGGTACTTTATAATTTAGGCTTTTTAACCGATTTCAAAAAAGGAGGAGGTTCTCAGTTCGACTTGTAAGTATTTTTTTTATGTTTGTTCCCGCATATTGTCTACACGCCCTAGCTGATTTTGATGAGTCAAACGGTAAATTATAGAGGACATTTCTCTGGTGGTCCCATATATTTTGATTTGAAATCCGTTCACCCGTTTTTTTTGTAACAAATACAGGTATAAGGGCGATAAAGGCAGCGAGTTTTATAATTATATTATAATGATCATGAAAATGTGCAACCCCAAAATCTATTATTTTACTTGACATTTTCGAGAAATGAACATTCGACATTCGGTATGAATAAAATGTTATTAACCGACTACCTTAATTATAATTTTTATGTATGGTAAAAGAAATATGTGACAGTAATTTATATTAAATGACACTATAAAAAATTAACTAAGTAAACAGCTCTGATATTAATATTTTCATTTACAAAGTAGTTTAGAGGCAAGATCTCATTATTTATTATATATCTTATGGGAGTTCCCTTAATAGTTGCTTTTCTACAAGTGCTCTTTTATCATGAGGATTGTTCAGAACTTGTTTGGTTCTAAATCCGATAAGGCTATGCAATTTAAGACCCTAACGTGACTTAGAGCAACGTATAACTGGCCTTCGACAATTTTTCTTGCCAAGATCAATTATCAAATTAATGAATTAGTATTTGGTGAGTACTAGTTAAATTAGCTTTAGGTACATATATAGTATTATCATTATCATAATAGTTACTCAAAACTAAAATATCTCGAAAGTATTAAATATGTTTAACTCAAAAAACGTAGCTGTCAAAAATAATTTACTTTTATTAATTTTTTTAAGTATTTATAAAAAAATCAAATTTTAATAGTTTAATAGTTTACTTCTCTATTCGGCACTTTTTGCATTATGGTATATACAAGTGGATATACATATACTACAAATTATAATATTCTTAAACTTAAAAAATTACTAAAAAGTGATATATATATATATATATATATATATTTATATAATGTATTAAATATTTTTTGGGTAAAGGTTTACTCATTGAAAAACAAAATTATAATTTACTTCGACGTTTCGCTCATTATGGTGAGCGTTCTCAAGAAGGAGATTTATTTTCTAAAAGGAAAACATATTATGTAATATGTATATGATCAATAGTATAAAATTTAAAAAATTTAATAACAGTCACTTAAATTGTTTTACTCTAAAAACAAACACAGACCGTAAAATTATAAATTAAAATTCTGGCAGTACGTAGGGGAGAGTGGGCATGAAAGCGCCGTTTTTTTCTTTATTAAAAAATCTACTAATTATTATTATTTTTTTAATTCGCCAAGTAAATTCTTGGATAATATAGTTATTTGCGAACATATTTGGATAATAATAAAACAAATACTTTAACAAACAAATATTTTATTTTCAAACTTAAAAAAAGTGTTTTTTGGCTTTTTCATAACATGTTAGTAATGAAAGAGACGCATTCTGTTTTGAAAGAGCCAGTCATAAAAATTCCACTAACAAAATGATAATTTGTAATTTTATCAAATAAACAGTATAAGGAGTGTTAAACTTAAATTTTACTAATAGTTTCTGCAACTTTTTAGGCAAACACGGTAAATTAAAAAAAAATAAAAAAAGACTTTTAAAAACACGAGTTACAAAAAAAATTTAATTTTCCTTTTTGACCGCAAGATTCATATGCCCATTCGTTGCATAATTTACATTGGTACCAATCCTCTTCACTTTTGCTATAATCTTTACCACAACATTTACAAATGTCCTTAAGATTAGTCTGGACAACACCAGGGATAGAAGCCTTTTTGCCCTTTTTTGCCTTTTGGTTATGGCAAATAGATCGCATTTTCGACTTACGGATGTTCTTATTCGAGGTCGGATCTTTCAACGAATCATCACTATCATCGTGAAGTGACATCTACCCATCGCTTTCACTAGAGTTAGAGGAAACTCTTAGCGATTTTATCAATGGTTTTGTTTTTATTTTTTGTAATATTGTTTTATTCTTTTTTCCTTTATTTAATTCTAGTTCTTCAATTCTGTCCTTTTCAGGTGTTTCCGTTATGACTGCGGAACGCATTTTTCTACAAGATGTTTTTACCTGTTTTCTGGGTCCAGATTTTGGAAACGGCCGAACCATTTCAGGCGATACCATCAAGCATTCCTTTGAAGTGCTAGCTACTGGATTATCACTCGAGGTAGTCGGAGCTGATTGTAAACTTAAAGGCTCTAGTGAAGTGCTTGCGATTGCTTGTGGTAAATCAGCATTTTCAGCAGAATTCGTAGGCCTATCAGTAACGAAAGAAGGAAGAAAATCATCTTCTTTAAATATACATGAGTTCAAGGGATATATTCCAGTTTTGTAAAATCCCTGTGTTATATTATGTGGTGAAAAAGCGCCCAAATAAGCATTATTAACAAATTGAGATATGTGGTATATTGTCACCGTTGTTCCCGCATTTGTTAACATCCATTCATTCATGGCTATTTTGTACCTGGTTTTAAATGGTGAGTAAACACCGACATCTAAAGGCTGGAGTCGGTGGCTACAATGAGGTGGAAATGTTAAAATTACAATTCCATTTTCACGTGCAAATGTGATTACTTTCAAATTTATATGAGTGGCATGATTGTCCATTAAAAGTAAGGCAGGATTTTCCTTCGAGGGTTTTACAATACTAGCAAAATGTTTAAGGGATGCTATAAAGCCGTCTTCAAACATCCAACCACTTGGATTCGCTAGTCCTAAGCTTTCCGCAGGAGCTCCTATTAACATGTTCTCTCTGAAGTTTACCCTGGGAAAAACGAAGACTGGTGGTAAAGACGTCCCTGCTGCATTAACGAAAAACAATAACGTCACTAAGCTTCCCCTCTCCGCTGACGTTACCCGACCCACTTGTTTACACCCCCGTTCAGCAATAACTTTTGGAGGATTTGAAACAGTTGTGCATCCTGTTTCGTCGCAGTTAAAAATCATGTGAGGTGGAAATTTATATTTCTCGAAAACTTTCTGTAACTGGGAGAAAAAGTTTTGAACATTTGTTTTATTAAAACTGGTTGTTCTGGACAAAGATGTGCTTTCCGGTGTCCTAACAGATAAATCATTATGGCGCTACATAAAACCCCTTAACCAGTCCAAACTAGCCTCTTTTTTCTTGTCCCAGTTGTCAGTTGGAATAGAGTTCGCTTGAGCATAATCGAATGCTAATTTTCTAACCTGACTTCGAGTTAACCCATGACACATTTTGGAAGCCGTTTTGAGATATTCAGCAAGGGCCTTTTCCTGATCCGTAGAAAATATTCGTCTATTTCCTATATTAGGGCGGTGAACATAATTTTGAGTTTGTTCATTTTTTACCTTCTTTACTATCTTTGCCAAATATGCTCTCGAAATTTTAAAAGAAATTGCTGTCGGATTAATCTTTTGGCCATGATCTAAGACTTCTCGCGCCGCTTCTTCCACCACAGCTGGATCCGGTCTTTCCCGCTTTTTTGTTGTCTTTTTAATTGGTGGTTCCATTATTCTAATAACAAAAAAAAACTAATTTGCATATGTAGGTTATGAAAGAGCCAGTCACATAGGCATGAAAGAGCCGGCTCTTTCATGACACATTCCTGCGGCTCTTTCAACGCAAGTGCATTTATGAAACATAACTTAACCTATCCTAAATATTCCGGTTTAAATAAATTTTATGCATGCTAGAATATCAAAAGAAATACTTACAGATATTCGATAAAATAACAAAAGTCGACTTTGATAAACTTAGCGAGGCAAAAAATCAAATAATGTTCAACACGATTTATTTTGAATAGCTTAAGAAAATCAACAGATCAGTACTGCGCATTTGTTTACCGGCCGATTCATTTGACACTTCTGTGGATAACCGACAACTAGGGGTGCTACAAATAACTAATTGTACTAAATCTAAATTTGCTGTGGTTTTAGTACAATGGCAAACGGCTCTTTCATAGCACGGCTCTTTCATGCCCACTCTCCCCTACCTTGAAAACATTTCGATCTTAAAGACAGTTTTGAGGTAACAGTGATTTCAATAGAATTTGGAATTCTGATCGCATATACACCAACGAGACTTTTTTTATATTTTTCCCCTTCACTTGGATTTTATTATTCGTATACAGCGTTTGAGTTTATGCTATTATTTAAATGTGCAGGTTTTTATGTGAGAAAAGTTTATTTATTTATTAGACTTTTGTTAGGTTTTAGATTGTAATAAATATGACTTAGATTATGCGTGTGCTTTTTATCATTTACGGCATCTTTCTCATTTTTAATTTGTATCATGAATGTTCGTGTTAGTATGCAGTCGATACGTTTTTAGTATATTTATGACCGTTTAGCCTAGTATTTAAGTATTGTGTTTTCATACCTGTGTACTTTCTAGAGCAATCTAGACATGGAATTGAGTACACTAATCATGTTTGATATCTTTTTTTTTATTACTTTGATTTACAGGAGTAAAAAGGTTATTTAATAAGTTTTGTGCTTTATGACAAACAGTTATGTTGTATTTAGATAAGAAAAGATTTATTTTTCCTGATAGACCGTCTGTGTAGAGATTTGCAACTTTAGTATTAACATTTAGTTCTTTTGTTTGTGTTATTATAAAATAAATTCGTATTAGTATTTCTGGAGAAGTAAGTGAGATGGCCCGATCGGTCAGACCTATTATGACATTATTTTTTAATTCTTTGGATAGTTGGAGTTAAAGTTTAAGTACCCACCTGACCATGTTTTTTTCGTACTCCACTTAATTTTTATGTTTTGATCTGTTTGTTTCTAATTAGAGTTAAAAATAGATAGGTAAGTTAATTTTGTTTTTGTCTTCAATTTCTATTTTACATTTTAATTTAGGGTGAAAGTTATTAAAAGCGTTTAATAGGTCATTTATATTGTTTTTTTGGGGCGACAGCCAAAAGTCATCTATGAATCTTTTAAAATCGGTAAGTTAAAATCAAGTTTATTTATCTCACTTTCCTCCAAATATTCCATAACTGATAGTGCGACCATAGCGCAGCCATCCAACTGTTGATAATGTTTGTCCTTATACTACAAATAATTATTATTCAGAGTAATGCTTATAGCCTCAATCAATTCATTTAAAGAAAATGTGTGATCTTTTAGTTCGTTCCATTTTTGTGTTATTATGTCCGATAAAAGTTTATTTCGACTGTTTATATACAAAGAGACACCATCAAGGGATATTAGTGCGTGATTGTCTGACATTTTTATTTTGTCGATAAATTGTTTCAATTCAAAAGAATCTTTAACAAAATAATCATTCTTTCCAGTTATTTTGGACATAAAATTAAACAAATATTTCGATAATTAAGTAAACATAGTCAGGTTGGTACTTAAACTCTAACTCCAACCATCCAAAGAGTCAAAAAATAGTGTCAAAATAGCTCTGACCGATCGGGTCATCTCACTTACTTCTCCAAAACATCTCCCTGAGATTTTTAAAAAAGTTAAGGAGACGTTAATTTATACCCATTATCCGAAAAAACGTATGGGGTTAAGTCGGGTAAATTGTACCACTTAACCTATTTCGATTAATAACTCGCGATTGGTGTGTTCAAATTTAATGAAATTTTGAACTTAGATTTTTTGCACATCAAAAGCTTATATAAATACTTCAAGTTTAGAATAAGAATTTAAGGTAAAACCTTGCAAACGGTACAATTTACCCCACTGGTTCGCTAAATTGCACCACGCGGTTTGGTATATTATACCATACATAATGAACTAGATTTTTGGTGGCAGTGAAACAGATGAATGAAACAAAAATACAAAGAACACAACTTTTTGTTAAAAGTTTTTCAACTAAGCAGAAAACATAACAATTCGTATCATTTCTATTACTAAAATACCTAAATACTCTGAATAGGTTTTTAAATAAAAATAAAAAAAAACAAAAAAAAATTATATAGAAGAATTATATATAGAAATCACAAGTGTAATACTGTCGATTTGAAGGTGATTCACAGGATTCGTGCACCCAATT
Organism: Kuschelorhynchus macadamiae; assembly: GCA_030620095.1. Taxonomy (NCBI): domain Eukaryota; kingdom Metazoa; phylum Arthropoda; class Insecta; order Coleoptera; family Curculionidae; genus Kuschelorhynchus; species Kuschelorhynchus macadamiae. Next base: position 302,158 of record JAUTXW010000011.1, on the reverse strand, counting down.
TAGGCATTTTGTACACTGAATATATATAATCTTCTATAACGCATTCGTTGCACAGCCGGCAATACAAGTCATTATGGTTTGCCTCTATCACAGCGTCAGTCACTTCACCGAAGGGAGAATCTTTCCTTTATTTGCCCCTTAATATTTTAAGCAAATCTGACGATATTTTTCCCTTAACTGCAGATTTTGCGTTATTATCCACAATGCTTTTTCTTTTTTCTAATTCTTCTTTATATGGCGTGGTTGTTAGCACTGTTGCTTGTTAGCCATTCTTAAGCTCCCGTCGTTTTTTTTTCGCAATCCCCTAGGTCCTGGCAACCAAATTATTTCTTCAAAGGAAGTATTTAGAGGATCTCCTTTTAATATTAATCTATAAAGGGGAATATCGTCAACGGAAGAATCATTCTGTTCAATATGGATATTATTTCCTTCTAGTGGTAATTCAGGTTTATTTATGAGTAAAGCATCATTTGCAGCAAAATCAACATCAGTAAAAACATGTCTATTTACTAAATACCGCATTTTGAAAACTCATTGATTGCAAAGCCAATCGTTGCAGCTTTTCCCTACGCCTCCCCTAGAAGTTTGGCAACTTGATATTGTGTCACCGCTAGTCCCGGATGTTCTCTTATCCATCTTTCAAATGCCTGGTTGTAGAAAAACGACGCCGTTGTTTCGAACCAAATTAATTGCCTTTAAGTTCTTAGAGTGCGTCGTGTGACCATCTAGGACTTAAATTACTTTTTGTTCTAGCGTGGGTTGGAACTTCAATAAATTTACGCAACCAAACCACAAATAAGTCAGTGTTGATGTACAAGTGAAACTTGTACTGAGCAACCTGGTGGAGCACCTTCTGCAAGTTCAACCATCCGCTTTGTTTTAAAAATTATCATGGGCGCTACATATTGTCCCGCTGCACTAGCGCAAACTACCAACGTGGTGTTAATAGAAATAATCTTTTGGCTTTTCTTCTAAACGCTAGAAAACCCGGACCGGACGCGTCAACGTTAAAAATTTTTGTCACACCTATTTTATGCTGAACAACCAATTTCTCTAAAACATCGTAAAAGTGATTGACATTCTGCCTATTAAAACCTTTGCACGTAGCCAGTGATGTTAATTCAGGTTGCCTCAATGAACGCCTTGGATGTCTTTTTATAAAGCTATAGAAACATGCCTTACCTGCCATCGCTTTCGCTTTGTTAAATTTATTGGGTATTGCATTTTTCGTTTGCAAATTGGAACGCCGCTCTTCGAATATTCTTGATGGTAAGACCATAAAAAGATTCTTCCATTTTCAGAATTTGATCCTCTAGCTCTTGCTCGACTTCTGCTTTAAATACCGTTAACCACCCTAACGATTTGCTATAGAAACATGCCTTACCTGCCATCGCTTTCGCTTTGTTAAATTTATTGGGTATAGCATTTTTCGTTTGCAAATTGGAACGCCGCTCTTCGAATATTCTTGATGGTAAGACCATAAAAAGATTCTTCCATTTTCAGAATTTGATCTTCTAGCTCTTGCTCGACTTCTGCTTTAAATACCGTTAACCGCCCTAACGATTTGGTTCATTCTTTTGTCTTCACTTTTGTACCAAGCAAGTGTCTCTTGATGGTTGGTTTTGGAATTTGGTATCGTCTACAGATAGCATTCAATCCAAATCTTTCAGTTTTATATTTATTTATTGCTTTTTCATGTCGTCCTATGACCACTGGCAGTATTTGATACCCTTGCGAGGCATGACTGGAAAAAACATACGAGTTTGGTAAATTATACCGGTACAAATTAACAAACCATGTGGTGGTACAATCTAGTGAACCAGTATAATTGACAAAAAATATATTATTTCTTTGTAAAATTAAGGTTAGGATAAATTTAACTCACATAATAACTAGCAAAATCACCAATAAATAATGAAAATTCAACTCCAACTACCAGACAGCCATTATTGAGACACAAAGGTAGCTTAGAGTATTGAAAACTCTGCGTAAACACGTTTTTTGAAAATACCCGAATTTCACATTGAACCGTTTACCGACGTTCGCGATCCCTGATCAGTTAATGTTTTGGTGCTATGAGATGTCAAGTAAGTAAATAGATGGCGTTAGAAGCTAACAGTTTAATAAATATTGAAGTGGTACAATTTAGCAACCCGACTTTGCCCTACCACGAATTTTTAAAAAACGAACACATTTATTTTATAATAAAGCAAACACAAACAACAAAAGAAAAAATGTTAATACTAAATACGTTGCAATGCACTACACAGACAGTCTATCAGAAAAATAAATCATATCTTGTCTAAATACGACATAATCTAAGCCAACTTTATTACAACCTAATATCTAATTAAATTAATCTAATAAATAAATAAACTTTTCTCACATAAAACCCTGCACATTTCATCAATAGCATAAACCCATACTCTGTATACGAATAATAATAATAAAATCCAAGTGAAAGGGAACATATTAAAAAAATCTCGTTTCTTTATTCTATTAGACTCACTGTTACTGGACCGCTAGAATTCAATAATCAGCTTTGTTATGTTAAATGGAACACCCTGTGTAATATATGTCCGTCAAATGGGTCTCTTTTTGTTGATTATAAATATACTAGGTTTGATTCCTTTATCTTTAAAGATACCCGAGAAGTTTGAGAAAAACCCTGCCATAAAAGGCTCTCTCTAATACACTATTAAAAGTAACTAATAGTCCACTCACTCTTAAGGAACGACGTGATTTTCAAATCTGAACATGAAGATCTCGCCTTTGACCCATTAGCTATGACTCTTCGGAGAAGACCTCGACATTCCCCATATCCGAGACCTGAGAGTGCGTCTAGTAGGCATCCTAACACTCGAATTTTGACGTCATTGGAGATGAATATAATAATTATTAAGTATATTATATGACTTCGAATTATTTATTATTCCCTCCAAACACTGCCTGAAGATGCTGAATTAAAAACTATAGGGAATACCAAACACTTACACCCGCATTCATTAAAGAGGTTTAAACTTAGACCAGGTCTAACTTGACAGTTATAAGTTTACAACAAATAATTTATCTAAATGTCAGAATTACAAAATGACAGTAACTTAAGCGAAACATAACTGGCGAACTAAGAGTTTTTTAGTATCGTGGCAACTAACCTGGTCTAACTCTTAAATTTTTTTATTGAATACGGGGGTTAGTGTTCAGATCACATGCAGTAAAAATCCCTATAAATAAAAATAAAAGGCGGAACGTCGGATAGTAATTCCAATTTGACACGGTCTAATCTCAAGAACCATGATTTCTTAATTGACCTTAATTGTTAGAAGCTAACAGTTTAATAAATATTGAAGTGGTACAATTTAGCAACCCGACTTTGCCCTACCACGAATTTTTAAAAAACGAACACATTTATTTTATAATAAAGCAAACACAAACAACAAAAGAAAAAAATGTTAATACTAAATACGTTGCAATGCACTACACAGACAGTCTATCAGAAAAATAAATCATATCTTGTCTAAATACGACATAATCTAAGCCAACTTTATTACAACCTAATATCTAATTAAATTAATCTAATAAATAAATAAACTTTTCTCACATAAAACCCTGCACATTTCGTCAATAGCATAAACCCATACTCTGTATACGAATAATAATAATAGAATCCAAGTGAATCCAAGGAAAAATATTAAAAAAATCTCGTTTCTTTATTCTATTAGACTGTTACCTCAAAATTGTCTTTAAGATCGACATGTTTCCAAGATCCTTACGAACTATAAATATTTTAATTTGTGTTAATTTTTAATTTTACGGTCTCTGTTTTTGGTGTTTTTTTAGTTTTGGAGTTTCCCTACTGTTTTTATTATTATTATTATTGTTTTCACTATTATTAAATTAAATATTATGTAATGAATAGCTTCTATTATTAGATAAATTTAGTAACCTTATGGTTCTGGGAATCAGAGTCAAACATTTACGCTAATTGGCAGATGTAGATTTATTGCAATTGGGTTAATAATTTTTATAGGAGTAACAAAAGAATTGGTTTCTAATTGACTATCCGGTAATGGAAAGCTATATAATAGCTTAAATAATTATCTGAAGCAAAGTTCAATAAATTATGTCGATGAATATAGGTTCGAGTCAAAATATTTTATATTTAAATACTTTTTATGTAGATAATAAAATATAAATATAAAAAAAAATTAAAACTGCTAGTCCAAATAAAGACACAGTGCAAAAAATGCTTACATTTTGTATGTAAATATTTTCAAAATACGTAAGTCGATTTAGATGAGTATTTAGAAATTTATAAGCCCGTTTTTTTGGCTCTTTGAATCAACAAGCCAAGTTCTTTTGCATATTACAAATGCTAGTAAAAAAATCCGTAAATTTACTTTACCCGTTATGAATATTTCCTTTCATTAGGAATTATTTGTTCCACCTCATGGGAATCGTACCAATATCTTGCCAGTTTTTACCTATGCTACACTTATTTTGTTATGATTTAAAATAAAATGGATTTTTTTTCACTGATTTTTTACGACCGCCATTTTGAATTCGTACCAGTTAATCCCTATATCATATTCAATTTTGTTGGAAGATATTAAGTCAATTGAATAAGAAGATCTTAGATCACACTTAATGGATGCCCAAAATTGAAAATTTATCTAATAGGTAGTTTTTTAGATTGATTTTTTAAAATAATATATTAGGCCGCCATTTTGTTTTACTGTCTTCGATTCATACCAAAATATTACAGGTTTGTGCACAATTTGAGATAAATTGGATAATTTGGTTTTTAGTAATAATTTCTTTAACATTTCACTAGGCTCCCATTTTGTTCCGTCATATTGGATTTTTACCAAAATAATACCACAAAAACCTTAATATTTTACCAAAATTTGAAGTCAATAGGGCAAGTAGTTTTTAGCTACGCCGCGAAATGATAGACAGACGGAGAGAAAAATGGAACTGAGAAAACATATTTTTTGGCATTTAGGGACGCTAAAACGTAACAAATGTAAAACCTGCAATTTTTTTCACGATTTCAAACATTTCATTTTCATCTTGAATTCGTACCACAATTTTAGCAGTTCGTCTCTAGACCATAATTAATTCTTGCACAAAGTTTGAAATCAATATTAAGAAGTCTTTTCAGGATTTTTAAATATTTTATTAAGCAGCTGTTTTATTTCGCCATCTTGTATTCGTACCAAAATTTTACTAGTTAATTGCTAACACTTGATTTTTGTGCACAATTTGAGGTAAATTGGATAAGTCGTTTTTTAGTAATAATTTTTTTTAGCATTTGACTGGGTCGCCATTTTGTTTCGCCATATTGGATTTTTATCAAAATATTATCAAGTTATTCCCATCTAACTTTTAATTTTTGACCAAAATTTGAAGTCAATCGGGTAAGTAGTTTTTTAGCTATGCCGCGAACAGACAGACCGACAGGCATACAGAACAACGGAATTGAGAAAACATCTTTTCTGGCATATAGGGACCCCGAAACGTGAGGATGTGAAAAAATCTCGGAGGATGATTTTTTTCACCATTATAGTACTTTCCTTTTATTAGGGAAGTAGCAAATGCAATAAGTAGTTTTGACGCACACCGAATTTTTGTTACGTTATTTTGGATTCGTACCAGTTCATCCCTATATCACATTTAATTTTCTGCAAAATTATGTTCCGCCATCTTGAATTGATACCACAACTTTGCCAGTGTTTATCTCTATATCACACTTAATATTTTTTGACTAAAATTTGAAATCAACTGATAAGTAGTTTTTAAGCTATGCCGCGAACTGACAGGCAGACAGTCAAACCGACAGACGGACCGACAGAATTGATGAAACATATTGTTTGGCACTTAGGTATGCTAAAACGATACGATTTTCACGATTACAAACATTCTATTTGGCCGCCATTTCGTTCCCCATCTTGACTTCGTATTATAAATTTACTAGTTCATCTCTATGCAACAATTAGTTATAGCGCAATTTTAAATCAGTCCATTAACTAGTTTTTCCAGGTTGAATTTTTAAATATTTTATCAAGCCATCTTGAATGTGTGCTAGATTTTTACCAGTCGGTTTAAAATTAAATTGGATAAATAGTTTTTTGGTAATAATTTAACATTTCACAGGCTACCATTTTATTTTGTCATATTGGATTTTTACCAAAATGTTACCAGGTGATCCCCATATGATCCTTAATTTTTGACCAAAAGAAGTTTTTTAGCTATGCTGCGAACAGACAGACCGACAGACCGACCAAAGGAATTGAGAAAACATATTTTTCGGCATCTAGGGACCCTGAAACGTAAAGATCTGAAAAAATCTTGGAGGGTGATTTTTCACGTTTACCTTTACGAGGGAAGTAAACAAGTGATAGAAAACAAAAATTGAAAATGTTTTTTTTCCATTGCGTAGGGTACTATTTTTGAATGAAATATTAATACGAATGTAAAACAAAGTTTCTTGAATTTAATGGTTTAAAGATAAACTTTGCTATGATATGAAGAAATAAAGGAATTGCACTATCAGGTAAATCTAGAACATTACACAGGTGATTATTTTCTTAACTCCTCATTTTATTTTTTGAACCCTTGGTTCGGGCAGGTTTATGATTTTGCATTTTACCAGACAAAACTACTTTAACACTTAAACGTGAAAAAATGTTGTTAGAAAATTATCTAAAGGAAAACTTATGATAATGCATTGTATAAATATAGCCAGAAAAAAGAAAACATTTTTGGTTATTGGCAAGTCTTCGAATTTAAGAGCATTTAAAAAAAATAGCTTGAACAGACTTAGAGATAGAAAAGCTTGGATACATCTGTTATAAAAAAAGAACGCTTGAAATATGTTGCAAAAGAATGAGAACAGAGAAACAAAATTGATATTGTTAGATAATGCAGTTCTTCAACCATTATCAAAAGGTTTCAAAGCATTCTACAGAACAATTAAGGTTAAAACTTTATTATCGAAAATGTAATAAGTGTTCGAGGACTTATAAACGCTCTAAATGTACTAGATGCTATTTTTTAAATAAAAACTTCCTGGCAGATGAGTTGAGGGAGAGACGATCAATAATGAGTTTGGTAAGGCAGGAATAACAAGTGCAAATACCAGAATAATTGTCTAAAATCATGATTATTCAGCAGACCCACACTTATCTGTCTTATCAGAAGTGTAGCCTACGCAGTGACTTGGACGATATCGATACCGACTTAATGTTAGAAGATGATAATCATGACCTTCCTGTCGATTACGTACCACCAGTTAAAACGTGTGCATTTGTGAAGGCGTAGATGAAGAACTAGGTATCAGTAATCAAATAAATATGATGACAAGCTATTGATGTAGTAACCGAACGACAAGAAATCGCCAAAAATACAGTAGATTCTACTCGTCCAACTACATTATCAGATTTGTTTGCGTATTCTAATTAAGGTTTTTCCACTATGGTATTTACCTTAATGCTTATATAGTTTAATTAGACATAATGTATATATTCTAGTAATAAACGCATACATACTTCAATTAAATGTAGCATCTAGGAAAGTGTTTTCCTAAGTGGAATACTCCGGAAGGTGTTTTCTTAAGTAGAATTTCACTGTAAATACTTATAATATATTGGTCGCCAAATATTAATATCGCAACACAACATAGAGCAAATATAGTTTTTTTAAGACATGGTTAGAAAAAAATAATAAAAGCTCTCGGGGGGAGGGGGAGGGTCCAGACCACAGATAAAAAAATTGTTTCGACATTTTTCCCTTATCTTTTAATAAAGCTGATAACCAACCTATCATTAAAAAATATAAATAATGCTTTTCGGCTAGAGGACATCATTTAGACTGGCGACTGCTTTACATACCATTCTCTGTTATTTAATAGTTTGTATGATTAATGAAATAGTCACAAAGTGCGTGTGCTACTGTTTCAAATTTCTGTTCACAGACGCTGCAAAGGAGAGGCTTACTTAGTAGTTGGGTTTTTGAAAACGCTATAATATTTAAATTTTATAAACTCACATAAAATACTTCTAACTATTTACACTTTTTATTCCTTTATCCATATTAATATCCATATACCTCATCAAATGTATGTATTTTTCGGAATTATTTGCCATCGTGCCAAAATATTGCAAAACTAAATATGGAGTAAGAGAATTTGTGGAGGAATTTAAATATGCAATAATATACAGGGTCCTATTTGATATAACGAAGCTGATACTCATTTTTTAACTTTCCAATTGTAATTTGTTTATCTTTTTAGTGAATTATGACGGCTCAGTAAAAACCTAAAACTTTTGTACCAATTTAGCATTTTTTGATGACTCTTATAATAAAAGCTCTTAGTAGGTACTGTTTAAAATTAGTGGCATAGCCAAGGTGATTTTTCACGTTTACCTTTACGAGGGAAGTAAACAAGTGATAGAAAACAAAAATTGAAAATGTTTTTTTTCCATTGCGTAGGGTACTATTTTTGAATGAAATATTAATACGAATGTAAAACCAAGAATTTAATGGTTTAATGATAAACTTTGCTATGATATGAAGAAATAAAGGAATTCCACTATCAGCTAAATCTAGAATATTATACAGGTGATTATTTTCTTAATTCCTCCTAAATTTTTTGGTACCTTGGTTCGGGCAGGTTTATGATTTTGCACTTTACCAGACAAAACTTTAACACTTTAACGTAAAAAAAATGTTGTTAAAAAAATTATCTAAAGGAAAACTTGTGATAATGCATTGTATAAATATGGCCAGAAAAAAGAAAATATTTCTTCCACTTCTCCTTGCGGCGCCCACTGTGACAAAAATTTGCAAAATAAATTCGTGGGTTAGACGTGAAGGCGTTTTTTGGTCGTTGCTTGTTTTTTCTGTGGTACGAAGTGATGACTTTTTTTTAATCGTCGTTTATTTTTCCTTAGTTTTGCTATTCAATTATTAAAGTGTAGTTTTACTTTGTAATTATACAGGGTACGTAAAAAATAAGACAAAAAAGTACAAAATAGTCCTCGTTATCGGAATTAACTGAGATTTTATAGCATCTTATGTAGGGTGCATAAAGAATAATGCTAAAAATTACAAGTTTTCCGGTTATATTTTGACACCAACCTACAGGCTTTATTACGAGTTGTATCAAAAGATGATACATACAAAAATTGTATGGATTGTCCTGGACCGCTAGAATTCAATACCAGAAAATACGGAAATTAATGAAATGAGCATCAGCTTTGTTATGTTAAATAGTACACCCTGTGTAATATATGTCCGTCAAATGGGTCTCTTTTTGTTAATTATAAATATACTAGGGTTGATACCTTTATCCTTAAAGATACCCGAGAAGTTTGAGAAAAACCCTGCCATAAAAGGCTCTCTCTAATACACTATTACAAGTAATTAATAGTCCACTCACTCTTTTAAGGAACGACGTGATTTTCAAATCTGAACATGAAGATCTCGCCTTTGACCCATTAGCTATGACTCTTCGGAGAAGACCTCGACATTCCCCATATCCGAGACCTGAGAGTGCGTCTAGTAGGTATCCTAACACTCGAATTTTGACGTCATTGGAGATGAATATAATAATTATTAACTATATTATATGACTTCGAATTATTTATTATTCCCTCCAAACACTGCCTGAAGATGCTGAATTAAAAACTATAGGGAATACCAAACACTCACACCCGCATTCACTAAAGAGGTTTAAACTTAGACCAGGTCTAACTTGACAGTTATAGGTTTACAACAAATAATTTATCTAAATGTCAGAATTACAAAATGACAGTAGTAACTTAAGCGAAACATAACTGGCGAACTAAGAGTTTTAAGTATCGTGGCAACTAACCTGGTCTAACTTTTAAATCTTTTTATTGAATACGGTGGTTAGTGTTCAGATCACATGTAGTAAAAATCCCTGAAGATGCCTCGTGCAATAAAAGGCGGAAAGTCGGATAGTAATTCCAATTTGACACGGTCTAATCTCAAGAACCATGATATGTTTGTAAAAGTATTAATGGGAAAAAATTGCAAAAACTCAATATAGTAACCTTCAAAAATGGTACATTATGCAGTGTATTAAAAACCATTAAAGAAATTGGAATATGGGAATGTATTCCTTTATTACTATTATCTATAATATGTCAAACATACAAAATAAATCTAACGAGCTTACTGATTCTAAATATCAAATAAACAAATTTAAAACTTTTATAAAGCCTATAAAGATCGACGCAATGCTGCCAAAATTGAACTTTACCGTGCTTTTCGTGCACATGTGTATATCAATTTATTTTAAACCGATAAACTTTTGAAAAAAATCTTTTAACAGCGGGATATTTGATAGGAATGTGTAACATGTAACACTACAACTATCAACATTCGTGATAAATTATCTTTACGCATAACAATAAAAATACTATTGATTTAATTAATTAGCTTGCTGCCTGAGAATGAAATAATTTATTGCGATATCTCTCGATTAATTGGCTGCTTTTGCTAGTAATAGTAGATAATTCTGATATTTAGTTTCAATCAAATGTATTTTGAAATATTGCCCTTATATGCTGTTGTAGTAATAACGAATTACGAAATCGACTTTAATTTATTTATGAACTCAAGTTGTCGGATATATAGTTTTTAAGCTGAGTGAACCATAAATGTTGTCCACCTCTAATTTATGCAAAGCATAAATTGAAATTTAGTACCGCCTTTGCTATAAAAACAAGTCATGCATATGTAAACCTAAATTAAGTTGACTCTACATATTATATTCCCTTTACGAATATCGGATAATCTATTAGCAATAATATTCCTTATTTTGTTTATCTTTAATACTCCAAATAGGTAGGTTGCCTGCCGATAGGTGCAAGTGGTGCAAGGCACCAGGGAGCAAAGCGCGAGGACCAATTATTATATTTTATAATATGTAGACTATTCAAAATTTCTATGATATATTATTCCAGATTATTATATTAACATTTAGGTACCTAACACTTAGTAGAACTCACACTGAAAATGTATGCAAAAGGTGGCCACCACACTTGTCATGTTACGTTTATTTTCTAATCCGCCTATTATTTTTTGAATTTTATAAAAACATTTAAGTCTGTGTGTGGTGTACTTCTAGAGACAACAGTATTTAGTAGTGAAAAAACTATTTTATCGTACTAGTTTTTTTTTGAACTGAGGTTCTATAGATCACTGCTGGGCAGAAGCAAAAAGAGAAAATTTTCTTTTAATCAAATATCTAACAAAAAAAAAAAATCAAGACTGGATGAACGTTGTACAAATATACATATAAAAGTTATTTTTGATGGTAAGGTTTAGGTCTGCTTTTGCAACCTTTTTGCTGACAGCTGATCTGTTTTCTCCCGGGGTAATTTAATTTCAGCTTTTAACTGGCATTTACTGTGTCATATCTGGAACTGGAATGACCTGACGAAATTTCTATATCTGCACGTTTGTGCTGCAAGCATTGGCCAATATTATTTTCCCGCGAAAGTTTACCGATAAGCCAGTCATACTGGTCAACATCCGCCCATATATCTGTTGTAATTTTGAATTAGTTGTGGTTGTGTTGGTTCTCAAATATTTTAACTACTTTCGCGCAAAAACCAGCACGCGGGCGTTAGCGGACATGTAAAACCCAGGGTTCCTATATTTAAAGAGATGAAAATAAGACGGTCTATAAACACTGCAAAAAGGGTGAGAGGTCGTTATCAATTACTTGGATATACTATAGTAGAGTCTTCCATAGCGTATCCCCACAGCTGGCTAATGGAAGCCTTTCCTGGTTTTATTGGGAGAACAATGTTTATGTGGAAAACAGATTTAAATCTAGACATCAACAAGCATATCACTTGGAAACATCAGCATCAGAAATGGAATCTACCAGGGCGATTTTTTGTCTCCTTTGCTGTTTAGCCTAGCACTTTTTCTCTTAAATTCTATCTTAAATAACTGGCTACCAAATTAAGAACGAACAGAAAAAGAACCATCTGGTCTCTGAAAATGAATTAAATGTCTTGTCGAGCAGGTAAAAGTTGGCAAACAATTTAGTAATGTCATCAGGATGAAATCTGGCTTGAGCAAATGTGCCAAAATATCATTCGTCCATGAAAAGCTGAGGTAGCCAAAATATGAAGAAACTATGCACTAGAGCAGAACGATGTCTATAAATATTTGGGAGTCGAGGATAAAATGCAAGACAAGAAAATGAAATCCAAATTGACCAAAAAATATCTACGAAGAACAAAGGCGATACTGAAGATTAAACTGAATCCTAAAAAGAAATTTTCCGCTATTACATCGTTGGCTGTTCCTGTAATTCAAAATAGTTTTAGGAATTTCAACAATTTGGACAATTTCTGAAATAAAAAATGTAAAAAAAACTAGGACGCTTTTAAACATGTATGAAGCATTACACCCAAAAGCAGATGTGGAGAGGCCCTATATTCTAAGACGTGAAGGAGGTAGCAGTGCGGTGGTGACTTGCGTTGATCCGATCTCAGACAGTAATCAAAGTAAAGCATAACTGCGCACGGCTAGTACTAGGATAGTAGGATGGGTGACCACCCGGGGAAGACCGTGCTCCGACTAGAGACGGGTTGCTAACAATAGGTAGTAGTTGTTGTCGAATGTAGATACAATAGCGACTGTGGCATTACTACCGCGTTTTCTATAAAGGTACCGTGAAGTGCAAATGCATGTTTCGGTATTTGGCGCCATGTAATGCAGGGCATGGGTCATCGAAAAAGGCAACTACGATTTAATGTAAAGGGGGCATTATTCTTAAACCTCTGGCCTTCGTGTTATATCCAAACACAAAAAAGAGCCCGGTACACATGGAATCAAGCTACGACAGTGCCATGCAGAGAATCCTTCATGTAGCCGAAGTTAAAATAGTTAGAAAAATACGCCGGGATGGTGTTCCGTTAGCTAAAGTATGTAAATAAATCCTCCAAGAGCGAAATAATTGTAGACATCACCTCAGCTCAACCTGAAGCAATGAAAGTAAAACTAATGAAGGAGAAGATAAAGCAGAACATAAAAAATGGACTAATAGTCACATAAAAAATGGACTAATAGTAACTGAGTCTGAGAAGCCTACCATCACTAAAACCCAATCCTGGAAATGGCTCACCCATGTTGACTTGAAAGTTGCGTTAGAAGCGTTGATGACAAATCGCAACAAATTATGTGAAGGCTAAGATCATGAAGTCCAGCAATGATCCTAAATGCAGACTTTGCCGGACATAAAAGGAAACAGTCTATCATATTGTTGCGGTATGCCTAATTCTGGCAAAAAGAACCTATTTAGACCGACATACTGCAGTGGCTGTGCAACTACATTGGAACCTGTGTAAGGAGCACAACATAAGTGTAGTTGATAAATGGTACCTTCACTCTCCTGACCCAATAGTTGACACTCCACACGTCACCATCTCTGGAACAATTAAGTCCAAACCGATCGGTCAATCATAGATAATAAGCCAGATATAACTATCAAAGCAAGAAACAGAATACCTGCTTACTAATAGATGTTTCCATTTCTTCTGATTACAATGTAACTCAAAAAGAATAAGAGAAATGGTTGAAATACGTTCAGAAATAGAAATCTATCAATGTGGCATATGAGGACAAGAATAATACCAACTATCAACAGGCTTAGTATCAAATGCCACTTGCGAGGCAATCGTAAAAAAACTCCTTAAGATGCAGAACGCAGTTTTGTTAAGCGTATAGTCTACAGAGTGCTATAATGCCGAAGAAACACTCCATCCAAAAGCATGAGATACTTCAGGGGCACATTGGGCACCCGGTGTCTAATTTTATAATGCAAGCCACAATAGAATGATGTGCATATCCAGAATAATAATAATAGTAATACAAAAATAAATTGAAAACAAATTATAAAAATCGGTAAACTTATCTTTGCAAGTAGGAAATGTGAGTTTTTGTTGGTTATGGAAACCGAAACCGTTGAGAAAGTTAGTAATAATTAGAAAGTTACCAAACTTACATTATAAGTAACATAACTTATGAATCCATATAGTTGTTTGATAATAACTTAAAAAAATGAAATAGAAAGCGATATATAGTAAAGGTGAATTTACCGATTTTTTGCTCATGTCATTCGGTCCCTAAAAAGTCCGGTCCCTTGTATCCGTAACATCTAAAGGTCAGATGGTTACGCCACTATTGTTATTTCAAGACATCAGGTTTACCCAAGATTTTGATTGTTTTATAAATGTTATGAGTATCTTTTAGTATTCATATTTGTTTGTGTATAAAAAATGACACCCCTGGAAATGTTTGGTCGACACATTAGTACATCAAAGCAACCGTTTTCTAATTAAACTTGTGCCTTATTCGCTAATCGTTAAACGTTTTGTCGTACTTGGATTAAATGCATGTGAGTCATGAAGTGAGAAATACTGTTTAGTAGGTGTACGAGATATGCGCAAATAATAACTTAAACCTCTAATAAGGGTAAGAACTTTTTTTCTCGTTTCAATAGTTAATCCAACGAGAGTAATCTGGGTTACAGTCCATATAGGTGCATGAAATTGCAGTGAGCTTGAACTTTGCCACAAAGTAAAGGATTATTTATTTTAATGCGAATTAGATGAATAATAGAATAAGTACTTGGATAATTATCTCCACTCACACATTTGTCAGAAAAGCTAAGTACACAAGCTTTATTATTTATATTTAAGGTCAGAGGCGGAATGCTTTTTATTAAGTCGATAGTTGAAGTCACAAATAAGATTCTTATATATATATATATATATATATATATATATATATATATATATATATATATATATATATATATATATATATATATATATATATATATATATTCATATATATATGAATATATATATATATATATATATATATATATATATATATATATATATATATATATATATATATATATATATATATATATAAGAATCTTATTTGTGACTTCAACTATCGACTTAATAAAAAGCATTATATATCTGACCTTAAATATAAATAATAAAGCTTGTGTACTTAGCTTTTCTGACAAATGTGTGAGTGGAGATAATTATCCAAGTACTTATTCTATTATTCATCTAATTCGCATTAAAATAAATAATCCTTTACTTTGTGGCAAAGTTCAAGCTCACTGCAATTTCATGCACCTATATGGACTGTAACCCAGATTACTCTCGTTGGATTAACTATTGAAACGAGAAAAAAAGTTCTTACCCTTATTAGAGGTTTAAGTTATTATTTGCGCATATCTCGTACACCTACTAAACAGTATTTCTCACTTCATGACTCACATGCATTTAATCCAAGTACGACAAAACGTTTAACGATTAGCGAATAAGGCACAAGTTTAATTAGAAAACGGTTGCTTTGATGTACTAATGTGTCGACCAAACATTTCCAGGGGTGTCATTTTTTATACACAAACAAATATGAATACTAAAAGATACTCATAACATTTATAAAACAATCAAAATCTTGGGTAAACCTGATGTCTTGAAATAACAATAGTGGCGTAACCATCTGACCTTTAGATGTTACGGATACAAGGGACCGGACTTTTTAGGGACCGAATGACATGAGCAAAAAATCGGTAAATTCACCTTTACTATATATCGCTTTCTATTTCATTTTTTTAAGTTATTATCAAACAACTATATGGATTCATAAGTTATGTTACTTATAATGTAAGTTTGGTAACTTTCTAATTATTACTAACTTTCTCAACGGTTTCGGTTTCCATAACCAACAAAAACTCACATTTCCTACTTGCAAAGATAAGTTTACCGATTTTTATAATTTGTTTTCAATTTATTTTTGTATTACTATTATTATTATTATTCTGGATATGCACATCATTCTATTGTGGCTTGCATTATAAAATTAGACACCGGGTGCCCAATGTGCCCCTGAAGTATCTCATGCTTTTGGATGGAGTGTTTCTTCGGCATTATAGCACTCTGTAGACTATACGCTTAACAAAACTGCGTTCTGCATCTTAAGGAGGTTTTTTACGATTGCCTCGCAAGTGGCATTTGATACTAAGCCTGTTGATAGTTGGTATTATTCTTGTCCTCATATGCCACATTGATAGATTTCTATTTCTGAACGTATTTCAACCATTTCTCTTATTCTTTTTGAGTTACATTGTAATCAGAAGAAATGGAAACATCTATTAGTAAGAAGGTATTCTGTTTCTTGCTTTGATAGTTATATCTGGCTTATTATCTATGATTGACCGATCGGTTTGGACTTAATTGTTCCAGAGATGGTGACGTGTGGAGTGTCAACTATTGGGTCAGGAGAGTGAAGGTACCATTTATCAACTACACTTATGTTGTGCTCCTTACACAGGTTCCAATGTAGTTGCACAGCCACTGCAGTATGTCGGTCTAAATAGGTTCTTTTTGCCAGAATTAGGCATACCGCAACAATATGATAGACTGTTTCCTTTTATGTCCGGCAAAGTCTGCATTTAGGATCATTGCTGGACTTCATGATCTTAGCCTTCACATAATTTGTTGCGATTTGTCATCAACGCTTCTAACGCAACTTTCAAGTCAACATGGGTGAGCCATTTCCAGGATTGGGTTTTAATGATGGTAGGCTTCTCAGACTCAGTTACTATTAGTCCATTTTTTATGTGACTATTAGTCCATTTTTTATGTTCTGCTTTATCTTCTCCTTCATTAGTTTTACTTTCATTGCTTCAGGTTGAGCTGAGGTGATGTCTACAATTATTTCGCTCTTGGAGGATTTATTTACATACTTTAGCTAACGGAACACCATCCCGGCGTATTTTTCTAACTATTTTAACTTCGGCTACATGAAGGATTCTCTGCATGGCACTGTCGTAGCTTGATTCCATGTGTACCGGGCTCTTTTTTATGTTTGGATATAACACGAAGGCCAGAGGCTTAAGAATAATGCCCCCTTTACATTAAACCGTAGTTGCCTTTTTCGATGACCCATGCCCTGCATTACATGGCGCCAAATACCGAAACATGCATTTGCACTTCACGGTACCTTTATAGAAAACGCGGTAGTAATGCCACAGTCGCTATTGTATCTACATTCGACAACAACTACTACCTATTGTTAGCAACCCGTCTCTAGTCGGAGCACGGTCTTCCCCGGGTGGTCACCCATCCTACTATCCTAGTACTAGCCGTGCGCAGCTATGCTTTACTTTGATTACTGTCTGAGATCGGATCAACGCAAGTCACCACCGCACTGCTACCTCCTTCACGTCTTAGAATATAGGGCCTCTCCACATCTGCTTTTGGGTGTAATGCTTCATACATGTTTAAAAGCGTCCTAGTTTTTTTTACATTTTTTATTTCAGAAATTGTCCAAATTGTTGAAATTCCTAAAACTATTTTGAATTACAGGAACAGCCAACGATGTAATAGCGGAAAATTTCTTTTTAGGATTCAGTTTAATCTTCAGTATCGCCCTTGTTCTTCGTAGATATTTTTTGGTCAATTTGGATTTCATTTTCTTGTCTTGCATTTTATCCTCGACTCCCAAATATTTATAGACATCGTTCTGCTCTAGTGCATAGTTTCTTCATATTTTGGCTACCTCAGCTTTTCATGGACGAATGATATTTTGGCACATTTGCTCAAGCCAGATTTCATCCTGATGACATTACTAAATTGTTTGCCAACTTTTACCTGCTCGACAAGACATTTAATTCATTTTCAGAGACCAGATGGTTCTTTTTCTGTTCGTTCTTAATTTGGTAGCCAGTTATTTAAGATAGAATTTAAGAGAAAAAGTGCTAGGCTAAACAGCAAAGGAGACAAAAAATCGCCCTGGTAGATTCCATTTCTGATGCTGATGTTTCCAAGTGATATGCTTGTTGATGTCTAGATTTAAATCTGTTTTCCACATAAACATTGTTCTCCCAATAAAACCAGGAAAGGCTTCCATTAGCCAGCTGTGGGGATACGCTATGGAAGACTCTACTATAGTATATCCAAGTAATTGATAACGACCTCTCACCCTTTTTGCAGTGTTTATAGACCGTCTTATTTTCATCTCTTTAAATATAGGAACCCTGGGTTTTACATGTCCGCTAACGCCCGCGTGCTGGTTTTTGCGCGAAAGTAGTTAAAATATTTGAGAACCAACACAACCACAACTAATTCAAAATTACAACAGATATATGGGCGGATGTTGACCAGTATGACTGGCTTATCTATTAATGTGGCATATGAGGACAAGAATAATACCAACTATCAACAGGCTTAGTATCAAATGCCACTTGCGAGGCAATCGTAAAAAACCTCCTTAAGATGCAGAACGCAGTTTTGTTAAGCGTATAGTCTACAGAGTGCTATAATGCCGAAGAAACACTCCATCCAAAAGCATGAGATACTTCAGGGGCACATTGGGCACCCGGTGTCTAATTTTATAATGCAAGCCACAATAGAATGATGTGCATATCCAGAATAATAATAATAATAGTAACACAAAAATAAATTGAAAACAAATTATAAAAATCGGTAAACTTATCTTTGCAAGTAGGAAATGTGAGTTTTTGTTGGTTATGGAAACCGAAACCGTTGAGAAAGTTAGTAATAATTAGAAAGTTACCAAACTTACATTATAAGTAACATAACTTATGAATCCATATAGTTGTTTGATAATAACTTAAAAAAATGAAATAGAAAGCGATATATAGTAAAGGTGAATTTACCGATTTTTTGCTCATGTCATTCGGTCCCTAAAAAGTCCGGTCCCTTGTATCCGTAACATCTAAAGGTCAGATGGTTACGCCACTATTGTTATTTCAAGACATCAGGTTTACCCAAGATTTTGATTGTTTTATAAATGTTATGAGTATCTTTTAGTATTCATATTTGTTTGTGTATAAAAAATGACACCCCTGGAAATGTTTGGTCGACACATTAGTACATCAAAGCAACCGTTTTCTAATTAAACTTGTGCCTTATTCGCTAATCGTTAAACGTTTTGTCGTACTTGGATTAAATGCATGTGAGTCATGAAGTGAGAAATACTGTTTAGTAGGTGTACGAGATATGCGCAAATAATAACTTAAACCTCTAATAAGGGTAAGAACTTTTTTTCTCGTTTCAATAGTTAATCCAACGAGAGTAATCTGGGTTACAGTCCATATAGGTGCATGAAATTGCAGTGAGCTTGAACTTTGCCACAAAGTAAAGGATTATTTATTTTAATGCGAATTAGATGAATAATAGAATAAGTACTTGGATAATTATCTCCACTCACACATTTGTCAGAAAAGCTAAGTACACAAGCTTTATTATTTATATTTAAGGTCAGAGGCGGAATGCTTTTTATTAAGTCGATAGTTGAAGTCACAAATAAGATTCTTATATATATATATATATATATATATATATATATATATATATATATATATATATATATATATATATATATATATATATATATATATATATATATATTCATATAAATATATAATATATATATATATATATATATATATATATATATATATATATATATATATATATATATATATATATATATATATATATATATATATATATATATATATATATATATATATATATATATATATATATATATATATATATATATATCAAGTTGGGTGGGAATAGCTACTCTTGACTGCCACTGATGACACATATTGGCTATTAATTAAAAGTTGCAGACATTATTTTAACCGATACAAATCCACACTCATTTTATCTTGATAACATTTTAACCTGTCATATCTCCTTTAGTTTTAAAGTTAGCCATATGAACCAACAAACAAACTGTAGGGTTGCTTAACAAGTTTTTTTTCTAATAAATAAAAAAAAAGCAAAAAAAAAACAAAAGACTATCAATTTTACAAGATATCATCATTTGTTAAATGGGACACCCTGTCCCTCAAATGGCTCTCTTCTTGCAGATGCAAAATATTTAATTTGATAACGTTGTCTTCAGAGATATCCCAAAATTTAAGAAAAACCCTGCCATAGGTGGCAGTGTGTTTGTTATTTGCGGGAATATGAAAAACATGCTATTACTTAAAATAAGTGTTTCAAATTTACCTGGAGCCAGCTCTGCGCAACAGATACAATAAGTAAACATATCGAGACGTGGGCAGGTAATGAACTTTGCATTTTCAAATTGCTAAATATTTTATTAACAAATACAAGTTTAATAATTCGTTTTTTATATTGTCTGATTGTTGACGTCCGAACAGGCATTTACAAAATGATAGATAATTAAAAGTTTAAGTCTAAAGTCGACTTTATTACTTCCATATATTATATCATTCATATTTGCACCCTTGGATTGCAATTTGTACTGGAAAATTAAAAAAAATTATATCATTAGTGGTGACCGACTTTTTTTTCTAGAAGTAAAATATTAAACTCGCACAAATGCGAGGCGTTAAAGCCAAAAGATAAGAACATAATCATTCATAGATTGTTGAAGAAATACTTGAATGTTAAAAATAAATACTTAATTTTTATTTATGTTTTATTATTTCTAAAAAAAGTGTGTTATTACCTACACTGTAGGCCAATTTAAAGTTCCACACTTCTAAATCCCCAATAATTTCCTACCTTTTGCATCTATTTAATTCATTTTTGAAGGCTTGACATGTTCTCGCTAGGATACCTAAGGTAAAAAAAATTCAAATACAACCGGATTTACAGGTGATAGTATGTACACAATAGACGACTGGCTTGAGATCTGGACTGTTTGGACCCTAATTGCTTGGTTCGATAAAATCAAGGCATTGTTTTCGCAAATATCTTATTGTTTCCCGAGAGGTATGAGGAGGCACTCCATTCTGTTGGAATGTGTAAAAATAACAAACTTTTTCTATAGCTGGCAACATATTCGAGAGAATTTCCTTTCGATAAACTTTAGAGTATATATTGTTCATAAAGATAATTGAAGTCTTCCCTATAGCTGATACGTCACTGGACACCGTAATGGAAGAGGCAAAATGTTGGCGACGAATCAAAAGGTTTTCTAAACGAATATCTTTTTTTATTTTTTGCCGTCATATAAACCTTATTGTTCTGCGAATTTGTGGGTTGTCTCAGCAGGAGCATATTTTCTCGATCCCTTTTCACATTTTGAATTTACGAAGCAGATGTTGACATTGATCTATCCTTTTCTGTTCAACGTTGGGTATTGATTTTTGACAGTAATTTTTTAATAATTTTTAAACCGAGAACTTTTAATATAATTCTTCTTGTTGATGTTCTTTTGATTCCTGTGACTTTAGTTATTTCTTATGAACTAATTGTGTCAATATTTTTTTTTGCTCTGGCAGTTCTTTTTCTTCTACGGTCTTGTTTCATTTCTATTGAACCATTGGTTGCCTTTAAATGCTTGGGAAATTTTGAAATTGTTTTTACTTGCCAATTTTTGTTAGGAAACATGCATACTAATTTCCCTGCCCCATAATTAAACGGATCCCTTAATGGTTTACTTCAAATCTTATCTCCACGGGCTAATGAAACCATGATATATACCTCTTCAATCTACCTAATTTAACAAAAATTGTCTGAAATGGCATTGACAATTGACAACCCCAAAGTCCAATTATATAGGTGCAAAAGGTAGAACATCATCCGTGATTAAAAAGTATGGAACTTTAAATTGACTTTGTTTTATTTCAAAAAATTTCATATAAAAACACATTTCCTGAATTCCGAAATGTCTGCCAGTTTATCTTTTAAGACTATTCCCAATAGTTTAGCTTCTGAAAAAACGAATTACTTCAATTTTAGATAAAACCGAGTTCTTTTGCAAGAATGGTAAACGCACAGTTTTAGAAAAAAACTCCAGTCCTATCTATTTTTTTTTAACCAAACTTAAGTATCATAGCGAGAACATTTCAGGACATAAGCCCTCTAAAAATAAATTAAATAGGTGCTAAAGGTAGAAAATTATTTGTGATTAAAATTGGCCTACAGTGTATTTAAAAAGGAGTTGCGAAGAGCATTAATACACATGTACTTAGTTAGCTATTGATGCAGGACAGACAAAGAAAATTATGGAGATGCAGCCACTGGATACGTGCAGGTCAAACATGCAAATGATATCTGCACAGTGATGTGTAAGATATGCCTCAAACACAGAGTTCATTCAAAAAATTATTCTCTGGAAAACTGACGTATATTAGTTATGCTGGGTTCCTTAAAGACTGGCAATCATGTTTTTAATTTTAATTGCATTTACGCTTGTATTCAAAACTTTCCTGTGTTTTAACTAAACTAAAGTTCAGATAAATAAGGAATGAACGAATGAAATTATTTACATTTATAATTGAAAATGTGTTTAATTTTTATATTGTTTTAAGGCTAATATATCATCATACTCTAACTGTTCTCATTTTAATTTTTTTAAAACTTATTTAGAATTTATAGCTTGCTAAAAATGTAACGGTTTTGGTTTCCCTTGTGGATATTTTCCTGGAACCAGCACTTCTATATTAAAACCACATAATTTTTAAACTTAAAGGTAACGAATTCAACATACTTAAGTATTTATAATAAACATTTTGGTAAACCATAATTAATTAATTACGTCGCAGGAAGAAACGAAAATGTTTCAGATCATTATCTGCTTTGAGTGACAAATAAGTAAACATTTTCCGTGCTTAACAAAGATTGTGTGAAGTAAGGATTAAAATATTAAGAATTTTACTTTTTACAAGTTTGCTTCTTAGGAACCAATACATGGATATTTATTTAAAGAGATCAGTAACTGGAATTTTCCGTTATTAAAACACTGCCATGCCGCATTAGACATAATTACATATTTGGGTAAAAAAAACTAAATGGTTATTACTTCACAATTCTTTAAAAAGATAATTTATGGTAGTTGTCTATCTGTGACAAAAACATTTCTCGGATTTCTATTTCTGTAATTTGGACATGTAGCCGGGTATCTAGTAAATGCAGATATGTATAACTCTACTACTACGCCTTTTATATGATTAAATTTATGATATTTGCTAGG
Organism: Kuschelorhynchus macadamiae; assembly: GCA_030620095.1. NCBI lineage: Eukaryota > Metazoa > Arthropoda > Insecta > Coleoptera > Curculionidae > Kuschelorhynchus > Kuschelorhynchus macadamiae. The sequence continues at coordinate 279,091 of JAUTXW010000011.1, read as the reverse complement.
CGATACCTATCTTTAGGTAGTTTGCATGGCCTTATGTGATGGTTTTACATATCTGTGAATATCATATATGACGTCATATAACGGTTATTTGAAACACAAACTAGAGATCTAGTAGAGCTCGTTAGGTGCATATAATTACTATAAAATACAATGCATTGACTTAAACGACTAAAATGAACAAATAATTAAATTAAGATATGTACAGAATTTTAAAGGATTAGAGGTAGCAATAATAAAATGAATAATAGTAAATTATCCCTAGCTAAAGCATTAGGATTAAAAGTTAATTTTTGTTATTTTTAATTTTTACTTACCCGTGAAGGAAAACTTTGTAATCGTGAAAATATCAGCCTCCGAGATTTTTTCATATCTTTCATATAATTCCGTCGGTCTGTCTGTTGGTTTGTTCGCGGCATAGCTGAAAAACTACTTATCCGATTGACTTCAAATTTTGGTAAAAAATTAAGGGTCATATGAAGATAAGATGGTAACATTTTTGTAAAAATCCAATTTGGCGAACAAAATGGCGATCTAACAAAATGTTAAACGAATTCTTACTAAAAAACTACTTACAAAATTTATCCAAAAATTTGCAGAAAAATTAGTTACGATATGGGGATGAACTGATAAAATTTTGGTACAAATCGAAGATGGCTGAACAAAATGGTGGCCTAATGCAATGTTAAAAAAATCAATGTTATTATGATGGAACAAAACGCGGCTTCGTTGAATGTTTACAATAACAATATTAATAGTCTACTTATCCAGTTGAGTTGAAATTTTGCTACAACCATCAAGTGTGAAACAGGATGAACTAGTAAAATTTTGTCCATCATATATAGCAAAACAAAATGACGGCTTAGCTAAATATATAATAATAATATTTTGTAAAAAAATCAAGTGTAGCATAGGTAGAAACTGGTAAAACATTGATAGCAATCCAATACGATCGAACAAAATGGCGCCGAGTAAAAAGTTTGAAAAGACAATATATATGTGTTACTAAATGACTATGTACTGAACTAAATTGTGTCACACTTCACTGTTCCTAATAAAACGAAAGATTTATAATGAGGGAAGTTTTGGGTAGAGGAAATATAACGATTTTTAAATGTGTAAGAGTGAAGTAGTCGCAAATATAATCAGACCATACTGAACAAATATAAAAGGTATTTTAACAAAAAGCACGAAAATATGTAGATAAATGATTTAAAAAAAAACATGTCTAATGGTATATTGAGAACATATATGTAATGTGAATAACGACTAGAGATTACATGCTTTAATAATTTTACCTACATTTTAATTTTATTTAAAAAAAAACTTGTGCGAATGAAAAATGGTTTACAAAAAATATTTATAATTCACTTGATGTCTTAGAGTCGGTCCTTTACACAACCGATTAGAGATACAAGGAATTTTATAAAAGTAAAAAAAATAGATAGAGCGAAGTGCTGATAGAGGCCAGGAAATAATCATATACAAATTAAATAGAATTTTAAAAGCAAGAGTAAATGGTAATGATAAATAATGAATACAATTGGTAATGATCAAATATAAGATAATCTTATTGACACTTAAAATAAATTGAATAATTTGTTGTTAGGATTTTTTGGAAGATTTAATAAAAGATAATGAATATATTTCTTTCTCTAGTAAGATTATTAGCTAAGTAAATTTCATTTTTATCGAACAAGTAATTACTGAAGAAGTTGTAACTAAAATTAAAGATCTTAAAAATAAAATATCTAGTTGGTATAATGAAATGGAATACCAGTAGCCATATGGAAGCACTGTGTTAACAACTTAATGTATTCGTTATTAACCATGTATGCCACAGCAAAACTCTCTTCCAGTTTGGTGGTAAGTCTTTAAAGATCTTGAATTAAACCTATTACTAAAAAAGCGATCAAAGAAAAACCATGTACTCATCTCTCTCAAACGTGCCATATATAAAAGAGCTATGATTGTTTTTTTATTACAAAACATCTTAACGTATGCCAGCATGGTTATAAAAAAGAAAAGAGTATCGAAATAGCAGCATTCGAGTTTGTGAGAATCCGTCAGAAAATTTTGTAGGCGGGAGGTGTACAGCAGGCGAATTTGTCGGCCTTTTTAAAGTCTATGATGGCATTTAGCGTAATGATGTACTTGTAAAAATACATTACATTAGAGGTTGTGCATTACAGTGGTACACATCGTCCTTGTCTAAAAGGAAACAGATTGTGGAGGGTACTAGAACCAAGTATTATTGAGATTTTGGCCATGTTAGGATGGGATTTCTTTAAGAAAGTTTAATCGGCCCCGTAAAATTATTTTTCTTAGCGATATCATATATGTGATGAGCAATGAGTGCAAATTAATAAATTATGCTGATAATACCAATTTGGTTCTCGAAACACCAAACTTTCCCAGTTTGTCTATAGTATTTGATAACACACTTAACCATATTGAGTAATGGTTGCCCAAGAACTGATTAATCCTTATCTATAAGGCCAAGTAGGGTCTAATTATCTTTGAATCCAAAACAAGATACATCTCAAATTCCACAAAATTAAACAATTGTTGATTTTGATGTTAAACTGGAAAAGTTTCTGGGTTTGTACATTGATCAGATGCTCAACCGGACCAAGTCTAGTAATTATTTTTTAGACAGCTGTGTACTACACCATACCTTGATGCATACTTTTACTCAATCTTAAAGTTTGGAATCATATTTTGGGGATCTGGGGTAGGCGAGTAAACTCTTTCTTATTCAAAAAAACGATATCGAGACTTCTTTTAGGAATTCCAACTTGTAAAACATGCAGAACTCGTTTTAAACAACTCAATATGTAACATATTTATTTATGCTGCTGTGATATTCTTTCACAAGCCCAACAAATATACAAATAAACTAAAACGTCTAAATATCATATTTCCATTCACCAGTTATTTATGACATCTCAAAACATTGCTTTTTTTCCTGTTTTTTGACTCATCCTGTGTATTATTCGAGCATTTGAATCTTGTAAAATTCTTACACTCTAGATGAAAGACCCTTCATCTAAGACAAATTTGTTATTCTGTTCATTAATTTGCCTTCAAAATGTCTGAATTCAGCTTTTTTATTTTAACCTTAGGCATTTTGCCAAAGTAGTGATAAAGTGATATTCTAATAAAATAATATGAAAAAGTGATATTCTAATAAAATAAAAATGATATGAACTTTACGAAACCTTTTTATTACCGCAAAATAACAATAACCGGATAAAAAAGAACTTGAAGAATGTGCTTAGTACCGAGTATTGCCTCCTCAAGGAACTCTGAGAGCTTCTAATCTGCTTTTTTTCCTGTTTTTTGAATCATCCTGTCTATTATTCTAGCATTTGTATAGAAAATTCCTACACTCTAGATGAAAGACACTTCTTCTAAGACAAATTTGTTATTCTGTTCATTAATTTGTCTTGAAAATGTCTGAATTACAGCTCTTTTATTGTAACCATGCATTTTGCCAAGGTGACCTATTTGACTTTTAAGAAGTGATATTCTAATAAATTAAAAATGATATAAATTTTATAAAACTTTTTTATTAAAGCAAAATAACAATAACTGGATAAAAAAGAACTTGAAGAATATGCTTAGTACTGAGTATTGTCTCCTCTAGCAACTCCGAGAGCTTCTAATCTGCGTCCCATTCTTCTGATAATGCATCTGCCAATTCTGCTAGGCTTTCAAGAGGCTATTTGCGTGAACGCACCCTTCTTCCTAATTCATCCCACAAATATTCTATTGCAATTATATCTGGGCTTCTCGCAGGCCACTGTAATGTGGCGATACCCACAGTTTCTAGGAAGTTCTGCACTATTGCTTCGGTATGCAGTCGGGCATTATCCTGCATCAGAATAAAATTGTTACCAACTAAATCAGCAAGAGGTAACACATACTGCTCTAATATATCATTGATGTAAATTTGGGCTGTTATTGACTGTCTAATGGAAAACACATGAAGGGGTGTACGTCTCTACCACGTACCACCAATAAAATTGTCTCATTCTGTTATCAAAAATTAATTGAATCTGTCGCCAATTCTTCTCCATAGTCTTTTTCTCTCATTCACCATATTAAGACAAAGCCTTAATTCATCAGTAAACAGGACATTCACGATTAGTCCATTCTCCATAATTGTGTACGAAGTATCTCCGAGCAGCACGATGTTGAGGTAGAAATTTAGGACCTTTTGCAGGCCTCCTAGCCTTTAAGTTCATTTCGGCTAGATGTCTACAAACCGTCTGTTTACTCATTATAACATCTCGAATTTTGCGAAGATCTTATTGAACTTTATCGATCGTTTCCATAAAATCCGCAGTCTCAAAAAGCGATCACCGTTAGGGGAGATTTTTCGAGGGTGACCAGAACTTACCTTCCCAGCAATGCTTCCTGTTTGTTCATATTTTAGGATCGCTCTATGAGCTGTTGCTTCAGACCATCATGAAGTTAGTGAAATACATAACTGACAAATATGACGGACTATAACAAATTAACTGCCATGGCGACGGCAATTGTTTTTTCAAAGTCGATTATGATGCGACATAGTCCATCCACTAGCTATGATTTTTAATACATAATTTCCAGTTCCAATAAAAAAAACTTAAAATTTTAAGTTCAGTTTTTGTCGCTGATTAACACTTTGCAAGTCTTTTTGCGGATTTTACGGAGTCGATCAAATGCACCTGTAAAAGTTCAAGAAGATCTTCGCCAAGTCCGAGATGCTATGGTTAGTGAGCAGACGGTTTGTGTATGCCTAGCAGAAGTGAATATAAAGGCTAGAAGACCTGCAAAAGTCTAACATTTTTGCTATACCTGAATATCGTTTTGTATATTCTAACATAGGATAATGTCCAGTCGTAGCCTAGCAATACTACGAAACCGTATATATATATATTTGTGGAAGGGTGCGTTCTCGCGAACGGTCTCTGGAGACCCTAGCGGGACTGACAGATACCACATCAAAAGAATGGGACGGTATACCAATGGAAACAATAAGAAGCTTAATTTCGAGTATGGTATAAGATTAGAAGCTCTCGGAGTTGTTATGGAGAAGCCAATATTTGGTACTAAGCACATTTTTCAAATTCTTGTCCAGTTATTGTTATTTTAAGCTAAAAAAAAAACATTGTCTAAGTTTATCCATTAACAACTATGCAGCTTTAGAGATAAGTCGGTGAATAAAAAGCAAAATACCCACAAAAAGGGTCTTTCATATAGGGTGTAAACAGTTTCTATACGAATCCTCAATTAATACACAGGGCAAGTCAAAAAATAGCATAAAAGCATAGTCCTTTTTATATATTATTATCCAAGAATCTTTGAGAAAATTTGTTTCATTGTTGCTGAAAGACAAAGGTATTACCTACCTACGAAAAAAAAATTGAACACTGGGTAAAAAATCAAGTGCGTCATATTGAGACATATTTTTTAGATATTGCCGTAATTTTATCTGAAAAACCGTTCAACGTGGCCTCTTAAAATTTGATATTCTACGATTTTTGGGGATACTAAACAAGAATATGCTACTATTATTTTAGAAAAAAAAACGCTAATATACTTTTTTCCAAAATCAGCCCTTATTTAGATCCATAAGTAGGCACGCCAATGGTATATTTTAAATTTCAGTTTATCGTTATAGTCGACTTAAGGCCATTAATTATTCGTCCAAGTTTGAAATTGATCCATCAAAAAATAACCGAAATACAGGAGTGGCTACCCGAAAAGCGGATTATATATATATATATATATATATATATATATATATATATATATATATATATATAAATTCAAGATCAAATTTAAAAACCCAATAAAGTAAAATGTTTTCGTGACATCAGACATCTAGTGTATTGAATTTTATGACATTTTAGATGGTATAAAAAGTATTTGATTTGATTTTTTGATCTGAAATAAATTTTCTACTCTCTGAACTGCCTAAGTAACTATATGAATCATTTACGCCACTGACTTGAATCCCGAGTTCATTCAAGTTCAAGGTATTATTATCAAAGGCACACGCCCAAAAATAAATCGCATTTGCTGCAAACGCATTATACATACAGGGTGTTGTTCGTGGAATAGTAAACAGATGAATTGATTGCATTGTAAATAAATTATAGGTTTCTTCTATAGTCTGTTCATCTCACCTTAGAATTAATGCGGAGCAAAGCAATATTAAATCTTTATTTGACCAGATTGGTTAAGCAGCCATAGCCACAAGGGTATCAACATATTAAATCTTTATGTAACCAGATTGGTTAAGCAGCCATAGCCACAAGGGTATTAATATAATTTTATTAGTTTTTAAATTGTTAAAAAGGCTTAACAGGTTTTGAAATGTTTATTAATTATTCAGATTCAAAATTTAATTTAAAATATTGCTTATGATATTTCCATATAATGTGGCTCATTCGACTATTTTATTTTCGATCGGTAGTTGTTTTTATACTTTTTTCAAATATGATCGGTCGACCTGGTGTTACTTAGCAGAATTTAAACCTGCGCAAAATTAAAAAACTTTTTTAAAACTAGCTTTATTTGTATTAAAAAAATAATATAAAGAATACGGTAAATATATGTAATGCATATAACTTAAAATTTGTATATCAAAATCGGCAACACTAGTGACGAAGTATGTAGTTACTGGAATTTTTTGTTGATTTAAAAAAAAGTCAAAGCCAAGAAAACCTTTAATCTGCAAGATACAAAAATCCTATTGACAAAGTAATATTAGAACAAATCTGTAGAAAAAATATTTAAGAATTATTAAAATATGGAACTATACCTGGGCAACCACAATAGGCTAAATTAAACTATATAAAAATATAAATACAAATTATTCCAGAATAAAATTTAGAACTATGCACTATAATCTCGTCGATAATCTACTAGTCTATTTTTTAATCATTTACGAAAGGCGTAAATAGTTGTAGGTAGAGACTTAATGTGAACTGGCAGATGGTTAAATATTTTCCAACGTTCATGAATAAGGTTTTTCTCTTCGAGGCGCTGAAAGTGAAATTGGAAGTGGTGGGTCACCTGTTTGTTTTATAAGATGAGCTGGGTTGGGGTTCAACAATTTTGTTCTTTAACACGAGGCTAACTGTCTCCATAATGAATAGTGTATTGTTGTATGAACAAAGGTCTAGATGCAAGAATCTCTTGGTTTTGCCTTACACAAATATTTGATTGCACGTTTTTGTAAAATGAAAATAGTTTCAAAGAGATCTCGGTTACATAGATCCAAAAATGCAATTCCATAAGGCAATCTTGATTTGCGTTCCACCTTTTTGCATTCAGGAATGACATTAACTAAGCCAACAACGCCTTGCTGATCAGAGAGGGCAAAATCAACAATATTACAAATAACACATTCAAAATTTGAGCACACATACCCAATACAATAAAAAACTCACGTTCTTAAAAAGCCAACAGAGTTATTGGACATATATATATATATATATATATATATATATATATATATATATATATATATATATATATATATATATATATATATATATTATATATATATATATATATATATATATAATATATATATATATATATATATATATATATATATATATATATATATATATATATATATATATATATATATATATATATATATATATATATATATATATATATATATATATATATATATATATATATATATATATATATATATATATATATATATATATATATATATATATATATATATATATATATATCGAGCAATCTGTATATATATATATATATATATATATATATATATATATATATATATATATATATATATATATATATATATATATATATATATATATATATATATTATATATATATATATATATATATATATATATATATATATATGTGACATAAATATATATATATATATATATATATATATATATATATATATATATATATATATATATATATATATATATATATATATATATATATATATATATATATATATATATATATATATATATATATATATATATATATATATATATATATATATATATATATATATATATATATATATATATATATATATATATATATATATATATATATATATATATATATATATATATATATATATATATATATATATATATATATATATATATATATATATATATATATATATATATATATATATATATATATATATATATATATATATATATATATATATATATATATATATATATATATATATATATATATATATATATATATATATATATATATATATATATATATATATATATATATATATATATATATATATATATATATATATATATATATATATATATATATATATATATATATATATATATATATATATATATATATATATATATATATATATATATATATATATATATATAATATATATATATATATATATATATATATATATATATATATATATATATATATATATATATATATATATATATATATATATATATATATATATATATATATATATATATATATATATATATATATATATATATATATATATATATATATATATATATATATATATATATATATATATATATATATATATATATATATATATATATATATATATATATATATATATATATATATATATATATATATATATATATATATATATATATATATATATATATATATATATATATATATATATATATATATATATATATATATATATATATATATATATATATATATATATATATATATATATATATATATATATATATATATATATATATATATATATATATATATATATATATATATATATATATATATATATATATATATATATATATATATATATATATATATATATATATATATATATATATATATATATATATATATATATATATATATATATATATATATATATATATATATATATATATATATATATATATATATATATATATATATATATATATATATATATATATATATATATATATATATATATATATATATATATATATATATATATATATATATATATATATATATATATATATATATATATATATATATATATATATAAGGTTTTATGTTTTCATTCAAAATTTTTTGAAAATATCTTACCTAAAACCAAAGTGAAATACAGAAATGTACAATGTTTGCACTATTTTGTTCTTCTTTAAACCTATACTAATATACATATATATAATATATATATATATATATATATATATATATATATATATATATATATATATATATATATATATATATATATATTCAAAATTTTTTGAAAATATCTTACCTAAAACAAAAGTGAAATATAGAAATGTACAATGTTTGCACCATTTTGTTCTCCTTTAAAGCTATACTAATATACATATATATAATATATATATATATATATATATATATATATATATATATATATATATATATATATATATATATATATATATATATATATATATATATATATATGAGAATATTGTCTATTCAAAGGTTTTAGGTTTTCATTCAAAATTTTTTGAAAATATCTTACCTAAAACAAAAGTGAAATATAGAAATGTACAATGTTTGCACCATTTTGTTCTTTTTAAACCTAACACCACTTATTCATTTAAATTCATTACACATGACAGATACTAAGTACCGCATTATTTGTTATTCTTTATTATTCAATGTTTTCATTTAACTTATAATAAGTTAAATGGCAAAGCAGTTTATAAGAAGTGATAATAAATACCATAGTCGATTTCTTGATGACCTAGGTGCATGCATGCACATCTGTTTTTACGCAAAAACTTGTTAAAACTAAAGGCCAAGAATTATAAAATGCATATAGTTTTATTCCTGAACAATCTAAAAATAGCAGTATGACAAGCAAAATAAAATTTGACAGCTAAAAATATGAACTCATAAAATACTAGTCAATAATTTAGTGGCACTTATAATTTTTATTGCCAAGGAAATGTTCCGGATATCGTTTCCGAGTAAAATGACTAGTGTCAACTACATTACTAGTTCAGGATACTTACTTGATTTTTGTTATAATAATTATTAATACCTGCATAAAATCCTTCATTTTTATATTTCAAATGTCAACAAAATATGGTATAATATTTAAAAGAGTACAGAAATCTTAAGACGTAAATAACATGCCGCATATTAAGAGGATATGGGAGTGAATTTAAATTCTCGATTCTGCTGCTGCACATACATTATGATATCTGCAGTGTGTCAGGTCGATGTGGATCACGCATCGGCAGAAACCTGATTGTTCTAACGGACAAATACAAAATATGGAGGTTGCGCATAGTCGTTTATTAAAAAAAACCGTTGCCTTGTGGGAAAAAAAGTTTAAATAAAATGTATCTAGATTGTATGACAGAATGTTGGAAATTCTACAGTTAAGGTAAACATAAATGAAACAGAAAATAATAATATATGCACAAGTACTGACTTTCCGATGATATTAACGAAAAACAACAAACTTTTACTCGGGACATTTTTTCTTTGGTGGTTAATAGGACGTTGAAAATTTGACGGGTTTCACAGTAACTCCAGTATTTTCTTAATGTCAATTTACTATAATAAAATGCTAAGTCTTTTTATTTTAATAATCATTACCCATACTGGTTTTTTGCATCTATAATAAATCTTATTTATAATAAAAATTATCCATTATCATTTATGTAAAAATACAACGGCCTAACCGCTTGTCTCAAAAACGAAAAATCGGTAAATTTTCATTACCCGGATCTTCATTTCCCTCGTTTCAATATATCCTTTTATTAGGAATAGTGAAAACCCAATTTAGTTCTGTAAATATACCTTACATTAATACATATTATATAGAGTGACAAGACATACAGGGAAACTTAAATTAGTTGTTGTTGCACAATCCAGTGTTCAACAAAATGTTCTTTTAAAATTTAAGACATCAAGAGATTTAGAAAAAACCGAATTACACGATTTTTTTTTATTATTTAGATACTTGATTTAATGTTTCGGCTTGACTCCACCATCTTTAACCTTTTATTATTTTAAATGGTCGAGAAATTCAGTTTTATGCTTAATAATTTGTACGTTTTATTCTGAATTATACGACATAACACACTGTATTTAAGAAATTATAAATTTTTACCCATGAGTTTGAAATCTATTAGGTCTAAAAACACATTTTAAAGCTTACAGCTTAATGAAAATTTCAATGATTTGAGAAGTTCCCACCATAAACTTCTTTTTAAAAACATAATTGATTTTTTATTGCGATTTTGTAAACTCCATGACTGATAACATCCTAATATAAAAATAATTTAATCGTAGTTCAGCTTCGAATCTATAAAAATATCAATACTACTCTGAATGAAATTCCATCATTAAAATTAAACGTATCCTATGTAATAACTACTTTTTAAAGTACATTTTTGTCGCATCTACTATTTATATATATATATATATATATATATATATATATATATATATATATATATATATATATATATATATATGTTTTAATTCTTAATTGTTACCATGTAGACAAGGACCAAACTTAAGAGGAACATAGCATGCCATGGAATGGAGTATTAAAATTATTTACAATATTTGAAATGTCAGTAACGGGTTGTCAGTTTAATTGTACATACCAAAATGATATTTTCTTGTGAAGAAAAAAAAAAACGATATGTTAAAATGTTGCAATAGAAATTCAACAACTTCTTCTCAAAGATATTTAGAAAAGTATCCTGAACGACTGCAGCTCCAACAAAATATTTTTGAAAGACTGGAAAGAAATTTAGGCGATTGTGGAAGTATCGAAAATCCACGGCAAAAATATTTGTTTTGGCCGTTTAACAGATGCTAAAGTTCAAGCTGTTTTGGGCCAGGTTTTTAGATGTATTTTAAAATGATTCTAACTAACATTAAACACTTCCCAGGACGTCCGTGGTAAGTTTTAATATAGGGTGTCACTAAATAAGTGTCAGAAACTTCAGTGGCGTATAGTCCTATATAAAAAAAAAAAATTCTATGAACGTATGTTTGGAAATGCTTCGTTTTCAAGGTACAGGGTGCCTAAGTTTTCATTTTATTTATTTTTTACACACCGTGAACATCTCTAGAGATTATTTATTTAAATTTGGCACAGTGATCAATGTCTACCAAGCCATATATACTATGCCAAATTTAAATAAATTATCTCTAGAAATGTTCACGGTGTGTAAAAAATAAAAGAAAACGAAGCATTTTCAGACTTATGTTTATTGTTCTTTTTCAAATGTGTTTATAGTACTAAATATATTAATTAATAATTGTAGATAGAAAACAAACCATCCGCATCTACTTGACAGACTGAAGTAGAATCGAATTTGCCAAGTTTAAGTAATGTTAAGGCCTGGAGAATTTTGAAAAATAATAATTTTAAGCCATACAAATTTCACGTAACCTAAGCCTTACAAAAAAGGAGATTCTCAAACATGATCAAATTTTTGTTATTGGTTTCATACCAAATTACCCGAGGCCCCAACTTCCTCACCATTATTCTTTGAAGCGACGAGGCTACTTTCAAAAACTGTGGTATTTTTAATAGGAATAATGAGCTCATTTTAGATGTAGAAAGTCCTCCAAAAAATAGATAAATACGCAAGCAAGTGCGTTTCAGTATTAATGTTTGGGCAGGGCTGATGATATGATAAAATTTTTGGTACCTTTTTTTTACCAATTAGATTAACTGGGAACGACTATCTCTTTTTTCTAAATAATGAGTAACAAGATTTTCTAGCTCACATCCCGCTTATCAGGCTACCACTGTTTGCTGTCAATAGTCAGGCTGGTTCCAATAAGATGGGGTATGCGCTCATGGTACACGAAATGTTAGAGCTTTATTGAATAATGATTTTCCAAGCAGGTGGAACGGACTTGGTGGGGTAGTGGAATTGCCGGCGGGATTTCCGGATTTGACGCCTATGGCTTTCTTTTTTAAAATTACTATTTGTTTGTATTTTCTTAAAATATTCGCACTACACCAAAATGTACTGTTGTAAACCAGAAATTTTCTTTAAGCAAAATGATAATATGATCTCGTAAAGAACGAAAAGTGCCAATGAGATTGTGAGATTTATTTTGACGTATCTCATAAAATAGAAGTAGAAAAATATAAAAACAAAATCGTGAAAATTCGGTTTTTCCTAAATACCTTCGGAAGTATTCGGAATATCTTAAATTTTAAAAAGTCATTTTGTTGAACATTTGATGGTGCAACTTTGAACTAATTTAAGCCTCGCTGCATCTCTTACCGTTTCCGAGATACCAATGGTGAACATCGAATTTGTAACACCCTGCGTACTATATTTTCAAACTTTCTTATTGAGCACCATTTTGCTCCACTATATTAGATTCGTACCAATATTTTACCAGTTTCTACCAATGCCACACTTAATTTGTGGACATAATTTCAAATAATATGAATAAATAGAATTTTACACTGTTTTTTTAAAAATATCATAAGACCGCAATTTTGTTCCTTCATGTTGAATTCGTACCAAAATTTTATTACTGTATCTTTATATAAAGTCAACCGAATAAGAAGGATTTTTACGATGTTTTTTTAGACATTTTATATAGCCGCCATTTTGTTTCGTCATTTTGAATGCATACCTCAGTTTTATTAGTTTATCTTTATATTGTAATAATTATTGCACAAAATTTGAATCTGCCAGCTTGTGTTAGTACCAAAATGTTACTATCTAACACTTGAGTTTTCTGTAAAATATGAGGTAAATTGGATAATTAATTTTTTAGTAATACGTTTTTTTTATATTTCATTCATATTTTGTTCCGTCATATCGGATTTTTCCCAAAATATTATTAAGTCGTCCCCATATAACCCTTAATTTTTATTAAAATTTGTCAATCGGGTAAGCACTTTTTTAGATATGCCGGGAAATGGCAAACAGACTGATAGACAGGCCGACGGAATTAAGAAAACGTGTATTTTGGCATCTAGGGACCCTAAAACGTGAAGATTTGAAAAAACCTAAAAGGGTGATTTTTCACGATTATAAACGTTTTGTTTATAATCGTTTGCCATTTTGTTCCGCCAATTTCAATTCGTACTATAGTTTTACCATTTTATCTCTATATCACATTTATTTCTTGCACAAATTTTGAAATCAATATAGGTAGTTATTTTCAGGCTTTTTTAAATATTTTATCAAGCCGGTATTTTGTTTCGCCATCTTCTATTCGTATCAATATTTAATTTTAGTAATCCATTCCTAAGTAATATTTAATTTTTGTATAAAATTGGATAAATAGTTTTTTAGTAATAATTTTTTTAACATTTCACTAGGCCGCGATTTTGTTCCGGCATACTGGATTTTTATAAAATGACCTTTGATTTTTGACCAAAATTTGCAGTCAATTGGAAAAGTATTTTTCCATCTACGCCGTGCACACACAGACCGGCAGACAGACCGACAGACGACTTACAGACTGACGGAAATGAGAAAACATGTTTTTCGGCATCTAGGGACCTTAAAACGCATAGATCTGCAAAAATCTCGGATGGTGATCTTACGCATCTCTATACACTTTACCACAGGAACAAGGAATTTTATATACTGAATCTGATTGTAAAGACATTAAATCTATGGTGACCCTAAACATTGTCTAGTCTTTTGTGTCTACTAAAGATTGTGTGGCAATCGATCAGCTATCATTTCGGACGTCCGATAATAGACCCGTTATTTTCGATTTCGTTTGGAATATTTATCGATATCGATGTTTCTGAGATCTTGTGGATCTTGCTACAACAGTTCCATGTTCAGAGGCCATGTCGTGCTTGTTGGCTAACTTCATCCAAATATTAGGAACTTCTTTACGTACTATCAATTTTGGTATGACCATGTCGCTATTTTCTTGTTTACATTTTTTTAAAACTATTAAAAACTCCCAATTTTTCCTCTAGGAAATTTTTAAAAAGAATGTTAAATTAACAGAATCACAAAATAAATGAATTATGTCCCGATTGCAATTGTCTCAAGAGACATTCAGTTAATAGAAAGTTTTTCTTTTTTTCACAGAGACTTAATTTGGTTTTACATTTCCACAACCTTAAGATCGTTTTAAGAACAAAAAAGGTTTACGAATGTTGAAAATTAGAGACTCAATAAGTAACACTTCAATCGGTTATTTTTCAATAAAAAAATTAGGTAATTTATAACAAGTTTTATAGTTTGCCATAAGTTAAAAAAATATAACAAGCACAGTGTTCTCACACTTCTAAGTAGAACGACCAAATTTTTGTCAATTCAAATAAGTATCTATAATTTTCCTATTCTTTTATATTCTGATTTCAATTTTATGTTTAACGTGGATCGAACGGCTACCTATCTTTCTGCTTTAGCCAGTTATATAGGGCAAAGTAAAAAATATATATAAAAAGATGAAATTCCACTCGTGACTGTGGCTATACCACAGAATTTTTTTTATAATTTATGATTCATATGGCATTGAATCACGATGAACCATATCCTAAACGTTTTTACAATTTAATGCTCTCTGGATTTGTCCTTTCAGTTTTAATAAATTTGTCTTATTCTCTGCTTGATTTTTACTTTTAATTAAAAGAAATACGACATTTATTAATTTATTTCTGTTAAATGATCATGCAGAAGCGTACGAGGCGTAAAAAATAATATATAAATTGTGGGCACTAGGTACAAACCTGCTTTTTCAATTTACTAACTGGTTTTGTATTAGATATACAGACGGTGTTGCCAAAAGCTTTAAAATTGTTTCAAGTGGGCGGAATGACCAACTAATACTTTATTATCTTGACAGCTTTCAGAAGCCTAGTCATAAGAAATGTTTTCTTAGGAAATAAGATAATAATCTGTTGCTGATCTAGCATCTCTGTTCCGAAAGTCCAAACTCGCGTCAAGACTGGTATTTGTATTTGAAAGCTAATCAAAATCGAACTAGAAATGCTCACTCAGAAATGGCTTAAGAGCTTTTACAGGATTAATACAATAAATACAATCTACATGCTAGACAATTAGGGGCATAAGAATATCTAGTTTCTTGCGTATGGTAGGTAAAGTAACAAAGGGAGGAAGCCTGGCGTATAAAAAAATAAAGGATAGGTTACGTTCGTTGGACAGATATAGTGATGGATGCATCATACCATTTATAATCCGGTTTGCACACAATTTTGCACAGCAGGATTACATTTAAGTCAATGATAATGCTAGGTCGCGTGGAGTAGCAATACCTAATATATCTATTAGGAGTATATGAAGAATTTATCTTGATGTGAGAAAATTATTTCGAAAAGAGGTGAACCTAATAAGTTTTAATTATTGTTTATGTCCTTTTAACATTGTTGCTAAGATGCATTTGTTATTAAAAATAATTTGCTTTACCTTATAATTCCGTAAATATTATTACTCAATAAACTTTTTTTAAATTTATTGCTATACAAAAATCTCCCCATAATAGTAGAGTCAATCTACCAGAAATATTCGGGAAAAAAGGAACAGCCCTTTCCCTCGGTTTTTTTATAAACATGTTGATATGATTACAAAGTCTCTACAGTTTTTACATTGCGCAACAATCGGAAACCATATTTTTTGTCTTTTGAAGAATAATAGCATTTTTGACACTTTTTTTAACAAATCTAAGTACAGCCTCATTCTATTGGTCCTATCAGAACAAAAAAAAAGTTTTTTTCCTTTTCAAACTTTCTGACAAAATGGCGCTGATTTCAGGCATCTATGTTCAATTCATAACCTACAAAAATCACGTTGATGTGACGTGAGGCAAAAATATAACATGATTTCTCCCAAGGAAAGTCAGGAATCAAGAGTATCATTCCATGCCGGTCGTGGTATTAGCCAGCGGAGTAGCCATTTCTGCGATTCGATTTTGTGCCTTGGCCCTAGACGCTAGTACTGCTCCTGCTGCATTCTAGAACATATTTCAAACAGGGATCATGGAGTCCTTGTTTGTTGTAACGTTGGTGTAACGTGAAGCAAAAATATAACATGATTTCTCCCAACGAAAGTCAGAAATCTATAGTGTAATTCAATGCCGGTAGCGGTATTAGGTACCAGAGTAGTTATTTCTGTGCTTCCATTGTGTTTTAAGATACTTTTGGTGAACATTATAATAAGCATACAACAGACCGGTTATAAACTGCAATTTATTTTGAAATTGAATCGTTTATAGTTTTTGTGCAAACCGGCCAAATTAAATATTTTATTTATTTAAATGTAGGTTTTTTTATTATCTTCAACATGTTGCTAAAAATATTTTTCAAATAGGAAATTCTATTATCCTAATTAAAAAAAAGTTTTAAAAAATTTGGTTTTTTGTTTTAACTAATTATGTTTATAATTAAATGTAGAGAAAAAAACGATCAAGTTAAAAACTCACAAAAGCTTATTTTTAAATTAAAAAAAACGAATTATTATATATATATATATTAATATAATTTTAGTTTTAAATAAAATAAATTTTATTTGGTATTTAAACAATTAATAATAATCCTTTTTATATAATTTAAAAATTAAATAAAATTTATTATTTTTATTATTAATTAAATTTATTTCTTTTTTGTTTAAAAATAAAGTTTTGTAACTATTTGGTTTGCCTTCTAATATATCGCTTTTTTCCATAATTGTAAAAATAAAAATTTAAAACATAAAAATCGTAATTTCTTCAAAATGTTTATTTGTTAAATTTAAGAGTTTAAATAGAATTTTTTATATACAAAACAAATTTCTAGTGCCCTTTTGAAGAAAATAAAAAACTACATTTAAAAAATTAAAACATCAAATGTGGCTAGTTTGCACAAAATCTACTGACGATTCAGTTTTAAAATTAAATTATAGTTTTTAACTATTCTATTAGACATTAACATATAAAATTTGGTATGGCTATTAGTAATCCCTAGAAGTATCTTGTCACAAGTCTTTATCAACTTTCATTAAGCACAACTAAAATTATTAAGGCAATTTGAAAATTCTTTATGTCAAGTGGTTTTTCTTGTTTTGTAAGTTATCTAATAGACACAGAGACTAAAACTAGATCACTTTAGTAGGACTTTTGAAAACAACGAAATTTATTTTTTTTGTTACAGTTCGCACTAATGGAATCTGCTATACTTATGTTTTTGTTAAAAAGAAACTGACAAAAACGTTATTTTTCTACAAAAGTAAAAAACATTTATGGCTTCCGGTCATTGTGCAATGCAAAACTCAGGCTACTATTAGTTTTCGAGTTCACCATGTTTACAAAAAAAAATTTGAAAGATACAGCAGTTCTTCTTTCTCAGAAATTTACAGTAAGATTGACTCCACTATAAAAGTAATATTGTTACGCCACTGGTGATTGATGAGAAAAATCTACTGTGTGAATTAAAAAAAATTGTAGGTGTTTAAAAATTAAAAAAAATTTAGTCGTTCCACCATTATATAAAGATTTCAGATATTTGGACCTCAAGTTTCCTTTAAGAACGGTGATACTTCTATCAGGGGTGTAGTAGTTTTCATTAAGAATGTAAGACGCCGCCTGCTCAATTTCTTATTGTTAAAATAGTATTAATTATTTCTATTTCTATTTCTTATTGTTAAAATAATATTAAATATTAATATATTAGAATTAATTTTGTGAAATTTTTGTATCTAAACTAAACAGGTATACAACAATCTCTGTTTCTTGAGCTGTTATATAGACTGTGTTATAAGACGCGACGACAGACGTGGAAATGCAAAAAATATGTCGCGTCAGTGCGGATGACTGTATGCTAGCCAGCATTATGTCCCAACACACGAATAGGCTGAATTATTAAACTCTCATTTCGGTTTCTGCTGGATTGTAATTCGACATTATGGCCGGACGTGGAATAGTTATGTCTACTAAAAAGTTTCAAGAGTTTACTACTTTTATCATATTCATTTTGTAATTATGAAATTTAGAAAAAATATTTAGTCAATTCATACCTATGTCATTTTAAACTAATAACGGTCAAGTTAGACTGTCTAAATTTAGATCTATTACTGGTTTTGGTGTTTACAAGAAATGTGACGATTCTAAAGATTTGGTAGACTTTCTTATATTGTTATAAAAAACTATTTTTCTGTAATGTCCTTATAAAACAAACTTTAAATAAAATAAGAATAAACGACGCCTAATCTGCTGATGGAAAAAAGGAGGACGTGACAAGTTTTTTTTTTATCTATGAGCAGACTACGAAAGCCCAGGGCCTAAGAACTAGGTACCGTAGTTTTTGTAAATGAAGACAAGGAAAAGTTATTGATGCGGGATTTACCGACTTGCAGGTTAGGAGAAGATTTTAATAAGGTCTTTGGTTAGGGATAAAGTCATTACTCTACGCCTATCATCAATTTCAGTCCTGGAAACAAGTTTAAAGTTTGTGCGTCACTCCCAAACAATTTGTTTTTATTTTCTTAGTATAAATTGCAAGTAAATAATACAACGAGCTAAAATTATGTTTTGCTTCGTTATATTTTAAAACAGAAAGTTAAACAATATTCAGTACCAATAATGAATCCTGTTCTATATTCCCTAAAATATTGCTACAGGTTTTTTCAGCATTAATTTGACTACGACACTTTTCCATTATGTCTGCTGGGTCATTCAATTTAGTTTGTGATTTTTGTGCTCTTTTCGGCTCTGTCCAGTAAAATTGTGTTTGCAAGGTATTTGATTTTCTATAATTGGTTAGTTATTGGCCAGTACGTGTTAAAATTTCAGCAGCGTTACCATTCGTTTGTATTCTACTTTTTATTTTAGACTCTCAAAAATATTTGAAGTACATATTTCGGTTTTGTTAACTTTGTGGTGTAAAATGGACAGTCATAGTAAATTTGACTGTATGTCTCAAATACAGTCCAAGAAACGCAGCAAGATGAGAATTGAGTAATTTTGATTGGAGTGCGAAATCATTTCGTACCTGTAGGCCTGCAGAAAATACAGCGTACTCATCCATGCCATTCAGAATTGAGAAATTCTTTCATCATTCATTCAGACAGAAAAACCTTGAAAACTTTTTAACATTCTACTCATACCCTAAAAAGCTCTTAAAAAAACTAATATACAACACAATGAACATTCGTGATATAGATGATGTCGATAGAGGCGAAATAACTCCGGATATCTCTGCTTTTTTGACCATTAATCAACCAATTAATCGTTTCTCAAAACCATATATTAAAAATGTCACAACTAAGATAGCAAATGTTTTCAAAAACAAACATTGCTTTCAAATTATTCTAAGATACTCAAAAACTATTGGTCTCACCTATTCAAAATTAAAGGATAAAGATCTACCCTTAAAAAAATCAGGGATTTTATATAGGATTCCTTGTTTAGGATGTCGAAATGCGTATATTCGACCAACCTCCAGAGTACTAAATTATCGCGTTATATCTCACAAAAGTGATTGTAGAAATCTAAAACAAACTTGCGCCCTCGCTGAACATACCATAGAAACAAATCACATTTTCAACTACAAAGAAACATCAGTACTATTATCTGAAAAGAACAAGAGAAAAAAGGAGTTTCTAGAAATGGTTGAGATTCGAATTGACATTTAACACAGTTATCAATAAAAAGAGAGATCTAGAGGATCACAGTTCAATTTACTCGAACATCTTAGTCACTGAATATAACAATAAAAGTGTACAAGTTAATATAAGTGAAAATATAGAGGATTTTTTCTAAAATAACAAATACAACTTTTTTATATTAATATTAAAATTTCTTTTCTTTTAGACAATTGAAAACAAAACTTATTAACTTATAACACTTTTAAAGTATGTTCAGCATTCTGACAAGAATAATAGGGGTCTCTTTGAGTAATAAAATATGCTGAAATCAAATATGATGTCTTTAACTATGATTTCTAAAAAAAATCTCACATAAACAACTAGGACAGTTTTAAACATAGAAGGGTATAATTAACACTAGTAATACCATTGTTCCATGTAAATAACAAGAAGGTTGGTGTTGTGTTGTAATAATAATAATTATATACGAATATACTAGGGTCCAGGAAGTAATTTAAAATGTTCCAATTTTAACTGTACTCACTTTACAAGTAAGTTTGTCTTATAGATTTTATAATTTTTTTTTATTTTCCATCAACTCCATATTGCAGCCTTGAAGAAGGAAATAATGATTTCCGAAAGCCCGGCATAGTAGAAAAGAGTCTTGTTTTAACCAGCCATTACACCGACCTTTTACCCAATATTTGTACTCTGCTGTCTGGCTAGACGGTCAAGATTATATTATCACTCTATATATATATATATATATATATATATATATATATATATATATATTCCTCCTGAAAATCAACTGACGCTCATGCTTTGACCGCTTTCAATGACGAACCCTCAATTTACAAAATATTGCTAATTGATTCTCAATCGAGGATATTGCCCTAGACATCGAGTGACCTAATTATTTTGTAGAATCCAGAATAATTGTATTAAACTGTATGTATTACAATATACAATCAGATAACACCGTATTTAACCTTTCAATAGTCATAATTGCTTGATCTATTTTACAACAGATTAGGAAGGTTTTTAACAGACCTACTTATTACCAGTCAATTTTTTTATTTAATAATTTATAATTTAAATGTTTCAGAGGTGCTTTGTGGATGTAATAAAGTTGGACAATTTTATATAGCTAAAATTTCATTTGCGGTTTCAATGACCTAGATTGTGCATGTTATGCTAATCGTTTTAAGATATGTCAGTTACATATTAGGTTCATTACTCTAAATTCCGGGACAGCCTCGCAGCGCTGGCCCTAGATTTTGCGGGATAATAACAAGTACCTACATCTAAGGACTACATATAAAAAAACAAACGGATGTCAAAAATAAAAAATATATTAAGAGTGAAATTTAATAATTTATAAGCGAAAGTCTAGGAATAACTTACAATTCAGCTTTCCTTATTTATTAATATCCCGGGATAAGGGACAAGCTGGCGAATTCTGGGACAATCCCCTAGTTACATGGATCGGTAGCAAATATATGTAATATTTAATTACTTCCTAGATTTTTAAAAAATATCGATGCCCTTAACAATTTTTATTTTAATCAATTCATTTCATTAAAATATAATAAGTTATGTTGCTTTATTTCAAATAAAAAATAAACTTGTTCAATAAAGCGGCTTGGCGTGGTTTTCTTAGTAATAAATACAATTTCAACCTAACATTGTTCATGAAACAAGAACTATCAACTACTTAAGTCTCCCAGTAAACTTAAGAAAAGACAGTAAATCGTACTGATTTAAATTGCCAATTACAATGACTATTATTGCCCCATATTGTTAATTAAACCTCTTTTTCATCTACACAATTGCCTGCAATTTATATTTAATTATTAATTTTATGATGTTCTTTTATCTCGAACTAACTATTTTAAATGATTATTTTCATTTAGTAATAGTATGCACATCAAATCCCTCTCATTCATTATATCTGATTGTAAAAGGTTAAATAGACTTCATTCAGTGTAATATTATGCAATCTTCGATATTAAAATCATTTAGTTAGATAATATTGCAATGACTGTAATTATTGTATTGTTATATAGTGTCGTTAATATCTTTTGACCCTTAACCTCAACTTTTACTAAATAATTTTGTTTTTTTTTTGCGCTGGTGATATAACTGTTGGTAATAAGTCTTCAAATACATACTGCAAGGCATCTATATATATATATATATATATATATATATATATATATATATATATATATATTTTTTTTTTTATTTAGTCAACGATATAAATTATGATCTTGAGCAAAATTGTAATGTTCCTTCATTCCATTAATTGTATAATCCGAAGAAGCCACGGTGTTGGCAAATGTGTCATGCGATTATTTTCTTTAATATAGCGGAATTTTTAAGTAAAAATTGTTTTTCTACTTACTGCTGTCAATCTTAGTTATGGATTAAAACCATGTATCGGCCTAATTAGATCATTATCCTTTTACTTTTCATAGTTAGATCTATTCGGGTTATCCCATATCAGTCATCTCATGGTTTATTTAATATACAGAGTAATCCTTGTCCATGAAGACCGATGTATTTACTGCAGAAGTCACTCTGCACAACGGAACTCACTAAGCACTTGATCTCGTGCAGTAATTTATGAGTCGTTAAAGTTTCGTACTGGGTTTCTATTTGATTATAAAAAGAAACGTTAAACTTACATAACAAAACGGACCGTCTGGATTATTTGGATTCATTACACCCACAGAACAAAATTTATTTTCCTCGCTGCGCGTCTGATAAATTAATACATAATTAATTATGATCCTGTAATACTACTCTTAGGTTAGGTACACCCTGAGTCTAGTTGGTGCAATAGTAATTGAGGAGAAAAGTTGCAAGAAATGGAGTTTATATGTAAAATATCAGATGCGTAGCAATGAGTTCAGATACGCTTCATTTCTTGTAGCTTCCTCCCTCCACCACTATTGCACCGACTAAATTGAAATCTCTGAGCGGTATCAGAATATCGTAATTATTCATGTATTAGATTATTAGTCGAACCGCGATAGTTACAAAATCTTGGTCGTGGGCTTCAGGATTATTATTTATTGAAACTATATTTGAGTTGCTAAATATTCAAAACTGCCATTATCATTTAATATCTATAGCATTAAATTACATACAGCGTGTAACAAAAGTAAGGAAACGGCGAAATATCTCAGGTACTGCTTACCTGAATTTAATGAAAATATGACCCTTTAGTGGGGTTCCGTATTGCTGCCAAGTTTAGCGTTTTTGTGTTGTAAGATTAAACACTTTATATTATGTTACTTTTTTTAACTCTGTCAAATTCTCAATACTTTTTATTAAGAGCGCTTTGTATGAAAGTCAACAGTTTTTGCAAAAACAAGGGTCTAATATTCATCATTTAATGTATTACCTTTTATTAAAATACCTGCACACAAAAGGTTATCTGATATGTTTAATAATGTTAGTTTTATTGATTTACAAAAATGGGTCGTTTAGCTGAATCCCAAAGAATTGAAATTTTAATTGTACTGTGTTATTGGGATAGAATGCGAAACCTGCAAGATGTTTGTAACATTTCATAACAGAAATCCAATAACTAAATCTATCGTAAGTAAAATTAACCAAAATATTCGTGAAACTGGAAAGGTAAAAGATGCTGTACTTTCTGGCAGACTACCGGTCACACAATAATTTTTCATCTTGCTACCAAAACACGAGCAAGAGAAAACAGATAGATAGAACTTATTAGGTTAAAAAAAACAACGTAAACAATACAATAGAAAAAAATAAATACCTAATACACAAAGAATAAATTAATGAAACTAAGTAAGGTGTTTAAAATGTTGGCCGTTTACTTCCTGACGGTAGGCCAAATGCTGTGGGAAAACATTTAATATATTAAAAAGAATTCTAGCCTCCTCGATTCGTCTACATTCGATTTATATTCGCTCCTTTAAATCCCCGAGGTATTGGGCTTAGTTTTATACACCACATTTTTAAGGTGTCCCCATAAAAAGCAGCAAAAGAGGTGGACACTCTATTGTACTTCTACGTCCAATCCATTTTCTGACAAAATCGAGTTTAAATACTTAACACACTAGGTAAAGTAAGGAACCTACGGTTATTCGGAAATAGTTTTGCAATAGCTGGGAGAATTTCGGTCCTTAAAAGATTCAAATATCTTTCTCCAGTTAATGTGTCTTCCATGAAGAAGGGACCGATTATTTTTGCACCCTTTATACCACACCAAACATTTAACTTTTGGTGAAATTTGGTATGATTTTCATGTATCCAATGTGAATATCCCTGGCGCAATATCGACAATTATACCTGTTAACTTTTCCATTAAAAAAAAGTTGCTTCGTCAGAAAAAACAATTTGATTGTCAAAATTTAGATTTGTATTGCAACGTTCCATCATGACTTCAAAAATTCCAAGCGCCTATGGTGATCATCCTCAGAGAGTTCTTGTTATTTTGTATGGATGAAACTTTTCGGTTTTTAGAAGTCGGTCTACGGACATTTGTAAGACATCATTTTCTATTCCTAATGTTGTGGTAGAAAGGTGCGAATTTTTTAAACTCATTGAGACATTCAGAGACATTCAGAGCCTTATCACCATCTGTTGTTTTCCAGTTTCAGTTAATTTTTGTTAGGATATTTGTCATTAAAAGTGTTACAAACAGGTTGAAGGTTTCGCATTCTATCTCCATAACCCACTATAACTAAAATTTCAGTTTTTGGGATTTCAGTTAAACGATACATTTTGGTAAACCAACAAAACTGACATTGTCAAACATATCAGGTAACCTTTTGTCTGCAGGTATTTTAATAAAATATAATTATTAAATTATGGAAATTAGACCTTATTTTCCCAAAAACTGACTTTCATAAAAAATGTTCTTAACAAAAAAATATTGAGAAATTTATGCAGATTTTAAAAAAGTAATATAATATAGGGAGTTCCATTAATTTTTTTTTCTTTTATAACAGAAAAACGATAAACTTGGCAGTAATACGGAGCTGGATCCGACATAATTTCATACCTAAGTGTAAATATTTTCATTAAATTCAGGTTAGCGGCACCTGAGATATTTCGCCGTTTCCTTACTTCTGTTACTTCTGTATAATACGTACGTATTTTTGTAAAACGACATTTACAATAACGCCACCAGGGTGGACATCAGGGGCACGATCCCTTCATGGACCAGCCCAGATTTGGCTGAAATAAACAAACAATAACTTCAAAATTAACACATGTACATAACAATTGCAATATTTCTACAATTCTGTCTTGTGTTATTAATTTTAAAATATTTGACGTTGTAATACATTACAAAACGGTTTGTTCATACTAAGGGTAAAATAAAATTCTTTCAGAAAAAATCATATGATCTTATTTTGGTCGTGTGTCCCATTGTCACTCTACTGATATGAAACACGGTTGTTAAAAAATGTCCACGTAAAAATAATTTCACCATCACTGTTCCCGTCTTAATTGCGTCTTTGTTGAACGCATTTGCTTTGTAAAAATATTTGATGATCTCTAAATTAAAAACATTTTTAAAAATTTGAATATATTAAGTGATTAGGTGGGAGCTGATCGTTAATTTAACAAACGTACTGCCAAGCACGAAGCCGGCTTTATATGGAACATAGAATCACATTGTTGTTGCGCTAACT
This sequence comes from Kuschelorhynchus macadamiae, assembly GCA_030620095.1. NCBI lineage: Eukaryota > Metazoa > Arthropoda > Insecta > Coleoptera > Curculionidae > Kuschelorhynchus > Kuschelorhynchus macadamiae. The sequence goes on along the minus strand of JAUTXW010000011.1, from coordinate 252,780 downwards.
GTCGTCTGTAAAATTACAACGAAAAAGCAATGTTAGAAAATAAAGCGGCGACACTCACAGAATTATTGTATTCAAGTTTGGATTTCATAGAAAAGTCGCCCACGCAGGTTTTACATAGTTTATGGTATCTTTATATTAAGTTTGGTGTTTTTCTGGTAATGGTAATCATTACCGTTGTTCAACAGATAAAAAAATTAGAGTATTGTTTTCTTTTGGGTTACCCTTGGGTAAAAAAACGTTTAGTAACTAAGATGAAAAGAATTATATACGTAAATAACAGAGAATTATACTGTTAATATATTAACAGTTTGTAGGTATCTATATAAAGTCGATTTAGAAAACAGAACAACAGAAAAAAAATTTAAAAACCATAAAAAAAGGGGAGATTGTGCGGATGGTTTCTTAAAAAGAAAAGAAAAATGAATCGTGAGCATGTCCGCAAAAAAAGGTGAAGTATGGTAACCACGCTACACGAACCATCACCTCTATTTTTTTGATTGACTCCCTGGGGCTTGGATGTCACGGCAGGTGGCTAAAGTTACCTCTTTTGAGACGCTAGATGTTGACCCTAAATTTTGGGCTCTCTGACCAAATTTGGACTGGCTTTTGTCAGTGAATCCGCGTTTGTTTTCTATAATTTTCTCCAAGTTTTTTAAGTGTAATAAGACAGAAACACCTGGAGCGCGGTTATCATATCTCACCTTTTTGCGGACATGCCCACGACTCATCTTCCTTTTAAAAATTTATCCGCACACCTGTCTTTTTTTATTGATTCCCTTGGGCTTAAATGCCATGGCAGGTGGCTTCGTAGAGACGTCGGATGTTGACTTTAAATTTTGGGCTTTTCTGGCCGAATTTAAAAGTGTGTGGCTGGCTCCTGTCAGTGAATCTACGTTTGTTTTCGCTCGGAACGTAGTATTACACGTTCATGAAATTCGCTGTAAAAACTAACTTCTTGAAAGCGTTTACTTCATACTTAATTAATTTCAATCTGGGCTTCCGCACTGTTCAGATATGGCGTCGCGTCGTCGTGTTGTAACAATGTACACTCTTTAAATACTTATTAGGTGTAGACGATTGCTTTACTTACAATTTACTGCTTTTATTATTCTGCCGCCGACCTCAAAAATCAAATGTTTAAGGTGGTTTAAAATGTTATTTCACTTTTCTTTTAATGTTTCTTCAAAAAGTTTTTTTTTTATTTTTCATTTTAATTTTTTGAATTTCATTTTCACGAAGTTTTCTTTTGGAAGTGAGTTTCAGTTTTCGAATTAGTTAGAATTTGATTCATTTATTAAAACAAAATATTTAATAATCAAAAACCGCTAGCTATTGCTTAATTTAGCCAGTTAAGTCACTAGTGCATGAGTTATCTTAAGGTTAGTTATTCAAATAAAAAGAGCCCCCTTCATCCTTTAAAAAATAAACTACCACTTTCTAATTCTTGTATGAAAAATTAATAATACTATAATTTGCGGCAAAACTTCAAGCATGCACGTTAAAATAAAAAAAAAAAACATTCGTGTACTACGCGATTATGCGCTTTTTACTAATTAACTTACATTCCTTAATTGTCATAGCATATATTAGATAATGCAGAATATAGCGTTTGGAAATGGCAAAATGCAGCGTCGTGAAATGCAAAGTATTAATAACCGTTCAGAAAGGTATCTTTAAACTAAAAGTGAAGAAAGGTCTAAACCTGCTATTCCAAATATGTGTGTTAAAAACGAAAATTTTATTAAGCTAATTAGTGGCTAAGCAGAGAGCGGGTGAGAAGTAAAAAGTAATTTCTATTGTGTTTATTATTTGCATCTGAAAATCTGGAATATTTGCGGGTAAATAGGTGTTTTGTGGATTTAGCGCCTTGATATTTCTATTTCTTTTATACATTTTTATTTTATTTATTTAGACAATGGATTCGGTTTTTGCTTCATTGAATAACTAACCTTTCGACACTGCTTTCTGTGGATTCTTTAAAATAATAACTGTTGTTGCGGATCTTACAAAGGTATATGCTACTTCAATACGTCTAGATCTGCTCACTGTGATACATTCATGAAAAGTGTATTACTCACAGTTGTGTATATGACGTATTAATTATTTGTAAATTGATATGAACCCATTTATGACCGTTCCACAAGCAGACACTGCCTACGGTTTACTTTAAAATTTTCGAAGGATACAGAATTAGGATTTCTATCTCATTTTTTTAGAAAATCTATAAAATATGCTGGAACGTAAGTTTTACTACTCCATGTTACTTTTTATTCCGTACATAATCCTGTAGAAGTAGTGTCGAGGATATTTATTTCTTTTCAAATAAAACCACATTTTCACATAGTTATAATTAGTTTTCCAGAACTTTCAAAAAGAAAAATACAGGGTTACCAGGTTGCTTTGCTTTTAATACGTAAAACTAAGTCGTATTCCGCTTATCTATTCATTTCTTTCTCTCTGTTGGTGTCCATTTTAGAATTTTTTTCTTTGGGAGTCGTTCATCGCTCATTCATTCGTTATCTATCTTGTTCGCTTTTTTTCTAGTTTTTTTCTATTTTTGACATGCCTGCTGATCCTCTTCAGAGGTCAATTTCTAGACTGAGTAAACGGTTTATGGTTGGTTTTATCGTCCACTAATTTGTATTCATCAAATGAAACCATAACAGCTTCCTTGAACACATTTTATACAATTTTATTACAAAGCCAACGTTTCGGCACCAATTTGTGCCATCATCAGGGCTAGTAAATTCAAATTTAGTAGGTACTTCACAGTAGCATAATAAGTGGTGTTGTCAATCAACCCAAAAAAACAAACGAAAAACATACGACAATAATTTAGCTGCAAGAATATGATGCTGTTGAGAAGGTCGAAGGTTATAATTTGTATTTAATAAATTATAACCTTCGACCTGTTATTGTTTCATTTGATGAGTAAACGGTGTTGTAAGTTTTTAATCAGCTACCAAATTTCGTCGCCTAAGAGAAACCTGCTTTTAAAAATCGGATTGTATAATAGGGGTTTTCTTTCCCGTGAGATGTTTTTGGCTAACAAAATTGAGTTGAGACCCCTATTACTTTTTTCTTTTTATCATTTGTTTTCCTACCTTTTTTTAGTTCGTTCTTTAATGAGTAGTAGCCTTCGTATTGCTTCAAAATACGCATGCTGGTCTCAAGCTTTTATTGTCTCTCCTAAAATAAAACTTTATACATGACCTCCAATGCACAGGTACTCTAAATTGGTATGATGTCATAACTTCGATGTCTTGTTTATTCCTGGCTATTACCACTACAAGATGTAATATACAGGGTTGAATGAATTGCTGCAATAATTGAAATGGACTTCCACGTAGTGCATATTGAATTTAAGTTCTACCACTAACATTCCACACATTTCTGTTTAGATTTTAATTATACTATCCTATGCCCATAACTTAATAGTTTCCCAAATATCCGAAAATTATCAGTTACTTTAACTTTTGAAATTACAATGGTAAAGCAGATATTACTTTATTAATATCTTTATTCAATTTCATTTGTTCTGTGTATTCAGCTGCCACACAATAGTTAGCGCGAGGGTCACACAAAGGATCAAAATCAGAAAAGATTCAAACATTGGAATTGTAAAGTCGGAAACAGACTGTTATCACAACACGTGAGCTCACGTGCTATCATATAAAAACACGTCACGCCTAACATACGCGTAGTGTCATTTTACCTGCTATATTAATGTATTAGAACCATAACTTCATCTTTTTTTTGCCTCAAGTGGTCGCACATTTCAGTGTTCTGGTTATAGAGTATTTGTTTTAAAAATGGACGAGCTTTTGGTTGAGTAAATCATGCTACATGAAGTTTTATATGATCTGAATACCGAGGTCAAAATATTCGGTGAACTGCTTGGGACGAAACTGGAAGGAGATGCAAACAGGAGATAAATACTGTTTTTGGTTATGTAAATATATTTTTATAATGCAAGCATTATTGAAAAACAATATGATTTACTATAAAAAACGACTACTTATATTATAACTTGGACGGTTTTCTGGAGAGGTTAGGGGCGGGGGGTTTCTACGCATAAGTATACGTCGATGATAGGCTTCTCCTAGTGATAGGCAAATTCGTCGGAGTGGTGTGTGATAATAGAAAGATGGTGCTTGGAAACAGGGCTTTCGGTAAATCCAGCCAAAACAGAGCTTATACTTTCAAGGAAAAGAAGGACTATTCTAGAGTTGAGGTCACTCATATTGTAACAGAAGCTACTTTTCACAATTCGTTTAATGTAATAATCTTAACCAGGGATCAGTGGGTAGCAAGGACCATGGTACCCCCCCGAAATTGCCAGGGCTGGAGTGGGCAGGATCGATAGGAATTTAGGCGAATACTTCTCCCTGGGAAGTTATGCTACAGTTTTCTAGGCGGAGGTCTTCGTTATTTTTGAGATGACTACCAAGCGGGATGTCATAGAAAGACCGGATGAAGACATCTGCCTCTGCTCCGATCGTCAAGCAGCCCTTAAGGCTATTCAAAAACCTAGGATAAGCGCACCCCTAAATTCCTTATTTAGGAATGTAGGAATGCTCTGGAGGAACTAGCAAGTAGGAAAGTAGTCAAACTGCCTTGGGTGTCTCGACACTACTACGTCGCTCTTACCTACCTATTAGATGAGAGACAAACTTCCCAGACTCTAAGTCTGGGATAAAACAAAAGATAATTGAAGAAATCCAGGAGGCTGCAGGCAGTCCAAGGAAATGCTTCCAGAACCGTCACAGACCGAGGCAGTCTGGTTGCTGTCAAGGAGCTGCCAGACCATCGCAGATATGGTCGGAATACTGACCGGTCACTGTAGACTAGATAGGCACCTACATTTATTAGAAACACACGACAGCTCACTCTCTCCTAATTGTAGAACTGGAAAGGAAACCTCATACCACTTGATAGGGATCTGTAATAGGTATGGCAACTGACGGCAGGGAGGAGTAAGGATTGATTGGGTTAAAGTAGTCCGTAAGCTGCTTGGGAGAAAACTGAAAGAAGATGCAATCATAAAATAAATACTGTTTTTGGTTATGTAAATATTTATAATGCATTTATAAACTAGTATTATTAAAAAATATGATTTAATATAAAAATCGACTACTTCTATTATAACATGGATGGTATTTTGGAGGTTGGGGCCGGAGGGTCTCTACGCGCAAGAATACGCCGATGATGGGCTTCTCCTAGTGACAGGCAAATTCGTCGGAGTGATGTGAGATCGCATGCAGGTTACTAGTAGCATAATAGAAAGATAGTGCTTGGAACACAGGGCTTCCAGTAAATCCGGCCAAAACAGAGCTCATATTTTTCACGAAAAGAAGGACTATACCAGAGTTCAAATCACCCATGTTGCATCAGAAGGTACTTTCATTAAAACAGGAGGATAAGTACTTGGGGCTGACAATAGATAGTAAACTGACGGGCAACACACATCATAAACATAGTTGATAAAGCCACTGCAATAATGTGGCAATTTACGTGAATAGTGGGATTGAAATGGGGTTTACAGCCCCACGTATTTCATTGGCTCACTCACTCACCTAAGGAAGAGTTGGGAACCCATAATTGGGATAAGCTGCAAGCCTTCATAAGAATAATGGGCCGACTCGAATCTGGGGGCCGAAGGTTATCTAGGGTGAGAGTGAGTGGACAGGGGATGGCGACAAGGGTCTTTTAAGCATATCCTCCGGGACTCGGCCCCCCACCCTTACTACTACTACTACTAGTACTGTATTATAACGTAGTAAACTGTTCAGCCCAAAATTTTACAATATTTTAATTATCTACCAAAATTAGGTATTGTTGATGTTAAGTATTCCATTTATTAGATAAAAGTAATATGAGCCTTTTAAAAACAGCATAAGATTCAATTTTCTCTTCCCAATCTGAAGATAATGAAACCGATCTCTTCACAGGTTTATTCAAAATATTAAAAATAGTTTAAAATAATATTGAATATTTCATAATTTTAACGTTAAATATAACTAGAATTTTGAAATATCGTTTTGAAGGGAATTTGTACAGGAACAAAATATTAAATTCAGAATTCGAATCAGCTGCAACTATATATCCGGCGCAAAAACTTTTTTTTTATTTCCGATGGTCTACCCGGGGATACTAATTTAACTTCTTCTTAACTTTTATTTCTCGTTTTTTTCTTTTTTTTATTAACGGAGATGAAGCCTTAGCCGAGAAAATCGCCAAGCTATTCTTTGAGATTTAAATTTACAGGTGAGCATTTAATCAGGGGCAGTGTTAAACTAAATAAAACCTTTTTATAGTCCTGGCTTTAAAAAAAAATAGTTAGTAATGGCTAAAGAAATTGACAGCGAAATTATTATTAGTATTATTATAATTATTAAGATAATATACAATTATTTTATTAGAAAAAAACTAATTATTTAATTTTATTTGGTCACGGCAATTTAACATATATTTTTCTTGTTTACAAATTTATCTGCAATTTCTGGGCACTAAAGAAAGGATAGGTAATAAATCTAAATACAGGTCTTTTGTAACAGATATTGCTATGGAGGCCGCTTGGAGGGATTCCTTTTGTTTAGGTTTATTTTATTAAATTACTTGAGCTCGGTTCGTCGATATTATACATTTTGTTAGGAAGATGTTAGAACACTAATTATTGTAATCTTTGATTGAAATAAAGAGTAATATTTTTTGCGCTCTGACAAAGTTGACCGTGTTGAATTATTTTTGTAGATCTATCATGGGATTCACTAAGGTTAATTTTGCTCCTTGGAAAAAGAGAAGTACGTTTACTGTTCGACTGGAGTAGTTAGAATAATTTTCACTGCAGGCCAATTGGCTTTCGACTGGAAATGCCAGAGACGATCGCTAGTCAACCTTAGATTATTATTATGACTGTCATAAAATGAGTTGTTCAGCAGTAATAGTCGATACTGATTCGCAATACTGGTAAATTGGCTCTGGATTGCTCAACCAAATTTATCAATACTGTCTTATTTGGGTTTTGGAGCAATTATAGAAGATTGGGACGACACCGATGGGGCATCAAGATCAATTACAATAACATACACCTTGTAACAGTTAGACATTGGAATTATTAGGTTATTTTTCTTTCTTTGCTAATGTTAGAAGCATACATTGTTTTTGATAGGACTACTAAGGCTGTTTTGTTTAATAAATTTTTCTCGTACAAAAAAAAAGGTTTTTGCCGTTATTTTTTGCAATATAAACATACCAAACTTATTCTAGCCAACCAAGCTTATTTGGCTCCTATTGTCTAGGAATTATATGTAAAAAACATAGTTAAAACAAGTATGACAATGATAAGTAGAATAACTAATTAAGGTTACTTTATACATGATTATTTTAACAAGAAAAAACAATATTATATTTTTTTACTTAAATTTTTCAAATTTATTTATTTCAATAAAAAGGTGTATGTGTAATTATTGGTGTTTTATTGACTTATTTAATGCGTACATGTTTTCAGCAAACTGTGTGAACTTCTTAGGAACTCCGAGCGAACAAAGAGTAGGAAATAAAATAATAATTTAAAAGTCGATCACAGCTAAACTGGAAATTATGCGTTTTATATAAGACGTAAGTTAGTTTTCATTATTAAAAAGAAATATTAACAACAGGTAAAAACAATAAAAGTGCAGGAATATTCGTAAAAAATTATGCGGCATGACATTTTTTATGATAAGGCATGACGGTATAGTGTATTTCTAATTATGATATCATGTGACATCAAAGTGTAACTTTGGTGAGCATGATAGCACGTGAGCTCACGTGACGTAACAGTCTGTTTCCGCCTTAACATTTAGTGCACTTTTTAATGTCCTGACAACTTTAAATTTTTTATCTTAACTGGTTCAAAAAATAAATGTGGTGGACATTAAAGAGCAGCACGGTATTTACCAATATAAAGTAAACATACAAATAACAAAAATAAATGTAATTATACTTTAATGTGAACTTTGTGGGTTTAAAATAACTAAGTTGTCTATGCAGCTTTGTAAAAATTTCGCTATTAAAAAATCGTTATTCGTTAAACCTTGACGATGCTCAAAAACAACTTGCTATGTTCCTTTCGTGTAATAAATATCAACTAACGAGCAAAAATGCAAAAAAAGTATAGGTGCCTCAAAATGTAAGCAATATGCTGTTCTATGGGTCCGAGGTGGCCATTCATCAAAGTTATCCGTGATGCGTGCAATAGATGCACCGTTTAAAGTTTGTGTACCTTAAGAAATTATTTCATTAACCCTTAGATTCATATATGAATATAGGTTAATAAACGTAAGAGGAGCATCGGAGGCCGCGTGTTTTACAGTCCTGTTCCATGGCACTAGTCATAATAGTTTTAGGTCCCTAGTGATATTGCTAACGGGGATGATATGTCGCTAACAAAGAGTCTTACACATTTTGGTTAATCAATAGGCAGTCTCTTAATCATCGTAACTGGCCAAAACCTCAAGCGACATGGAAATGGAGTACTTAATTAATGGTCGCTATTTTCTTGAGAAATGTCAAATCTATATAAATACAAATAAGGTATGACATTGTGTTTTAATATCAGATTTTTTCGTAGAATACAAATTTTGAAGAAGATGCCGGTTATACCAATTAAAAAAATAAAGTCAGTAATTAAAATGTGCATCTGAACATAGAAAAACTATTGCAATTTTTCTGTGATGTGTGCTAACATTGTCAACACTATAACGTTTCTAAATTGCAAATCTAAATGCAACCTATGAAATAAATAACATGTTTTCTAGTAACCTGATATATAGTAACAAAAAGTATATTACATTTTTTAATAAAATTATTTTTAGATGGATATGATGCTATTTAAAATTTGATCGTAAGTCAAACTATTAAACGTTGAAATGGGCGAAAAATGTTTATATTCTAAGCGTCAGTACTTCAAAAACATCTAAATTCCTAATATTCCAAACATTTTGAGAATATTTAAAAAATACTACAAAAAACTTGGGGTTGTTTAAATAAATGGAGGCTTCTAGCCAAATCTCACATTTTGAAAAAGTCAAGATTCCTGTAGTTTTATTATATAAATATTATGTTAAACGTTCGTGGCTATCAAAACCTACAATATCACACAATAAATATTGATCATGTGCGAAATTTTTTTTTTTTAATATTAGTAACAACAATAAGTAATCTCCAAATATTGCAATTTTCCGAAAGTTATATTATTTTTTTGTTCTAATAGTGTGGAAAAGTGTTCTATTTCATATAAAATAACAAATCTCAGAATGTTTACATTGAGTTGACCAATTTTACGTGAATTGTTCTTGTCACTTACCTCAAAATCATTTAGTGTGGAGATTGTCGGTTTTGAAATCAGCAGCCTTAATTATAACGAAAATTTGTTTGTGGAATTTTAGAAATTCCATATTGATTACCCTATGATATTCATGTTAGAAGTCTCATTGACAACAATATGTAACTAGTTAAAGTTCAGCAGGTACGTCGTTATTTTTTTTATCAAAAAGACTTCACGAAGTTACATCTTTTTTATTATCAAAGTCATTTGTAAAGACTCATGTCATCTTGACTTCACTATCAGATTATAATAAAACTAACTAAAATATTTGAAATTTTTAATATTTTACATAGGAAGTTATTTTATGCAGTTTTTTTTTCACGGCATTTATAACTCACATATAAAAAAAATCACATGTTACACATATATTGACGTTTCGATCATCTCGAAGTCCTCAACATTGCCCCACACAGTACTCAAATGGTATATTTAAGAACCAATAGGTATGTTTTACATTTTAAAATCAACATGTAAATTTTATGTTTTTGACAAATCTAACTAACTTAATAATAAAAAAACATATTAAACTTGAATTGATAAATTTTGTGTATGCATTCTCAACGAATTGTTCACTTTGTCTGTATATAGCTCATACCTTAATGAAACAATATCCTTTCGTTTTGTGCTAAAAATACCAAAAAATGTAGACAGACCAAAAAAACTGTCTACGTAAATCTAACATTCCACCGAAAATAATGAAAAGATAAACGTTTCATTCCAAACAAGATCTGCAGGAATTTTCATTACACTAATTCGCTTGCACATAAAGCTAAATATATCGAACTTAACAAGACTCTAAATATACGATAGATTTTTAAAGGCACGTGAAATTGGTGTTGTTAAACATTATACTTAATTGTTAAAGCTAATTCTTTTCGAATATTATGCAACAATATAATATATACGATTGGTATCGGCACGACGTCAAATTTATTTAGATTTTGGGTTGTTTATAGTAAATAAACATCTAGAAAACTGAGGAAGGAATACTACCGTAAAAACTAATCAAATTAATTAGATCCAGTAATAATTTTGATTAATTTTTTAATTTTTACAAATTGTAACTGCCTAAAAAGCAAACTAATCGTATAAGATCTGTTTAGCTATGTGGCAACGCACCCAGATGTATAATTATCTTTCGTGTTGTTTTGGCGTGCCTATGCAAATAGACGCTAGATTGAAACCAAATTTAATCATTATTCATTGCAATTAACACTGCAATCACAAAAAAGTGATTATTGGATTATTGGATTGTATAAGATACATTTTGTAATATTCCTGATTTCTCAAAAAAGTGCTCTGAATCAATTGCAAAAAAGAAAATTAAAGACTTTTATATAATTACGCGATCTAGACATTTGCAAAGGATATCCGTAGGGTATATATATATATATATATATATATATATATATATATATATATATATATATATATATATATATAGGATTATATCGAAAGAGTTACAGCGTCTTTGTGGGTGTATAGAAACTCTTTTGGATCGACTTGGGGACTAAAACTCAGTATCGTGTATTAGATTTAGAGCAAAGCTAAGGTTAGTGATCATCTATAATTGTCTTTTGTTGTAGCCTGCGATTCGCAGGGTGATATATAGGAGGAAACATCACACGCTTCAGATACTTGCCTGGACCCCTAAGAAACCATGGAGGTCATTATGGTCCTCTGTTCTAGTTCAAAATTTTGGAGCATACCTACGCGAGCTGACCTAATCAGACAGGAGAGATGATATCGGCGGGAGTCTACGGGCAAAAATCAATCTTGCTCTTTTGGACGATTTGCGTCAGGATGATATTACATTAGTTAATTATGAATTAGGTTCAGGAGTAGAGTCTGTGACATGTCTTCCCCTTCTAGCAGAGTCAATGCGATGATAATATAAAACTTAAATACGAAAATACTCCACTGTTTAACATTTTGATGGTATTGATATTTGATTTATTTTCTTTAAAGGTGCTCACTCTTCTAATTGGAACGACTGCGTACATTATTGCCGATTTTGAAGAATCTATAAGATGCACTCTTTATGCAGCTGCAAAAAGCTAGAAAGAACAAAAATGTGACATTGTACAATATACTTTCGTAGATCGCTTTATGAGTTCTTATGTGTTTTAATTTTGCAGATCAATATGGGAAAATATAAGAGGGCATTTGGTAGTAGGCGATATGCCTATTTTGATCCAGCGCAACTACAGTTGGCTGTTGAACGGATGTTCGTACCACAAACTGTCTTTAAAATATGGAATATGCCCTTTCACGATCCAGAGGAAAGTAAATAATCTACATATGCGAAATGCCGGAGGTCAAAGGATACTATCCGAAGCTGATGAGCAGAGAATAGTAGAAAATATTAATACAGCTCGTTGCTGGGGCTTAGCAGTAAAACATCGAATGGTCTCAGGGCTTTAGTCAAGTCATATCTTGATGGACACGATGCACGTTCAAAAAATTTAAAAGGGATAGCTGGCCTGGGAAAGGCTCGGTTTGCGTTTTTTTGGGGACCTATCTTGATGAATTTGAAGGAAGCCTGGAAGGGGTTAAACCTCACCTTCTTGTAAACTACGATCAGACCAATATCTCAGATGATCTAGGCAAAACCAGGATAATTGCAAGATGTAGATCCAAATATGCATATCGCATTGTGGACTCATCGAAGGCATTCCGTTATGTTTGCTGGTAGCGCCTCAGGAACATTATTGCCTATTTAGATTGTATATAAGGCGGATGCTGATCTGATTGAAAATTTCATGATTTGGGATAAAGACAATTATATAAATCTATATCTTGCAGCAAAAATATGGAGCTTTCGATCTGCCTAATCGTTTTTGTAGCACGAGTTACTGATTCGTAGAAGGCTCAAAACCAAGCAAGAAAGTTCACAAATACTACATTTAAAAAAATCCAAATCAGTTTCAGTTTATACTTGAAAACGATTACCATTTGAAACGTGTGAAACTAAATAAAATAAGAAGAATGAAAATCCGACAGAACGAGTTTAGTGAACCCTAGAGGGATATCGTTGTTTTAGGAACTTTAATTTGAATAGTTTTCTTGACACTATGTACAGTCTGCCTTGGAATAACATTATTTATGAAAATAATATCGATAATAAAATTAAAATCTTTAATGACTTAATTTTAGCATTATGTAATATCCATGCCCTTATAAAAGAATCACAAATAACAAAACCTAAAGTTATTGGTTATCGGCTAATATAAAAACTTTTATGAACCGACGGGAAAGCGCTTTTGCCTAAATATAAACAAACTAGGCAAATTGAGGACTGGAATAATTATACAAATTTAAAAAGTTCTACTTTAGCTACAATCAGAAGGGAGAAAAAAATACACCTTGATTCCTTGTGTAATGAGAAAAACTCTAGAAAAATCTTGGTCTGTGATTAAAAATTTCGATGTTTGTGAAAATAAAAAGAATCTTTCGATTCCAAGCCAGATATCGGACTCTAGTGATGTTAAAATTTTTTTTGCTTCTTTTCTCCAAAACGTTTAAAGATTTTAGCACGTCTGTTACCTTAGTTAATGGTATAATTCGAGCATGGGTTAAAAAAATTAACAGCATTTTGGTATTTTTCAATTTTACAAAGGCATTTGATAGCATCAATCATATTTTACTGGTAACCAAGGTAAAATACTATGGACTTGATAATACCTCTTCTCAATTAACTAAATCATATTTATCGGACAGGTTTCAAAAAATTTACTCAAATAATAAATTTTCCGAGCAAACGGAAATATTATCTGGAGTGCCACAAGGCTCTATTTTGGCACCTCACTTGTTTTTGGTTTATAAGTCTGATATCTTGAAATCATTATCTTTTTGTAACGTTCAAGCTTTCGCAGACGATACGCTGAATCATATATAAACACAGATCTAGAAACCCTGTATTAACATTCTAATGGTCATAATTTGAATCTGAACATCTAAAAATAATAGTCCATTATTTCTCTCTCAAAATGTTATACAATATTAGGCATATGTAAATTTTAAGAGAAACTGTGCGAATCGCTTGTATCAAATTTCAATTATTGTGATTTTGTGTACGGTTTTTGCCTTGACCACGAAAGCAGGAATCGGACACAAAGAGTGCAGAATGGTGTGTTAGATTTATTTGTGGTCTTAGGAAATATGATCACATTTCTGAATATTTCAGAGAAATTAATTGGCTGAAGACGGAGGCTCGTAGAAACTTACGTTTATGTACCTTTTTAATAAAAACAATTAATAATCCTGTATTTTTCTTTTTTTTTTTCGTGGGTGCTTGGTTTTTCACCATGACATTCGCAACTTAAATCTCCGAAATAATGAATAATTAACCGTGCCTCATCATTAGTGAGCCACTTTTCAGCGTGGATTTACTTGCAATGCAGTGCATCATCATAATAGCAACAATTTGTTAAACCATAATAATAACACTTTCAAAACGAACTATAAAAAATATGTATAAACTTTGCAGAATATGATAAGTTGGATTGCTTCTCAGTGATAAGCCTTCTGGGTGCGTTTAATTATATATATTAATTTTTTTTTGTTCAAAATTGAAACATTTTTTGTTACAATAAAATGCAGCCTTCAAGATATACATTATTATAATTTTAAACTTATGTTTAGGGATGTTGGTTCAAATTTTAACTAAGTTCTTTTGCTCAGTGCATTTCAAAAAGTTCGCATCGTATTTGAAAAAATACGACGTATTTTTATAAAGTCTAAAGAAAAATATTCTTGCAAAAAGTTTTAGGATGACAAATAGTTGTATAACTTTAGAAAATGTATATTTTTGTATACAAAGTGTCACAGTAGTGCGTTCTCGGTTTTGGTGATAATGGTTAGAGATACAGAAAAAGTTTAAATATAATATATAAATATTAATATATAGAAGGAGTTATATACCTACTTAAATAGTTTTTCATATATGAAACACCCTATATTCTATTAAATTGTTGAATTTTATCTAAAATTCTACATCTAGTTCATATATTGTTCATAGACCTAAGTTTAATTGTTTTCGAGATATTGACATTTAAAAACGGAGATTTTCAATTTTAAACAGGTGTAGAGTCTAAACGATTCAAATCAGAACAAAACGGTTTGCGCTTTCCTGATTTAGTTTTTAATAGTCTACCATACATTTCTTCTCTATTTCTAACCGGCACCAAGAACACACTATGGGAACACCTCATGTATGTTATAAGTATTTTTAAAATTTCATTAACTATATTATTTGCTGTAAACACAATTATTTAACTGTTCAAACATCTTTTTTAATAATATAAAATAAATCAGCACACAATTTATGCTTAAACGGTAACAAATTAAAAATTCATTTAATAATTTTTTCATTATTTTATACAGCTTTTAGTGGGGGGTCCACTTCAGAGTGGCTTCTTTTTTTTACTTCGCCAGTTCATTTAAATATTTCATTCTTATAAATAACCTTTGTCTTAAGAACACTAAAATGTCTTAAAACTTTCACTTGAGGAAGTAAAAAAACACAACTGACAACTATCGCAACAAAAACGTCAAGCTGAATAAGCAATAAACTAGCCGCCTTGTCAGATCGGGTCGCCAGTCGACGTCACGACCTCCGCCTCACCCGCGCGTCCTTCTCGCCCGATAGCTGCTCACCGAAGTAACCTTAGACTTAATGGGCCTTGAAAGTTCTTTTCAATTTTCCCGGTTGTCTTTAAAGATAAGGGTATCAGACCTGTTTTTTTTATATTCAGGAAGTAGATGCCCATTTATTGAAACAATACTATACAGGCAACTTCATTTAAAATAACAAAGTCGATACTCAATTTCTTACTTCCCAATTGTTCTTTGTTTATTTTGTTGTCAGATTCTGATAGTTCATGTAAAACCAAATAAATTTTATATTCAACATTTTCTTCTATCTTAAATAATAGACTCTGTAAATGGGTGTCAAAATGTATGTGAACACCCTGTACTATTAAATAGACTTTAGAAATAAAATTTTGTTATAGATGAAACAGTTTCGTATAATATTGTAGCTAAGAATTTAAGATATGTCTTAATGCTAATGTCTCTTTTCGAAAAAGGAAGACTTCGAATTGCTCCTTGATTTAATATAAATTAATACCTATTAGAACGTAATTGTTAATTTATTACAAGAAACACCTCCGCCTCTGGCATGTATAAAAAACAATATAATGTCTCTGACTTTAAATTCATGGGATCATGTCGCTTAATAAATGCAGATATACTTTCCGTAACATGTTTTATAATTAATCTCCTTCAGGAAAAAAAATAGAATGAGACAACGGGTATAGTAATTAATTGAGATGCGAGTAATTGTTGTGACAGAACTGTACAAACAAAATTATTTATGGCGCTTTCAAACTCTTTCTGTGTAGGTTTAACAAAACAAAGTGAAGATAATTATAGCGTTGGGTGCCATGGTATATGCTAAATACGTTTCAGGTGAGTCTGTTTGTGCCTTCGATGCAAATTTAATCACCGAGATAATCGATAATATAAGAGTGGAATTAAGTAATAATTGGAATTGAATATTTGATACCGCAACCATTCCGAAAACCAGAATTTTTTGGTCAATCTCTGGGAACCAAACGGTGCATTATTTCACAACTAGAGTTACTTTTGTATATTGAACGGTACATTTCCGCCGAAAGAAGTAACATCTGTTTTCTTCGTCCACTGCTGGACAAAATAAATGGCCCATTACCTATGCTGAGTATCTTTTTATTGGGCGCGCCAGTGCATTAAATTTATTTTAAACAAAATTTGGCTGGTTCGGGATCAAATGAAGAATTTTAGCGCTAATGACAGACACTACTTCTACTTTTCTAGTAAGTATGAAACATATAACATATAGAACGTAACGGCTTTGGTCAATTAAGAAATCATGGTGGGGGGATTAGACCGTGTCAAACTGAAATTACAATCCGACGTTTCGCCTTCGTTTGTAACCTTATTGGCAGGCAGACCCTACAAGCAGAATAAAGAGACGCATCACCAATCTAATTAACGCACCAGTCTACCACCAGTGGAGAAGAAATCAATAAAGCCAAGCAGCTTCAAGATCCCTAGGTTCTACTAGTACTTAAAAATAAACAAATTGTTCAATCTACTGTAACTGAACACTAGCATACCACTGACATTATAAACGTAAAAGAAACCAAGATTCTAGCATCGGTCCCAGGATTTTATAAACGAAAAATCTGTTTTCTATCTATTTTTTCGTTTATAAAATCCTATAATTTTTAAACATGCAAAAAACTTTCCGGTTACGTTCTACATTACATGTGGAAACCGATCTTAACACAGGATAACGGTTCGGCGAGCACAAGTCGGGTACAAAAGCCCTCTCTGAATCTCTCCGAGCTCATTCAGTGTTCAGATCTCGTGGAGTAAAGATGCCAAGTACAGTTGAAGGCCAAACGTCGGATAGTAATTCCAATTTGACACGGGCTAATGCCCAAAACCATGATTTGTTAAGATGAAAAATATGAATGATAATAGTTCATAAATATCATGAACCAAACCAGAGTAATTAACAGGGAACCAGAAATGTTAAATGTTCTTTTCTGTTGGTGACTCTGGTTTACTTGCTTGTTTTTTGGCACTAGTTGCAGTTAATTGTCCACTAGTCTGACCGTAATAAGGAAGACATTTGAAGAAGGTACTCGCCGCACACTTGGGTTATGACACGGGCTTTGACTATGAGTTTCGCCATAAGTGGCTTTTGCTGCTCCATGGCAAAAAAAACTTTCGGATATTCTCTCTCTGTTTTTTAATGATCTTAGTTGTACTGATCTCTCACTTACACTGTTAGACAGAATAAACGGGACAAGCGAATTTTTGGGAAAAATTTAAATTCGAATATTTTTAAAACTAGATAAGATCTTGAAATGCGTTTTTAGCTGTGTTCTGCCAATTTTATCGCATATCGCCAATTTTAAGCAATTTAAGTTAATAAGTTATTTATACAGGGTGTTAAACCAGACTATGTAAACTTTTCAATACTTTATTTATTACCGAAATTATACAAAAACTAATTGTGAGATCAGCTTAATCCTTGATGAATTTTCAAAAAAACTAATTAAAACGTTTTTTAAAATTATAAGTATTTTTTGAGATACAATTTCTTATTTAAAAAAATTAGATTTTTCTTACATATCAAGCAGTAGCCTTTTATTAGCCGTTTGATGTAAACTTTTCCTACTAGAGAGCCTTTAAGTCTTTTTTTTTTTAATAATGTGTAGGGTTTGCAGTAGGCAGAAAAAATGCAAGTGATTAGTTAAAACCTAGCGGTATTAAAACTATATACGTGCATTTCAACACCCTGTAGAATAACCAATTTAAATTTAAGTTTGCATTTAAGTTTTAAAGGACACTGAACATTCTCTCCAAACGTGTATTTTATTCCTTTTTAAATACAGGTGTTGTTTTAGAGACAAATTTGCCAATACCATGACACAAGAGACGGATAACATACTGTCATTTTTCAAAAAAAAATATTAAATTTTCCATAAAAAAAATTAAATTACTTCCGGTTTTACCGAAAGTGACTCCTACTTTTTATTTTAAATAGGACCTTGTATATTTTTATGACTGTCGTATTGAGCCTTAAATTAGCTTTTCAACGATATATCACTAGTTAACGTTTGTTTTTAAAATGTCGACTGGATAGCCACTTTTTGAAAATTCAACTCTATACAAAAAATACAGTCCAAAATAAACTTATATCTTTACTTTTTAGAACGCTTCGATTTAAAGTAGGTATTAAGAGAGTTTTGTAATTTTTTTTCCCTTCCCGTTTAATCGAAAGAGCATTTTATTCCAATATTTTTAATGGCATATATTTTTTTCAAAGTCACTTTATCCATTATTTTTTTTTCAAGATGGAGATATGGCAGCTATTTTTCACAAGTCAGCATAGTTTATTTATTATTTAAAATAAATGGCTATTTTATAGTCATTTTAAAAACAAAAGTTAACATAATACATACTTAAAAAGGTAATTTAATTTTCGGTATAACAAGAAGTGAAAAAAATAAAAAAAATCTTTTATTAACCTAACCAATTAAGTATTTTGGTAAAAATTACTGTATTTCTTTCATATAGCGACAAAATGTTCAAAAAATGGCAGTCAACCGCTATTTTGAGGACAAAAGTTAAGTTATGATATATCACTAAAAAGCTATTTCTAGTTTGGATACCGAGCCAGCTCTTATTTAATATAAGAAAGTAGGGGTCTCATTTAATATAAGAAAGTAGGGGTCACTTTCGGTAAAACCGGAAGTAACTTAATTATTTTTTTAAATTTGCCCTCTATAGAGATCTAGAAATGTCTGAAATTTCAAATTGATGTTTTTAAAATAATTGTTTTAAACTATTTTAATAAGTTCAGATGCTTTAAGTTAATAAATCGTCTCCTAAAAATGACAACAAATTTTCGTTGAGTAATGAAAAGTACAATTAAAAATGCTTTGCAGGAACTAAAAGTTCTGCCATTATTAAAGATCAACTAGAAAAGACAAAGCAGTGATATTCAAAAATACTTTTTACTTCTTAATAGTACCACTTGGTTTATCAAAAGAAGGAATGTTAATGATGTTTTGATGAGAGTGGACGCCTTTTAAATGACGGTTTACGTACTAGACCCAATCTTTTATAATGGCAAAACTTGTAAGAATAAACCTTATCGAAGTTTTAACATTAGAGAAATGGATCTTTACGTATGGAAATAATTAGAAACTCCTACACGTGAATCTATTACAACAGATAATATATACGAATGGTAATCGTTTGAAAATATGAACTCTCTTCAAAAATGTAAAAATTTATATATATATATATATATATATATATATATATATATATATATATATATATATATATATACCTATGCGGAAGTTTCTTGAAAAAAGTGTAATTTGTGTCATCGGCTTAAAAATTAATTAATCACAAATCGATGTAATTAAATATACGATATTTTAACCACACGAGCCTTAAATAATCGCTGTGGATTGAATAGTTCATATATATATATATATATATATATATATATATATATATATATATATATATATATATATAATGTCTCATACATTTCTTTTCGTATAACAACAAATCCTCAAGGGAATGCTTTAAATCAAATGGAGTTAAAGGATTTGGGTAACGGCCATATAGGGTCTGTAAAAAGTTTGACAAAATCGTCGAAATCAATGGAAAAAAACAAGGTATATTCAGAACGAGAAAATAAAAGGGTAAATTTATTAAAGATACACTTAAAAATATAGACCGAGCTTAACATTTTTGAACCAAAAAAATAAATGTGGCTTTATAATGATTTGAGGATCCAGATTCAGTTAGTGAAAGTACAGAAGAAAATTTCAAAAATCATAAAAAAATTTCAGCTTTATTACTAAGTGAAAGATTAACCTCTGCATAAGTGTGGATGAGTCAACAAGAAATTCGACTATTTAGGATATCAATCATATACACAAGGATCAATATACACAACTAATTTGCAACACTATTATAAAAGAAATGATGGTTACATGTTTAAAACCGTTCTAAACGATGTGAAAAAAACTTTAGGTTTTATGGTTTTTCCAAAATTCGAAAATCCAAACCAAAAAATCCGAAAGTGAGCCAAGTTTCTATTTGCAAACTCACTCTAAGTATAAAGCCTTTTAAACACAATGTACCTGATTTTTTGGGCCTTTTTACGTGACTGTAGGACGACGCAAGGAAAAAACCATAGAGAGCTACTTTTACGTGCATGTCTGTAAGGGCAATTTATATAGAAATTCTTCACACAATTAGACTTCTAATTATTCTGGCACTTCGATGTATATTGACGAGGAGAAAAAGTAATGTTGATTTATACTACAATAATAAAACTAACTTTAAAGGGGCAGATGAACAGTTAAAAGATTTTTAGAAAACCGTTGATCATGATATATTTACTCGAAATTTAAAAAACGTGTGATATTGATGGGAGATTGCTGGAAGAGATTAATAGGGATAAAGTTCTTTTAACCCTGTTTACAGAAGTAGAAACAACAGACTAATAACTAAGGTATCTACGGATCCTTATTGGAGCGAACCAACTTATTTTTACAAGTTGTTTTAAAAATTTTAATCCCCAGAAGCTATGAAAATAATCATAGCGATTAGTAAATACGTTTTATAAGAGATGCATAAAATAATTTCTGCTAACCCACACAAAACCTGGAAAATGAACTAATAATTCAAAATCAAAAGGGATAGTAATTGTTGTGTTACACAACATTTTTGGAAACTTAGCAAAAACTTTTTACAGGGCAAAGATGGGGAGACCACAGTATTAAAAGTAAGAACGGCAAAAGACATTTTGGGTCGTTCTGCATCAAGATTGTGTCGAATAGAAGATGATATAAAATAAAATTTACTTTAGGGAAAAATTGTTAAAGGTTTTTTTTGTTGTTTCCTTTTTAGGTTGTCCTAACAATGTGGCAATTTTGCAAGATAAATGTCATCTGCATGACGGGCAGGAGTGTCAGGGGAATCTCCAACTTTTCTAAGTTTTTGATCAAGTTATGGTACATAACTCTAGTAGCTGAAATCACTGTCGGTATTATGTTAACTTCGTCCAGTGCCCACCAGCGTTTGATTTCTATGGCCAAGTTTTCATATTTGGTGACCTTTTTCGCTTCCATTTTTGCTGATTATGAGTGAGTGGACCACAAATATCTGTAATTATAGCCTCTTAGTTTGCTTGGAAATTAAAACAGTATCTGGCTTATTATGATGGACCGTAATGTCCGTTCTTAATGGCCGGTCCTAATATAACGCATAATTATTTGCTTTTCTGGTTCGTGTGAGTTTTTATAGAACGGAGGTGGATCTTTCACTAAATTATACTTTTGGGTCTGCTGACTATGCATGATCTTGGCAATTTTATTATGCTTATCCAAATCCCAAATACATGTGTTCTATAGTCTCTCGTGGGGAGTGACACTTCCAGTACTTATTCTCTATACCATTCTTCAAAATTAAATGTCTGATAATTTTTCGTTTTCATCAAGCCATCCTGAAAAACTATCACAAACCCTTCAGTCTCTGGGCAGAGTTGTTCCTTTTTTGGCCACGAAGTCAATGATCTTGCTATATCGATATGATTGCCGGACACTGACATTTCCCGTGCAAGACTTTTTCATTCCACTCAGTGCGCGTTTCGTCAAGGTTTTAAGGACCTCACGATTGATTCAGTGATGTGTATTTTTGTATGCTGTGTTCCTGTTTCTTACAAAGTTCGAAAATATTGACTAGGCCTCTTCCTCCCTCTTCTAACTTTTTGGCAAATCTACGGCCACTCCAGGATGGTGCGCTCTAAATTTGGTTTTAATCTGCAGGTTAATCTGTCCGATTCTTGTATGTCGGTATTAGAATAATGAGGTATACCGAAGGAATAAGTCAGGATAGGGATTGCCCAGATATTAATAGCATAATACGATTTTTAAAGTTGAGCAGAGTGTTCAGTAGTTTAGTAGTCTCTGACTATATTCCTCCATAATAATCCGTATTCATATTATTATTATTATCAATATTATTGTTGTTATTAAAGTTTTATTAAATCTTTCATAGGCTTCTGCTAAAAACAGTTAGGAGAAAATATTTTGAATTGAAAGAATGCCAAAATGTAATTTTTCACACTCCATGACTAGAGGTACCAAATGAGGGTCCTTCGGGTACAAATCTTCATATTAGAACCCAGTATAGCTCTCAATGAACCAAAGTTCCACGATTGTGAATACTGAACATATACAGGATGTCCCAAATGTAAGGGGTGTAAGAGATGACTTCTTGATCCATAACAATTCCTATTAACATGTGTCCTAAACTGCTTAGTTTTTGAGATTAAGGGATTCTGAGTGACGTGTACAAACAGTTTTTCTAATATACCTGTAATCTTTAGTAAAAAAATCAAAAGAATACTTCTGTGCAGCTATATCCCGCTATACGAAAATAGTTCTGAAATCGCACCGATATATTTTGCGAGAAATATCCGCCGTGGCTCACTGCTAAAATAAACAAAACTTAGATACATTTAAAAACTCCATTTTATATATTCAGGATATATGCATAAGTTAAAAAAAATAGGTAGAAGTGTTTTAGAAATTCTGCAGTGGACAAACGTTCTAAAACTAGCCAAGAAGACACACCATAACATATTTTACCATGCCTCTTCGACACCTTTTATACTTTTAAATTTTTGATCATTCTTATTACTAACTCGTATGTAAATAATACGAGCACACCATCTATTTTAAGTTCTCATATAATTATATGCACCATTTTGCCAAGTACCGACCGAAATGTAATACTGTTACCAACTGTCTATATTGCATTTATGTTTCTGTCTTCTTTAAAAAAAATCAATATAATAACATGTTTTATATAAATGGTTTTGATGTTATATTAAATATCGGTATGTACATATTTATGATATTTAACTGCATCATATTTAAATGCATTTAAGATAAAATATTATTATTGCATCAATATATAATTTTTTTATTTTCAGTTGTGGTTGTTTTCCATTTATCTTGTATGAAATAGGTAAGCAATTGATAAACACATGCGTAGTTAGGCTTGCGGCGTTAGAAAAAGCCTAACGATCATTAAGACTTGGAATTGATTCTTTTTTATAGTTTTTCATGTTTAATTATATTTGTTCTTTACATTTTTTTCTGATCATCTTCTATACAATTCAATCATGTATTTATATAACATTATTGCAATAATTAATAATGATCTAGCATCATGGACATTTTAAAGTCACTAGAACAATATATTTTTAGAAAAAAAAATGGTCTCTGTACGGATATGTGTATGCAAATAAAATTTGGCGCACGATAACTTGGAAAAAGTTAAACCGATTCGTTTCAAATTTGTACAAAAAACGGTGAAACCCGTCAAATGTATTTTACGTTTTTGAAGATAAAAACACTTTTTTTAACTACGCAGAGTAGCCCTAGGTAGATGAAAGAGCCCACTAAAAACGAATGAAAAATTTATTAAAAAAAAAACAGTTGTTTACGTCAAATATGTTTTATAATTTTCTCAACAAAAAAATTTTTCCCTCTATACAGACCAGCTCTAGAAGAAAAAAAATATTTTCAATAGCTCCTTTTTTACAAACGTTGAAACACGCCAACTTTCTTTGTATATAAATACATGTTTTCCCAGAATG
Source organism: Kuschelorhynchus macadamiae (assembly GCA_030620095.1). Classification (NCBI taxonomy): domain Eukaryota; kingdom Metazoa; phylum Arthropoda; class Insecta; order Coleoptera; family Curculionidae; genus Kuschelorhynchus; species Kuschelorhynchus macadamiae. Next base: position 229,156 of record JAUTXW010000011.1, on the reverse strand, counting down.
CAGGGTACCCATAGAGAATTGAAGCAGTTCCAAAAAAACCACAAATATTTATTTATTTTAAGAGGCTAGTTAAATAAAAAATGCGAAACGGGCCAAAATTGTTTTCTCTTTGTAAATGTAAACAATTTTTGTTACTGTGAGTCTTAAATATATTTTATTTCTATATTTTTTAGTTTCAGAAAAAAATGGTAAAACATGGCAAATTTATTTTTTTTCATATAAAAGTAATGTTGTCTTTTTTATAGGCTTATTTTACTAATACTTTACTTATGCACGGCTGACAAGCCACACGCTTAGCAATCAAGCCTACATGTTTACTTTGCAAATTTAATAAGTAATAGGTATTAGAATTATTTATTTTCTTCTTATATAATTATTTTCGGATATCCTTGAATTAAGTATTTGTATATTTGATTGAACTTGAATAAATATATTATTTATTATATTATTATTTCTCCACTTTGTTGTCTCACAGTATTCACGTGGTTGTATTTTATACTGACGGGATTATACCAAGTCAGTACAAAAAAAAGGTAAAGGAACCAAACAACTATTGTAACAACATGTATGCTACATGTTTTCAAAATGACTGATTTCTGGATGTTCCTGTGAATGTCTGTATTAAGTCCTAATTGAGCCAAATGCGGTGTAAGCGTTGTTGGGTGCCTGTTACTGATATGACGAAAGGAACAATGATGACTTTTTCCTGTTTCCACAGCTTTTTTATTTCCATTGCCAAGTCGGTGTATTTGGCGATCTTCTGATTGTATTTCGCTTGGATGTTTTCGTCGTCTTTTTTATGATATCGGGTCTGTTTGTGGAGATTGTTTTATCTGTGTGGATGTCAATGTCCCAGTAGAGCTTATAGTCTTCGTTTTAAAATATGGTTGTTGGTGTATAATGGTAGTAAGGGTCTGTGTTCTCCGTTAGTTGGTATGCTGTGGCTAATGCTTGATGAACGACCTTCGCTGCTGAGTTGTGTCTCGCGGTGTATTCAGTTCCGGCCATTATTCTATAACCACTCGTTATGTGATCGATTGTTTCTCCCTGCTGGTGACATCTCTTGCACCTGTCGTCTTCAAAGGTGGTGTTAGTAAAAATTCACAATTTTCACCCCGTTTTGAGTTAATTCTGCATAAATGACAAAATTCTTCTCTATATTGTCGCCGCCATTGCAAATTTCAAAAAATTGACTTAAAATTTTAAACTTTCCCTTTTAAATAAATTTAGACATTTTTAAACCGTGCGGGCATCGCAAATGTGACTCTAAATCTCTAAAGGCAATAAACAAATTTAGCAAAATATTTACTATCAACGACAAAAAATTCGAATTACAGAAAGTTCGAGAACCTAAAGTTTAAATGCAAATCATTTCGAATGATAAAAAACATTGAATGACAATAAGATGGAAAACATTTGAAAAACAAAAGTTCGACTGACATTAGATATATGATACAATCAACTTATCCAAATTGATAGTAAAAAACATACAATTAATATTTGAACAGTTATCTTAGTTTGTGGTTATAGAAAAGTCAAGACTCGAGAAAATTAACAGGTATTAACTTTTACAATAAACGACACCTAGATCCCGGTATCTACCTATTATTAGTAGAAATATACCTAAAGCAGTGAAGAATCTAAATTAGTACAAAGCAATAATAATTAATTAAATTCTCCATATTTTTTTGGCTAGTTTTCATGCCAGCGAATATTTTTTATTTGCGAATTATCTTCGAAACTTTTTGACCATTGACATTTTTGGTTCTGTAATGAAGGGAGAGGAAAGTAAACAAATTAAAACCACAAAATTGTGACAAAAGTCAAAAATAAGCCAGCAAAAAACAACACTCTCTACATAAACTTGGATATGAATTATATTTCTTTTTATACAGTCTACAGATCGATTTTCATTACTCAGATATTAAAATGTCACACAATAAAGCGATCCATTCTTATTTGTAATATTTCTAGAAACCCCAAAATTGCGCCTTTTGTTTCGGCATAACTCCGAAATTGTTGGATCGATTCCCAATATTTTTGCAAAAATACTTTCCTCTCCCTTCATTACAGAACCAAAATAATGATCATAAATATTACTGACGTGTTTTATGTTAAGTACAGTAAGAAACTGGATTGGATTTAAAATATTTGTTATTGTATTAGTAATATTAGTTAATTAATCAAAACAAGAACAAAGGTTGATAAAAGGTGGAGATCAAGTAACTGCTGGAAAATGTTGTTCTCATGAAAATACCAAAAAAAAGTTACTTTAGCATTGGTTTTGTCGATACTGGGTGATACAAATATTATTTTAAATACTTATGTTTTTTCAGTTCCTTCCAAACATCTAAATATAAAAATACAACTTTATAGGTATTAATTAGGCATAATAGAGTAGGTTTTGTTGGTGGTGGAGATATCCGCATGAATCTTGCGGATTGACAACACTTCATTAACATCTTGTATTAAACTTGTTTTGACTAATTTACAAATTCATAACATATTACGGTCATATTTCAGATCAGTAATGGAATGAAAGGAAAGCAAATAATTATATATTCTCAAAAATGTGTGACAGGTAAAGAATTGGTTCTCAAAAAACAACGACACTCTGTATATGAACTTAGGATATTCATAATTATTTAACCTGTACTCTAGATATCAATTCTTATTAGTTAAAAATTATGATTTAATAGAGTATTTTAATAGTAAAACCATTCATTTTTAATTATAATACTGCCCCCCTAAGGCAACTTGTCCTGAGTGTAAAAGTCATTGTAATATTTGTGAAAGTTTTAAAGTGAAAAATTGTAATACATGTGTTAAGTTAACAAAATGTATATTTATTCTGCAATAAAAAAAAGTCGATTTATGCAGATAGGACAATTTGTCTTAGACATGACATTGTTTGATCGCTTTATTATTTGTGAGTTTGTGTTTAGCATCGTCTTTAGTGAAATCGTTCTCTAATTTTGTCTTAAAGGGAGCATGGCTGTCATACGATTTACAAAAGTCCAATTGTATAATCTGCCACATGTAGACGTATTAATGGTGGCTAAATTTATTTAAGAAATGCATTATTAGCATCAGTAGAAAAGCATGGCGTTAAAGCTAAATGATAATAACATAATCATTCATAGTATGTATATTGAAGAAAAAGGTGAATGTTAAAAATAAATACCTAAGGTTTATTCATGTTCTTTTGAATTTATTAAGTAATCTGTTCATATTTCACCTTAAATTAATATCTAAAGTGTATTAATACGCTGTTACTAAGTTAGCTATTGTTGCAGGGCAGAAAGAGAAAATTATGGAGATGCAGCCAGAAGTGATTTGTAAAATATGTCCCAAACATAAAATTCACTTCCAAAAATTATACTGTAATGTTAGTGTTTAGTGATATTGAAAGCGTAGTGGGGAGATGACTTTTTTTTAACAAAACTTATAATTTTGTATGTAGTTGTGTTTTAACAGTCGGATTGTGTTTTCGTTAGCCCTGGTTATGCCTTTTTTAGGTAAAAAATTGTATCCGTCCCCTTAGGTTCGCACCAGCTTTGCCAATAAAATTATCATTAAAGTCGTAATAAATAATAAATCTGATATTAAACATAAGATTAGCAATTTTTATTCGAACTCGGTCCATTGGTCAGTTTGTTGGGCACTTCATATTTTAATACATACTCTAAAATGATCTTCACAAACCCATATATTGCGTTCTGCATACAGTTTTATGATCACGTCGTGCTGCCTTTTTCTCTCTCTCTCTCTCTTTATCTCACTAGGTACTTTTGTATTTAAATTTTTTTTTGTACCTCCTACAGTTTTAGAGTTCTAACTAGTTATCAAAATATAAATCAAAGCCCAGTACATATAATACACAGGATGATGCATATAAAAAAATAATCAAAATTAAACATGTCCGATGCTTATTTCCTTTTCTGGCTAATTCTAAAATATCAGTAAGAATATATTATTTTATTTATCATTTTATAATTAAATTAATTCTCCAGATACCTAACGCAGGTAGAGTCGTTGTCAATATATAGAAAATACCCTGTACGCATTACAAAACAATCCTTTTTTAAACTTCTTAGCTTGGTTAAGAAATCCCATATCATTAAAACTATTATGTAAAATAAAATGTGGATTAACAATACGTTATTCGTTTTGATACATTTCTTGTCTTCAGTTTCTATGTATTATAATAAGGAGTTTCAAACAAAACGTTTTTAGGCTGTCGTTTTAAATTATCAAGTACTTAACAATGAAATGTATTATATTTCATTTATGTCTTTTCTACTTATCTCTGAAACATATTATCTCATGATTCTTACGGCAGTTACCATTATGCTTAAAATAAAATAACATTAGGTAACGGTTAGAGAAATGTTATGGGCCATTGTTCAGACATTAACTACCGTGTTATATTGCATCGTTAAACTAGTCACAAATAAACAACATCTAAATTTTATTCATACAGAGATAAAAATTGATAATATATTTTCTCTATTAAATACCTTTTTAAGGTTTTTCAGTGACGTGTATGATGTCAAGCTCCGTCGCATTATAACCTTTTTAATATTAGTTAAAAAGTACAAAGTACAAATTACTGATCCTACATATTAAATCCTTTAAAGTGATCTTTTCATGCTGAACAAAAACATCCAATCTAAATTTATCTTACAAGACAACCAAAAAAAACTTTTTGGTTTGATAATTTAATGGTAGTACTGCATTACTAATTCTTAGTATGGACCGTTCCTTTCATTTTGTTTTAAGTGAAAAACCCGGGTGACGTTTTGCCAGCCGATTATTTGCCTTGGGCCACACATTTCTCTATTTTTTTTCTAATATTTGCTTTCCTTTCATTCCATTACTGATCTAAAATACTGACTGTAATTGTTTACAATATGTTATATGTTAAGTACACAATAAAATAGTTATGAATCTTTAAATTAGTCAAAACAAGTTTAGTACAATATGTCAATGAAGTGCTGCCATTTACTGCCAGGTGAGAACATCTGAATTATATATTAGTTATATTAATATGGGTCCGCAAATCATTGGTTTTGAATATACAGGGTGTTGAGTATATATATATATATATATATATATATATATATATATATATATATATATATATATATATATATATATATATATATATATATATATATATATATATATATATATATATATATATATATATATATATATATATATATATATATATATATATATATATATATATATATATATATATATATATATATATATATATATATATATATATATAAGCTAAGCATAAAAATTGTTAAAATATTGATTGTTTGAGGGTGGTTGATAATGTGTTGTTATCAAAAGGCTTTTTTGGTTTGCATTATCTTTTTATTTAATTTTAGCTACGTTTTGACCGGTGCAGTATCTGATCAATATTAGGTAGGTAACGACCGGAGATATTCCACCTATTCCACCGGTCGAAACGTCGCCGTCGCTAAAAATGAAATCTCTCTCATTTTGTTTAATGAGTAACTTTTACATTATTAAAGATATTTTAGAATCTAGGAAAATTATTTTTTTTTGTATTTTAAAAAATTAGTTAAGAAAATTAAACAGTCCAAATTACTACATTGAAAATTATTATTTATTTTTAAATATGCTCAATGTAATGATATATACTTAAGAGACTTTTTTTATAAAATCAACAATATATAACCACAAATTATGTTCAATATGACCTCCTAAATTCAGTGCGCAAGCATGAATTCGTCTTGAAAATGAGTCGCTAACTTTTTCCACCATATTTGGGGTAATTGTTTGGAAAACCTCCCGAATTGGTCAAATCGGGGATCTTGCTGGCCAAGGGACCGGACGACCTCTACCTATCCATCGATAATTAAATTGTCCATTTAAAAAATTTCGAACTGCTTGGCTATAATGACCTGGGGCCCCATCGTGTTGAAGCCACATGCTATTTCCAATATTCTCAGGTAAGGTTTGAAAAGCGCATTTAGGTCATTCTGCAAAAAGTTCAAATACACTTCGCTTGTAAGATGTATATAAAAAAATGCGGCCAATAACGTAATTCCTTATAATTCCTGCCCAAACGTTAAGCGACCATCTATGCTGGTGATGAATTTGCCGGGTAAAAAACGGATTACCGGTATCATAATATTGAAAATTATGTTTATTGACACTGCCGTTACCAAAAGTTGCTTCATCGGAAAAAAGTACGAAATTAAAAAATTCTGGCTGATGCATCATATTTTGCGCCCACTGATAAAAAACAACTCTTCTGTCGTAATTCGGCGGCTGTAATCCTTGCAGTAATTGAATATGGAAAGAATGAAAATGTTCACTTTTAAGCATTCGCGATATTGATGATGCACTGAAGGGCAATTCTCTAGCGAGCTGCCTAGTACTTTTTTTGAGAATCCTCAACTACACTTAAAACTACCATCATTTTATTATTATTATTTGTAATTGGTTTTACTCGATCATATTTTTCATACATCATATTTCCTGTTTTTTCGAATCTGTCTCTTATTTTTTGAAATACTGGGATAAAATTGTGCGTACATTCTGGATGCCAATAATGTATTCCTTTCAGCAGCTCCTAGGACATATATCATGTCAACAAGTTCAACACGTGGAAAATTCCTCATTAATAATATAATTTAAAATTCCTAGAAAACTATTCCAGTAATACTTGGATATAATAAAATGAAATAATGAAAAAACAAATAAAATAAAAAAATATTTAAACGACTGACATTGATGGTCGCTGACAGCACATCATATCAATATTTCATTTACTTTTTTTGAGCAGTCTTGATAGAAAAAGCAGAATTTGCTTTTTATGCTTAACTTACAAAGAAAGTGAAACATCCTAAAAAGTAAAGAGTTTAGGTAAAGGCCATATTTTGTAAAAAATGAAGGTATTCCATGAATAACTTTAAAGAAATAAAAAAATACAGGGTATTCCATTTAAAAATATTGAGATATTGCATATTTAATTTTGGTAAATTGGTAAATTCATATAAACACTCTGTATAAAAAATGTACAAAATATCGCTAAGAACCTATAGCAGGTATCTTAGACTAACTGTGATAAAAATATTGTTGGTCTAAATTGAATCCATAGATTACTACGATATCGTTTAAACGGGCCCTCTGAAACACAAAAAATATTAAAAAAAAATTAATTTCGTGGCAACGCCTCAGCATAATTTAAAATATCAAAGTAAAGCTTTCTCTCTGCTGCATAAGATAATCATATAATATACATTATTTTCCGTTTATAGATTTTTGTCAATCCTACAACTTTGCTATAGAAATGTTTTCTATATCTCTTACGTTTTAGACACTATCTTAGCCGTACACCTTGTTGACGCACCCTGTATATATATATATATATATATATATATATATATATATATATATAGAAATTAAATGAAATTCACGCGAATATCTCTGCCACCAACAAAACCTACTTTATTATGCCTAACTAATACCTATAAAATTGTATTTTTATATATTTAGCTGTTTGGAAGTAACTGAAAAAAACATAAATATTTAAAACAATATCTGTATCATCCTGTATCGCCAAAACAAATGCTAATGTTACTTTTTCATGGTGTTTTCATGAGAGCAATGTTTTCCAGCAGTCACTCGATTTACACCTTGTATTAAACTTTATTCTTGTTTTGTTCTTCTTTTGGCTAATTAACTAAAAATATTTGAAATTTAATCCATTTACTCTTAAATATAAATAACAATTTGCAAATTCATATTTATATTACTATGTACTTAACATAAAATACATCAGGAATATTTATAATCATTGTTTTTTGGTTCTATAATGAAGTGAGAGGGAAGTAAATAAAAACAAAACCACAAAATTGTGACACAATGCCAAAAATAAGCCAGCAAAAAAACACACTCTATATATGAACTTAGGATATGTGTAATATTTATTTTGTACATTCTACAAATCGATTTCCATTACATATAAATCATAATAAATAGTCTTAATAAGCTTAAGACTGTTTAATTGGCGGTACTTACGTCTAGATCTCAACGGTAACTATGCTCTGGTGATTTTCTGTACACGTAATTTTTTTATTTACACATACTGCGAAGACACAAAAAGCAGCCTAACCTGGGGTAACTGAAGAGGCAGTCTGACAATTATGGAACATGATTACATACAAAATTAGGTGTATGCAAATTCACGAAACCGTAGTTATCGCCGAGATCCCGTAAACTTAAAGAATGAATGCCAGGTGCCCAATGGGGTATGTTGTATTTAACCGTTCCACCTATGTTGTCGCTCAATTTCAGATTATGAAAAACAGGAACTCTTTACCGATTGACCAAATAGCAAATGCTGTACATTAAGAATTTTGTGTATGAATTGATCTCTTTTCATTTTAAAAGCAAATAGTGTTACATCTCAGGCGTCATCCATCAAAATTTTTCAATATATGATATATTGAATAATATATATCACAACTGATATAAAAAGCAATTTGAAAACATATTTTTGCATATTTAGGATTACATCTTTCGTAATTCTTGAATAGTCTTATCCAAAGATTTAACCAAGTTGAGTGGCATTTTGGTATTGACCCCGACGGAAATTACCGTCTATTGACCGATTCTGCAAATTTCTCAGTACTGTGTGTATTGAAAATACATCCAAACGCATATTAAACATTATTACTAAGTTACTTCAACATAATGTTCAAAATTGTTTTAGAAGGCGAAAATGCATGGGAAGACAAGTGTTAAAGGGAAGGTAGGCAAATAAATGTTTAATTTGACTAGTTAGTTATAGATATAATAAATTGTACTGTAAATACTAATTTTTGTTTACTCTAATGCGTCTTGAGACACGTTAATAAATATGCGTTTGAGATTCAAGGACATCTAAAAAATTTTGGTGTATCATATAAACCTGATTAGATATATTTAATTGTATAAGATTTGATAAGAGATATAAAATATATTTTTATATATATATATATATATATATATATATATATATGTATATATATATATATATATATTTATGTATATATATATATATATATATATATATATATATATATATATTCGGTATTGTTGAATATAATACAGATATAACATAAATCTTTGTTTTATATAGGTATATTACACATTTTTCGTTGTTATCTACCACAACCTTTGAAGTTTTTAAAGTGTGAAATTGTGAAAATGATTTTAAAATTTGTTTACTGTTTAATGTTTTAAGTTTTAATAAAATGACTTATCGGTATAAAAAGAATGACAAAATTACAAATTATCCTCCAGCATTTATATTGACTAACAGTGTTTTTACTTTTCCTTTTAGTTAAGTATAATTAAACAAAATGCCCTTGAAAAAGTTTTTAATCAGAAGCGAAATGTCAGCACAGTTGCTTTCATTACATAATCCCAAATCCAAAAAAAAAAAAAAAAAATAAAAAATTATTTGTATATATACATATATCTATTCTCGCAATAAAAAACCACACTATATATATATATATATATATATATATATATATATATATATATATGTATATATATATATATATATATATATATATATATATATATATATATATATATATATATATATATATATATATATATATATATATATATATATATATATATATATATATATATATATATATATATATATATATATATATATATACATATATATATATATATATATATATATATATATATATATATATATATATATATATATATATATATATATATTTATATGTATATATATATATATATATATATATATATATATATATATTTATATATATATATATATATATATATATATATATATATATATATATATATATATATATATATATATATATATATATATATATATATATATATATATATATATATATATATATATATATATATATATATATATATATATATATATATATATATATATATATATATATATATATATATATGCAGGGTAGATTTTTACTGCGAGAAAGTCCAATATCTGTTTCATACGAAAGTTGTAAGGCTTGTCAAGGTGTACATGCTTAAAATATTTTCTTGTATACTGGGTGTTTTATGAAAGCGTGACAACAAAAAGTGTATTTTTTTAAATAGAAACCGATATCTTTAAGAGCAGAACTGAAATCAGCGTAAAATACTGCGCATAGTACACTATTTTAATTTGACCACCGTTGGGGCGTTGCCAAGCTGTTCAAATTTCTTTAGAAAATTCAGAATAAACATGGTAGTCAAAATTTCGTTAAAAAAATTACTTGTTTAAACTTGGTGATAATATTCTATGGTCCTTTAAACATAATGGATAATGCAATAATTGCGTAATATAAATTTGGCCACAACTTGTACGGGGTGTTTTTTTTTGTCTCAACATAATAACTTGTTCTGTGATAAAACTCCATTTTTTTAAATGAAACGCCCTGTATATTAATAGGATATCTTGTAGGGCATATCATGCTCTTCAAATTTGCAATTACGACCATTGTCCTAGATTGAGTCGTTTTGGCAATATATTAGCTTCTCTGGAAAATGCCTAGATGATATCGGTAATCTTTGATTTTTATTCGTATAGAGTCATGATTTGGGTAAAAGCATACATACAAAAAGTTTTTTCTATTTTTTATAACAGAGATATTGGATTTTCTCGCACTAAAAAACCACCCGGTATATATATATATAAATATATATATATATATATATATATATATATATATATATACGACTTTCGTATGAAACAGATATTGGACTTTCTCGCAGTAAAAATCTACCCTGCATATTTATATATATATATATATATATATATATATATATATATATATATATATATTATAATTATATATGTATATATATATATACATATATATATATATATATATATATATATATATATATATATATATATATATATATATATATATATATATATATATATATATATATATATATATATATATATATATTGATATGCAAAAAAAGTGACGAGCTAAATATTTAGGTATTTTATATACATAGTGTAATATGAGACAATGTTTTTTTACAAATTAGAATATTAGAATAACGTAACTACAGAAAAATAGTAAATCAAAGTTTTTTAATTTAGACTTTTTAGACTTATCTTTTAGGATTATTCTGGCTTTTGATTCATTGCTCCATCTCTATTTTTAAAGGAAATTTGTTTTTTGTTAGCGTATCTCGAAATGTCAAATAGACGTCAAATTATTAAATAATAAAATCTGTGCCGTTCCAACGTGTATCAAATGGTTATAATGTCTAGATAAGTAACTCCAGAGAATGTAGCCAAAAGTATCACTTTAGTAGATGAAGGCAATAGTGTTAGTTATGCTGCCAGAAAAGTGGGTATACCAGAAGCGAAAGTCAGAAGAGCAAAGGTTTTTTTTAGACCGGGCAGTATACAAGAAGAACCGGGTCGGGTCGTCCTAAATGCACCACAAATATCGCTGACAGGTTTATTGTTCTTCAAGCAACCAGAAATCGATTTCAGGATTTCAAAGCGCGATATATATATATATATATATATATATATATATATATATATATATATATATATATATATATATATATATATATATATATATATACATATAAATATATATATATATATATATATATATATATATATATATATATATTGATATGCAAAAAAAGTGACGAGCTAAATATTTAGGTATTTTATATACATAGTGTAATATGAGGCAATGTTTTTTTACAAATTAGAATATTAGAATAACGTAACTACAGAAAAATAGTAAATCAAAGTTTATAATTTAGACTTTTTAGACTTATCTTTTAGGATTATTCTGTCTTTTGATTCATTGCTCCATCTCTATTTTTAAAGGAAATTTGTTTTTTGTTAGCGTATCTCGAAATGTCAAATAGACGTCAAATTATTAAATAATAAAATCTGTGCCGTTCCAACGTGTATCCAATGGTTATAATGTCTAGATAAGTAACTCCAGAGAATGTAGCCAAAAGTATCACTTTAGTAGATGAAGGCAATAGTGTTAGTTATGCTGCCAGAAAAGTGGGTATACCAGAAGCGACAGTCAGAAGAGCAAATGTTTTATTTAGACCGGGCAGTATACAAGAAGAACCGGGTCGGGTCGTCCTAAATGCACCACAAATATCGCTGACAGGTTTATTGTTCTTCAAGCAACCAGAAATCGATTTCAGGATTTCAGAGCGCGACGATGACCAACAGATGCCTACAAGAAGTACGTGGTACTGTCATAAGTGACTACACCGCCTGTCGAAGGTTGAAATAAGTAGGGTTGAAAACAAGGATTCCAGCGACCGGTCCAAAATTGATTCGCAAACATCGCATGAATTTCGCTAATGAACAGGTATAGTGGGATGAGGAGCAGTGGTCCAAGGTTTTATTTTATGACGAGTGACGCATTTGTTTGAAATCATCTGATGAAAGACAAAAAGTTTGGAGACGGCCTGGGGAGAGATACGAACAAGAAATATTTATAGAAAAAGAAAAAAATGGGGATGGTTCACTGATGGTATGGGGAGGGATTTCTATAGATCATGGTATGAAACTTGGTGTGTTACCAACAAATTCTTAAAATGCTCAGAGATATATCGACGTACTAGAGCAGTATATTATTCCGTTTGCCCACTTTATAGGCCAAGACTTTATTTGCATGACAATGCGGGACCCCACGTTGCACATATTGTAACTGAGTATTTGGATAATAATGATATAGAATGTCTACCATGGCCTGTGAGAAGTCCGACTTAAACCCAATATAAAATTTTAGGGATCAACTGGGGCAATGCTTAAGAAAATGACCTCGTGTACCACAGAATTCAGAATAACCTGGCATGGCGCTTGTTAAGAGTGGAACAATATTCCACAAGCGGCTATTGCACAAATAATAAGAAGTATGCAGAGTAGTGTAGAATTAGTAATTAGAGTTAGAGGTGGAAATATCAGATATTAGTTTTTTATTTTTTAGTCCTAAGCTGTGATTTGTAATTAATCTTTATTTATTTACTCATAAATAATTATTTCATTTAAGAGAGCTAGATTTTATTGAACTCAGTATCTGGCATCTGCTTAACACTTGACGACAAGCTAACAAAACACAAATATCCATCTGTCAGTTTTAATTTTCAAAACTACTAGATCTTTTTGAAGACTTGTGTGTATGTATGGATAACACGGTAAAAACAAATGTTTTGCCTTAAATGTCAAAAGCCAAAATAATCCTAAAATATAAGTCTAAATTATAAATTATAAACTACGTTATTCTACAGGGCGTTTCGGGAATTTGCAAAAAAACATTGTTTCATATTACACCCTGTATATAAAAACATCGAGACAAGTTAACAAAAATAGAAATGCAAAATTACTGACTATGAAATTTCTTTTCGACTGAGGTAAAGAGCAACAAAATGCGATAAAGCTTTCAAAATATACCTATATATATATATATATATATATATATATATATATATATATATATATATATATATATATATATATATATTTTTTTTTTCGAATGATAGCTTATGTTACAATGCTAAGAAAAACCCAGGTGGAACTATATATAGTCTATCTATTACCATATTTAAAAAATCAATAAATCGAGACCCTTCTGGAACGCATCCAAATAGCACCAGCAATGTAAGGTAATTGTGTAACCTCTTAAAAAGCTTTTGATTTATTAAAATCCCTTTGCCAGGGTCCGAGAAATACAGATTATTAACGAGATAACGGTAAATTACCTCTCGCCATTTCGCCATTTCTATTTTTTTTTCAATATGCTTGCTATGGAACCACTCTGGCACTACTCGGAAACAATTATTATTTAAAGGCTTTATAACTCTAAAGCATCTGGTTTGCTCCTAATATCAATAACAGGGTAGTGTTGCTAGGCAACACGATACGGTATTAGATATTATAATGTCACATTACGATATCAGATATTGTAATATTCGATTTACCGGTCGCAAATCAGTACATGGTAAGTAGATTTACTAAACAGTATGCAATAAAAGTATTTTTTCTGTCAGCGGTGGAAACATTGAAGTAAAAACGTACCCGATGTGTTCTAGAAATTATTATTTTAAAACACATGTTTGACTTCTTTCGATACTTGGTTCTCCTTTTTCAATTTTAGCCCATCAAACAGGTACCTACCTACCTGTAAAAGGACCTCTTCAAATGTTTGATACAATTTACTATTACCACTCTTGATTGTCTGTATTCAGGTCTAGACCGGTAATGAGTCATTTTTAGAAAAAAAAAAATCAGAAAATGGTGGGTTGTAAAAAAAGATTACTTAGGGTTTTCTGAGGATTAATTAGATTTACTTTTGAAAGCAACCGAAAGGTTCATCATATCGTTATTTTATAATACTGGAGAAATTAAACATAATTAACATGACTATAGTTATGTTCGTAATTAACTGGGCACCAATTTATACGATTTTACAGTTCTATACTTAGAAGACATAAAGTGCAAAACTAAATTACACAAGTTTATGGTTCTGTTCTCATTAAATCTGCATCGTAAACACGCCGCCTTTAAAATAATAGAAAATTAAAATTGGTATCTGTTACGTTAGGCGATTTCTTTATCGTGATTGATTTAAACTCTCTATTAATGCATTTCCTACAGGAAAGAATCCGTAAATCCTTCATTACTTAGAACTTCCCTTAAACAGAATTCCTCTACGTACAGATATTATAGTCTAAATATGCATGTAATTATTTATAACTGTAAAATATCTGGTTCTGTTATAAGTCCGGTAGGTGTAATCGAAATGTAATCCCTATCCTTATCCCCCGAGGGAGAATCGCGCCATATATAGCGAGCATTTGTGGGTTTTACTCTCAATTTTGCGGATTTCGGCTTGCATCCGTTTTATTAATCCAAGGCTGTACTGGATAACTGCAAGTGATGAATTGTAGTTATTTTATTTTTAGAGATAAGCTCTGTTTTTAAGATTGATCCTCCAAATATATTCCTTATTCAGTTTGGACTTCATCCTCTTCTGCAGTCCATCATGTTCATACCAAGATATTTTTATACATCCTGCTACTCTAATGGTATTACGATGGTTGTTTCACACACACTAATGTCCCCACTTCCTTGTAGCTTTCCTTTAGAAATCGTGGTTTGGCACACTTATCGTCTATTACTAAACTGTATCTTGATGTCGTCACTGAAACTTTTAACTACTTCAAAGTGTGCTTAAAGCTCTTCATCATCCCTGTCAGTCAATTCAAGGTCGTCTACATAGAGTATTTATCTTTTTATTCTTTTTTGAAGTAATATCCAGTGTTTGTGTTATTAAAGATGGAAGTCAGGGGAAATAAAACCATACAGAACAATAGCGGAGATAATGAATTGCTCTGATATATAAGATTTTTGTTGAATATATAATATTCTTTTAACATTAGGGCAGATGTTTGCATTGTCAGATTCAAGTCAGTGCTCGACGTGGTCATGACTGGATATATAAAATACAGTAGAGTTGAAGACAGATAGCTGCGAGTTGTCATTTTGTAAAATAGTAATTTGGGTACGAATCCCTTTTTCTCATGAGTGTTCTCCAGCAAAGAATTTCTTCTGCGTTTGTTTGGGTGTCAGAATATCTTGTATTATTGCAGCTACTGCATCTCGTCAGTGCTTATAAATGTATTGGTGTTTGGTATTTAAATGGTCTTTGGTACTCCACTGTTGCCTGATGTTTTCTAGAAAATTAATAACATTAGGATGTATTTTGTATATTCGCAGTACTTCTATAAGCCAAAAATGTGGCACACGACAACACGGTAGTCCACAAACACAGTACGGAATCGACAATCATATTTTTTATTCGTCCGCTAGTAAGTTGATGGTGTGACATAAATTCTGGTGATGCAAGCTGTAAGAATTTTATATGAAGTTGCACGTATGCAACCTGTTTAGGCAGTTATATTCAGGTAATATTACTGTATGAACCAGACTGACCGCAGCAATAACCCTATTGCTGTTCTTGTTACTACTAAGTTTGGCCAGCCTGGGCCTATGCGTTGGTTTCATCTTATGTCTCTCCAACTGCCTCTGTTTTTAGCTTCACCCATCCAATTGAGTCCCGCGGTTCGTTTAAGATCGTCCGTCAAGCGCATCAGCGGGCACCCCTAAGATCTCTTCCCTGCATACGGACGCCTCATAAGTATTATGTTGGAACATCTTTCGTCTGCGTATCTGAAAAAATAACCAGCATAGTTCAATTTCAATTCACCTCAGCGACATCTTTAAGTTTAGTTACGGAACGAATCCAAGAATTTTTTTGCTACGTTTTAGAGATATACCCAACATCTGCCTCTCCATGGACTTTTGAGACACTCGCAGTTTGTCCACAATCTACCATGATTGAGCGCCGTATGTAAGGACCGGGATAACACTCTGTTCGAACAGTTTACTACGTAGTCTCATGGGAATGTTTGGATTTTTCAGTGTTCGGCTCAGCTTCTATTGTTTGATTTTCACGTCCAAGAGTTAACATATATACTAGATAAATATAGCTTCAACTTTTCAAGTGTTTTTTGTTGAACTATTATATGACGGTTTCCTTTACACTTTTTGGTTTTCTGTGATCATTGTTTAAAGTTCTTCGAAGTTGTAATCGATTATTACAATATCATCAGTATACCTCAAATGGTTTAACCTTTCACCATTCACAAGTACACCTTTGCTTTCCTATGGCAAGTTCTTAAACATATCTTTCAGAGCAAATGTGAGTAACTTTGGTGATAAAGGTGATAACCTTGCTGTATGCCCTTTTGTATTTGGCAGGTTGGGTTGTGACATGGAATTGTATTACCGATGTTGCATACTAGTATATATATTTTATTAGTTTTTTATATCCATGGTCTATTATAGTATTGTTAAGAGAGTTCGCAATAGACCAATGTTCCAGGAAGTCGAAGGGTTTTTCGAAGTCAGGCAAACGACAAGATTATATCATACTGCTTTTTCTCAAAGTACTCTCATTGTTAGCAAGTGTTCGCATGTATTGAAGTCTTTGCCGAAGTTGGCTTGTTCTATAAGTTGGTAGTTATCCATTGTTTAATATTTTAATTTTTTTAATAATTTAAATACTTGTGATACTGACAAGTCTGTAGTTATACAAGTTGCCTTTATCTCTTTTTTATGTAGAATAACAGTGATAGCATTATACCAGTTATCAGAAATCTTGCCTTCTTCTAACCGCATGTTGAAGATGTCGCATAGCTTTTTCAGAACTTCGTTATCCTCTTCTTTCATCATCTCTATTAGTATGTTATCATCCTTTGGAACTTCTCTAAATTTTGCATGTTTCCCTTCTCTAGACAACTTTCTTTTGTACCCTATTCTATTTTTAGTGTCTTGACTCAATTAGTTTGTTTTTCTCGGGGTTCTCTTCACTACTTGTTCTGCGGTTTCTGTCAACAATGATACTACCGCTCAATCTTCCGATGCTCCTATTCGATATCCTGCTAGCTATTTTCGTGGTTGTGTTAATCACGATCGGGATGCGGTTATTCTTCCTCAAGATTCTGTTCATCCAACGGCTAGATATTTGTTCCGCGTCTCATTCTCATTTTGTTGAAAGTAGATGTCCTCTTCATTCTGGTGCTGCAACTCAAATTCATCCCGGATCTGTTGCAGTATTGGACCAGTGGGCATTGTTTCTTGATAATTGCTCTTCTTTGGTCTGAAATTTGTTGCTTATTGATATGATGTAGTTCAGGAACTGATGAATGCTGGTCTCAAATTTTGTTATTTTCAAGTAAATTCGTAATTCGTTTCAACAGTTCATTTCATAAGCCTCCTTGGTTTTCCAGCTTTAGTGGTCTGACGCATACTGACTTGCGTCGTCACAGAACCACATTCAAGTGTTTGTGAGGAATTGGTGTTGGATTTCTCAGGGGCAGTTGTCACAGGAGTTATACAGAAATCACGCTGCTTTCACAGCTGATCAGTAATCACTGCCGAGGGACTAAAGCTTATTTTTTCCATAAATTATACATTTCATAACATGGGAATTGCATTTTATACCTACTGCCAGGTGGTAATATACCAGCCGCCCCTAAAATGGGATAAGACATGCTGACTGATGATCCACGAGAGCTTCTTTTGAGGCGAGGACCGCCAATCGTTTAGTCGCTTTTTACGATAGTTGGATTATACCATGAGGCTATTCTTGCCTATGACCAACACGGGATTTATAATCATAATTAATACTATTTATTTTTCATAACTTTATTCACGTATTCTATACAAAATAAATTATATCCTTTTTTCTATAAAAACATGGTTTTGGTTTTATTTCAGGAATTAAATTTTACCGAATATTTAAACATTTCATTAGGCCACCATTTGGTTTTGTCCCATAGGATTCGCACTAAAATTTTATCGGTTTATACCCGTTTGACATCAAATTTTTGTGCAAAATTTCAAGTCAATTGAATAAGTAGCTTTTAGGTGCTGAATTTTTAAACAATTCATTAGACGGTCATTCTGTTACGCCATAATCGCTTCACTCTAAAATTATTTTACTAGTTCAATTATATATCATACTTTTTGTGCACATTTTGAGGTTCATGCGATAAGTAGATCCTTTATAATGATTTGTTAGAAATTTTGTGGGGCTGCCTTTTGTTCCGTCATATTGGATGGTTTCCAAAATGTATTCTATCCCAATATGGGGCAGGTGATTTTTTCACGATTACAATATTTCTAAAACCTAAACAATTTTACAACTTATTATTAAGTTTACAGATTTGATATCGAATCCTTAATTCTCTTTATTCTGATAGAAAACTTTTTTTCAGATGTTTCGCCAAGAAGAAAGGGACTTTGATTAACAAGAAGATACAATACAAGTTTTTGTAGATGGTTCAAAAACAGAAAATGAAGCACTTCGGCGTTTAAATATGGAGACTGAGAATTCAGTATTAGTGATTAATGCCAACACTGATCAAGCTAAACTGACATAACTATAACTGTCAGGAGAAGTGACGATAAAGACAGTAACTCAAAATCATTAGAATGAACATCGACAGTCAATTTGTCTCTATATTTTAATTTTGCATACTTCCGGACATCTTCGAAAATATCTAAATTTTTGCATTTTCAATTTTATTCTTTGTGATAGATGTTTTTTATAAATAAAAAGAAGTTAGCTATTTTGTTATGCCCTATTAGTAAAATATAAATATAATATTTTTGGAATACGGCGTTTCGACATTTAAATAGCATCAAGTCATTGTCAAACCCATATCCATAATCCGTAACATGGTATACACAGTGAGAATATTATTGTATTTATGGAACTCTTGTTATATTTTACACATTTTATTTGAACATCAGTAATGTAAATAACAACGTACATATGAATTTTAACTAGATTTGATCGCCCCCTTATTTTTCTCTATTTTTGAAGTTAGGGTATAATTTCTTTACCAAATTGCAATTCATAAATTAATCAAACACATTAGACACAAAATGTGTGGCCGGTAATTGAATTTGTACTGCCTAAAAATTATATAATGTGACTATTTTTTAATTCAGAAATGGCATCTGTAGGAGGCTCTCCCTCTAAATCTAATATTTCTTTTCATGGTCGACAGATTTAAATGGCTTTAATAAATGGATATTATTACATATTATAATACTTTGGCCATTTCCAGAGACATTTTATGTAATATGTCCTATTAAAGTTCTCCGGTGAGGGTTAATGGATATAACATTACTGTCACCAACAAAAGCCAAAAAAATAACGTATTTTCGCTTTCCCACTCTTTAGCTAGCTGTAAGATTAAAACGGTTTAAACTGAAGCAATACAGTTTGTACATTCCTACCTTAGTTTTAGATAATCTATCTAAAGACACCAAAATGGAGCTAAGTCGGAAATTTATATTTTCAGTTTAACCGAAAGCTCTAACTGCACCAGTTTCGGTTAAAGGAAATTAGTATTTGTTATTAAACACATAATTAAAAACTAAGATGGAAAGCTGCAACCCGTATTGCTTTCGCTCAAATTGAATTTACTGCCAGATAAAGACTTTCTTTTCGAAAACTGTTGAAAATAGGTATATAACAAATATATGATTGAACATAAGGAGACAACTTCAATTAGTTAGATTTTTGGTACATCCTGTACATATTTTTTATTTATGAATAAAATCTACATAATTTTCTGCAATTAATTAAAGCAAATTCCGATCTCAAAATGATTTTAAAAGTCTCGGTCTCGTTTCGAGAACGATATTGAGACCCAAAGTAATCTTGTGGGCTCGCGAACCTTTAGACAAACGCTATTAGCACAAGCCCTGACGAGCTATGAAATAGCCACGGGGTCTGTTAGGTACTGCTATGAAACATTTGTAGATATCTCTGAAATAAATTTAACTTCTGTTTTTTGTGATAAAGAATACTCTCACCACAGTGGCAGCAAAGTAGTTGACAAATTGTTCAAGACGGCGTACAGCCTGAATATTTTTTGCTGATTCCCCTAATCTATTGTCAGGCTTCAGCTAAAGCAACACTACAAATCATAAAAAATTGTGGGAATAAAATAACAGCATTGAATTATGTTCGTAGTAAATTTGATACTTCAGCAAAGAGACGACAATGACCTACCACTGCAATATCAAGAAAACAAGAAAATAGGGTAGTATAACATTTACTGTGTGAGTAATCTGCAGATACGGATAAGAGAACAGCTTAAGCGACGCTTCATTCGATCACATATATGAATATGCTGTTAAAATGAATAGTTACAAACAGGGATATTTGCTTTCAAGACGCAGAGTGTACAATTTAAAAAATTGTTAGTATTTCAAAGCTTGAGGAACAATAACATACTATTTTTTCCTTTATTTAGTAATTTCTTATATTATAACAAGTAAAAATACATAAAAATTTGAAGTGTTTTTTTGGGCACATCTTATTTCCCTATTTGACATGTATTTAAAAAATTAAAAATTTGTTTTATATTATTTACCCGAATTTAATTATTTCAAATTATTTATCTTAAACTCAATCAAAAGACATTTTTATAAGCATTATATCTACTTTATGCTTATATACGCATTTAAGAATATCCCTTCTCTTGAGGATGTAAAAGCCACCGACAATAGTAATACTTACATGTAATGACGACTTAAATTCAATCTACTGTTATCGCACGTTTCCGTAAAAACAAGCCTATTATAGGTACATAAGTGACGTTATTTACGTTAAGGAACTAAATGAAATCCTTTAATCTCTATTATGTAACAATTTTACAACTAGTTTGTTTTGTACCGATCATCATCTGAGTTGTAAATTGTTTTAAGTTTTTACTATCATAGTAAACAAAAATAAATCTTGCATTTATTAAGTGTGCGACTATCATTGCTTGGCGTTTAGACGAACAAATAAAGATTTTTTCAAGACAAAAATAGTAACCGGAAACCGACTGCGCCATCGCACTCAAGATAGTTCATAGTAATATCCCATTATGTTTTAGAATGCATTTTCTATTGGTTATAAACAATTTATCGCAAAAAAACTGCGTTTCTTTCATTTTTCGCTTATTATAACTGCTGAGGCTATTAGAATTTTTTTTTGATATTGGGGTAACTGAACCCGAAAAAACCGATTCTTTACTTACATTGCGCAAAGAATGAATTGGAATGCTACTATGCAGCAATAGCCTTTGCTATTAAGCTTAATAAATATAATAATAAAGTATAGTTATTATTTTCATTGAACAGTTGAATTTAGCATGAAATATACAAGAAAGAATCGGTTTTCTCAGAATAATTCAAATAGCGTCTGTAGTTGTAGAGATAATTAAAATCAAAGATTTATTCTTTGCGTGCCAAGCGTCTCTATTACCCCTCGGCAGCCTCGTCTAATCCCATATTACTCGTCTACTGTCACGCGTTCGGCCATTTTTGATCATGTTTAGAAGCATTTTTCGCTTGTTTCTCATAAATTTAGCGCGAAATGAGAATAAACGTTTTGTTGTATGATACTTCTACTTTCTATATGATCATTATCGACGCATCCAGTCACACTGAAAGACAGTGCATTAAAAAATTCAAAAAGCAGTTGTGCAAAACCTAATAATTCCACAAGGTTTGGTTTGGTATGCATAAACTACATATCAATATCTGTTATTTCGCAAAGGGCCTTCTTTACAACTTGACAAATAACGCAGATATGCATTTTCGAAAAAAGGTCTAATTTTTTTCGGTTTTTTTTCTCTTGTTTCAATGATCCGATCAAATCGTGTAACCATATCATATTGTTTGTAATTTTATTTTCTATAATCTCTCTCTTCATCTCTTTAGACCATTAATATTGCCTGATTAGTTTCGATTTTATAAGCCAAAAACGAAAGAAAACGCGATTGGAAAACATAATGGAATATTACTCTGTTGATTGGTCTAATTCTCTCTGCATTCTGTCTACCAGAACTTAAATTTTGTTAAGATATGTTTGCCTATAGCTGCGACTTTAAAGGAAAGTTTCCGATGAAGATCTAAATTCTATAAATTTTCCTCGCAATTGAGATCTGATAACCAATGGGAAGTAAAAATAGGCTCAATATTATATAGAACATTAGCTGCTTCATAGAGTGGGGCGTTATCACATAGAAAAATAAACTCTCGTCTATAGCTGCCGCAGAAAGGGTAAAATATTGTAACTTCGTGGTCTTGATATTCCAAGACATTAATAATTCCAATATTATCATGGTGGTACCATGACATACTAACATTTAAAAGATGTACTTAGAATACTTAACTTTGAAATATTTATTTGTAATTAGACAAATAAAAATAATAATAATAACGATAATAATAACAATAATAATAATAATAATAACAATAATAATAGAACAACATCTAGCACACAAAAACATTCTAACGGAAGAGCAAAAAGGGTGCAGGAAAAACAGCCGAGGATGCAAGGAGCAGCTAATTATAGACAGCGTCATCATGGAACAAACCAGGAAAAATTATAGAAACCTTCATACTGGGTACATAGATTATAAAAAAGCCTTTGATTCGATACCCCACAGTTGGCTAACCAGAGTGCTAGAATTATATAAAGTCAATAAAAACATCAGGCAATTTCTTACGCAAATCATGAGTAGTTGGAAAACTAAAATCAACCTGAGAACACAAAAAGAGCACATCGAAACAGAAGAGGTATATTCCAGGGAGATTAATTCAGCGCTTTGTGGTTCTGCCTCTGTCTCAATCCACTCTCAAACACACTGAATAACACAGACTTCGGATTCAAAATTAAACACCAAAAACATAACCTAGACAAAATAAACCATCTCTTGTACATGGATGACAAGGCACAGCTAAAGGAACTCCATAGAATCACAGAAACGTTTACCCCGGACACAAACATGGAATTTGGTATAAGTAACTGCAAGCTACTTCATATCAACAAGGGACAATGGAAAGACCACCCTACCAGGGGAAAAATCAACAATGAAACTTGAGATAACATGCTCAAAGAAGAAACATACAGATACCTAGGCTTTCATCAAAGCACCAAATTTAAACACACTCATATCAAATCAGAGCTCAAGACCAAAACCAGACTCACAAAGCTACTAAAAACAAAACTGAATTCCAGAAATCTAACGAAAGCTATTAACACCTTCGCCATACCTATTCTTACGTATTTGTTTGGTATCATTAAAAGGTCCCACACAGACATAGAAAACATTCACATTCTCATACGCTCTGAATTCACTAAACACAGGAAGTTTCATCCCAACGCATGTAAGGAAAGACTCACCATAGAGAGAAAAGAAGGAGGGAGGGGAATTATAGATATACAATTGCTAAATAAAAAACAAATCTTCTTCCACAACAAACAAACTAACCTCCACAAGGCAATAGTGAAGGCAGACAAGAATTATACACCGCTCCACCTTTCTCAAACGAGCCACGCAGCAGACTCACACAGTCACATCCAATCACGACTAGAAAAGATGAACACCTGGTGTGAAAAAACACTTCACGGAAGACACAGCTACCACATAAAGCAAGACCATATACATAAAAAGCTTTCATATACGTGGTTACAAGAAAGGCAGCTGTTCCCCGAAACAAGGAAAAAGTCATAGCAACAAGAAACTCCCGAAAGCACATCATCAAGGATACAACCATTGAAGACGAGAGGTGTAGGAGATGTCACCAGCAGAGAGAAACGATCGATCAGATAACGAGTGGTTGTAGAACAATGGCCGGAGCTGAATACACCGCGAGACACAACTCAGCAGTGAAGGCCATTCATCAAGCATTAGCCACAACATACAAACTAACGGAGAACACAGACCCTTACTACTATTATACACCAACATTCATACTTGAAAACGAAGACTACAAGCTCTACTGGGACATTAATGGCTGTCCCCAACGACGAGAACATCCAAGCGAAATATAGTGAGAAGATCGCCAAATACACCGACTTGGCAATGGAAGTAAAAAGGCTGTGGAAACAGGAAAGAGTGTTCATTGTCCCTCTCGTCATATCAGTAACAGGTCTCACCCCAACAACATTTACACCGCATTTGACTCAATTAGGACTTAATACAGACATTCACAGGAACATCCGGAAGTCAGATATTTTGAAAACATGTAGCATAGTTAGATCATTTCTTAATACACAATAGTTGTTTTTTTTCTATTTTCTTTTTTTTTATTTTTTTGTACTGATTTGGTATAATCCCGTCAGTATAAAATACAACCACAGGAATACTGTGAGACAAGAAGTCATAATAACAAACTCTCAGAGGTATAGAGAAATGCTTTTGTATTTCTCTATGCACGGACACGCGCTCCCGAGGTACCCTAGCCAGCTCTCCGCTGTCCCTTACCCTCTTATTACCTCACCGTCCCCAAAAACCTATTTTCTCCCTTACCTCATATTTCCTATCACTCCTCGAGGAGCAAACCTCGTTCGCAGAGTATAAAAATCCATGGCAGTAGATAAAATGCAACACTTTTATGAAATGTACCATTTACGGAGTAAACGGGTGAATCGACATTGTACCACTATAAGCTCTTGTCGCGCTCAGGATTTAGGTATAGGAACTTGTGTGTTAAGTGAGTTACAGTCTCCCTCGACTAGCGACGGAAGCAACGTGATGTTGAGTATGGCTACTGCAACAACCCCACCCCTTCTTGTGGCACCAACCACCGACGCCATACGCCCAGCTCTCGATGTTTCTGATGAGACGCATGTCACCAATTCTCAGACCACGAAGGTTGGAAAGCAAGGAAGCGTATGAAATGGACACCAGAAATGAATTGTTTCATAATGCGGTCCTATTATAAGATCACCAGGTTTGAGACCGACTTAACCACCTACAGGACCGGCGTTCATAGTGCTTTCTTCTTCTCTCACCGCTCAGCTCATTGCTGGCCAACGGCGAGTAATTGTCCGGAATGAACTTTTAGCTGAGCCAATCCTGGAGCAACTTAAAGGAGAGGTGCAGCTTGAACTTGAGAACGAACGCTTTGAGCGCATAGCTCCGCCTACAACAGAGGAGGAAGTACGAAATGAAGAAAACATAGGCGAAGACGAATCTACAAGACGCCATCATTGATAGAGCCAACCACCCTCAGGACAATGGAAAAATATCATTATACAACGAACCCTAAAAAGCTATTGCTGAGTTTAACGGCCTAGATCCAACTCAAATAATTAAGCTCCCGAAACTTAGAAATAATCGGGAGACCGCATGGTTTAGCTTGGAGTATGATACCCTTGAGAAGCTCCACACACTCATCTACTGGTCTGCCGTTGTGGTCCTTAGATGCCATAAACGACAAGTGCATTCTCACAAGAAAACGGGCAAAGCTACATACCAACAAAAACAGATATGGCTGAAAAGACTTGAGAAGGCAATTGACGATTTGAGTCAGGAACTAGGAAGACTCCAGAATTTCAGAAGAATGAACACCCTTCGAGCAGACTTAAGATGCGCATTAAAATGAGATTTAAAAAGATAGGCACAAAATCCACCGATCTGAACCATAAACAAAAACTAGATGAGTATCAAAATACACTAAAGCAAAAACTAGCAGCGAAAGCGAAACGTCTGCAGAGATACAACAAATGTTCAAAGAGAAAACGACAGAACTGTCTTTTTAACACCAAAGACAATTCTATCGGATTATCAATAATACCAAAGATCAAACCAATACTGAGAAGATGCTGCCGAGCAAAGAGCATTTGACCAAGTATTGGTCGAACATGTGGGAAAAACCAAAAGAGCATAACCGAAATGCTACATGGATGCAATCTCAACGTAATCAGATTTAAACACCACAAATGGAAGGAGGAAGTTAGCAACTTTATTAAGGGAACGAGCAACTTGAAGTCGCCAGAAGTTGACCATATTCACAATTACTGGTATAAGAAATTTGAGGTCCTCCATGAATCTCTGGCCCGTGAGTTTACTAAAATAATACATCATCCGGAGACAACTCCCGCATTTCTAATGCTAGGCACTACAAATATGCTACCCAAAAGCAATAGGACAGAAGACCCGTCCCAGTACAGGCCCATCACCTGTTTGCCCACCATGTACAAGATCCTAACAGAATACATTGCAAATCGTATCCATCATCATATTGACAGTCATAACCTGTTAACCGAGGAACAGAAGGGATGCATTCGAGACCATCAAGGATGCAAAGAACAACTTATCATCGACTCTGTGGTACTTAAGCAGGCACAGAAAAAACAACGCAACATATAGACCGCTTTTATAGACTATAAAAAGGCGTTTGCCAGTGTACCACATTCCTGACTCATAGACGTACTAGGAATATACATAATACACCCTATGATCAGCAATTCCCCGGCAACTATCAAGCACCAGTGGAGAACGAATTTGAGGATCTATGGCGATCAATCTCTTACCACCGTTGAGATACACATCAATAGGCGGATGTACCAAGGAGACTCGTTAAGTCCACTTTGGTTCTGCCTAGCGATGAACCCCCTATCCACGTTGCTCAATAATACAGGACATGGCTTCAATATCAAAGCCAATAGAGACGATTCCTGAACCATATCCGACCTTCTGTATACGGATGACATTAATCTATATGATGGAAACCATAACCGACTCAAAAACCTTATTGACGTAACATACACCTTCTCGAAAGGCATCCATATGAATTTTGGAATGGACTTGGAATGGAATAGCCTTAAACATCTAAAAAGGCAAAGTCATTAATGATGATGTAGCCCTACCCAATGGAGAAATAGTTCAAGCGATGAACCAAGGAGAGACCTACAAATACCTAGGATTCTAACAAGCTAGATTGCTCCATGATAACCCAGGAAAGACCAAGATGAAAGATCAGTACGTTCAAAGAGTGCGAGCTCTTCTGAAGACAGAACTGAAAGCCGGAAATCTCTTTACAGCAATTAACACTTATGCTGTGTTGATCTACAGTTTCGGGATCTTGAAATGAACTAACACGGAGCTAGATGGACTAAAACAAACTATTCGCATAATGATGATCAAGTACAAGTCACACCAACCAAGGACATCAACTCTGCGAATGATCTTACCACGAAGAGATCCCTTGTTAACTTGACCAGTTCGCACTCCCGCAAAAATTGAGAGATTTCTTCACTAGCAAGGCACAAACGTCAAGCCTCCACCGCATAGTGACCTTAAGTGACAACTCGTATTCTCTACCTAATTTCGCAAGTGACAACATCATCCTAAAGTCACTTTCAGACCCCGACAAATAAGAACAGTGGGATCAAATGACACTACACGGCCGACATCACAACGACTTGAATCAGCCACACATAGATAAGGAAGCATGCAACAGGGGGCTGAAGGATGGACAACTATTCCCAGAAACAGAAGGATTTGTGATGGCAATACAGGACCAAGTTATTAATACACGAAATTACATTAAATTCATCATCAAGGACCGGTCCGTTGAATCCGATAAATGTCGAAAATGTAGGAAGAGATCAGAGACTAAACAGCATATAACATCTAGCTGCACCTACCTGGCAAACACGGACTGCATCCAGCAACATAACCAAGTGAGAAACACCATACACCAAAAGCTTGGCAATAAATACGGGTTCCTGAATACCTTTGTGCCCTTTTGTAAATACCAACCAAGTTCAGTCCTTGAAAATAATGCCTTCAAACTATACTACGACCGGGTGATAATTGATTAGCGACAGATGAGTGACGAATAATCGGCCTGATGTGGTACTGTTAGATAAGGAAGCAAAGACAGCATATTTGGTAGATGTTGCTATACCCAGCAATAACAACGCGTTGAATAAATATCAAGAGAAAAAGACCAAATATGCGGAGCTGGCCATCGAAATACAGTAGATGTGGCGGCTGAATAAGTTTAATGTGTTACCGATCATCGTATCATCAATTAGACTAGTTCCAAAAATGCTAGAACAGAACCTTAAAATCATACGACTGCATACTAACACCATCATCGACATCCAGAAGGCAGTCCGGCTCAGTACTTGCCACATAATGAGAACCCAATATTTCGATAATACTAAAAATAATAACAATAATTAAAGAGAGAATTAAGTAGCAAGCCATAATATAGCTAAGCGGTATTAAACATTTTGATAAATAAATATAGTACACTAGTACACAAATACTTCCCGACTTGATGCCTATTTTTCACTCAACTAGAGGTCGATTTTTTTAAACAATTTATTTTTATAGTAATATACATTTTATTTTTAAAGTGGAGCAAGCAAAACAATTTTTATTTTTAAAAACAGTAAATCGTTTTTTAATTTTTATTATTCTCTAAATCATGTCTTGAAATTAAAAAATGTACATATTGTACTTCTGCTTCTCAGAGATAAATCGTTAATGAAAACACGAGAGAAAACATTATAAAATACTTAATTAACGACAAACAAATTTAACCAAAATAAAATAATTTTGTACGATGATAAAATCCATAAATTGCAAATATTAATAAATGAAAAGTCTTGTATTGAAAAAGCTTTGCAACTATATAATCTAAAAATAATTTTGTGACTTGAAACCTACAAATTAATTCAAAAACATCAAGAATGATTATAGCTAAAAACCAATCAGACTCTAACCACCAGTTGATAGATAAAACGACACATAATTATTAAAATTTAATTTCCTGGGTACTACATACACAAGTAATCAAATATATGAAAGCATAACTTAATATGCAAATAAGAAAGGCCAACAAAAGCTCAAAAATGGTTTTAAATTTACATTTTCTTCGAATTTGTCTGGGAATTGCGACTACATGTTTGAAACTCGGTTTAAAATGATCTGTAATTATTCGATTCGTATTTCTCTGAGATCACTTAAATTCGATTAAAACCTCAAATAGGTTTACAATTATGTTTACATTTTCTCTTGCATTTTATGGATGTTCTGGAAAAACAATAATTTGGAGCTTTAAAAAGGAAAATTTAGCAAGTATTTTGGGATTGAGATAAAACTTCACGGTTTCAAAGAACTAGATTTTTGTATAGAGTCAATCCCACAAGGGTTGAAACATACTTTCCTTGATGATATATTTGTCAAAAAAAAAAGCAAGTATAATTGTTTTTTTTTAATTTAAACATCCATACATAATATAATTATCGAAATTATCTTTTTTCTAACATATCGATATTTTAGTATTAAATTATTTTATTATTATTATTTATTATTTAGTTTTCGAAGAAATTACGATTGATTATGTCTTAAAGGTTATAAATTATTTTGTTTTTCTATGAAACAAAATTAATATAGAAAATGTATAATATGCTATTTTAGGCTTATATAAAGCATACTGTCTCTTCGTAACATAGAGTTGTATTTCTGGCTTAATCGGATGTATTACAAAAATGACTGTCGAACATAAATTTGATTAATAATTTTAATAGAACGTCACAAAAATGATTAGAACACGCCAAATTTAAATTTTAAGTACATTTTTTCAAATTTTATCTGTTTTTACTTGCCTATTTGTAATCTTAATTTAAGTTTTTAAAATATCTGCAATACAATAGTCAGTTTAATATGTATTTTTCAAAAATATTAAAGTAATCCGTGATTTTAATTTATAAGTAGTTTTGTCCAAGATAGCTATGTATTTCTGTTTATAATTTCACTTGTTTTATAATACTATCCATATCCAATATACAATGATTAAAATATTGCAAACTGACCAATTATTTAGTTTATATTTATGCCAAGTATTAATAGTTGCCGTTTGTCATCTGAAATAGGACGTGGTACTCTCACCTAGTATCTACAATCGAGAACAGACCTGTTTTCGTATTCTCGACTTACATACAACCTGTGTTCCTACAACGCCTAGCTAAACAATGACTGCGAACTATTCCTGGAAATCTTATTCTTTCACTAAATGAAGATTATTCCATTGACCAGTACCTTGTAGCGGTGCCTATAAAACCTTCTAAGAATATATTCCTTAAATATTATTTACTTAGCCTTCGAAAAAATTTAGCATTAATTGTTTGTATAATCAAAATCGACCTGAGTGGGCGAGTCGCCGAAATTTCATATTTGATAATAAACAGTATAAATCAGTCTCAAAAGAACAATTCAATAATATTAAAAATACATAATTTCAGTTATTTTTTGTTGAAATGCTGGTCTCATCTATCAAATGTGTATGAAGCTCACATCTCAATTATGACAAAAATATTCAATGTAAAATTTATTTTAGGTTTTTCTAAATTTTATTGAAAAACTATTTTTTATCTATTATGAAATGATCAAAAAAAATTACAAATGTAGGTAATTATATTTGCTTTAGCCGCAATATCTATATGATAGTCTTACAATAGAAATCGATTTTTCAAGGGAGCATCATTTTTAATCAATCAAAATAATTATTAATCATATCATTTGTTACATATAAGATATTGTTGTTTTGTTTATATATGATCCTAAATAAAAGAAATTGTTCTTTTTATATGAGATAAATAAGATAAGCTGATAAGTCAAGGAAAACACCTACAAAACCATTTCTTACTTTTTAGTTAAAGCAATAAACTATAAAATATAATTTACAGAATGGTCCATATTTTATTTTTCTAACGTAACCTCAGAACTTATAGTTTTTCATAATTTCTTTATAAAAGTGTTTAAATAAAGTCAGAAAACTATAAACTTGGAAAATGTCGCGGCTGATATTAAAAATACCTAACCAAACATGCATGCGTATTTTCCTGTGTTATATTGTACATTTTTTAAACCAAAAAATTGTATGTATCTCTCTAGAACACTAACTTATAAACTTACCTTAGAATTTACAAATCTAAAAGCAAAATAAATAATAAAAAGCACAAAGGCAGCTTCCAATCCGTTACGCATAGTTTACCACTTAATTTGTCACACAAACGCATAAAACCGAAAATTAGCTTGTAAACAATAAAAGAACACACTCATGGTATCTTGGATACTAAAAAGTCAAAGGCCATTATCCCACATCTTAATGCTTTAAAGAATAATAAATTCTTATCAAATTGTATAAAAATTATCGCTATCGAATGCATTTATCTCATCTAATTTTATGCAAATTTAAAAACATACTACGAATAAAATATGAATGAAATGCACGTGTATTTTTAGATAAGGGACGGGTTCGCTATGTGCCGACTTTCGAGAGTTGAATATCCAACTGATGCTGAACTTGACTCGAAATAAAAGCTAACGAAAACCTGATTTCTGATAGGACGCGCTGCCACTCGTTAAAGCTTTCGTACAGTACCAGCTTTGCGCTCGTCATGCAGATATACGGAAAACCAGTGATTTCTTTATAATATGCATTAAGATAATAATTTCGTTTCTTTTGCATCCAGATTAGAACTCCGTAAAGTAAGTTGGATTTAAGATATATGCTAAAATCCCTAGGGTGCTTTATCAAGGGATATCATAAAATGTTATTCTGATATTAGAGAAGTAAAAATGTATGTCAATAAGCCAATTATTATTTTGTATCGAAATTAGATTTAAAAAAATATTAAACACTTTTTTTACATAGGCTAATCATGTGACAATTATAAAAGATAAGGAAAATTAATTAAAAACTAAATTTTAGTATGATATTGACGTTTTAAATTCATCAACTTTGTCAAAATATTAACCCACACATCAAAAAAAAAAAAATGTTAAAATCATCTTACCGTTCGCAAGAGTTAAAACAATAGAGTTCAACTGTAGATTGTAGTCTTCTCAAAACAAGCTTAAAAATTTGGTTAATAATTCCTTCATAAGAGGGAAATACTGGAATCGTGAAAAAATGATCCTTCGAGATTTTTGCAATCTTTGCGTTTTAGGGTCCCTAGATCCCGAAAATTATGTTTTCCGATTTCGATCGGTTTGCCTGTGCGCTGCATAACTCAAAAACTGCTTATAAGGTTAACTCAAAATGTTTGTCAAATATCAAGGATTATCTGGGGATATCATTGTAACATTTTGGTAAACATCCAATATGGCGGAAAAAAATTGAGGCCTTAAAAAATCATTATTAACTACTTATCGAAAAGACCTTAAATTTTGTGCAAGCGTTAAGTGTAGTTAAGAGATAAACTGGAAAATTTGGATTTGAAGCCATTTATTTGGAACAAAATGGTCGACGAATACAATAATTATGTATTCTGTAAAAATCCCTTTCCTGGAAATTTTTTATTTTATGAAGGAAGACCATAAGTGACGAAATGTATTTTTGTAAACGAAATAAATAAAGTAATGAAATAATAATATTATTAAAAATAATAAATATACTTGTTGAGTGGCTAGCTCACTGCAGAGTCTGGGGGTTTTATTGTGTTGTATTTGCGCGATTTAGGACAAGGTGGTGACAACGAAGATATATAATATGAGTCATATCGCTGAAAGATAATATATTAGCCACTAATGCCGACTATGTCAAACAAAAATTGAGTTCATACAACTGGTTTGCTCTGGTTGAAGCGTCTTTGCAGTCACATAGTATACTGAAAGATATAATGTAAAATTAGAGACAAATCATTTCATTAAACACAATCCTACACCGGTATTTGAAAAGGATCTGGTTAAAATAGATTGGAATACGGAAGTTATAACTGACCGAACACTGATACAGTGTTAATTGACAAAAAAATAATATATGCTCTACGACTGATGTGGCAGTACCTCTGGATCAGATCACGCAAAACGGTCTCAGAGAAAATCCTTAAATAGCAAGATCTAGTACAAAAACTTAAAACAGTTCACCAATACCATGTTATGCAATGGATTAGTAACAAAATTATTTTTAAATAATTTAACAGATTTGAAGTTAAAACAACATGTAGCTGATATCTGCTCTAAAGCTGAATATTAATTAGTAACTTCTGTACTGAATAGTACAGAAGTTACTAACACCAAGAAACCCAAACACCAGCTGAAAATATTCCTTCTTCGAAGAAAACTACGTCGGCTGGTAAAGCGAGACAGCGCATGAAATGTACTGCTACTACCAAATTACTAACATAATATAGAAAATAACTCGATACTGGTTTTCGGTTGGTAAATTTCCTTTACCCGGAACTTCCCTCGTTATGATTTTTTTTTTCATTTCTTAGAAATAGTGAAATGTGACCCAATTTAGTTCAGTACATAGCCACATTATACGTGTTACATATATTGTCTTTTCATTTTTATTGGGCGCCATGTTGTTCCATCATATTAGAATAATGCCAATATTTTACCATTTTGTTTATACCTATGCCACACTTTACTTTTAGGCATAATTTAAAATAAATTCAATAAGTAGTTTTTGCATTGACACGTACCGCCATGTTGAAATCGTTCTAGTATATACCATTTTCACATTTAAGTTATCTTCAAAATTTAAAGTCAATTGAACAAGATTTTTTTACGTTGATTTTGTAAAAATTTTATTTGGTCGCCATTTTGTTTCGCCACCTTAAGTTGAAACCCATGCTGTCAATCTTTACTTACTTCGTTAGTCCGCAGATATCAGTTTCTAATTGGTTTTTGTTAACGATGTTCTTGTTGTTATGTTAGAGTGCTGTATTACCTGGGGTTAGGATCCAGTAAAAAACAAAAGCCTTCTTTAAATTGTCGATGCTATTTTGAAACCCATATTATCAATCTTTACCTACTCCGTTAATCGGCAAATAGTTCCTAACGCCAAATAATACTCCACTCTAACAACAAGAAGATCGTTAACGAAATCCGTTTAGAAACTTAATATCTGGGAATTATATCTGCGGACCAACAGAGTAGGTAAAGATTGGTAATATGGGGTTCATGAGGGATATAAAATCTATATATGTATCCTAAGGATGCATCAATAAAGTTGCGAAACGTCAACCATTTGAACACTAAATTTTGTTTTTTTACTGGATCTTAATCCCAAATATACATCACTCTCACATAACAACAGCAGGATTGTTAACGAAAACCATTTAAAAACTTAATATCTTGGAAATATATGTGGACCAACGGAGTAGGTAAAGACTGATAATGTGGGTTTCATGCGGGATATAGGATCTATATATATGTGCCCTGAGGATCCAACAATTAGGTTGCGAAACGTCGATTATTTAAAAAATGACTTAACCCCAAATAATACATTACTCTAACAAATTTTTTTATCATTGTTCCGCCATATTGGATTTTTACCAAAATATTACCAAGACATCCCCATATGACCCTTAATTTTTGGTTAAAATTTTAAATCAATCGCGTAAGTAGTATTTAAGTTTTGTTGCGAACTGACGGACAGACTGACAGACGGACCGACGGAATGATGACATGATTTTTGGTATCTCGGGATGCTAAAACGTGAAGATATGCAAAACCTGAGAGGGTGATTTTTTTACGATTACAAAAATTTTATTTGGTCGCAATTTTGTTCCGCCATCCTGAATTAGTAACACAGTTTTACTAGTTGCGCCCTATACCACAATTAGTTATGGCCATTAAGCAGTTTTTTCAGGCTGAATTTTTAAATATTTTATTATACCGCCATTTTGTTCCGCCATCTTGCATTCGTGCCAAAATTTTACCAGTTGATTTCAACATAATACTTGATGTTCATGCAAATTTTAAAATATATTGGATAAGTAGATTTTCATAATAATTTTAACATTTCACTAGGCCGCCATTTTCTTTTGCCACGCTCCATTTTTATCAAAATATCACCAGATCATCCTGATATAACTCTTCATTTTTGGTGATTTTTTTCACCAATACACACATTTTATTTGGCCGCCATTTTGTTCGGCCGTCTTGAATTAGTACCACAATTTTACTAGTTGGCCCCTATACCACAATTAGCTATGGCACACAATTTTATCAGTTGATTCCAACATAATACTTTGATGTTTGTACAAAATTTGAGATAAATTGGATAGGTAGATTTTTATTAATATTTTTTTTAACATTTCGCTATTTTGTTACATCATTTTGGATTTTTACCAAAATATTACCAGGTCATCCTCATATGACCCCCAATTATTGATAAAAATTTGAAGTCAATTAGATAAGTAGTGTTAAATTATGCCGCGAACTGATAGACGGACCGACTGAGTTGATAAAACATATTTTTTGGCATCTAGGGGCGCTACAACATAAAGACGTGCAAAACTTGAGAAGGTGATTTTTTCACGATTACAAACATTTTATTTGGCAGTCATTTTGTTCGGCCATCTTGAATTAGTACCACAATTTTATTACTTTACACTACCACAATTAGCTATGGCTCACAATTTGAAATCAAACCATTAAGCAGTTTTTTTAGGCTAAAATTTTAAAAATTTTATTAAGTCGCCATTTTGGATTCCTACCAAAATGTTACCAGCTGATTCCAACATAATACTTGATGTTTTTAGCAAAATTTGAGATACATTGGATGAGTAGTTTTTTCATATTATTTTTTAACATTTCTCTAGGCCTCCATTTTGTTTCACCATATTGCATTTTTACAAAAAATGTAACCAGGTCATCCCCATATGAGCCCTAATTTTTGACCAACATTTGAAGTCAATCGGGTAAGGAGTCTTTAAGCTATGCCGCGAACTGACAGACAGACGGACCGACAGACGCACCAATTCGACGGAATTGATAAAACATATTTTTTGATATCTAGGGACGACAAACATTTTATTTGGCCTCTATTTTGTACGGCCATCTTGAATTAGTACCACTATTTTACTAGTTGATCCCTATACCACACAGTTATTGCACATAATTTGAAATCAAACCACTAAGCAGTTTTTCAGGCTGAATTTTTAAATATTTTATTATGCCGCCCTTTTGTTCCGCCATCTTGGATTCGTACCAAAATGTTATCAGTTGATTCCAAACTAATACTTGTTTTTGCAAAGTTTGAGATACATATATTAGATGAGTAATTTTTTAATAATATTTTTTTTACATTTCACTAAGCCGCTATTTTGTTTTACCATATTGGATTTTTACCAAAATGTTACTAGGTCATCCACATATGACCCTTAATTTTGGACCAATTGTCTCAAAACATTATATCTTTCATATATATCTAGTATTAGGTACTGTTACTAAAAGTTACGACCAACAGACTGAACCGACGCAAACTGAAACAGTAACTAACGAGATTATGAAAGAGCGAATTCTTACGCAACCATGAGTCCCAGGCGATGGAAGCACAGAAATACAATAGCTACGTGATTAAGTTCGATAAGAATTCGAAGAGGAATTTCAGGAAACTAAACACAATACAGCGGGTCATCTTCCTCAAGCAACACAATTCTAAAAAATTAGTGGCCCCGTCCAAAATTATGAATGAGGAGATACTTCTAACATATGTCGTATCAATCGCAATTGGTAGAGCAATAAGAGGCAAACTAAGGGTACGAGACACAGTACATTCTGAATAGAATGGAATATCACCAGGATAATAATAATAAATAAAAGAAGCCGTTGTTTAGGCTTTAATTTGTATACTTACCACACTGATTTATCCGAAGGGTACTTCAGGGGGGAAATTTTTATTCCTTGAAAAATTTTTTTTAGGTTTCTTATCCTATGTAAGAAAAACTTTTATTTTTTTAGATTAATAATTTTTTTAAAAATCTTAATATACGTTTAAAGGATACTATCAGTGAATTAAGTCGGAAGTATAAGTAGAATAGGACACTGTATTGCAGGCAATAGAAGTAAAAATATTAAAAAATATTTATTTAAAATTAAGTTGGAAGCCAAGAAGCATGCCAATTATAACCCAAATAGCAAGCAGCAACTCTGGTGAAATCTTAGATGATCAAAAAGAACAACCTAAAGCAAAATCTCAAAAACTTAGAAGGTAAATTTAACAAAAGAAAACTTCAAAATAAGCTTTTTTGTTGGAGTGAATGACCCTACTATTAGCTCAAGTCAATAGGAAATAAACATGCAAACAACCCACCAAAACAGGAAGAAGTGGAAGAGTATTGGAATGCATTTTGGCAGAATAATATGTTCCACAATAACAGAAGAGAAGGTAAAAATGAACAGCATAGATGTAATGCAAAATAAGTATTATCACAGGTCATTTTACTGTATAATTTTCTTTATTTATCATAAGATAAAAAATAATGTAAAATGGAGATCACAACACGCATTAAGTTGAATAGAATTCATTAAATTATTGTTTTGTGGTTCATTATACAGAGTGTAAATTCCAAAAGGTGATTTACCTCATAAAAATGAAAAAATCGTAATCACATTGCAATCGCAAATGCTTAATTTTCCAAATAGAGTTAAGAATAGTATTAACTTTTCCGTTTTTTGATACACCTCGTACATTTCTAGAGATTTTTAAATCAAATTTGGTATACATCGTACTATGACCGATGACAATAAAGGGCCTAATACAGTTTTAGAAAGCTATGACCGATGTCTATA
Organism: Kuschelorhynchus macadamiae; assembly: GCA_030620095.1. Taxonomy (NCBI): domain Eukaryota; kingdom Metazoa; phylum Arthropoda; class Insecta; order Coleoptera; family Curculionidae; genus Kuschelorhynchus; species Kuschelorhynchus macadamiae. The sequence goes on along the minus strand of JAUTXW010000011.1, from coordinate 191,119 downwards.
AATCGTCTAATAAAGTGTCCGAAAAGACAAGATTTTTTTTTCAGATTGTGAGCTCTTTAACTGTTCTTTACTTTTTTAGCACGACGTTTCTGTCTATTTTTACAATTAAATCAAATTTCTTACTCTGCTCAGTAACCTTGTGATCTTTTAGAGTTTTTCGATATTGCATAGCTAATTTAATCGTATTAAGGAATGTTTGTACTGGAAAGTCACACTGAAGATCAACAAACAAATTTAAAACAGGTCCTTAATGGGAAAAATTACATAAAAATTAAATAATTGTCAAATCGGGAATGATAGATAGATGAAATTGTCCGTTTGTACAATGAAATCGAGTCGGATCTGGGCTACAGTATAGTTGATAAAATCAAAATTATTGCAAAGAAACAGTGTAGAAACCCAAGCAAAGAAAATGGATATTGCAAGCTACACCAGAAATGTTTATATGGTTTTTGAAAAAACCTTTAACAACTTTGACCTCATTAGATTATATGTACAAGAAACAACAATTTAACTCAACTATTGTTTCAGATTTTGGACATGTTGCTAAATACTGCAGGGAAAATCCGTGCTGTCATAAATGTGGGAAAGAACATTATGATAAAGATTATACAACAAATGAATTGCAATGTCCCAACTGTACAAAAGTGACACTGAATTCGAAAGGCAATTACCAATTCACCATTTGGAAAGACAGTCGCAATATCCAATATTTAAAAGAAAATTAATCTAGTATCAGAGCCATATAAAAAACTACTCTAAACCAAAGGGAACTATTCGTTTTTATAAACAAATCCACATTGGAAGGAAACGAATTATTACACCAGAATGTGCAGGAATATCAGTAGATCAGATAAATTATATGCTAAAGTGTGAGAGAATCTGTGTAACCGAGCATATAAAAATTGAAGTGCAGCTTAGAAAATTAGTTATTGGGGACTTTAAACTATCATCCATTGTCGTGAGGAAGGTAAACATGGAGGACGTGCTGTGAATAGCAAGAAAACTCGAAACTGTAAAATTAGGGAAAATATAAAGAACCTGTCGGTAAAAGGTGTGTTCAAATGTGCCGGAGTGGAGTATTCCTTTGGTAAACAAAATATTATGGTTATACCTGTATATAGACTACCTTCTGCTGACATTAAAATATTTATGAACAAAGTTGAACAGGTGTTAACTGTTTTAATGCTTAATGAAAATAAGTTAATTTTTAAAATGATTTTAATGTTGAAATGTTGAAAGAAAATAACTCAAAAACAGGACTTTTTTTGATGGTATCTTATAATATAGTACCAACAATTTTAACGCATTTGTCTGCTGCACCGATAATATATTTACCAATTCAGATTTTGTGAATGCTTTTGTTTTTAACACTCAGATGCAACCACAAACCTGTATAAAATATGCTTGTATTTTTCGGTAATAAACACAATTTTTTAGGTACTCTAAGGAGAGATGTTTTTAAGGTATAAAAAAATGATGTAAATAAGGAGTGGAATACATTTATGAATATTTTCAAAGATATTTTTGATCAGAATTTCCTTAAAAAATTAGTGGGTAAAGGAAAACCAAGGACTAAAGTTAATGATAATGGGGAGTTTACTGAGTACAAGCATAGGTTATTAGCTTTGTCAAGGTATAACCCTAAATTCAAAAATGTATACAAAACCGAAAAACAAAGTTATCATAAATTATTAATTAACCTACGCACAAAAAAATATGAAAACAGAATAAAACAAATAGATAATAAATCTAAATATATGTGGGTAATTTGAAAAGAAATCATTGAAAATGACTCAAATACTTCTGAAATTAAAACTGAGGAAAACCCTATAAACATAGCAAATGGTATAAAAAATATTGGTTATCAATAGTATCAAAACTTTTAGAAGCCACAAATCAAATTAGGGCTGTCAAAGGTTATGGTCACCCGCTTAAGATTTGTCACGGTTAACCGAGAAAACTGCATTTTGAAATGATTTGCGATCCCCCCGGAACAACAAAACCCTGGTATATAGTCATTCATATATGAAAGTGAGGTCCTTTTTTAAATTATAAGCTGGGATCCTCCGGAACAAGATTGGTTAAACGGTTAATTAATTATCTGTATCAAATAACTGACCGGTTAAAAATTTACAGGTAAATCGGTTTTAAATAACTTGTTAACCAGTCACAATTAACAATTTTGACAGCACTAATTCAAATACCTCTTCATTGCAAATTAGAGACAAATGTTCAATCTATATTTTTAAAACCTGTAACCGCTACAAATATATGTGAAATAGTCAAAAAAATTGAAAATAAAAATAGTAGCGGTAAAACTGGCAGCTTCTGAATTGCTAAATGTACGGTGTTATATTATAAATAATTTATTTGATTTCGGAATGTTTCCTGATAGTTTCAACATGGATTTATTGAAGGTAAATAAACTGAAACAACTGTTTATAAGTTTATCGAATCGATTATAAAATATTTGGAATTGGAATGTTATTGGACTTATCAAAGGCCTATGATTGTTCAAACAGGGATATTCTTATTACACAATTAGAGAGGTTTGGAGTAAGAAGTAATGCTAATAAATGGGTAACTTCGTACCTGATGGGCAGAACGCGGATAGTTAGTATCACAAAGATTATTATAATTTTTAGAAAATAATATTGGTATAGTAGAGGGTAGTATTTTGGGACCGATTCTTTTTATTATATTAATTAAGGATCTTTTCTTTTTAATAAATACCCTCACTCAAAATATTTTAAAGTTATGCAGACCCCACAAATCTAATTGTAGGAGCTAAAAAAATAGTAGAAATATCTTTTAAAGCTAAAGACTTTTTTCAAGATAAAACAGTACTGTCTTTCGTTGGAGTTGATAGCACAGTGCTTTATTATAAATTCAAAGTAGGGCTCGGGTGTGTCAACGAATTTTATGTATTTAATCGCCTTTATAATATATTTAATTTACTATACCAGAAATTTTAGCACAGCCCACCTTAAAACAGCTCAAATAACAATATGTCATAAAATGCAAATGAGGGATTAACATTACTGAAGATGCGCCATTGTGGGCACCGGGAAGTTTTTAATTTTTATCTGCACAATAATATAATATACTCACCTTTGCTTAGATTATTTTTCTAAATAAATACCGCTTTATGTGTTAAACTCTCATTTATATTTTTTCCCATTTTATCTGTGAGTAAACAATTATTTATAACAATACATCTTAAACAGAGTATTTATTATTTTAAAAAAAATCTCAGGTTTCTATAAATATTAAAATTTCAGTAATAAATAATAACATGGTTCTAATAATTAAGATAAATAATAAGAAATTAGTAATTAAATAATAAAGTTAAAGTTTTATTATCAATACATTATTTACTTCTTATATTTTAATCTACTTCTTATATTTTAATTTATCGACTGTTTGATATGTTTCTACACAATATCATTTGTTTTTGTATTTTATAGTTTAACTTATCATTAGGTAGGGAGAACTATATTACTAATGTATGTATTTCTCAATGTGTTTACTGGCTGCAGTTTTATTTATTTATTTGGTATTATATTCTTTTTTTACTGCTTTGTCAACAATATGTCTCTTAGACAATAAAGTATATTTTTGACTTTGACTTTGATTTATTTATTATTATATCAGTTTCCTTAATAAAGGTTTCGCTGTGTGTATGTCCCTGTTTACTTTACCAGTGGACCTTGTGCCTATCCATCACCCATTTGTTTACCCAGCCTCGTACTGTACACTTAGATACTCCAAGGACGGGGTCTGGTCCGAAAAAAAGCCTCTGATTAGCCTACTCGTACGAGCTCATCAGCTTTCTCATTGTTCGCGTGTTATTGAACGAACTTAAGGTAAGTGTCTATTTGAATATCTAGCTGTAATTTTCAGTGATACAAAAATTTGAAATTTTTGCGTTCTAGCTATAAAACTAATCTAATGTTATAAAATTATATTTACCAGGGTTGAATTGTTATTGTGATTTACCTTTGGTTCTACCTGATAGTTTTATAAAAAATGTTTTTATTTATTACCAGGCCCTTAGTTTCTATGTGTAATTTTTGTAATTATTTACAAAAGTGTGATCAGTTGCAATTAAGTAATTTTAAATAGATTCAATTTTTCCTTTGATGAAGCATTAACAGTGATGGAGCATTATTAGCACACTTGTATCACTGAAAGTGAAGCGAAATCAGACGACTATTTTATATTTCATTGTCTCTTACGAGGAAACGCATACTTGCGCGAAGCGAAGCGAAGAGAAGCGCTGCGACCGAACAGAAATCTGATTCAGCGTAGTGCGCGATAATTTACAACGACTTGCGACTTTCGCGACTCCCGAAATGCCCCGAATGAAACTGAACCACGTGCAGCAGACGAAACGAACTTAGTTCAGTTTTAATGTGGTTTTGGTAGAATACACCTGAGTTGCGAGCGAAAATGACTGCAGAAGACGAAACATTTAATTTTTATTTTTATTTGAATTTAAAGTTCAAGTTTATTTTACTTTATTTAGGAATAATTTTATTTTTGTTGTTTACTAGTTTTGCTTACTAGTTCACTTAACAAGGATTTCTTAAATATTTATTTTTTATGTTTAGTTCCTATATTTATTTTATACAATGCGAGTCTCTAACATGGAATAAAATGTTTTTTCTTCGAAAAAATGCTCTGACACGTCGATTAGTATTTTTAGTTGAGCATTTTTTGATGTAAAATGTTTATATACAGGGCGTCCTAGCATTGTTCGAGCAATTTTCCCAAAAAAACAACGGTAATCAATTTACCCAATTTATTCCAAGTTAGAGACGGACTGTATTTAAACACTACTTTAAATATATAAACTATAAAAATGCTTGTATTTTCTCACCTCAGACATACTGCTAATCGGTCTTCTGCACTCACAGCACGACGAAATGTAGTATTTTGTTTTTCAATATCCGGTATTAAGTCCGCTAAAAGAATATTAAATTGGGCATGAGACTTATGAAAGTACTGATGAAACTTTGTAGGATTATAGAATAAATCAGGCTAAAGGTTACTTAATTCGCCTTCTGTTCCTCGTTTTTTATATATGGGGTGTACCCAGTGCTCTCGCCTCCTCATCTCTATTTCTTCGCATATAATGGCGCCTATAAAACTGAATCGGAGGACGAGGAGGAACTCATCTTCGCAACAATTTAAGTGCTACTACTCTGCAAAAATGCGCGCGAAACACAAATTCCGCGGCCTTTTTCTTCCTTTCGCTCAAGTGTGCTTCGACGTATTAAAAGTCACGGCTCTTCGCTTCGTTTCGCTTCGCTTCGCTTCCGCACAGTATGCTTTGACCTTTAGTGTGTCCAATCTTTGAATTATATATGCCAAAAACACGCATATATTTGGGTAAAGGATAGATGAACACTATAAATGGTGTTACGCAAATTTGGACTGGTCTAAGAGTGATACATAATTAAATATACTGAAGTCGCTAGAAATAAATAAACTCAAACATTCAAAAAGTTCATTGAAAGATCGTTAGATTAGTTTTATAGGTAGTAAGTAAACTTTTCAAGTTTTTATATAATAACAAAGTCCGAGAAATATCTGTATTTCATGTAGATGCATAAAATAGACATTTACTCTTAAGATTGGTTCATTTCATAATTAACACCTGAAGAAGCTACTATGTAGAGAAACATGTTCCGTTATTTTTAACAAATAGAGTGGAAGTCTTTGTAAAACATAGTTTTTTATATTTACATAATATTGTTATTTTTTTAGCCTACCTAGACGCACATTTTTTACGGTCCAAAAGTTTTACAAAGTGGTCTTCAAAAAGCCTACATCTTTTGAGACTTCTTGAAATAATGAGTTTATATGACTATATGTAAATGAATTTAGAAAATACTCAGAAATCAATTCGTAATAGAACTTGTAAAACCCTTTGAAATTAATGTCTTTCTATTCATTATGTATATGTAGGCATTTAAAAAAGAAGAGTTTTAAGACCCCGTCAGTAAAAAATTCTACCATCTTAGTCATGGTAGAAATTTATTTATTTCCAAAATTTCTCATTCTGTCATAATTCTATTGTAGTATATCTATCAGGTAAAAGTCTTGTTGTTGAGTATTATACAGTGATAAAAGCTTAATAAATAGGCCAATGACTTGTGACTCCTTTTGTTGACCCTAAAAGGATATGGGATGGGACAATAAAAATAGAGGAAGTGATGAAATCATTGTACCTTTATTTCTTTCCTATCTAAGATTTTACGTTAGTATATGTACACAAATTTCAAGACGTTTATATTTCGATTTCGATTCAGATTTGTATTATAATAAAAGCTTATTTTTATAAATACCTGTAATATAATAATATTATTTAAATCACTTTTAAAAATTACAAAAGAAAATCGGTGTAATGATCAAAAGTACTTTAAAACTTTCTCTTTTAATCTTTGATTTCATTTGACTAAAAAAATTATTTACTTAAAAGAAAAAAATCCCCATTCTCAGAAGACTGTGGAAGACGTAATTGCGAGATAAACTGAATAGGTGATTAAATGGAGGAAAACAAGATTTGTAAGTGAAAGCTTCTTATAAATTATAAGAAGTTGTTCTAAATATACTTTCAATAAGCCAGCCTATCTTATTTTAATATTGATCACTGCAATCGTAAACCCTTTTTCTATTTCATTACTTCGTCCCACTTAAACTTCAGTGTTGAAATTTAATAATAAAACATATACTTACATCAAATCTTGTTTCCTAGCCTAATTTATAACTTATAGGATAAGAAGGGTTTAAAATCAAATCATATTGTAATTAGTGTAAATTAATAATGTAAATTAGTAACTATAGACTGCCCTGTTTTATATAAGGGAAATGTGGTCATTTGTTCAATATTAGTCTGTTTCAGAAATGTATAGAGAAATAAAATGGGGAATTCTGTCCAGTTTGGTTTTCGGGGTCGTCCATAGGCGTAGGTAAACTTTGTTTATAGAATTAATAATAAAGATCCTTTTAAATATCTGCCCTTTTGCATATCTAATGAGATTTTATTACTCTATAGATTAAATTTATTACTCAATGCATACATAATAGGCTAGTACTTAATGGAGGCGGGTAACAAAACACAAATTATAAATACTTCTTAATTCTGTTTTAAACATGTTAGTATTTGCTGTTACGCCATACTGTTAACAGCATTATAAGAATATTAATAAAATAACGACATTCACTCCAACGAAAAAATGTTCTAATAATTCTCCACTATCATTGAGTGAAAAAGTTATTATTTTAAATGTACACGATTGCATAAAACACGATTACCCTAGTTTTACTGTACAAAAAATTGTGGAACGATGTTTCCGAATGACTGGAATTAGAAAGTCCACCGTTTTCAAATTATTGGAGGAAAGAAAGGTAGCATGTCAAGTGGAACTTCCCAAGAAAATTCCAGGAAGACTAGCAAAAGTCCTTGACGAAGATACCAAATGTGCAATTCGAAGAAAAGTTCACTCTGTTTATTTTAAAAAAGAAATAACCACTCTATATAAAATTTTGATGGAGCTTACCCAAGGTGACAGTAATCCTTTGATAACTAGAAATCTCTTATGGACAACTTTAAAAAATATGGATTTTGCCTGGAGAAAGCATAACCAAAAAGCACTTTTACTGGAAAGCGATGAGAGTGTTTGCTGGTGACGAAAATACTTGAGAAGTATAAAGCACTACCGCAGGGAGCAAAAGATGAGACGTGGATCAATGAAGGTTATATGGAACAAACAAATGTGGCAAATCAAAAATATAACCAGTGCCCGCCAAGCTTTCATCGAAGACCTATCAAAGAGTATTAAAGTGCCTTCGGGAAAAAGGAAGAGACTAATAATTACACACATTGGAAGCAGAGAAGGATTTTTGCAAGAAGGTTTGTTAACTGTTCAGTCGTGTAGGATGGGAGATTACCATGAGAGTATGAATTCGTATGTTTTCGAAAACTACTTTAGTGAAATGGTAAACTACCTTTCGTCTGATTCGGTAGTGGTTATGGATAACGCAAGCTATCATTCACGGCGCATAGAGAAGACACCAACTTTATCTTGGAGAAAACAAGAAATTATCGACTGGCTAACTACCAAAGATTTTGAGTTTGAACCCAATGACCATATTAAATTTACAGAAAAATATAATGTAACTGTGCTGCGCTTACCTCCATATCATTGCGAACTAAATCGTATAGATCTTAGATGGGCGCAAGTGAAAGGATTTGTAGGAAGACAAAACACAACATTTAAAATAAAAGATGTTAACCTACTGTTTGATCAAGCCGTTAAGGAAGTGATACCAGAGAACTGGCCAAAAGCTGTCCAACATGTGGTTAAACAGAAGAGGAAAATGTGGAATCTTGATAACCTGATCGATCAGACGGTCGACCCTTTGAATTGTAATGTCAAGAGGTGATGACAGTTCCTCAGATAACGAAGAATATTACCGATTATAATTTAAATGTTGTATAATAATATATAAAAATAATTATTTATATAAATATATATATATATACATATATATATATATATATATATATATATATATATGTACATATTATAAATAATTTTTATTTTCTTAAAATAAAATTTCCTTAAATTTAAACTCTTCCTATAGGATTTCCAATAGCAGGCCTTGGGCGTATCATTTTCAGTGTTTATGAACGGATAACAAGAGGCAAAACGTATAAATTGACTTGATGAAAAGAAATTTTCCAATGAGATCAATGCCAACTATGGAAGAAGCATACATTATTGGTGGAACACCCTGTAGTTCTTTTGCATACCTAATGAGGTTTCATTACTCTATACATTTCTGAAACAGACTATAGTAAGTTCAAATACGTGTTTTGGCAAACATAATACTTCCCGTAAGTAAGTGGTTTTCTTGAGTTTTTTAAAAAAATTAATAGTTTTAAAGTAAAAAAATATTTTCGGTTTCAAAAACTGTTTTAACCTTCTTCTCTGTAACTGAAGAAAGTATAAACACACACTACTGTGCAATTGAAATGCAATTTTTTAAAATTCACCCTAAATTTAAATAGTTTGGTTACACAAAGTTTTTTACATTTTGTAGACTTATGTTTTGTTAATATTTTCGTGGTATCTTAGTCTTAAGTATTGCTTTTGTCGGTTTTATACGAGGGATAAAACAAAAGTAGTATTTTTATACGATCTTTGTCAAGAGCGAGAATTTGCAAATCTGAAATTATTTCAATTTTATATATATGTGTTTAATAAATAGGTCCAGGAAAAAACTGATTTCTCAAAATTTTGATATCTGATTTATATTTTTAACTAATTTTTTTTTCTAAAATACGCATTTTTTCAACATTTTCTTTCTAAATTAAACACTCTTATTAAAAACACTATTTTTTATATAGTTTTGATTTCCCCGAGGACGTTTAAAAAAAATAAATACACTTTTGACATTTTGAATATAAACTTTACTTCAGGGTCGTACTAATTCACTTTTTCAGATTGTATTATATTTTTCTTATTTTCGTAAATTTAACATTGTCTTCTGAATTCTTTAGAGGCTATTTTTACATTTCCTTATTATTTTTGAAAAAGTTATTTCAAACATCGGGACGTTTTTTTAATTTAATAGAATTATTACCCAAATTACAATTACTTTTTTTAAATTAACAATTCTAGGTACTTTTTAAGTAAAATTATACCCAATTTAATATGTTTTCTTCTTTACCAGTACGTGTTCATATACTGAGTGTCAAAAAATATATAAATAATAAAACCTATACAGGGTGGTGCATCCCTTACCAGTCGGTCTAGAACTACTGAACGGTAGTTTCTTTTTAAATGAACCTTGCAGGATAAATGCAAATCAGATAGAACTACAATTTTAAGTTATTGCAGGTATACAGGGTGCGACACGTGCTATATTAATTATTTTTACTTGTAGTAGTATTATAATCGTGAAAAAATCACTTTCCCAGGTTTATACAGATCTTCGCGTTTTAGAGTCCCTAGATGCCAAAAAACATGTATCTCAATTTCGTCGGTCTGTCTGTCTGTTTGTTCGCAGCATACCTAAAAAAATACCTACCTAATTGAATTTTGGTCAAAAATTAAGGGTCATATGGAGATGACTTGGTAACATTTTGGTAAAAATCCAATATGACGGTACAACATGGCGGACTAGTAAATTGTTAAAAAAATGTTTGTAATCCTGAAAAATCACCCTCCGAAGATTTTACATATCTTCACGTTTTAGGGTTCCTAGATGCAGAAAAAAACATGTTTTTTCAATTCCGTCGGTTTGTCTGTCTGATAATTCGTGGAGTAGATAAAAAATTACTCACCCGACTTACTTCAGATTTTAGTCGAAAATTAACGGTCATATAGTGATGATTTGGCAACATTTTGTTAAAAATCCAATATGGTGGAACAAAATGACTGCTTAGTGAATCTAAAAAAACTATATTACTAAAAAACTATTTAAATATTATATATATATTTTCTTGGGTCTAGGTTTATGTATTTAAAACAGCGGTGGTTACGTCTCGCTTTTGGTTAAAAGTTTTTTCAAGAGCATTTATTTTGACTAAAAAAGAGTATGAACCGTGATAGTCAATACTAAATGATGTCGGTACAGATGTCATTTTGTCAATTTTTTTATAGACACTAGTAAATTAAAATTTTCATATTAGTCTTAAAACATTTAACAGTAAACAACAAACCACACAGAAAACACAAAGGGACTTTCTTACATTATCGACATAAAACAAAAAATATACAATCTGGTTTAAGTTTAGACAGATAATTAAAAATACGTAACAATCTTTGGAAAATAATATATATATATATATATATATATATATATATATATATATATATATATATATATAACTACCAATATATTCTTGTTATAAAACCCTTTATCGTATTGAGCCCATCAGTAACCTATTTTTTTAATAGGCCTATTTTTTTAATAGGCCTGTTTAACACATTTTTATATAATGCAATAATTCATTGGTATCTTCAGTCATTAGCTGAATGCTATTTATACAATCTCCCTCATGCATTTATTGATTTCCCATTAATTTCTTTTAAGAAATGCCTAACACTGATAAATTAAAAAAATGTATTAACAAAATTCAGCTTAACAAAGTAAACAAAATTACTTCGTTTTTATTTAATTTTGCATTCAATTAAAAGACAAAGAGCTTTAAAATAAAATCATATTTTCTAAAATTACAAAGAAAGGCTAAAATACCCTTTACAAAAATCAGGAGATAAAGTTTGATAAAAGAAAATAAAGAAAAGTTATAATACCATCTGAAAAAGTTAACTAGTACGCCCATGAGATCAAACTGACATTTGGAAAACTATAATTTTATTTACTTTTATTAAATTTGTTCATGAAAAGTTTAAAACTATTAAAAAGTTGGTATTTTAAAAAGAGTGATTAATTTAGAAGAGAAAATATTGGAGAAAAATCATATTTTAAAGACATTTTTTTTGCAGTTAGTTATATTTCAAATAACTCATTCATTAGGTAGATAAAAGTAACAAAAAGTGGAAATAGGTACACTTGAAATCAAAATAATTTCAGGTGCGCAAATTCTCGCTATTGACAAAGTACGTGCCAAAAATATTACCTTTATTCTATCCCTCGTATATGCCATATAAAACTTAAATTCCACAAAATTTTTAATAGAACATAAGCCTACAAAATGTAAAAAAAGCATTTGAAAGGAAACTATTTAAATGAAAGTGGAATTTTAAAAATTGCGCTTTAAATGCAATAGCTTTTTAGTAATTTCCGTATTTTTTAGCAAGTATAGTTCTGGCGTCATTTGGTATAGCTAACTCTTAATACATTTAATATAATGAATTAAAATTTATTCTAACTTTTATTAGAGAATTCAAATACACAATAAAGTACAGTGTATTCCATTCGCTGTATTTTCTTCTTCAATAAGCCACGTATTTTTGTCGCACCCTGTATACCTAAAAATAATTTAAAATTGTAAAAAGTTCATCTGCATATATCCTGCAAGGTTCATTTAAAAAAAAAAGTACCGTTCAGTAGTAGAGACCGACGGGTATACAGGATTTACTATTTACATATTTTTTGGACACTCGGTATATGAGAACGTACTGATAAAGAAGAAACCAGATTATACTGGGTATAATTTTTACTTAAAAAATGCCGAGAATTGGTAATTTTAAAAAGTACTCATATCAGTCTATTGGTAATAATTTTATGAAATTAAAAAAACCTTCCTGAGGTTTAAAATCACCTTTCTTCAAAAATAATGCATACCTTAAGAAAAAATTATTAATAATTAAAAAAAATAAATCAGGTATCAAAATTTTGAGAAAACAGTTTTTTCCTAAAAAAATATTTATTAAGTAGATATATCCAGATAATTTCAGATTTGCAAATTCTCGCTATAAATAAAGTTCCTGTAAAAAATACTATTTTTGTTTTATCCGTCGTATATACCAGGACCATGCAACTTTTAAAACTTATTACACAAAAGTATTAAAAAACATAAGTCTACAAAATGTAAAAAACAGTTTGTAATCCAGCCATTTTGTTTATAATTTATAGCCATTTAAACTTAGATTGAATTTTAAAATACCAATTCAATTGCCATTATCGTATATATACTAAAAATAAAACAAATTTGATGCTTTCACCGTTAAAATAAACCATAAAATTCTAATTTTGTTTTTAGAACCTATTTCACTCTTTTAGAGTAACCCTATATAAAAGAAAAGATTAGCTCTTACGAGGGAATTATTGTAATCGTGAAGAATTCACCCTCCCAGATTTTTGCAGATATTTGCGTTTTCGGGTTCCTGTTCTTCCATTTCTGTCAGTCTGTCGGTCTACCTGTGCGCGGCATAGCTGAAAAATTACTTATTCGATTGGCTTCAAATTATGGTCAAAAATCGTTGGTGATAAGTGGATGAAATAGTTACATTCTGGTATAAATCCAATATGGCGGCGTCACAAAATGTAAAAATATATTATTAAGATGCTAATTATGGTACAGATTTCAAAACGTACGTAAAAATACATGTAAATAAGTGTCATATGGTGATAAACTGGTAAAATGTTTATGTCAACCTATCATGGAGGAACAAAATAGCGGCCTAATAAAATAGTTTAATAATTCGATTTCATTTCCTGGAATAAAACTTCCTTTTTATGGAGAAAAATAATAAAACACCTAATTAATTTTTTTGCAGACTACGTAAATAATATTATGAAATATAAATATATAAAAATACTGGAATAAATTACAGTTTTTGTACAAAGATATATTAAGTTATTATTAAATAATTATATGCATATATAGACTGTTTACTGTAATTAGTGAAATTTTGTACGAGGGAAGTTGTCGGTAATGGTGAATTCACCAATTTTTTTAAAGCTTAGCGTTATGGTAATAAAAACTATTTGTATTACTACGCGTACCTGGTGTAGTGAAAAAAAATGTGTTATATAGATATAAAAGACATATAACGTGTTTCACATATTTTTTAACTAACCTCTTTAGAATAAAAAAATATTTTCGTTTTTTCGGGGCTGCTTAATACTCCTACAACTACCCTGTACAGTAGGAAAAAATGTTAGACGTTGAAGAATACTTTTTCATTTTTTAATCCCTTCAGGGCCACCCTCTATAGTTGACAAAAATGTTTTTTTTTCTTTTTTTTTTCACCGTTTTTAAATAATGCTAAATGTTTTTGAAATAAAATTTTTGTTTCGTTTGCAGGGGTCTGCTTCATTCCCTAGGGTTACTCTGTATAGTCGAAAAAAAATACCTATACTAAAAGTGGTCTGCCTCAAACCTTTAGGGATCCTTGTTTTTTGGTCAAAAATCAAGATTCATTTAGTAATTTATGCGAATGACGAAAATTACTTATATTGTATGTACTTCTTTAGGAAATTGCATGCCAAATTCTAGAGTCAAAAACATAAAAAAAATTGTAAACTGGTTTGCACACACCTTTTGTTTTTGAAATACGCTTCCAGATGGTTTTTTTGAATTTTTTTAGGATGCAGTAGTAGTATTATAAAAAAAAACTGCTTTAATTTTACCAGTCGCTTACGTGGCAGTAAATACTGAAATTTTTTTTCGTATTCTTTGGTCGCGACCTTGGTATTAATGAATTTAAACTTGTACAAAAATTAAAAAAAGTACCTTTGAACACACAAAACAATGCCAATATTATTTATCTAAAACTAAGGCTCTAAATATTTTGAATTTTTTAAATTATTTTAACAAGAAACATTACGGAAAATAACTTTTTCTCGGAAATTCAATGTTGGTCCATTTGTCCTATTGTTGACCTAATATAGAGTGTATGTATATTTCAGATTAAAATCTACTGATATACATTATTTTTCTTATCTTAATGGAGCTGAAACAAAGTGATATTACAAAATATAAAAATCTTTGTAAATTTCGTCTTTCGGTCGTCGGTCTTTCATAATTTTTGTAAGTGGTACTTTAAAAAAAAATTGTATATTTTTGTCCATTCCATCCATGCAGAAAAGTCCATCATTCCATCCATGCAGAAAAGCAGCAATCACCCAAATTTTTTACCTTAATTTTGATTTATATTTTAAACATTCATATTGAAATATTTCTATTGTTAGTTATTAGACAATTGTGTGCATTTTTATAATCACAGTTAAAGTTAGCGGTTGTTTTAATATAAAATGTGCTCCTATTTACTGTCTGTTTTAGTTGTTAGATCTGACTGTTTGCTTTTTTGGTGCGATGGGGTTCTTAATTGCTTCGAATTCCGTTGTTGCTTGATTGCGAATTATATATTCATAAATTAAAAGCCTATATTCAAAATATTTACAAAAATCAAATGTTTGGCCTCCCCGCCTTTTGACTTTAGCTACACCACCGCTGGTGAAACATGTAATTTATTCTTTATTTGAGTTTATATAAGAAGATTTAGTGGACAAAGGGCTTTTTAAAAAATCATTATATTTCAAATAAAATGTTTCGGCTATTAAAGGTGGAATTTAACATATTTTAGCTTACAGGTTGTCTAAAGAAAGGAAATGCGTGAAACAAATTTTTTTAATATTTGGAATCTTCTCAAGATTATATGTACATGTATTTATATATCGCATATCCTATAACTTGTGCCAATCCTTTCAAAATATAAACTTTTAAAAGTGTATAATATCAGATTTTAAAAAACTGCAAAAGTTAAACAGTTTTAGATAGCCGCGTAGATAGGTTTATGTCTTAGGGGGGGTTCTGCGTCGCAGGCAAAATCGCCGGGGAGAAAATTTTTGGCGGGTAAATAAAATACGGTACGCGATTTTTTTGGGAAATTTTTGTGACCTTAAAAAATACCTTTAAAAACATTTTCGGCGTCCTCTCTTTTTTTCTTAAATACTGAGATTATATCAACCACTAAAGATTGAGAAGCAGTTGTGTCCAGACTTTTAGTATACAAAATTTTACTTAAGCTACGGTTATATTTAAAAAAGGCGACAGGCAATGGAGAGAAACTAAAAAAATTGAGGAGGGTACTGGGGGACAGTACTCCCCTTATCTACGCTGATGTTACTTAAAGTAGAACATATTCACGTACTTCTATGATCCATATTATGGTATCAATCCTGGACTAAATAAAAACAGTACATAACATTGTGATTATTCAAAAAATTAAAAGTTTAATGTCGCTTTGGATTATTCTCTTAACAAAAAACAAAAAAGTAAGACAATTTGAATGGGCAGAATTTCAAATACTCAAGAAAAAAAATGGGTCGTTTTATTTAAAAAATTAAAAGCTCACACATGTGCCACTTTTATTAGAATCATTATTTCTTATTAATAGATATAGGAAATTTAAAATAGCGCCGATTATTAATTTATAGCGGTTTGTAAATTAGCCGTCTTTAAAATAGGAAGTGTTTCTGTTTAAAAATTTTACTTTGTTCACTAAATGAGCAAATACCCCTAAAAAATATTGATGCATTAATTAATTAGTCGATTGTCAAAAACAGGAATATAAATAAAAATAAATTATTATTTCTTGGGAAATGTAAGAATGAGCCTTGTATCGTTCGATGACCTGTGATTGACTATTCACGATTAAAATCAGATAAAGGTCATTCATCAAGTTTTGAGTATGTGTAAAGTCCAATATTTTATAAATAACAAAATATACTAAGAGTAAAAATGACAAAAATTTGAGATTTCTTTGTGAATGTGTTAGTTATTTTTTTAGGCATCAAATTTACTTCTCTAAGCATTTTGAAATTTTCTGGTTTTATAATATTCAAAGAGCAAAATTACACTTCACCATAAATATGTAATAACTGTCATACTATATTTTAAGACCCAAAATACAAAGGTTAATTTTTTTGCTATAAAATATTTTTCAAATTCAATTCAATTTTTGACAGATAGCTTTATATATCTCTCTATGATGTGTTAATTTTATACAGCAAAGTTAAGGAATGTCGTGCACGGTTAATCGTTGGGTGGGTGACCGATTGACAGAAAGATGTGCAGACGAATGGAGTACTTTGAAATATAAGTTTATATGGTGATAGAATAACGTCGGGAGTTTCGTCGGGAGTTTACGTTGCTTTGAGGCAATATTACATATTCTGGTACTGTGAAAATGTCGACATAGTTTAGGAAGTCTTGCACTTAAATACGACGCGAGAGATTTAAGGATAACTACTAATTAAAATAAAATTCGAATAAGCTAATAAGTACTTCAATAAATAATATTTGGATAATACATAATTACACAAAATATCACAATCGATTTTTTACTTTTTACGACGTTCATTGCGATTAATTTTAAGTTAATGTCCTTGTTAATGATAACAGACATGGATTTAACGCAGCTTAAAACATATACCTATTTTATAAAATCTTCGTCGGATGCCAGGCATCAATCTTTTGTCGTCAGTTGCATCGAGCCTGCACAAAAAAGAAGCAGTCTAGCCGCTTTAGCCACTGGTTAGAACCATTTCGTATAATTATCTCGGCAAAAACAAAGCCCATAGCTCATCTTCATAATTAATATGAGATACCTCGTCCTTAAAGTGTATCGAATGCATTAAAGGTGTCCGTATATTATCGTATAATACGCTCAACAAAAACTAACATTTTACGGCCAAGACAATACTAATGGTATGTCACTGAGAAATAATTAAAAAATAAAACAAAAAAAGAACTAATTTCGCTCTGTTGCATTTGAATTGTTTTTTTTAGATTTACAGTTTCTGCCTCAAGGTCTGTCGTATTTTTAAATGTGTTCAGATTATTTGTTGCGTTTAGATGGACAAGCAAACATCTTTTTTGGCTTTTTCGCAACTGAATAAAAATATATAACTTTAAATTAATTGAAGTAAATATTTAATAAAATTACATATCTCAACATGTAGACTAGTGACTGTGACTACTCACTAGTCTATAGAATGTTTTGATACATACTATAATCAATATTATTTAAGTAAGCATAAGAATTATGTCATTTACCTTAAGTTTTTATAGACACATAGTAGTTGTACAAATACTTTCATTCTATCGGGGCTCGCCGATCATAAGAGAGAGACATTAAATAGTAGAAAAGAACTGATTTCAAAATTTTGCCAAAAAAGATTTTTGTTTGTCAATTTAAACGCAACAAATAATCTGAAAACATTTAAAAATAACATTATAGATGGCTTTAATTTATCATTTTTTTCATATCTAGGTTACATGTCAAACAAACTGACAAATTTTAAAATTTTGAAATCAATTCTTTTCTATCATTTAATGGTTCTCTCTTACGATCGGCGCACTGATGAGTCCCGATAGGATGAAAGTATTTGTACAACTACTATATTTCTATAAAAACTTAAGGTAAATGATATAATTCTTATGCTTGCTTAAATAATATTGTTTATATTATGTATCGAAACATTCAGACTAGTCTACATGTTGAGATATGTAATATTATTAAATATTTGCTTCAATTAATTTAAAGTTGTATATTTTTATTCAGTTGCAAAAAAGCCAAAAAAGATTTTTGTTTGTCTGTCATATATTACAGTTTGTTACAGCTCTGTTGTACAGTGTCTCTATGCTCACTCTTGTTGCTGCCAAGAGTTAAGCTGCATAGGGAGCAACATTGGCGAAAAGAAAAGTTCATATAAGTTATTTTTACTAAGCTTAGTGTGGATATTCCAAACATCTGGAAGTCACTTCTTGATTGTTCTACTTAAACTTTACGGTTCAGGTAACCAGGAGACGCATCACGGTACATCTTGTATATAAACCAGTAGCTTTAGAATTAGTAGTATGTTTACACTTAAAAAATATTCTTGGAGATATTTACCTTTCGAATTGTGAAAGTTTTAGTGAATGAGTTTAGTGAAGCTTCTACATTGTCTAACACATTCAAATAAATGGACCCGGTATCAGAGAAAAAATCCCTAAGCTTCGAGAAGACGAGGATAAAGTTTATCAAGAAAATTACCCACATCTTTTTTTATGCGAAGTCCGCTGTGACAAAATACTTCATATAGGTTTTCGACTTAAAACCAAATTCTAGGAGATTGAGTAAGTCGTATTTAGATAATAATAACAGAGCACTAATACGTTCAAATATACGTTAGCACCGGTGGAATTCTAATTTCAATTCAATTCAATTCAAATTCATCTAACGATATGAATAAATCTAGGAGTATACTTTAGAAGAAGGTTACCGGCTAATTTTCTACAAAATCAAAAGATCTGCGAAAAATTACGGGAACAGTTATGCACCAAACACCAATATCCCTTAGCATGAAGCAAATAACTACTGACATAAAGTAGGGACAGTTTTGGATGAAAAATCAAATACACCATATAATCTACTCGTATAAGAAGAAACAACACTTAAACTTCTCCACCCACAAAGACATTTCTATACATATTCTTCCTGTTGATAAACTGAATACTACAGTAGTTATGAACATTGAAACATGACCAGGAGTTTTAGCGAATGAAAACTACAGAATTGTCTTGAAAAATCTTACAATTCCAGACAGGATACGCAGTAAGTTAATACAAACATACGACAAGCTACTCTATCTCTATGGTTTACTATCAAATTCACAAGCCACATATTTAACCTTTATAAGATAAGAAAAAGAAAGATAATTAATATATATAATAATAATACAAATAAGTAGGTACATCGAATAATAAAACCCTTTAATTATAAAAATGGTGAACAAGGCCAAAAAGCCGAAAAGAAAAAGATTGAATCAAACGATATACTTACTGGTCAATAACTATAAATAGTTTATAGTTATTGACCACAGGTTGTCCTTGTATGGAAGGTCAGTTAACTTCACATACCAGTACACATTTTTGTCAGTCAGTTTCAAGCCTTTTGATCACAATCTACTAGGTCCTAACATTGGAACCTGTGGTGGAAGATAGATCAAAATACAAGAGTTCTAACCACACTAAACCACAACTTGTTATGTTCTGGACGCGCGTTTCGCTAACCAAGTTAGCATCATCAGCAGATGATATGAACTAAAGTAACTTATCCTAACCGAGACTATTTATAGGTAAATGTGGTCACTCTTGATTGCACCCGACTGCCCGAGTAGGCAATAGAGGGGACTATAGGGAATAGGCCCCTGTCTTTATTTAGTGCTTTCTTACCACATTTAACTATTTCTATACTCTCAAATGCATCCAATAATCTATTATTAGATACATTTTTAATTAACTCAAGTTTATTTATTCCTACTTGGTGATTGTCTTCCAAAGCATGTTGGGCAACGCTTGACTCTTTCTTTCTTAACGTGTCGAAAAAAGGTAATCGCCCATTGTTCTCCTTTTCGTACGTACAATTAATGGAAGGATATTTTTTGTTTAATGTTTCTAAGAAAGTGTCCAAATTTTCTGTTTTCGTATCAAAAATAGAAAATATATCGTCTACGTATCTATACCACACCCTTGGGAAATACTTGAGTTCTTTTTTGAATTGGGTTTCTAATCCACCCATAAAGAAATTTGCAAGGAACGGAGATAAACAATTGCAATAATATTTAATGTTGAACTGAAAAAAAATTTGATTCACACATAATTTTGTGAGAAGTAAAGCAAGAAGCAGTCTCTATATTCATCAATAATTTCTTTCTTCAAACTATTGAATTCAAGTAGTTCCTTTAGGTACTCTAAAGCTAGGGGTATGCGTACACTAGAGATATTTAATTTGCTGAATTCTTCTACTAACCATTTTGAAATATTGTACGTTGGTGAGCCAATAGCTGAAGCAATAGGCCTCATGGACCTCCCAGGTTTATGGATTTTGGGAAGGCCATACAGTTTAGATAACTGTGGGTTACTAAGTGTTAGTTTAAATTTTAGTTTATCGGAAACTAGGTTTTTACCCTGTTTTAATGTACTTTTTTACTTCTGTTATCATTTTTGATAACAGGTTTTTCTCAATTAAAGGACCGGTTTGAATAAAATTGTTTACTCTTTCAAAATAATCTGTTTTGTCTAGTGTAACAACCTTATTTCCTTTGTCAGCTTTATTTTGAAAGAGTAGACAATTTAACAGGCCCCTTCGGCCTAGGTTGTCAAGTCAGTCTTCGGGGCTTGTCTTTGAACAGTTTATTTCTCTCACTGTGACGTCACACCGGGGTTTCTCATCAGATTTGTAATTAATTTCTTTTGGTTGTTTTCCTGCTTACACCAGTTTACAATTTATTCCATATTTTAATGTCTATTCTGGTTATACTCATTATGATAACTTGTCGAATTTTAGTAATTCGTCTAGTACACAAAAATGTAAACAAATTTTTAAAATGTGATTTGGTGTTCATCAATTTTTGTTTTGTCTTTGTTACATGTAAAAAGTTTTTAGTATATTGATTTAGTATCATGTATCTTTCTACCTAATCACTGATGAGTAAGTATATAGTTTGATTCAACTTTTTTGTTTGGTTTTAGAAATGATATAAAAATAAATAAAATATAAAAATATTAATTGTCAAATTCATCCCGTTTCTTCAGTTGAAGGTCTGGGGAATAGATTAACTCTATAATGGACCGTATGTCATTGAAGTCGTCAAGGACTCTTTCTAATTTAGAAGCACGTTCTAATAGTTCTATACTTAGAGTAAGAATTAAACTAGAGATCGCAATCGATTCATAAATCACGTTAGAGATATGCGCCAACATGGTTCCCCTACTTTTTACATCTTATCGACCAACGTTTACGATAAATCAAGAGGTGGGGATGGCCCATGTCCAAGTACTCAATATTTGGGGACGACTACCAGTGGCGGCGCGAATTTTTACTTCCCGCAAAAGGAAAAAATCATCGTTCCAGGTTTTTACAGATATTCACGTTTGAGGGTCCTTAAATGCTGAAAAACGTGTTTTTCCGTTTCTGACGGTCGGTTTGTTGTGGCTATAGCTAAAAATTCTACTTATTCCATTAACCGTAATTTTCCACAAAAATTACGTCTGATCCAAAAGTAAACTGGTAAAATAGTGCGGTATGAATTGAATATGATGGAATAGAATGATGGATTTGATGTACGAAAATAAAGAAATGGTTCATGCTTCATTATCCTTCACAAAAGGAAGAATTCTTACTTATTCTTTAATGAGGCAAATAGGTATTTTTACCGTTCTATGGCATGCTTTTCAGAGATTCACAAATGTGTGCGGATTTTATTAATGTCAGTAATAAGATTTGCGAGATTAAATTGTGAAAACATACTAAGATTTAGAAATCACGAAATCACATCGGAAATCACGAAATCGCATCCGAAAAAAACGAAATTGTTTTTCACTACTGGAATTAATTACGTACGAATTTTAAAGAAATAATCGTTCCCAACTTCACTATTTAAAATCAAACTATTAAGTTAGATAAGTTTGAAAGGAAATTAGTTATTTATAGATTATGGTTTTAAAGTTTTAAACTAACAGTCAATGTTTTTAACACGCTTTTGTTGGTTTCACTACTTGCCTGATTATATGTTGGTATGTCTGGTTTAAATCTTATAATAGATTTTTCACCACTTCCACTTTACCGACTATTTTCAAATTATACACTTTCGGATATAACAAAATTCGAATTCTTTTATTTAACATTTAGAAATTCAAAATGGTGGCGCCAATACGGTCGTCGAATTTTCTTACTTCTGTAGATTAAACTGAAAATTTAACTAGTATCAGCATTTAAAAATTCAAAATAGCGGTGTCATCATGTCGGACGGATTGTAAAATCGGCTGAAAAATAGGTATCTAGGAGTATCTAAAAATGAAAGTTATGAAATTTTAGTCAATATTTGACAATTAAAAATGGCGGCCCCAACATGACAGACTAATTTTAAAATTTTTGCAGATTTGATTAAAATTGTGTAGGTAATCTTGGCAGTGGCTAAATATGTAAATAATGAACTGTATTGTCTATTCTTACTCTAAGGTTCTATATATTTATCAGGGTTTCTAGCGTCATACGCAAATATGGTAAATCGAGTAACATTGTCTGCTAGTAACATATTGCTGCCTCCACACTTTGCTACTATCTGTAGTGAGAAATCAATACAAAAATAAAGTACCAAATCGGTATCCAAATGTGAAATACTTTTTTAAATCAGTCCATTAAAAAGTGTATGTAAATAAAGGAATAACGAGGAATGCCAAATGCAAATCTGGCGTTAAAAGACAAGATGGCGGAACAAAAGGGCAGCTTTATAAAATATTTCAAAATTCAGCCTAAAATAGCTAATTAATGCCAACTAATTGCGGTATAGAGATGAACCAGTAAAACTGTGGTACTAATTCAAGATGGCGGAACAAAATAGCGGCTAAATAAACTATTTGTAATCGTGAAGAAAAATCACCCTCTCAGCTTTTACATATCTTCATGTTTTAGCTGCCTTAGATGCCAAAAAATATGTTTTATCAATTCCGTCGATCCGTCTGTCGGTTTGTCTGTCTGTCTATACGTTTGCGGTATAGCTTAAAAACTACTTATCAGATTGAATTCAAGTTTTAGTCAAAAATGAAGGGCTATTTGGGGATGATTCGGTAATATTTTTAAAACTTAAAAAAAATTTTGTTACATGCGTGTTACATAGGAACGAACTTGTAACATTTTGCTATAATAACAAACAAAATGGCGGCCAAATACAATATTTAAAAAATCGGCCTGGAAAAACTACGAATTCAAGGTGGCGGACCGAAATGGCGACCAATTAAACTTTAAAAAATATACTTAAAAAAAATCTATTAGGAGGTCCCCAAACGAAACAGGGTTTTCAGATAAAATATTGTTTCCATAGTTAGAAAAAATCACGGATTTCACAATTTTTGCATGAAAATGATAATAATAAGATAACATAATATATAAACCCTATGAAACATTTGGAAGTGACAGTACTTAATGCCTATTTAGATCTAAAAGTAAGTCAGCTAGAAAAAAGATCTACTGCATTTAAAACAGTTTATTCAACACTTGCAATTCTAAATTTTCAGATATTGACTAAATTAAATGACTCAGAAATTTTGGAAAAAGCTCATTTATTAGTGGAGAAATATTCAAATGATTTAACTTCATAACTAGCAACTGAGCTAATTCAGATAAAAGCATTATTATTGTATAACAACATTAAAAACCTTAATACAACTCGTGAATTCACAAACTATATTTTCAAAAAAAAAAAAAAATGAATTATTGTTAAGTAGTGTACCAGAACTGTGTTCTGCATTCCAATTATTTCTTGTTCCTCCTATAATCTCAGCTCAATAATTTTTAAGGTTGAAATTAATTAAAAATGTCCTTAGATCGACCATGACTCAAAGTCATCTTAGTTCTCTAGTAAGTAAATATTGATGAACTAGTTGATAAGTATTTATCTAGTCGATACAATAACAAAAAAGTCTAGTCTACCGCCAAAGAAAACGATTCTTGTCTTTTTGTTTTTTATTATTTTTGTAGTTTTGCTTGAAGCAGAGTATAGTTATTTTTTTTTAATTTTTGTTTTGTGTTTATTATAATTTATTCTATTAATCTGAAAATGTATATCGTTCGTTCTCTTTTTATTTCTTATTTCTTTTTTTTTACTAGAGTTATTTTTTAATTTATGTTATGGTTTTTGTTAATAAATTTATGACATTTTTTGTTTTCTTTTTATTGAGGGGGATCCCCTTGAAACTCGGCATGCGAATCTCACTCATATCGCTGCGAATTCAATACTGCACGATAATAGAACGTTTATACAGTGTCAAAAAAACTCAAGTTAATTTGAAATTTTGAACGTATATCAAATGATACAATTTTTGTGCTAAAATATTAGTATCAAAAAACCCAGTTGCTTTTAAATTGTGCACAAAAATCAACTTAGATACCGATATCTTTGTTAGTTTTAAAACTATTTCCAAATAAGGGACTTAATAGGTATTTTCGGATGAAATGATTAATAATGAAGATATCAGAGTGAAATTATAATCTATAAGAGAGTCCCTAGACCCTCTCTGACACGAAAAAAACTCCTGGTTTTTATATTAAGGGCAGTAATTTCGGTACAGATGCCAATTCTGCTTCTCATTGCGTCTCGTAATTTGCCATCTTGTCAACCCAATCCTAATTTAGCCAAATGTTTAATATAGGGTGGTAGGGGTTTGACTACAAATATTTTAACACGTGATAGAATGCACCATATTGATTAAAAATGCTTAAATATCGTAAGGTCAATTCCTTACCATTTTTTAGAAAATCGGCCTTAAAGTTGTATTTTGGTTCATTAATTTTTAAGCATATCGTTAACACATTTATTAACTTTATTATGTAAAACAATTATTGAACTGAACGACCTAAATTTATAAAAGAAACGAATACATTGTTTTATTTTACCATAGAATGCTTATTTGAAAACGGCAACACCGCACACCGTATAGAAACGAGCAGGCTTCAACGAACATAACAATTCGCAAACATATCATGGTCTTTTTACCTTATTTTTTCCATATTCCATACCGTTTTAATACGTAGTCGGGATTTAAAAACGCTTTAAAAATGTATTCGAGTGTTGAATATGCATATATGTTACTTATTTATTGAGAGTGTAGACAGAATGCTCATTTGGCGTCCCAAACAAACCGGGAAAGATATCCTAAAAGAAGGTGTGACCATTCAGCGAACCCTTCATGAAAACCTTCTATACCCTTATTTTGCCGGTGGTTCCTCCGAAAAAATCAAGAACACGAAAATTTTACTTTAAACATACTGACAACCGATGAATGTTGTTTTACGAGAGATGGAACTTTAAATTATCATAACACTCATACCTGGGCTCAACAAAATCCACACACAATTCAACAAGGCCGACTACAATACCGATTTTCAATAAATATGTGGGCTGGAATAATCCGCAATCGGTTAATCGGACCTTTTGAGCTACCAAGGCATTTAACAGGACATCTTACAAGATATTCCTTTAGCTCAGCGAGCCGGTGCCTGGTGTCTGCATGTTGGACTTCCTGCCCACATTCATAGGAATGTGGAATATGTGGATAGGTCGAAATGCCTCAAAACCTCGAAAATGGCCTCCGAGGTCACCAGACCTAAACACGATTGATATCTATTTTTGGCGCTACATGAAAACATTAGTGTGTAATAGGGTTAAAATTGAAAATGAAGATGATCTTAGAAATCGTATTTTTGCTGCAGCGGAACAAATTAGACCTAGCGTTCTTGAATCTGCTCAAAAAATTGTCTTCGCCCTATTCGTGCGTATTTAAATAGTGGCTGTAGTCATTTTAAGAATTTACTTTAAGTTTTTAAAATACTTTTTTTAGTTTGTGAATTACCTACATAGTGCTATAAATAATTATTATGCTTGGTAAGTTTATATTCTTTATTAGTTTGTGGAAACTAATAAATTTAATAGGGTTGCGCAGTTAAAAACTATACAAATAAATAATTTAAAAAGTTTTAATAACAGGTTTTTACTATATACGCCGATGTTATGCTAACAAACCACAATTTATTAAAAAATTAGTTCATGCATTCCAAAAAATTAATCAAAATAAAATAATTGAATCGTTTTCAAACCTACAGGTTTTTTATACTTCTTTGTTGACAAGACGCAGGTGATGAGATAGTCATCATATTGACGTCCAAGCAAATAGCAATGTCGGCATGTTGTTTTGAAATTAGTTGAAACCTTCTCCAAAATTAAGCATTCTAAAGTTAAATATCTCGTAAACCATTTTGAATTTACCGATGGTTTGTAAGAATATTTTGTTTAATATCGTTCATACTATCCTATGTTAAAATATTTGTAGTCAAACCCATAATACCCTGTACACTGAGGGGGCTCCCTGCCCTCCTCTTGGTAACTAGACTAAGAATATGTTGTTTTTTTCGTTAAGATTATCAGAAAGTCTACAGTACAAAAACAAACTTTTTTGAAACAAAAAAAAAATTAAATGTAAAAAAAATTCTAACTTTCCGATAATTTAACAAAAAAAAACTTACCTAGAACATATTTTTCTTGATCGAAAAATAAGATCTTGGAAAGTCGATACGCTTTAAGGTTACTCCGATATCCTCGTAAAAATGGTATTAAACAACTATTAGGTTTAATCAGCGGGCTATATAACAATATTATTTTTGAATACTGGGCATATTATTATTTAGAGTTTACTACATTATTTATATAATTAACAATATTGCAATATTATTTGTTACTTTTGGCTTTCCTCCCTTCACACTTTATCTAGACTCAGAACTGGTCCAAACTGCATCAGAGCCGAAGTGTGGAGCGTATTTAGAAGCCAACAAGCCATAGCATGAACAATATAGCAGTAAAAGTAACGCGAAAACACAAGAAATGAACCAAAACAGGTAACTAGATAATAAAAAATACTAAAAATTTTTATCTTCGAAATGTTTTTCATCATTTAGGATGCATCAATAACATTTAAAGAGTCAATGAAACAGCAGTTTCAATTTCTTCCTTTGATATACTGTTTGTGGCAATTTTGGTCTGCCCAGTGATCTTTTCTTGAGTCGCTGATCGATTTTTATAAACCAAACTTTTAATCATTCTCCATAAATAAAACTCCAAACTATTTAAATCCTGAAACCTAGCCGACCAAGGAAATTCAATCCAACGATGCTGGTGGAGATATTTTTGGACATCATTATTAAAATGGACGGGACAACTATCATGCTGATACCACATTCTCATTCTTGTAGCGATCTTCATATCTTCTAGCAGTTCTGTTAAATTGTTATTATGAATAAATTGCCACATACAGGCAAAAATTAAAACTGCTGTTCCACTGGCTCTCTGATGGCTAAATCGATGTATCCTAAATGACGAAAAACTTTTTGAAAATTTCTTTTTTTTACCTACAAATTACTGTTTTTGTTGTTTACTTGTATTTGAGCGTTATTTTTAATGTTATGTTGTTGTTGCTTTGGCTCTTGGGCCTTTTAACGCGTTCCACATATTGGTCCCTTCTACAAACCTAAATGTTGGTTTAGGTTTATCGATGATACTTCTGTAATATGGCCACATGTAGAAGACAATGTAAAGATATTTTTAGATCATCTAAACCAACAAATTCATTATGGACATTGAGTTAGATAGTGCGACCTCCTTCCTTGATGTGTTAGTACAAAAGAAAAAATACCGTACCATAAGTCATTCTGTTTATAGGAAACTGATATGAATAGGTATGTAGAATTTAGCTCTCACCATCATCCATCTCAGAAACAATGGGTTAACAATTCATTAGTCTTTAGGGATCTTTAAATATGTGAATATATTGAATAAATTTAATTCCTAATGAAACAGAGAACCTGACTGAAACTTTAAAATCAAATAGATATTGCACTGAAGACATAAGGCCTTCAAATATATTGAGGTATTGGATAGTCAACAATCAATTAGCGTAATTTTACTTGTTATACAGGGAACCACCAATGAAATTGCAAGAATTTTGAAGAAGTCCAAAATTCGCACAATCTTTAACACGCACATATTGGAAAAACTTTTAAGATCTCCGAAAGATGTAATCCTTTTGCAAACAAAAGGAGTTTATAAAATTCCCTGTTCCTGCGGTAAAGTGTCTATACACAAAAGAAACTGGACGGTCTGTATCTACTAGAACTAGACTATGTATGTAATAATTGAAAAATGAACCTTTCACTCCGTTGTTGCTGAATACCAGCATACAATACATGGGTAATGTAAAGGATACCAAGATTCTTGCATTAGTCTCGAGAAAGGAAGATTAGAGAGTGTCGAGACAGGAAGATTGGAGTCTATTCTAGCAACACAGGCTATGTGTGATATCATACCTAGTTGACAGTGTGTAAAAACCTGAACTCTGGTCACCGGAGTTGATTAAGGTGGTTACCACGGCTTCTCAGTTAGGCTAGTCGAAGGCGATTCTTAGGTTCGATCTGATTTTCAGACTTTTATGGACGCGACCAACTTTAGTATTTGAATATAAGGAAAGAAAGAAAAGATAATAAACCCATAAACTGTTTAGTAGTTAAGTTCTATAAACCTAATATTGATTAATATAGATGCAGAGCACTAGGTTTTTTCTAGATACTCAATCATAAAACAAAAAGTTAAGCAGAATGACGTTTCTCGAATAAACAAAATGTGTAAGCACTCAGCTATATACAAAAATAACCAGTTGCATATAGGTTAAATAGGCAACTTTATAAAACAGAATGACCGATATGTAAATTTGCAATTTTGTATGCCAAATAGCTAATAAAAAATAAAAATTCAATAAATGTTCGGTTGTTTGAGAACTATAAATTAGTAAAATATTTCAGCTGTAAGAAATCTATGTTTAATTTATTTGAATGCCAAAGGTTAATATGTTGGATTATATTCGAATTAAAAATTAATAAAACATTTAAGCTGTAAGAAGTTCTAATAATAACTGAAAACCCAATATATGTTCGGTTATTTTTAAACTAAAAATTCATAGAACGTTTAAGCAGAGTTAAATAATTGGAGATCTTTAAAAATGAATTTAAAGAGCTAATAAAAAATTAAACTCGAGTATCGATCTGTGGTTATACATAAAATAATGGAAGTATTGGCGGTGCTAAAAATTTTATCTAGCCATGCTAAAGGTTGCTCTATCCCTTGAGTAATAAAACTAGAATTAAACTAGAGTATTTATTAGCATACAATCAATATCTCAAGTAATATTTAAAATAACAGTTACAATTTAGGCAAAAGACTAAAAATTATCACGCAAAAGTGAAAAACAGTCAAAAAAGGAGATTTTCAAGAAAAAGACTCATCTTTTAACTTGCGATTTTCTGCAAAAACATCTGGATTTTTCAAATGCGTCACACAACAGCGGCGTCTAGCCAGTGCAAATCCAAACCAGTGTTGCCAACGACACGGTAATTGGCGTGTTTTCATGGCTTTTCAATCTAAGGCACCGGTCACGGCTTTACGGTTCTGCCGTGTAACAAAAACAAGGCTTTTCTTTGTTGAAAATCCTGAATATCTATCTGACCATTTACTGAGGAAAAAAAGAAAGTTTAAACTTAATATGCTAATTAGTTTACTAACTAATCATTTTGTCGCCAATTTGATTTCAAATCGCCCTATTTTATTTTTTTTGCGTAGACAGTTGGCAATACTTGTGAGCTTCTGTATAAAACATTTTTAATTCCCCTGATGATTGATTGATGCTCGTTTCATTCCGATTTCCGTTTTCGTACTTAACTGTACTGTATTATATATTCTGTTTTTGTATTTGGCGTTAGGCGTTTAGATTGTGAAAAGTGTTAAATAAATCGGATGGTTGTAATAATATAGAAATCTTTTAATTACGTCAACAATTAACGGGAATTTATTGACTGAACAAGAAATTTAAAATATATATAATTCATTCATTAGGTTTAAGCCAAATAAAAGTATGTTTAAAAAAATGACAAAAATGTTGTTTATGACAGTAATGTTATGCCATCAATCACAAAAGAAGATGATAACTTTCACAAGTCGGATTCATGAATTTAAAGAAGGAAACTTAACTAAAACTAACTTATTCTTTCACTACATGGTTTTGTATTTTCATGTATGATGACATTTTTTTTTTCATTTGATAACTTTAACATTTCTTTTCCAAATCCCCGTAGAAATGACATATTTCCTCGATTTTCTGATAAAAAAGTTTTAAAAAGTATCGAAAGTAAATTCATTTCTAATAAGAGTATATTACAGTAAAACAAATTAAATAATTTTACGACCGACATGGCCGTAGTTCTCAAAAATACGGGAATTTTCGATTACTTGTACGGCTTCTATTTTTTACTGGTTGGCAACACTGAAACGTCTATGAGAACACCAACTCACCACACGGCAGAAGGAAATCTATTTCAGCTTCTCCCAAACTTCGAAAATATTTTCCGGAATATTCTGCAACTCTGGGAGACGAAGTAAAAGCACGATACAAAAAACGATAATTTACGTAAAATTATTGTGATAAATTCGACAATCCTAAAGCTTTAAGGTAATATTAATATATAAACTAAAAAACCATCCAAAATTAAAAGTCTGAAACATGTCGTGTCAGCACATCTAAATAAAATGGCGTTCTTCGGGCTGATAAATGTATTAGTTGAATTGCAACGCCAATTTCCTTAAATTAGAAAATTGAAATTAGACCATTACAATTCCTTGAAATTAACCGACATTATAAATCGCGTACTATTAACGGCACACAGTCACAAAAAATGCTTAACTAAACATGGCAAATTCAAGGAAATAGAGAGATTGATCGACCTGGCTGGTGGAAATAAATAATTTCCTAAATTAACGAAAAAATCAATCTCCCACTCTACTAAATGCACCTTCTAACGTATCAAATCAAAATTCTATTCAGTAAAAGCATCGATTCTATCTAAAACAGTACCGTACTGAATAAGTTGAATATCTATAAATATGAAATAAACATGTTCCTAAATAAGTTTCGAGATATTAATATTACAACTATTATAATTTTTAAATAAACAGCGTATCCAAACACTATATATCAAATACACAATCTTTTGCAACTACATAAGTAGTTACTACCAGATACTAAAATTTACAGTTTTCCAAATATCAATTACCTAAGGTTACTTTTTTTTTCAATTTTTGATAATATTTAAGCTGAAATATATATAAATGCTTACATATCTAAGAAAGAGAAAGCACTCTATGTTTACAATGATTCTTCTGAATCAGCGGTATATAAACCAAGTCTTTTTTACGGTAACGGCCAATCTTTTTACCGTCCTTATCAAAGCGTTCATAAATTAAAGAAGATATTTTCTTAAAAAATTTATATTTAACAATTTTTTTAGCCAGTTTTCTGACGGTCATCAAAAAGATAAGGAGATAAATTATTATTTTCAATCGTGCCATAGGAATTACCAGAAGCAGGTAAATTTCTTCCAAAGGTTAAAAATTCAGGAGAAAAAGTAAAAAAGTGAGTAGTCGTATTACGATTGTGTCACCTGATACTCGGTGGAAATCCATAATAATGAAAGCTTAAGGCTTGTTTATTCGAAACGTAACGTTCAAAGAAGATACTGCGTTGCGAAACATGTGTGTATGTAAACAATTGTAGTATTTTTATATTTTATAGAATGTTAGTAGTGGTATTAATAACATTACAGATATTATAAATATTTTTGTCCCAGTCTCGATGTTTATTATCTTTAATGTAAGAATGAATAGTAGTACTTATTACATGGTTTTTCGCATTTTAACAAATTTGATTAATACTATATTTTTTAGTTATGCCTTGAAATTCTTTAGATTTAAGTTTCATTTTCTGTATAAAAGTGGATTTAGTAAATCAGTCAACAATAATCAATAAGTAACAGAAACCACATTTTGTCTTTCGAAAACGCCCTTGGAATATCAATAGAAAGTAATCTAAATGGAGTACCAACATTCTTAGGTGAACCCACTAGTTTTAACCAAAAGAATTAGAATTAGAAGGAATATGGTCTATTTGAAGAATGTATGACACCAAGTTTAAGTAATCTATCTATTTCATCACCCATATGTTTCCGCATATAAACAGATAACAAAAAAGGTCTTTTACGAAATGGTTCTTTACAAGTTACTTCTATTTTATGCTCAATTAAATTAGTAAGGCCTAAAGAATCCGAAATTAATTTATTAAATTTATTTTTGATTACTTGTAATTTCAATTTTTGTTGTTCACTAGAAAATTCATTTTCAGTTTAAATGGAAATTTTTTCAAAACATTCCTTCATTATGTATTCTTCTAACTAACTAGGGTCTATAGAGTACTTATTTTCTATAAAATCGAGTTTAATATTAAATATCTAACAAAAATCTACTTTACGTGAAAATAGAGGAGAAATTTCTTTGAATTTAAACAAATGTTTAACAGTATTTAACCAACAAGACCAATTATTACTTAAATGAAATTTATTGGACTTTTTTGATTTCTTCCATCTCAATCGTTGGCGTTTTTTGAATGACATATCTGATATTTAATTTTTTATCGTATTCTTCTGGCTAACAAAATATAGTTTTTTTAGTACAATTTGGTGTGGTGTTTATCCTCAAATTGGTCGCAGTTAAAGCATTCTACTTTTTTGTGTAACGTATTTAAATTATCTGATGTATTTACATTATTCAAAACCTTGTTATTAAAAAAAATATTAGAGTTATTGAGAAATATTTCGATTCCACTGGAGGGGTTTTGAGAAATGTTTTTATAAGTTAACTCAGGTTCTAATGTAGTTGAATTACTACTGTTGTAGTTGAATGAACTCGGTGGGCTTTGAAAATTTTCAAATCTTAATTTGTGTCTTCTTTTAATCTACAGAGACTTTTAAGTTCGAAAATTGACGTTGATTGTCTAAGAGAAAGTTGCTGTTGATAACGAAGTAAATTTCGTGTTATTAATTTTAATCGTATAGTTTTATTTCTAAATGACCTATACCAAGTTAGAGTTTCATTTAAAAAGAATTCATGAGCAAAACTAAGTAGTTTTTTTTTAAAGATTTTATGAGCTATTCAAACACCTTTATTTGTTCTAGGAAACTATGTAAACTTTGATTTTTTCTATTAGATTTTAAATTAAATCGGTTAAAAGGTAATCTATGATAATAATCTGCATATGTTGCAGGAATATAATTAAAGGCGTTAGAAATGAAATTTAGCAGAGCTAAATGGATTGTTCTGGTGTAATGGCATATTATTAATATTAATATTAGGATAGAACTTACCATAAACAAAATTGGTTTAAAAAGCTGAATTTTGAAAATCACTTAGACAATTTTGGAAAATGTTTATAGCCATTTTTATTAATATCATTTCCTTTGCAAAACTGCGTGGAATTAAAAGGATAGTTATAATTTGTTTGGTTGACTGTTAATTTCATTTTCACAAAAACCTTAGTTCCTACCATTTTGAAAACTGAAACAATACATTTCTCTATTGTTTGGAAAATAATAGTTAAATTGTTAATAGCTCGGCTTTGATGTTATTTTCTAAAGGAAGAGTGATTCAATTGTTGAGAAGCATATAAATTTTGAATTGAACGAATTTTGCATCGATTTAACATTTGCGTTAAACTGTATACTACTGAGATTATTACTTGGTAGATTTGACTCAATATTATTTTCTCGTAATGAAACCTCTCGAGAGTTCAAATGTAAAAATTCACATCCATGAAAGTTTTGTAAAATATCAGGATTATTGTCTGAATATTCGGACTGATTAACGTTGTTATCAATATGATTATTTTTATTGCAATTAAGAAGGTTGTCATTATCATTACCTAGATCTGAAATATTAACATCGCTACAGCTTTTTGTTGAAATTATTAATTAGATTATTTGTTTGAGTCAAAATTTGGCTTTTTAATTAACATTATTAGTTAAAAATTATTTATTTTTCCCAATTTTAAAGGAATTAGAATTAGAATTTTGTTTTCTTTTTAACTCATCTAAGAAGGCAACCTTCAATATATCATAATAATCATAATATTATATAAACAAGCAAAACACCAATAGCAAAAGACTGAGTACAGTACGACGTACATGTGACTTTCCAAATTAAATGTAAATCGTAAACTCACCTCACTCTTTTGTTATGGATGTTTTGTTCGTTTATATGTTATTATGATATATTGAAAGTTACCTTCTTAGGTGAGTGAAAATGTAAACAAAAATTTAATAATTCCTTTTAAATTAATCCCTTGTATTTAAGTATTTGCATCCACATTGATAAAGGTAAAAAAAAAATACATGCTACATATGAACTAAGAGTTTGTTTACATGAGTTAACTAACACGACCGACGGTTTCCCTTTTTAAAAACTTTATTTTACAAAAAAAATGTCTATATTAAAAGTACAAATTTATAAGTTATAAAAATGGATGCTTCTAACTGACTGACTCGGCTCCGCTGAAGCGTAATATTATAACAGCCTCGTTGACATAGGATCCGCTGGCTCAGCAGTTCTTGGGGATGGAACGTGACATAACTCCTCCCTCCTCAGACTTAACTACACCTGGTATGGGGTAGTTCAATTGGTGGGCGGCTAGTTTCTGGCTGGGTGGTTGTCTTCTTGAAGAACTTTCTTTGAACCATCACTTTGCACAATGCATAGCCGCATAGTATAATTAAAATAATGTAAATTATAATTGTCCATAAGCTGCGTAATTTTGAGATTTTGTCAAAAATAATTCGTGGTTGGTTTTTTGAAATCTTGTTCTTTAGTGCATGTAATTCATCTAGCTTAATTTTTTGCAAGTGAATGCTTAAGTTCAGTAGTGGTAGGTATGGCTGCGTTTTTTCAAAATCAGGAAAGATTATTGGCTGTTTCTCGAATTTGGTTGGACTCTCGTTGTTGATTAATGATATTCCATTAAATTTGGCTCGGCAACCGGTCGGCAGAGTAAATAGGTAACTTCCGTGTAACTTCTGATGTTCTTCTTCCTGGGAACATTTTATGTCGATGGCTGTACTTCTAGGAACAATGAGTAACCATTTATTAGAAGTATCTAGTTGGTTTGCGACTGGTCGTGTTACAGTGACGTCAACTTGTTTACATGTGGAGGTGCTTGTACTGGGCTGTAACAGCTGAACTTCACAGGGGCTCCATTGGTCTATTTCTTTCAATTCTTCATTTTCGCAGATAAACAGATTGGGCTGTATTTCTTGGCATGGTGTTCCTCGATGAGAGTAGTGTAATTGATTTTTAATTAAATATTTATCATGCGGTATGACAACCTTAAACAGACTCTGGTGCGCCACTGGTACAGAATATAAATGATAATATTCAAAATTGTAAGGAGCAACTATTGGTACCTTTAATAGGTACGTTATTTTGTTATTTAGTATAAAACAGTTAATTTCGATTAGTTTTTCATAGTGGAAAATATTTTCTAGATCAGTGGGTAAAGGTAATCTATTAAAACCTACTATTTTTCCAACTTTCGTAATTTCTTTTGACAGATCGGTTAATTTTATTATACTTGGATGAATAATTTTTAATTTAGAAAATGCTATCGAGTTTTCAATATCCTGTAGGATTAGATCTATGATTTCATACAAATTGATAATTTGGTTTAGAATATCTTTAATAAAGTGCATGTTTTCCCTATATGTAGTTTTTTGCACGATTATGCTAATTTGATTTATTCTATTTTCGATAAGATTTTCATTTTGGCCTATTTGTTGAATAGTAGTGTTAAATTTGTCGATGACGCTTGAGGAAATTGAGTTTTGGTCTCGAATGTTTTCAGCCAATTTACTTTGATTTTCTTCTAACTCTTTTATTAGTTTTTTATAATGTTCGCCATCGGCTGCATCTAAATTTCCTGTCACTACTTTGAAAACAGAGCCTACTATATTTACTAAGCCTCTTTTATTTCGTTGAGGATGAGGTATAATTTCTTTTAATTTGTTTTCTACCCTATCTTGTGTAATTTTTAATATTTTTAAATAATTAGTCGACTCAGCATAATATTCTTTGTGAGTAATTAAGGAGTTGGTTATGTTTTGTGATTTATAATGTAATTTGTTAATTTGTACTATAATGGGATTTAAATCATAATAATGTATAAGTGTGAAGGTGTATTCTTTAAGTTTTGCTTGTCCTAGTTTTAACGGCAAAATTCCTGGGTTGTCGTCTAGCAGTCTGATCGTGACTTTATCTCCGTCTCCGATAACGGCCCCGACAAGGCTGAAATATAATATTTATATTTTAGTCAAAGTTGTACGTTTGTCTAAGTGGGCGTTTTAAATTATCCATATGAATTTTAGAATGAGACTGAGTTGATATGGTTTTACGATTTTGATTCACTGCTTCGACTTTTGTAGGATCTGCAAATTTGTCAGAGAGTTTTTGTCTTATGTGTTTCTTAATATATACTTTTTGGTCTGGGCTATATAATTCAGGGTTATCGCGGTTTTCGTTGATTTTTGAGATAAGTTTTTCTTTATGATCGATTAATTTTTGGTTTATATTTGAATACATTAATTGTGATTTTTCTTTGTGGGTGTTAATGTAATCACTTAATAATATTTGGTCTAAGTTAATATTAAACGGGTGATTTGGGGAGATATGACCATTAATTACATCGATTGGTTTTAAATTTATAGCTGAATGGATTGAATGATTGTACGCTAGAACTGCGTATATCATTTTTTGTGTTATTGGTGTTTTATTAAAATTTTGGTTATTAAGTAAGCGTATATGCTCCGCTATAGTGGAATGGAATCGTTCGACTAAACCATTCGACTGGGCGTGATTAGGGGAACAAAAATGTATTTTAATTTTGTGTAGATTTAAAAGTTCTGTCACCATAGTATTTTTAAATTCGGTACCATTATCGACTATGATTTGTTTAGGTATACTGTGATGAGAGAAAAACAACAGTAGTTTGTCTACCACTTCAGTGGCGGCGAGAGATTTGAGTGCATATGCTTGGGCGTATTTTGAGAAACTATCTATTATAGTTAAAAATTTGGTTTTTTCAAGTGTATATGTGTCTAAGTGTATGATTTCAAATGGTTTGGTAGCTGTGGGTGTGACATTCATTTGCATATTAATTGGGTGACGTTCGTATTTACTTTTTTGGCAAATTTCGCAGTTGTTAATGTATGTTTGAACAGAGTTTTTTAAGTGCGGCCAATAGTATTTATCTTTAATTCGGTTTAATGTTTCATCAATGCCGCGATGATTGGTTTTTGATTCGTGATAGTTTTGTATTATTTCGGGAATGCTTTGCTTGTCGGTGACGTCTATCAATTTATTTAGACATCTTTTAAATTTTAAAGATGGCCATTTAAATGTTTTTCGAATGACCTCACAAAATGGCTCGTATATTTCCGGTTTTTCGAAATATAAGTGGTATTGCTTATCGGGAATTATTAATTCTTTAACAAAAGTTAATATGTCCTGGTCAAAGTTATTTTCGGATATTTGAATATTGATACGACGTTTTTTCTCAAATAAAATGGTAGTTTTTGGTTTTGCTGGGGAATGCAGTACTGAAGAAATAATTATTTGGTTAGAACCATAATTTACGGGAATATCGCAGATGGGGATTCCTACTATAGGATCTTCGCTTTCGTTGGTGTGTACTGTCATATTTTCATCAGGTGTTTTGTCGTCAGCTGATTTATGTGCTCTCATATCATTGACCTGTGCGAGGTCATTATCATCAGCTTGTGCTACGGTAGACATTTGGTCTAGATTTTCTTCTTCCCTTAGGTTTTCTTGTAATTCTCGGTTAAATTCTTCGATATATTGTTTTAGTGGGAAGTCTTCCGTTGTCTCTTTTGTATGCAGTTCAATTCGAGAAAGAGCATCGGCGTTTGTGTTTAATTTACCCTTTTTGTATATTATGTTGTAATCGTACTCGTCTAGTTTAATTCGCCATCTTAGTAATTTAGAGCTAGGATCCTTTAAGTAGAAAAGCCATTGAAGTGGCTTATGGTCAGTTATTAAATTTATTTTTCTGCCAAATATGTACGGACGAAAATACTTGGTGGCCCAGACAATTGCCAGGAGCTCTTTTTCGATTGTCGAATAATTCCTTTCGGAATCATTTAGTGTCCTTGATGCGTACGCTACAGGCAGGTCTTGTCCAATTACACCCTGTGAGAGGACACTCCCAATACCCACGTTACTTGCATCTGTGGTTAAGTTAAAGGGTTTTGAGAAGTCTGGGTACTGTAGTATAGGTTCATTTACTAGCAAATTTTTACACATATCGACACATTCTAAGAATTCTTTATTATGTTCTATAGTGGCACCTTTTTTTAAACACTTAGTAAGTGGCTTTGTTATTCCCGCGAAGTTCTTAATGAATCGCCTATAATACCCTAACAATCCTAAGAAACCCTTAATCTGTTTCGTTGTTTTAGGAATCGGAAATTTTTTGATAGCTTCTATCTTGTCCGGGTTTGGTTTAACGCCATTTGCTGTCACTACATGGCCAAGATACGCTACTTCTTTTCGCAAGAATTCCGATTTATCTAATTGGATTTTAAAATTAGACTCGCGCAGACGCTGAAAAACACTTCTTAATCGTTCTAAATGTTCTTGAAGTGATGTAGAAAAGACTATTATGTCATCTAGGTATACTAAGCATTTTTCGTTCTGAATTCCGCGAAGAATGTTGTCCATTACCCGCTGAAACGTTGCGGGGGCGTTTTTCAGCCCGAATGGCATTCGCAAAAATTCATAGTGCCCATTCTCGGTGCTAAACGCCGTTTTTTCAATGTCACTGTCGTGTACTTGAATTTGATGAAATCCACTAGCCAAATCTAAGGTTGTAAAATATTGGCATTTGCCTAATTTGTCTAATAAGTCTGTAATATTAGGCAGAGGATAACGATCATCAAGGGTCTTAAAATTTACACCCCTATAATCTAAAACTACCCTATATTTAGCCACCCCCGAGGCATCTGCCTTCTTAGGGACCACCCAGATGGGTGAGCTCCACGGAGAACTACTAGGTTGTATAATTTTTTGGTCTAGCATCTTTTTTATTTGGTTTTCCACCTCTTTTTTGTGTATAAAGGGGTAGCGGTATGATTTTGTATACACCGGTATCTCATCTGACGTTCTAATTCGATGTTTTATTTTGCTAGTGAAAGTTAACGGGTCGTTTTCATTATAAAATATGTCCGAGTATTCATGAATTAATTTTAAAATTTTAATTCTTTCTTCATCATTTAAATGGTCTATGCGAAATTTAGAAAAATCTAATTTCGATTTGGGACAGTTATCAAAGTTATTTAACTCGATCTCACGTAATTCATTTGAATTAAACTTTTCCACGGTAATCGTCTCTGAGAGATCTAACGTTACGGGTTCGCAAGTGTTATTTAACACTGTTATTATCGCAATGCCTTTTCTCGCAACTGATAAACACTCCGGTATCTCGCAGTTATGTAATTTTTGATGAGGTATTATTATGTCACCATTTTTTATGGAAGTCTTGATTTTTATAACTTGCTCGACACGAGGCGGAATTGTTATACAATCTATTTGATTTTGTGTTTTATGAAATTGCAATTTAACGCGCGCATAAGGTGTTTCTAGGAATCCCTTATGATAGTCAAGGTTGGCTTGCAAAAGTTTAAGATTGTCGAGTCCTAGGAGACCGTCGAACACATTGTGGAATTTAAAGAGATAAAATTTCATATTCTTGTTTACGGGTAAATTAAATATTTTTGATGAAGGTATAAAAGCGCTGTATTGATGAGCCGATTTTTGGAATACTGTTGAAACCAAAAATGGGTCATTAATTATACAATTGGGATATAATTTTTTGGCAATATTTGGGTCGATAAATGATCTAGTCGAACCTGAGTCTATTAGTATTTTTAAATTTGTTTCGGGAAATACGATATAGGAGAGTTCGCTAGAATTAGACATATTAAATGAAATTACTTCAGTTAAGTCTTTTTGTCTTGTTACGTCGGGTTCCGAAAATTTTCCTTATTTTCGGTTGTTTCTTCATAAGAATATTGTTCAAGAGGCGCGGTATTATATATGTCAGATTGGACATTTGCTTCCTTATATTCATTATTTACATAAGAATAAGAATTATTTTGGTCATAATATTGATACTTATATTGATCATTTTGATTATATTGGCAATATTGGCTATCGTCATATGAGAGTTGCTCTGGTTGGTATAGATCTTGAGTTTCGGCGTTATAGACCTCTTCAAAAACTAGTTTTGGAGGGTTATAATTTGATGTGCTAGGCAAGGGTTTAAAGACCGACGTCTCTATCCCCGACATAGGCGTGGGTGTTTGTAATTGTTTCTGTTGGTTTGGTTTAAAAACGTTTGTTCTGTTGCCAGGTTTGCCGAAAACTTGAGAGTTCGAAAAATATTTAATGTTGTGGCCTATTTGGGTTTGGGCGCACATTTATAGGTTGTGTTGGAAAGCTGGGTCTAAAAGCGTTGTGTGGTGTTTGCGAATTAAAAGGCCGATTTTGGTTTATTGCGAAATTGGGTTGAAAACTATTAAAATTATGTTGCATGGGCCTAAAATTACTATTTTTTGGGATTGCTGGACTAGATTTGGTTTGATTCTGAAAATAGTGTATATTGTATTCTTGGGTTACAAATTGCAATGCTTGCATTAAGTTTTCTGGCCGCATACATCTTATGGTTGTACCAAGCGGTTCTTTTAGCCCTGATAAGAAAGTTTTAAGAGCAAGATCATTATATAGCTCGCGTTTTAAATGTTTCGCAGATATAGTATTTTCATGTGAATCTATATATGAACATAACAGATTTAAAATGTGTAATACTCTATCATAGAAATCATTAGGCTTTTCATTCGGTAATTGTTTCATCATAACCAAGTCTCTATTTAAACAAGCTTCATCTCTATGATCCGCAAAATTACGACGCAGGGTGTCCTTCAGACTTTCCCACGTACCAACATTTTGAATATTTGCAACTAATTCTGCATGGCCAGTAAGTTTCCCTATTATAGAGTTAAGTAAATAAATGTTTTGAAAATTTTGTGCATTATTCGTATCATAAAAACTATCGATAAGTGATTGGCAAGTTGAAAGATACCTATTTAAATCATTCGGATTTCCATCAAAAACAGGGACGCAATTTAGGTACTCTGGCTTAAATTGAGCCATATTGCATGTAATTAAATTATTTATTGATTGATTATTGATATCTAAATTTGTAGATTCTAAATTTTCACTAATATTATTTGAGTTTGTGTTTGTATTTAAATCTAATGCCTCTAAATTTGTATTAGAAACAGAGTCAGTTGAAGGTGTCGAAATTTTTAAACCTTGTAATTCCGCGACAATATTTTCAATAGACATCAAGAGTAAATCAATTACACTTACAGAAGTATTTGAAGGGCAACTCTGGTCATTTCTATAAGGCAAGCTTTGGTTGGGCGATTGAGGTCCTTCCCCAAATCTTTGTCCTTGCGAAGACAGGCGATATTAGTCCTATCCTCCGTTGGTCAGCTGTTCGATGGTAATCCACAGTTCTGCGATAGATTGGAAATTTTCGATGTTCGGAAAATTTCACTCTGCTTCAAGCACCTCCGACAACGTCACAACAAATTGTTCTTTTCCGGTTAATCCGTAGAAACGGAAAAATCAATACAGTCGATATGTATCGATTTCCGAAAATCCGTTCCGACTGCGCCAGTTAACTAACACGACCGACGGTTTCCCTTTTTAAAAACTTTATTTTACAAAAAAAATGTCTATATTAAAAGTACAAATTTATAAGTTATAAAAATGGATGCTTCTAACTGACTGACTCGGCTCCGCTGAAGCGTAATATTATAACAGCCTCGTTGACATAGGATCCGCTGCTGGCTCAGCAGTTCTTGGGGATGGAACGTGACATAACTCATGTTACAACAAAGAATACCTACAGAGACTTGGGTATTGTAAAATTCTTGCTTTAATATAGACTCGGAATTATGTTTAGTTAAGAGATTTATTGATTTAAAACTTAAAGTAGATTTTAATACATCAGATTAGGGGAGATCAATTAAAGCGTGAAATTTGCCAGCAAGTGTCATAAAAATACATTGAAGAGTTTTATTTTCTTAATTTATGCATTTTTATCTCTTACAACTATTTAAGGATGCCAAATGTAAAGCCTAAAAATAAATAAAACTGGATTGATTTGATTATCTGTTAGACATCGTATTGACGGTAAATTATTTATAAAGAAACTAATTTGATTATCATTTTACTGTTGCAAATAGCGATTTGAGCGTTATTGTGGCAAAGTTGCTTTTGTGTTAAATTGTTTCTTGAAAAAAGGTAAGAGAAGGAATACCTCTTACTGATTTTAAATAAGAATTTAGATAGTACATAGTTCGCGATTGATACGACCAAATCATGTTGCTAAAATACCTTTTAATGCTTTTCAAATTAACCATGGTCCACAGCACGGCAGAAAGGATTGAAATGATCCAAATATTTTTCGGAAATAATCATTCTCTGATGAATGCTCTTTTTTCTCAAACGGCATGGTAAATCGTCATAACTGCCAATTACGGTCCGATTCTAACCCAGAATTGATCATGACGTACACACCCAAGAGCAATACAAATTAAAGGTTTGGGCTGGTATTTTTGGCGATAATATAGTTGGTCCTTTTTTCTTGCTTCGAAATTGGACAGGTGAAATGTATTTACAATTATTACAAGACGCCAAAGATCCATTTGTAGATTTGTCACCTCTGGATTTCTTTCTCTGGGGTCACTTAAAAAGCAAAATCTATGCGACTCAACCGACTTCATTACAAATTTACAACAAAGAAATGTAAACGAGTGCCTTCAAATTACACCTGAAATATTGCAGAATGTGCGGCAACGTTTTGAGCAAAACCTCTATTAATGCATAGAGAGTGAAGGTGGCCATTTTCGACACTTACTTGGGTGACGCGTAAGTACATTCTTGTTATTAACTATTGTTCAGTTCTTTGGACTTTTTTTTTAGTTTTTAAAATCCTAAAATTAAAGAACTCCGTATCCTTGAGTAAGTGACGCAAGAATTAAAAATGCATTAAATAATAGCAACAGTATCCTCATTAATTATTTTTACATCACTTGCTGGCAAATTTCTTGCTTTGATTGATCTTTACTAATCTGATGTATTAAAGTCTACTTTAAGCTTTAAATTAATAAATCTCTAAAACTACTGAACTAAAGTACATGATACTTTAACCATTCTGGGAAATCGGAATCGAAAGACCTTTAAAATGACGTATCACTCGACCACCTTTTCCATTTAAGATTTTAAAGGTGGTGCCACCCCCGCCTAAGGGGCTGTAAGTATGAACGTGATTTTATGATAAATAAAAATATGAGCTGCCCGTAACTGTCTCTGTTTCGTTTTCGATGCGTCACCTT
Organism: Kuschelorhynchus macadamiae; assembly: GCA_030620095.1. NCBI lineage: Eukaryota > Metazoa > Arthropoda > Insecta > Coleoptera > Curculionidae > Kuschelorhynchus > Kuschelorhynchus macadamiae. Next base: position 147,629 of record JAUTXW010000011.1, on the reverse strand, counting down.
GTATAATATATATATATATATATATATATATATATATATATATATATATATATATATATATAATCGTTCATACCTGCAGCCGCTATCTATTTATATATATATATATATATATATATATATATATATATATACACTACGCATCAAAATTAAGGCACCACTATAAATTGCACCTCATTTCAATGTGAATTTTCTTGCAAACCGCTGAAAGGATTTTGATAAATTTTTTTTTTAAATGTAGATTTGTTTATCGCTAAATACGCCGCGATGTGACTTTTTATTAAAATTTTAGTTTTGAGCATATACAGGGGCCAACAATGAGAGTAATTTTTCTCCAGAATATTTGAAACACCCTGTGGATCGTTTTAGCCATAACAGCTGGTATACGCTTGATGGAAATTATAGCCCCATGTTTTCTTAACAATTTGGTTTTTGTTTCATGTCAATATCTCTATTTTTAAATGAAATACAGAGCAAAAGATTAAAGCGCACTAGTTTATTTTAACAATTCAACATCTTAAAATAGGGTAGGCCATGATATGAACAAATTTGACAAACTGTCATGTTTGTTTGTTACGTGTCAATTTTATCTTTGAAAAGTGTTAAAATTTTGGCTATGGAGCGTATAAGGAATTTGTCTCGTGACGAATGCGTAGCAGCAATTACATTGGCCGAGGAAGGATTAAGCTACCGTGCTATAGCTGAGGGACTGGGAGTTTCTCATTCATCAATATCGCGCGTTGTTTACTGTTTTGAGCAAACTAACGATCATAACCGACGCCATGGGCAAGGAAGGCACCGAGGAACAACAGTGAACCAGGATCGTTTCATTCGGTTACGTGCTTTTAGAGAACGTTTTGTAACAGCAAGAAATCTTCAGAAACAATTTAACGTCCAAATAAGTATATCCAGTGTAAGAAGACGACTTGCAGAACAGAATTTAAGATTCCGAATTCCAGCAAGAGGGCCGAGGTTAAACGCAAAACATGGTAGAGCGAGACTGCAATTCGCCAGACAGCATGTAAACTGAAATCTTGAAGATTGGGAGCGAGTCTTGTTCACGGACGAGTCGAGGTTTTGTTTGTACAGCTCCGACCGACGCGTACGAGTACTACGCAGGCCAAATGAGCGTTATTCAGAGTGTAACGTTCGGCAAACCACGCTATTTAACGGAGGTTCCGTAATGGTTCGGGGGGGAATTTCTTTGACTGCCCGAACTGAACTTATTTCTTTACGTGGTGGTCTATTGAACAGTGAACGGTACAATACTGACATCTTATCCGAACATATTGTTCCTTTTGCTCCTTACATAGGCCAACATTTATTTGTATTTTGTATTTACATAAGGTGGGTACTGAGACTCTGGAGTGGCCTGCAAATAGTCCAGACTTCAACCCTATTGAACATTTGTGTGACATCATAGACAGACAACTTAGAAACCATCAGCCCTTACCAGCCTCTCTTGACGACATTCAAAATTTTGTCACAAATTTATGGAACGACATTGATCAAGAGCAGATTAGACGCCTTGTGTCTAGTATGAGTCGTCGACGTGAAGCCGTTATTCAGAGTAGAGACGGAAACACGCGATATTGATATTCTCAATTTTTTTCTAATTTTGTCCTTGCCACCAATATTGTTATTATTGTTATTTTTAAGTTGTTAAATTGTTTAAATAAACTAGCGCGCTTTAATCTTTTACTCTGTATTTCATTTAAAAATAAAACAAAAACCAAATTGTTAAGAAAACATGGGGCTATAATTTGCATTAAGCATATACACGCTGTTACAACTGAAACGATCCACAGGGTGTTTCAAATATTCTTCAGAAAAATTACTCTCATTGTTGGCCCCTGTATATGCTCAAAACTAAAATTTTAATAAAAACTCACATCGCGGCGTTTTTAGCGATAAACAAATCTACATTTAAAAAAAAATTGATCAAAATCCGTTCAGCGGTTCGCAAGAAAATCCACATTGAAATGCTGCGCAATTTATAGTGGTGCGTTAATTTTGATGCGTAGTGTATAATAACGTTCATACCTGCAGCCGCTATATATATATGTATATATATATATATATATATATATATATATATATATATATATATATATATATATATATATATATATATATATATATATATATATATATATATATATATATATATATATATACACATATTTTTTTGGTAAGGACCGCTAAAGTACAATGAAAAGAACTTAATCAGAAACCGTAGACTCGTGTTTCTGATTAAGTTCTTCATCCGTATAGTCAACTAGTTGAGACACTACCGCTAAACTTAACAGAACCACATCAGAGTCACCAACAGGAATAAAACCGACATTTATGGTTATCAAGAAGAGAATACTCGAAATCTTCATCGGACTTGATACTCTGTTACCTAAATGTCGGTTTTGTTCCTGTTGGTGACTCTGATGTGGTTTTGTTGTTAGTACTTTAGTCAGAAACACATGCCTATGTTTGACCAAATTTCATTGTATTTTGGCGGCCAAATTTTATTGTACTTAGTCGGCTTAATATTATTTTTAATTTTAAATTATACATTTAATACTGTTATGACACTAAGGAATAATATGCTCTAAATAGAGTTAACATTTCAATTTACTACAAACCAATGCCATATCAGTATAATACTTCATATTTGTGTAAAGCGCAAGATAAGGCGTCTTTGAACTTGGATCAAGTTGTGTAGTTCACGGCGGAAATATGGGACAAGTTCAGAAGTCTTTTAAACATAATTAATGATAGCATGAACTATTAGATAGCAACACAGTTTTGTATCTATATCTGCCATGAAATTGTTATGACTTTTTATTTTTATTGAAAGACTATGAATTAATGCAGGTTAAATAAGATAATAATATGGTGCGGTGCGAGTAGGGATATATATATATATATATATATATATATATATATATATATATATATATATATATATATATATATATATATATATATATATATATATATATATATATATATATATATATATATATATATATATATATATATATATATATATATATATATATATATATATATATATATATATATATATATATTTATATATATATATATATATATATATATATATATTTTTTTTTTATATATATATATATATATATATATATATATATATATATATACAAAAATATTGACCGAATATTAATATTTTTTGAAGAAAAAGGGGATTGACAACCCGATCCTATGTATCTTTTATATATGTACAGGGTGTCTGGTTATATACTAAATGGTACCCTAGACACTTTATTATATATATACTTCAAATATAAAAGTTTTTGGGTTTTATCGGAATCGTTAGAATTTACAAAAAGAAAACAAACAAAAAACCATCAGGAAATTAACAATTGAGTATCACCTTCATTTTTTTAAATAGAACACTCATGTTCGTCAAATGGGTCTTTTGATCATTATATACTAGGTTTGATACCTTTATCTCTAAAGATACCCGACATATTTGAGAAAAATCCCTGCCAAGACGCAACATATTCCCATTGATTCCACTATGTAGTGGATTTTATCGGTCATTTTTAAAGATACGTATATCAAACCTGGTATATTTATAATGAGCAAGAAGAGGTCCATGTATTGAGACAATATTTTACCGGATGCCTCACTTAAAATACCGAAGTTCTTTAACGACCGACTTTTATTTGTTTTTTTTCTGTAAGTTCCAACGATTCAGATAAAACCAAACAACATTTGTATTTAAAGTTTGTTTACAACACTTATATTAAAGTCTCTAGCTGGAGTACCGTTTAAATTATCACCAGTTACCCTGTACAGGCTATCCAAAATAAGAACATCTATCCCATTATCTCAGAAATGAAAAAAGATAGCAGAAGAAATTTCATACGAAAGTTTCTTGCTTTGATTTATATTATTTATTTTTATTACTGTCATACGTATAGGGTGATAAGTTTCTTTGCACCAAGTACCAAATTTCTTATTTTGAATAGGAGACCGTATATCTTGCTACGTTTTTAAGTTGCTCGTTAAATTTCAGCTCGACTTTGTTCAGAATGTTACTACCTAAGAAAATATCGAAACATTTTCTTATTGCAGACATTGGGAAAATACTTTGATTAATGTTTCAGTTTGTAGCACAGTGACAAAGCAAGAAGTCGTGTAGAACGTCGAAAAAAACAAAATTGCGATTTTTCAGAAACTTTTTTAAAGACTCGAGTTTTCGTCGTGTTTTGGAACTCGATTTCCTTAGTGGAAACGGTTGCATTTAATCAGTTTCTACTTGAATGTTCTTAAATCGGGTGGTAAGTACCTAAATAATAATATGCATGTTTTTGTATAATTAGGGGTTGTATTTATATTATAAATAAATTGTATTATGCCCTACAAAAATATTGAATCTAACCATAAACCAAAGTTTTTAGGTTCCGGTTGTAGGGGTGAAGGTAAATTTCTCGCCAATCTCATAGTACTAAAAATTGGTCAGGTCTTTTCCTCACTTCTTAATAATTAACTAGTTTCTTTACTAAAATAAAACAAAGTGTACTTACCAAGTAATGTGTTATGAAATATTTTATAAGATCAAAGAAGACAATACAATTCAAAGCGTAGGTAGTAAAATTCTGTACAGGCAATCTTGTATTTTTTGACTTCCACATGAAGTGGAGAGTAACGGCGACACAATGTGTGATAGAATTCGTTTTACGACAACTCAAAATAAAGTCCTATCCTAAGCTTACCAAAAAAGCAGTATAAAAATTATAATACACGATTACATATAAAATTACGGGTAAGGAAATTCATGATAGCCTTGTTAAAATTTCCATTTCGTGCATCATATACATGTCATATAATCAAACCCTTGCGCCTACGGTATAAAAGGATCTTTGGTGTGGAAAATACACCCTTCCGGGGGCACGGCGGCATTTGTCTTGCGTGGTTTTTATTAATTAGTGGAGTATATTAAAAGATCGCATTGATCGAATTCGGAACAATAATGTGAATGAATAATATTAGATTGGAAATAGAGTTACTTAATTGAACGGATTCTGCGTCAAATGCTATATATATATACATATATATATATATATATATATGTATATATATATACACCACAAGCATAGTCGAAAATCGAAGTCATTTAATTTGATTTTTTAATTTGAAACTTATTTCTGATGTAAACTATTTTAGTTAAAAATAATTATTTATGTTTATTACAGGTTAATATTAAAATGATTTTAATTGAGGTTTTTTAGTTTTTTAATATTCTTCCTAAACTTTCGCTAAATGTATGAATTATACTAAAATATCATGTCGTATTTACATTTTTGTTTATAGATTTGGATTTGGAATCATCAATAAGATTCGTGTTTTCTTCAATATTACCAGAATACTATGCACATTAAGTCTACTGAGTGCTATATAAGGAAATATTAAAATTTTATGGAGTATCCAAAAATATAACAATATACAGGGTGTTCTCAAAGAGATTCCCGATATTATACACGCTTATACTTCAAACACCCCATATATCAAAACTATAATATTGACATGACTAAGTATTTTCCTAAGTCCTAATTTTTTTTAAGTCAACGTGTTTTCGTTTTTTTTTTCAAATGCCAATAAATCCATAACAGTACAATATAGGTATATGGCATTTTAACAAAGTCGAGGTAACATTTAACGAGGAACTTGAAATCGTATCCAGATATAGGGTGTCCCATTTAAAATAAAAATGTTAATACTAGGAGCAAAGAAACTAAGCACCTTGTTTATACGCCAGTAATAAAAATCTGTAAATTTATTTTACCCAGAACTTCCTTCATTAAAAATGTTTCGTTTTATTAGGAATAGGATATTGGATGTTTGTCAAAATGTTACCAAGTCTATTGATGGCGTTCGAGTTTACTCTTTATTCTGTGAGTTTTTAGAGGCCTTCAAAAAAAGACAAATTCCATATTTTATATTCATCCATCGATCGCACATCCTGTGATGCTGTGAATAGGATTATAGTTAATAGATTAAACCACCTTATTTTGTGAACACAGTTTTCTGAATGCCTTAAATAGTTGACCTTTGTCATGTGTGTATGTATATAATGTGTCCATTGTTTATTACCACCTACAGGCTAAATTCGTCTTCATCCTTCGAGTATTTTCGCTAGGTTTGCCTTAAAAATCAAAATATTACGTCATTTTGTCGGACATAAAAAATAATATTTTTATAAGTCATCGTGATAGTGAAGAGCGCACTATAAAATATAGGTTCCCAAATATAACAGTTAACACGTTCAGTTCTATATTATCTGAATGGTTGATCTTGGGCGAAAAAAGTAACTGAGGAAATGTCTATGTTCTCTCTAGAGACAAGCTACAAAAAATGCACAGTTTTTATTTTTAAAGAAAACTGTCACTTTTATAAACTGGGCGACGAGACCTCAGGATAAACATTTTAATAAAACGGATTTTTTAACCCGACATGGGTTCAGAAATATCTTCCCAAATGCTTTTAGGAGCAAGAAAATAATTAATAAAGGTGAAAAAAATTAATACATTTCTCGGATCCTGCCTATGTTTATATTATATATATATATATATATATATATATATATATATATATATATATATATATTCTGAAGTAGTTTTATTTTTATTTATTGCTTTATACGGAATACCGGGTTGCTTTACGCATATATAACGCAGTTTATATTTACATAGGTATAGCTATTTCGTAATAAATGTATACATGTTATACAGGGTATTACAAATTTGAAGCGATAGCATTGGCACTTCAAAAACGGTAAGAGATACGAAGTTGATTAATTTAATGTCGACTAATATGCTGTTGACAAACTTGGGACTACCTCGAAGATATCTATAAAAAGCCGAAAGTCGACATTTTCCTTTTTATTTTTCTCGGGGTAGCATTTGAAGAGATATTACAAAATGTAGAGATAGGTGGACTGTATCAGTAATTGCATATTCAATTATCGAATTCAAAATTGCGTTAAGTAACCAAAATTAAATAAAATGAAAATATATGTCAATATAAAGCGTTCGCTTTTAAATACAAGCCAATACAATAAAAATGAGAGCTTATTGACATATCCAATGACAACTAGCGATCAACTTCTAGAAATGCAGTAGCTTCATCATATGCAGTAGCTTCATCATCGTGGGGTCTTTCTTCGATCCTGGCGATTATATCTTTCGTTTTCTTTTTTTTCGGTTTTCTTTCTCTACAGGATGCTTCACTCAGATTGAAAATCCGACATTTCGCCTTCAAGGTTTTATCACCAACTTCTGTTTATTTCCCTTGTAAAAGGAAGGTATGTATTGTAATGGTGAAAAAATCACCCTCGATATTTTTTAGATTTTTTACGAGTCCCTTGATACTCAGAAATATGTTTTCTCGATTCCGTCGGTCTGTCAGTCTGTAGCGGCATAGCTAAAAACTACTTACCCGAGTGATTTCAAATTTTGGTCATAAATTAAGGGCCGCTTAATAATTATTTCAAAATTCAGCCTGAAAAAACTGATTAACTTAACAACTTAGTGAACTGATTTCAAATTGTGTCATAACTAATTCTGGTATAGAGATGAACTAGTAAAGCTGTGGAACTAATTTAAGATGGCGGAACAAAATGGCGGCGAAATAAAAATTTTCTAATCTAAAAAAATCGTCCTCTCAGGTTTTACATATCTTGCCAAATTCACAAAGGATAATTTTAAAAACTGTAAATGTATGAGTGCATTACATCATTGTTTGGAGAGGTGAACGGCCTTTAAAAAAAAAAAAACCAGTGCATCGATAGTTATTATTTTCGTGAGTGTGGGAAGATGGTTGGATCATCGACATAAAAGCGAAGATCAAAGTGCAAGTCAAAAAGAGCTTTATTGTAATGAAACAACAATGCCGTGTACAAAATAATTAAAATCTTAAAATCAGTCACTATATAACTAAAAATATTATTATCATCACAATAATTCATTAAAAAACTTGGCAATCATACATTAGGCTTCCTCAATCTGAAGGTTACTTCTTTTCTAAAATGTTTTTTTGTTTTTTAAAATGTTTTTTGTTAGAGATACTCGTTGTAAGGGTAGCTGATTAAAAATCTTCTAGTTTCTTCTTTTGTCAAAGTTGAAGAGGGAATAGGCAAAGGTACCTGAGCGAAGTTAATGCATAAGTAGTAGTTGCAACTCAAATGAAGTTGATTATGAGACCTCGAACACGAAACATTGCATTTAAAATGCGAGTGCAGCATATTAAAGATGAATTAACTCATCAACTACTCAAGGCTGTAGCCTGACAAGCCCTATCAATTTCAAATTTTAATGCTATGAACTTTAATATTTTTATTAGAACACCCTGTATATTGTTTAATTTTTGAATTCTACATACAATTCTAAATATAAAACACGTTATGACCTTATGTTATTTTAGAACCGTTTATGAGAAAATGGCGAAGGATTTTTTAAAAATGTTAGTGAATAATTCGTTTTTAGCTGAAGATACATACAAATACCTACTATAAATGTTGTTTGTTATGTAATTAATTTTACTCAATGTGACTGTTAACATGCTTCCAGATTATCCAGAAACGTGCCGAAAAATTACTTTCAACCGGTATATTCTTGTTTTATTTTAATCGGACGGCCTACAAAACACATTAAATTCTAAATCTCCAAAGAATTTTAAACATTTTTCACGTATAATACCTTATACCCATACCAAATAATTTTTGAAATATTTTCGTTGATCTAAGGTGGCTATGAAACAAAAAACGACACCGCTGCCGTTCACCTTGTAATTTCCTAGGTTTAATTTTGCAGCCGTTATTATTATCTATATTATATATAGATGAACTAAAGCTATAGCAGATAACGTTTTCAATCAGATAAATGATGCACCCAGTGGAAGTGCTAAAGTGTTGGGTTTTATCGTAGATAATAAGCTCACTTGGGACACACATATTTTAGGTTTAAAGGCCAAGCTTTCTTCCTCTGTTTTTGTGGTGAGGAGACTGAGAGATTTGGTGAGCGGCTCTTGATTTTTATTTATATACTACTCTTTGTTCAACAGTCAAATTTCGTATGGAGTTCACCTATGGGGAAATTCCTCAAACGCCTTCTGCATATTTAGGACACAAAAGAAGGTTGCGGCAGCCAGCCGGCTATCGCGACCAATGAAAACCGCATTTTGTAAATTTTGAAATTATGACATATTTTTCAGCAGCTTTTAAAAATTCTCTTATACATTTAATTGTTCATACCTATCATAATTAGAAGTAAGATAGGTATGAATGAATTATATATAGATTAGATAAAAATTAGTTTATATAATCGTTTATCACGTTCTATTTAAGTTTTGAGTAGCTTTAAATCGATTTTGAGGAAATTTTTCATAAAAAAATGCATTTTACTCGGTGGTTGAATATATGCATACTCTCTATAGGGATTGTGTCGCAATAGAAGCTCTAGTTTTAGCTTAACTTTTGACCGAGATTTGAAGCCGATTGGATAAGTAGCTTTTCAGCTATGTCGCGAACAGTGCGACAGACACATGGACCAACGGAATTGAGAAAACATGTCTAGGGAACCTGAAACGAGAAGATCTGAAAAAATCTCGTAGGTGATTTTTTTTCAAGATTATAATATTTTCCTTAACCAAGAAAGTAAAAAGTGTCGCTTATTTTAATATGTTATGTAATTTTCTATACTAATATACCATTGAAATCCTAAAAAAATCAACCTCCAAAATGTTTGCAGACTTTACGTTCCAAGATCCCCAGATGACGAAAAATATGTTTCCTGAATTCCCTTGGCTGTTGATCGGTCTGTTCTCAGCATAGCTAAAAAACTGCTTACCAGATTGACCTCAGATTCTAGACAAAAATTAAGGGTCATATGAAGATGCCCTGTTATGGTTTTGGTAAAAATCCAATATGGCAGAACAAATGGCGGCCTATTAAAATGTAAAAAAAATATTATTAAAAATTATTTAGCCAATTTACTTCAAATTTTGCACAAGAATGAAGTGTTACATAGAAATGAACTGGTAATATTTTGATACACATCCAAGATTCCAAAACCAAATATCGGCCTGATAAATTATTTAAAAAATAAAAGAACTGCTTACTAGATTTTAAATTGTGTGCAAGCATTAAGTGTGATATGGAGATAAACTGGTAAAATTGGCGGTCAAATAAAATATTTAAAAAGCATCTTCATATTAGACTTCAACTTTTGTACAAAAATTAAATGTGATAATCAGAAATGTATTTCGGGGTGGGGGGTCCGAACGTTCAAATCTTAGGATAATCAGTCTAAAGCATACCTATACCAACATATTTTCAAAGTTTCGAGGGGGGTCCAGACCCCAGGACTCCCTCGAAACTGGACCATACAGGTATGGATCGAGATGAAAATCAAATCATTTCATTTAGCTTATAAAAAAAAGGTTATGTATTTACGCTGGTGAAAGCCCTATTACTTACTTTTATTTAACTTAGTATGCTATCATGTTGCTAAGAGAGTCCTTAAAGTAAATTAACCTATTTCATATCTTTTATGTTTTTACTTCATTACTTTTTACCCATAAAAGAGAAGTAATGTAATCGTGATAAAATCACCTTCCGAGATTATTTCAGATTTTTACGTTTCAGCGTCCCTAGATGCCAAAAAACATGTTTTCTTAATTCCGTCGGTCTGCCTGTCGATCTCTCTGTTCGCGGCATAGCTAAAAAACTACTTACGCCACCGACTTCAAATTTTGAATAAAAATTAAGGGTCATATGGGAATAACCTTTTAACATTTTGGTAAAAATCCAATATTGCGAAACAAAATGTCGGCCTAGCGAAATGTTAAAAAAAAAAATTATTAAAAAACTGCTTGTCCAATTTATCCTAAATTTTGTATATATATATCAAGTATTATGTTGGAATTAACTGGTAAAATTTTGGTACGAATCCAAGATGGCGGAACAAAATATTTAAAAATTCAGCCTGAAAAAACTACTTAATGGATTAACTTCAAATGCTGTACTATAATTTTAGTATAGCGATCAACTAGTAAAATTGTGGTACTAATTCAAGGAACAAAATAGTGGCCAAATGAAATTTTTGTAATCGCGAAAAAATCACCCTCTCAGGTTTTATATGTCTTCACGTTTTAGCGTCCCTAGATGCCAAAACACACATTTTATCATTTCCGTCGGTCCGTCTGTCGATCTGCCAGTTCGCAGAATAGCTTAAAAACTACTTATCAGATTGATATGGAGATATAGAGATAAACTGGTAAAGTTGTGGTACGAATTTAAAATGGCGAAACAAAATGTTGGCCAAATAACTTTTTAAAAAAATCTTACTCAACTGACTTAAAATTTTGTAGAAAAATTAATAGAATAAACTGGTAAGAATTCAACATGACGTAACAAAATGGCAGTATGCGTCAATGTAAAAAAACTACTTATTGGTATTGGTGAGAACTTAATATGACGGAACTAAAAGGCGCTCAATAAAAATGTTTGAAAATACAGTATATACGTGTTACTAAATGACTATGTTTTGAATTAAATTGGTTCACACTTCACTATTCTAATAACTTAAAAAGAAATTATTATACATATATATATATATATATATATATATATATATATATATATATATATATATATATATATATATATATATATATATATATATATATATATATATATATATATATATATATATATATATATATATATATATATATATATATATATATATATATAAGAAAGAAATTAACCACCATTCGGACAAAATATTCGGCCTGTGATAAGCTTATTCAAGTACAGGGTCCAAAAATAATGGACCATTATACTGACAAGCCCTTAAGCGCCTTTTTTTATATATTTATATATATGGAATATATTATGAAAAAAGTTAATATGGTTTTGAGTTTTCAATATACAAGGTGCCCCAAACTTAGTGAAATCTGAAAAACTAATGAAAGTATTACTTGGAAATTTTGACTCTGGTCATAGATTAATAGAAACTCTTTAAAATATTTTGATATATGCGGTGTTGCCGCTTTTGCCCTCAACGTGGTGGCAACATCCGTTTTCTAAATAGAATGCCATGTATATTATTGCATTTTTGTATTATCGGGATCCTTCTAAACACCTTCTGTGTTACTATTATTATTATTAGTAACATTATTACTATACCTTAATTGTTTTCGAGAAAATAGCGTCTGAAAATTGACAATTTTGACTCTTTGAAGCTCTGTAACTGTAACTTTCAAACGACTTAACTTGCGAGGAAATGGATTGCACTTTCCAATCTTGGTTTTTAGTTGTCTATCTCCTGACACCAAATTCTACTTCGACACGAAATATCAACTTTGACAACTTCTCTCAGACTAGAAATGAGTGTGTAGAAATAGATAATTAAAAACTGGGATAGGAAAGATAAATCCATTTTGTTGCAAGTTAAATCGTTTGCGAGCTACAGAGCCTCGAAAGGTGAAAATTGTTTATTTTCAAGTGCCATTTTCCTCGAAACCAGTGGAATTTAGATACAAGCTAGAGGATGCACCACAGCACAATTTAGAATATATTAAAAAAATAATTTATAGTCATTTAGGGGAAAGTAGGGATCATTCGGCTATAGGGAATATTCGGCTGTCATCAATAAATACCAACCACGTTTAAATTTGGCGCCATATTTCATGTGGGTTATCGAAAATATTGTTTACCAACGCCGGCCAGTCGTTTTCAAGATTTGCAGGCAAGAACTTGTGTTTTTCTGACAGCAAGTGTGTTTTCGTGTATTTAAGGTAAGATTTTTGCTGCTTATAAAGTTGTATATAGCAGTCGTGCATTTTATTTTAGATAATTCTCATAATATACGATTATTAGATCATTAATTAGGGTATATTCTATTGTTTCTAGAATCGACATTTTTTCTATGTGACATATAGGGAACATTCGGCCAGGACGCTTAGTGAAGATTCGGCTGGTAGCTGAAAGTTCCCTATCTCTGAAAAAAATAAATGCAAATGGGATTAGTAGTTTCTCAATATTGTCCTATTTATTTTAGATGCCAAAAAAGTACGTTAAGAAAACGAATCGTTGCGACATAGATGAGGCGCGTATGAAATAAAATATAAAAGCTGTTTTAACTAAAACTTTAAGTCAGTACAAAGCTGCTCAAGAATATCAAGTCAAGAGGCAGACTCTACAGTCTCGAATGAAGAATCTTTAAAAAAAAAATCTAAAGAAGACCTTCTGCGCCAATAGGATGACTCTGGGAAAGAGAGTGAGAGTGAATATGATTAGCTAGTAGCTTATGTAAAAAGGTGTTCGGATTTGAATTATGGTTTGAACTATCAACAAAATAAGGATCCTATCTTACGATTATGCCAAAAGTCGGACAAACTGCAAAATACCAAGCACTTGGCTTGTAAATAAAATTGCAGGTGGGTCTTATAGACAAGTAGGTAATAATCACCCCTCAAAAAAGTAAAACTATATTTTCAAAGATGCATCTTTGAAGTTATAGTTTTACTTTTTTGAGGGGTGATTATTATCTACTTATACTTATTAACTATTTTGTTGTAGGTCTTGATTGGTTACGCGGGTTCATGAAAAGGCACGACAAGGAAATATCTGTTCGCAAGCCAGAAAATACGAGTATTAGTAGATCTATGGCTTTTTTAGTTTCCAAATCAGAGATTTGCTATGTTGGAAAGATCATCTCTGTACAAAATGAAGATCATGAGGTAAAATTCCTACGCCGAAAAGGAAATTCAAGCAGCTTTTATTTCCCTAATGTCGAGGATATTTGGGTAATAGATAAAAAAGACATTGCGGATCTGTTACTTACTTCTACCTGCCAAGGAACTTCAAGAACTCAAAGCGTTTATAAATTTAATGTAAATTTTACAAGTTTAAATGATAGATGAATTTTTTGTCTTTTAAGTGCTTATGTACGCTATAGTTTTGGTACTTTCTGTTGCCAAGAAAAAGTTTTCTATTTTGACAAAATGTTGGTGACTCATATAAGTATTGATTATATTTTCCTAAATATGTTGTATTCTAAGTTTTTCTATATTAATAATCATTGTTTTTTGGATCACATTAGTTAAATATCTTATTATCCACACCTAATAGCTGAATAGTCCCTACTGGTGGTCATGATTCGGCTACGGGTAGAGAAAAATAAGTCATGCAATATTCAAAATACGCACTCGAAATTAATGTGCCAATCATGCCTAAAATATACCTAATATCATTACATTTGGTTTAATTTTAATAGTATTTGTCAAAGTCCAAACATACTAGTGATTTCTTATTGAAAACTGAAATATGCTGAATGTTCCCATCTTTCCCCTATGACCAGAGCCAAATTTTCAAAGTAATCTATTTATTGGTTTTCCAGATACTTCTAACAAGCCACTAAGTTTTTGGCACCTTGTATATTTGAGCCTTGAGTTCTCAATATGTACATATTTAACCATTACATTTATTTTAAAATACCTACATGTAGTACCGGTAAGATAGAATGTTGGTGCAGTGTATTCAAGTGAACGTCCCATCTATATTTAAATTTAGTTAACTTATTAAAATTGACAACATAATAATTCTTTTCTATATTTAGCCAAGTAACTATCTCTGACTAGAGACAGGTGCTCAGCTTGCAGTGGTTTTTTTTTTACTCGTAAATATGTTCTTGTACTCAGTTAGAACTTGTACTAAACACGATAATGTATTTACTGAAATAGTATACGGGAAACAGCTGACAGTGTTGTATTAGCGTAATTTTAATGGAAATCTGACAGATTTAGGGTGAAGTCATGTCTTCTGAGGCTATCTTAAAAGCAAATTATTCAAACGTTTATAAATAAGATAAATATTAAACATTATTTTGCTGTTTTGCAAAATAATCTTGAAATTACTTTAATATTTTTATATTAAACTTTTAATTTAACAAATATATTTCCATAAGTATGAACGTTAATTTTTTTAAGTAGACTTAAGATATGCTCGAAGTGAAAATACTGTTACCTTCTCAAAGAGTAGGTACTAAATGAAATAGAAAAAAATCGATAAATTTCCTTTACTCGGAACTTCCCTCGTTATGAATATTTCCTTTTATTAGGAATAGTAAAGTGTGATTCAATTTAGTATATAGTCATTCAGTAATACATATATACTGATTTCAAAACATTTTTATTCTCTACTATTTTGGGCAAAATTTAAAATAAATTCAATAGGTTTATACTAACACATACCGCCAGTTAACTGAATAAGATTTTCTTTACGTTGGTTTTTTAAAAATTTTATTTGACCGCCGTTTTGTTCCACTATCTTGAATTCATACCACAACTTTACCAGTTTATCTCTATATATATCACACTTAATGCCTGCACAAAATTTGAAATTAATCTAATAAATAGTGTTTTCAGTCCATTTTGTTTTGTTATCTTATATTCACACCAAAATCTTACCAGTTCATTTCTATATAACACCTGAGTTTTGGGCAAAATTTAAGGTAATTAGTTTTTTCAGTAAAAATTTTTTTAACGTTTCACTAGACCGCCATCTTATTTCGGTATATTGGGTTTTTATCAAAATATTCATCCCCATATGACCCTTAATTTCTAACGAAAGTTTGAAGCCAATCGGATAAGTAGTTTTTAAGATATGCCATGAACTGAGAGACAGACAGACAAACCAACAGACGGACCGACGGAATTGATAAAACATATTTGGCATCTAAACACTCTAAAAGGTGAAGATATGTAAAACCTGACAGGCGATTTTTTCACGACTACAAATATTTTGCTTAGACGCCATTTTGTTCTGCCATCTTGAATTAGTACCATCGTTTTGCTAGTTCATCTGTATACCACAATTATTTATTGCACACAATTTGAAATCAGTCCATTAAGTAGTCTTTCAGTTTTTCGTAGCAAAATTTTACCAGTTGGTTCCTATATAATACTTGATATTTGTGCAAACTTTGAGATAACTCGCATAATTAGTCTTTTTTTAAATAAATTCTTTAACATTTCACTAGGCCACCATTTTGTTTTGCCATATTGAACCAAAATGTTACCAGGTTATCCCCATATGACCCTTAGTTTTTGACCAACATTTGAAATTAAACGGGTAAGTAGTTTTTGAGCTATGCCGTGAACTGGCAGGCAGAAAGACAAACCGACGGATGGACCGACGGAAATAATAAAACATACATTTTGGCATCTAGCGACGCTAAAACGTGAAGATATGTAAAACCTAAGTGGGTGATTTTTTCACGATTAAAAATGTTTTATTTACCCGCCATTTTTTTCCGCCATCTTGAATTAGTATCTTAGTTTTACTGGTTTATCTGTATACCACAATTATTTTGGCACACAATTTGAAATCGGTCCATTAAGTAGTCTTTTAAGCTGAATTTTTAAATATTTGTCTACCGCCATTTTGTCTCGCCATCCTGAATTCGTACCAAAATTTTACCAGTTGATTCCTACATAATATCTACTTGATTTTTGTGCAAAATTTAGGGTAAATTGGATATGTAGTCTTTTAGTAATAATTTTGTTAACATTTGACTAGGCCGCCATTTTGTTTTACCATATTGACTTTTCACCAAAATGGTACAAGGTGATCCCCATATGACCCTTAATTTTTACTCAAGACTTGAAGTCAATCGTATAAGTAGTTTTTAAGCTATGCCGTGAACTGGCAGAGAGACGGACCGACGGAATTGATAAAACATATTTTTTGCCATCTAGAGACTAAAACCTGAAGATATGTAAAACCTGAGGGAGCGATTTTATCAAGATTATAAATATTTAATTGAGCCGCTATCTTGAATTAGTACCACCGTTTTACTAGTTCATCTGTGTACCATAATTATATATGAAACACAATTTCAAATCAGGCCAGTAGTTTTTCAGGCTGAATGTTTAAGTATTTTACTATTTATTTTATTCCACCATCTTGGCTCCATACCAAAATTTTATCAGTTAATTCGTACATAATACTTAATTTTTGTATAAAATTTGAGATAAATTGGATAAGTAGTTTTTTAGTAACAATTTGTTTAACATTTCACTGGGCAGCCATATTGGATTTTTACCAAAATGTGATCAGGTCATCCTTATATGACTGTTAATTTTTGATCCACATTTGAACTCAATCCGGTAAGTAGCTATGCTGCGAACAGACAGACCGACAGAATTGAGAAAACATGGTTTTGGGCATCTAGGGACCTTGAAACAAAAAGATCTAAAAAATCTCGGAGGGTGGTTTTTTTATGATTACAATACTTCCCTTTTACGAGGGAAGTAAAAAAAGAATTTAAAAGTTCTAAAAAAATTAGTCACTTGTGAGAGTCACTAGATACGAAATTTATATACGTCTTATAATACTAAAAAAATATTATAATTTCCAGGGGTACAGCCAGAAATTTCCTTTGGCCATGGGAGGGGGTCACCAGAACAATGCTACCTGGATTCGCCACAGATAATTTCCGATTAGACCAAAACTAATTTTGACATGTAGCCTTGACTTTTAACTTTTATGTCACTCTATGCATTAAATATTATCTAATAATTTCTTACAGAAGATATCTCGTACGCAATACTTTCATAACCACCCTATAAATAGGGAATTACATTTAAGAATTAAAATTAAGACAAGAAATTCGATCGAGATATGGCAGCACTGTAAGGAAGAAGAAAATAAGATTATATCTTAAACAATTAAAACTTCAATTCATTATCTTGAAAAATAGAACGATTTAAGGGCCAATCGTTATATTCTGGCAACCGGTATATAATTTTAAACTCCTTCTGAACTGCTTTTATAAGAAGAAATTTTATGTCAAGGTCAGTTACTTCTTGTAGACTTTATCGCAATATAAAAACAGCAAGCAAAACTAAATAGTTGACTCCATTCAAAGAAGAGACAGATAGTTGATTCAAAAATTACACGGGAGTTTCCTATTAGCGTTTACCGATTTTAGGTACATGGATTTGCAAAATCAATGATATTACTTATTTAGAATAGCTGATGGCATCATTCTTCCTGTTTTTACGTACATTTCTACGCATGTAACTAACATAAATTTCCCCCGCTCTGTCTACTAGAAACAGGAGTTGAAGACCATTCAGTGAACGTTTAGCCGTAATATAAAAATAATTCCAGGGTTAGGCCACAATTCCTTCTCAATTTGTCGGGAATTTGCTATCTGGGAGCCCAGCACTTACATGCATGTGGCCATTAATTTAATAATTTGGTTTTTGGATGCAAGAGAGCAGTTTAGTTAGACCTTGATATTTTGTCAGAGCAGACTTCACGGAAGTATCTATAAAAAAAGTACAAATAATCTATATTTAATGATGTTTAATTGAGGAAATAAACTTCTTTGTGATATTTTGATCATCAACTGGACGAGCAGCTCTCCTTAATACTCCTGTATTACTATTATTAGGAATAGTGAATGTGACCCAATTCAGTTCGGTACATTGTCATTTAGTAACACATTTATATTGGGTACCGTTTTGCTCCACCATATGGGATACTTACCAAGGTTTTACCAGTTTATACCTATCCCAGACTTAATTTTTGGGTATAATTTAAAATAAATTGAATAAGTAATTTTACATAGACACACATCAGCATTTTGTTGCGTAATGTTGAATTCGTACCAGTTTATCCTTATATCACATTTAATTTTGCTGCATAACTTAAAATCATTTGAATTAGAAGATTTTTTTACCTTGAATTTTTTGTTTCGCCATTTTGAATTCGTACTATAAATTTAGTAGTTTATCTACAAATCACTCTTAATGCTTGCACAAAATTAATCTAATAAGCAGCAGGCTGATTTTTTAAATATTTTATTAAGCTGCCATTTTATTTTGCTATCTTGGATTGATACCAAAATTTACTAGTTCATTCCTATGTAGCACTTGATTTTTGTGTAAAATTTTCGGAAAGTTGGATAATTATTTTTTAGGTAATAATTTTTTTTAAAGTTTCACTAGGCTGCCATCTTGTTACGCCATATTTCAAACAAACAAACAAAACAAACAAACAAAACAAACAAACAAAACAAACAAACAAAACAAACAAACAAAACAAACAAACAAACATTAGTGCCATACTTAACAAAGTTTACACATGTAAAGAAATGTAAATATTTTATATAATTCATATATCTCCAAAATCATTATTCATAATTCACTTGTTGTATAGAAACATTTTTTAATTAAATATTTTTTAATTTAGTTTTAAAATTATTTAGGGGACACATTCCCACGGAGGCTGGTAAAAAATTAAAAATCTTGGGCCCATAAAAACAACTACCAGTTTTTATTGTATGTATTGGATAAAAATTTGTATATATGTTGTTACGTATGTATATGTCCTAGTGTGATAAAGATGAATATGTTCATTTGTCCTATAGTCAGTAATATTTGTTTTTACATGTAGTAGATAGTGGAAGATGTCAGCAATCAGCTCTGAAATAAACTTTGCTTAAAATTCGAAGAAAACACACGCCGTGCGTTCGCCGCATGCCCCCACATCAAGATTCCATAAGAGATCCTGGACTGAACGCAAGAGAAGAAAACTGATAGGGCTGCAAGCCCAGACACACTTTGAGCCAATATTCTTAGCGCGATAACGCAACCCTGCAGCCCACAGATTCCAAATGCGCGTCCCAGACAAGCTTGGAGTCTATTCGGACTCCCAGAAAAATAACTGGATTATTATCTTGTATGTCCAGCGGCCTTGTCGACAGAAATAATTTCTGGTTCTTAGATGCATTCGTGCTCAGTCTGCTAGCCAAGAGCCAATCTGAAGCTCTTGCCCGCGTCTCCTCCAACTTCTCATACAAGAGATCAAGTTCTTTTGCTTTTCTGGTGAGTGTTGTGTCATCCGCGAATAATATTAGATCGGCACTGGGGTCGCAGCCCTCCAGGTCGTTTATGTAGATAAGGAAAAGTAGTGGATTTAACACAGAGCCCCGCGGGACTCCATATTTTAGTTCACATTAGGTACAAGAAGAAAAATTGTAATAGTTCAATCAGTCAAAGCCCTTGCTTAAATCACAAAACAAGGCACCACAATACTCACCCTCCCTTATACCCTCGTTGACTACTTCAGTAAAATTACTAATTGCATGTAGATTTTGCATTTCTAAAACCAAATTGATGCGGACTAAATAAGGATGACGATTCAAAATATTTGGCAATTCTATTAGAAAGCGCCTTTTCAAAAATTTTGAAAAAATTGGAACCAGGGAAATAGGACGATAGTTTGTGAGTTTGTCTGCCGCCCTTTTTTATATATGGGTACCACTCTAGATATCTTTAAAACTGTAGGAATATACAGTGTGTCCCAGATTCGCTTCTCTATATAGGGATCTCGGCTCCTATTATCCCTACAGCAAAGGTTAAATGGGGAAAGTTTTAGAGGAAACTTATTGCATTCGATATCCGGCTTCAGATTTACGATCTATCAATTGTTTTTGGAAATATCGGGAAAAAACCGAAAATGGCGGATTTCGTTTTTGGTAATTTAATGGTAAATTTAACAGCTGCCAAAATGGGTCATTATTCGGACACATATTTAAGACAAGTAAGATGGCGTATACGACACGTCTTCATTGTTTTTTGTTAACCCGCAACCCGCCTCAACTTTCATTTTCCTTATGGCCGCCATATTTTTTTCGATTTTTGGAAAGAGCCTAAAATTTCCAGTCTAGTGATATCTCACCAAAGCTGTGTTTTAGTAAGTAGTAGGTACGCTTTTATCCCAATAAAATCATAAATCTGACACATAAATTGTCAAAACCTATAGAAAATGGCCGGCATTCCGTATTCAAATGAAGCAAAGGTTGACATGTTAGCTCTGTACTTTCAATCATACAGAAACGCCGACGTTACCTCGGTAAGGTATTTGGAGATGTACCCCGAACGACGGCAGCCTCATAAAACTCATTTCAGGAAAATCGTAGTTAATTTAATTAACCATTTTGCCTTCGAACAACCTAGAAGCGGATACAATAATAACAATGAAAATCGAGACAGAAACATTTTACAAGCTATCAACGAAAACCCTAGTGCATCGGTAAGAACTATAGAACAGGAAACTAATGTGCCAAAATCAACAGTACAGAGAGTTTTGAAAAAGAATAAGTACCATCCATACAAACCCATAATAGTACAAGGACTTAAGGAAACTGATTTTCCAAAACGACTACAGTTCTGTAAGCGGTATACTAGGAGATGTAATAAAATCCTAATTTTGTAAATCATGTCTTGTGGTTTGATGAGAGCAGGTTCACGAATTGTGGAGTCTTTAATAGGCAGAACCGTCATCATTGGGCTGTGCAAAATCCTCACGGCAGAGAGACGTCTACAGATCAGATTTGGAAGTAACGTTTGGTGTGGGATGATTGGTAAGTTAATCTAAACAATCTTTTTTAAATAGGCACCAAATAATGGTCAACTAATAATCTTTTTTTTTTCGTTTAGTTCTTTAATGATACTAAAAGAGTGTAATCTAATAAAAAAAAAGTAAAACGTTCTACTCTAGTCAGTCAACTTACTTTTTTGATATTGTATTACATTTTTATTCAATCCTTTTGTATTGTAGTTTCCAAGAACCTATAAAAATTGAATTGGGTTCTATAAATTTGTTAACACTATATCTAAATTTTCTGCAGATTTAGCTAATTCTCTAAAATTATTTTGATTGTCTGAATTTAATGATTTATTATTACCCGGGAAGCCTAGTTCTTGCGTTATGAAAAGAATACCATATTAATCAAATGTCGAATTATTTTTCGATTTTCATTATGATTTATAGAAAGGCGTTCAGCTGTATTTCCGAATAATTTAAATTTTAAAGCCCAAGAGGTTTGTTCTTTTGATATTTTATGTTTTATTAAGGCACGGTGTACTTCTTTAAGATTATCATATCACTGAAATAAATTGATTTAGTATTTCCGAAATTAATATGCAATACCAACAAAATAATTTATTACGGCTATTACTTCCCGCTAACCAAATATGTTTTTCTTTTTCATAATAAAGCTGAACAGGTTTCAACTGTATACAAGCTCATTCATTACGGGATGTTTCGATAATTATTTTTGGAAAGAAAATATCTACTTTTTAATAAAGATAATTTTCCCTTTATAATTTATAGTTTCGGCCAACAGTCAAGGCGGATCCTGCCGCCCTTGACTGTTGGGCACCTATTTATAAATTATTAATCATTTCAGGAAATCGACTTATTGGACCATTTTTGTTTGACTACAACCTAAACGGGCAGAGGTACCTAGAGCTTTTGCGAAACCAGGTTGTACCAGCGTTACGAGTTTTTCAGCGGAGGGAAGTAAAAAACTGATATTAAGAACGACTCGTGTTAAAATCAGCCAGTTGGGCATTGGGCAACCTCGTTCAATGAGGAACAATTGATATCACTTAATATATTAAAAATATTTCCTTACAGGCGAACACGATGTTCAGTACATAGGCCCACAACTTTCGTGTGGTATTCACTTATAATAAAAGATGACAGCGACCAAGAGAGTAACAGAAACTACAACTCAACTATTACTTTGTTAAATAAATGATTGAACTAATGCGACGCCTATGGCTAAAAAAATTTCTTGAGGCATTAGATAGAAATCATCACTAAAATAGCCCACCCGTGAGTAACAAATTATTTAACCATTTACTTAACTGATTTGTGTAAATATGACTTGACTAGCGGTAGCTATAATTCTTTTAATTTATGGCTTAAGCCTGTGTTTATTTTCTACACACTGTCTTTGAATACAGCAGGCCTTAATTATCCAACTATTTTAGAACTGTGATATACGGGGCCGTAAAATTATATTTCAGCTTGGGTATAAAAGATTATGCTCTAGAACTTTACTTATTCATCCATAATTCCAAAATAAACTAATTCAGTTGGAAACCACTTGCTGTAAATCCACACCTACACTAAATAAAAATGTCTGCTATAGAAAATTTTTAGTATCAACAGCAGAACATAGAGTTTTCGTCAGATGGATTTTGCGAAATAAATGCATTTTATTAAATCTATTTGAGGAAAATTTTTCAAAAAGTTTCATTTGTATCGAAAATTTACAAAAAAAAAACCGATGTTAGTTTGAACAAATCACTATGTACAGGGGTTGCCTTATTATCCGTCACGCCGTATGACAGTGTAATTGTAAGGTGTTGTTAATGTAATATAATATAATATAATAACTAGTTTTATTGTAGCAGTGCTTCACTACATGATTCAGATCCAAGTACGTAAATAGCTCCCCTCGAGGATTCCCCATTCTGCCGGACTGTTATATTAAAATAATCTTGAAAATAATAGCAGATATCAATTTGTAAACGTTTTTGAATCTTTTGAAATTGTTTAAAAGATGGTTCAAATTAATTAAAAGACACTGTGTATGAAGTAATAATTATTATTCGATAACCGAAAATTTTGTTCGTCCGATGCTTGTTCTGGTGGGATTTGTGTAAAGCAGTGCCTTCGTCATGTATATATGTATGTCAGGAGCGGTTCCGAGGATTTTGATATTTGGTACGTCTTTAAAGTCCATTTAGGGCTCCCGAACGGTATGAAATAACGTGAAATGTCTAATAATGAAAAAAATATCGTGTCGTTTGATATACGATAACTTTCGAAAAAATTCAAATATTAAATTGAGATTCTCAAAAAAAGTTCCTTTCTGCGATCTTCCGAACAATATTTAAAACGCACAGGATCGAGGTTTGGTAAGTATTTTTTATTTTTTGAAACTACTCTTAGGTCAAAAGCAAGGGACAATAACAAAAAGGATTCTAAAAGGGCGTAGATACGAGAAAGGAATCTAGATACGAGAAAGAAAATGTGTTTTTTTCTGATTTTTTTTGCTGTCGTTAGCAAAAAGTCAGTTTTACTAAAAAATAACATAAGACAAAAATAACAGAAAATACAAAACTCCGTTTACAGTTTGAAGCTAAAAGTACATCGATGCCGCCAGGCTCTGCAAGAAAAATTGGCCCCTATCGGATAAAAACTAAAAAAGTTTCATTGATTTCCTTACTTTGAAACCGAATTTAGTCAGTTTTTTCACCCAAAGCAGATTCAAAAACTCTAATATATTTTCTACAATCGTCCAATTTACTGTTTGTTTCTACGACGTACCAAAATAAGAGAAAATCTAATTTGAAAAATTTTTTTAATAAACTGCCAATTTTCGCCAAAATAAAAAAATCTCAAGTGTTCAGTTACCTTAGATAATTTGTGGCTATTGCCATTATCAGAGGAAAATGTGTATATATTTATATAAATTGATTTAATTTTAGGCCAAAAAGCGATTCCTTGGGTATTTTTATTGACAGTATAAATATGGATGTTTTTAGGGAGGTAGCAACAATTTGGGGGACAATACTTTTTTCAATTTAGTAAGAACTCCTTAAGAATATTTGCTGTCATTACCTACGTATGTAAAAGCCAATATTCTATTAGATAGGAGCTACTCGAGTAAATTTTTTGGATCAATTGGAGATGCAAAGATCTTGTGCGTAATTGGGATCCAGGGTAGACGCATTTTACTTCAAACTTTAAATGGAGTTTGGTAATTTTTGGCCTTCTCATTACTATTGTCTTATGGCATTTTTCCCCAAAAACTAATTTTTAGCGAACCATAGCAAAAAAAAACAAAAAAAAAACACACTGCGATAATCCTAATTTGCTTAGACCTTTTAAAAACAAAACCTCCTAAGTATTTTTTCTCGTATCTATATTCTTTTAGCATCTTTTTTGCTTTTGTTAAAATCTTGTATGGGCACTAGAAGGCGTTGGAAGGATCCTTGCTTTTGACTTAAAAAATGTATCAAACACTAAAAAAAATATTTCCCAAACTTTGATCCCGCCTATTTTAAATAGTGTTCGTAAACCCCAGAGAGGAACGTTTTCTGAGAATTTCAAATTAATATTTCAATTTTTTGAACAATATCATGTATCAAGCAACACCTCGTTGTCGTTGTCGGTCTGTCTGTAGATCTGTTTGTGACATAACTAAAAAACTGCACAACCAATTAATTTCAAGTTTTACATAAAAAAACAGCTGCGACATACTGATAAACTGGGAAGATTGTAGAGCAAATTCAATTAGCGTAATTTGTATTTAATAGTAACTTATTTGTAAATATATACTATTAATTAAACGAAATTTATAACTAAAGTACTAAGTTACTATTAATTTTATGGTCACAGTTCACATTTAGAGTGGTTCCGAACTGGGAAATCTGGCATCTATGGAATTTTATCACAGGACCGCCTGATTCTGTCTCGTAATAGGCACTTCCATTTACTTTAATTTACACCACAATTGGTTTTTATAATTTAAGTTTTACATAAAAAAAACAGCTGCGACATACTGATAAACTGGGAAGATTGTAGAGCTGAAATAATACCGGCTTAGTAAAATCATTATCAGTATCAGAAAACTACCTAACGGATTAGCTTCATATTTTCCACGTTTTCAGTGTCATTGTGGTAGAGGGAACAGATAAAATTATGGCCTAATAACGTGGTATAAGGAAAACTATTAAATTTGGACTTTTCTGGATTGACCGACATCTTTTATTTAAAGACATTTCAAGGAATTGCGAAACACGTTCCGAAAAGGGTTATTTAAGGCGAGAAATATCTCAACTGGTTCAGCGAATATTTGAGGAAACTAGTAACACATAAAAATATTTAGGTGAGCGACTTTCGGAGACTAGCCGCGAAGAAATAATTCCATATTGACATCTGCTGTTTGAAATTCATTTATAATACTGAACTAGGTGTTCCAGGGAATCTAAAATACTTTTGGTCGCATATCAAGAACCTAAGAAGAGATTCAATAATACAATTCTGCCGTTCTACCGTGACACTTGGCCATTGTGTTTTTGACAATCCTGAGGATATTTCCAGTGATTTGTGCTTATTAATCTGGAAGGGTGCTCGTTGATCATTCCTTTTGTGAGGGTGAAGTCAAAAAGCTAAACTTATAGACCTGGACCCGTCCATGGGTGCTGAACCAGACGATGTACTCCCTGTTGTATTGAAGAGAGGCAGTTTGCTTGCCAAACTGTTTCAAAGTTCTTTTGACGCTGAATATTTTCCCGCTGTTTGGAAATTTTGAAACTTAATTCCAATATACAAGTCTCGATATCGAGTTCTAACTACCGAGGTAGGCATCTTGTCAGCGGTTCCTAAAGATCTTTGAGGTTATAATAGCGGAAGAACATTCTATACTTACAAAAAATACATTACGACCCAGCAACATGGCTTGTACAAGGTCCGTTCCACAGCAAAAAATTTAGACAACTTCCAGAATTTTAGAGTTGAAGCTCTTAAGTTGTGTAAAGAGGTTGATACGGTGTATACCGAGTTTTTGAATGCCTTTGAAAGTGTTTTGATATTTTAATTTCAGTAAAATATAATTCTTATATTTTCTTTAATTTGTATTTAATAGTAATTTAATTGTAAATATATACTATTAATTAAACGAAATTTATAAAGTACTAAGTTACTATTAATTTTATGGTCACAGTTCACATTTAGAGTGGTTCCGAACTGGGAAATCTGGCATCTATGGAATTTTATCACAAGTCCGCCTGATTCTGTCTCGTAATAGGCACTTCCATTTACTTTAATTTGCACCACAATTGGTTTTTATGCTCTTAGGTCTCAATTTATAATTTGTTTGTTTGCTCGAATAACTATCGTCGATTCTAGGAAATAATTAAAGATTTATTCTATAAATATTAAATAATTTGTTCCTTTATAACGTTTTAAGTTGTCAGCGTAAATGTTATTTCTTGCTAACTTTGGCATATTTTTGTACTATTGATGGTACTGTTCAAAGAAGTGGTGACCTTGATTTTACAAATATTAGTTCTTCTGTTAGCTGGTAAAGAGTCATTTTGGTTTTAAAAGAGCTCGATTCCATTTTAGCCACCGGTCTCATGGATTTCCGAGTATCTGAATTAATCAGGCCCATAATTCGGGATCTTAGCTGAAAATCAACACCTAAAAGTTCCTTTGTGTTTAATTTTTACTCGCAGCGACATATTTTATTGATTTGTTGTTTGGGCCTTTTATTGTTTCCTTGGAAGCATTTGGATACCTAGGTTAGTAATTTTACCACATGTATTTATAAGTTGAGGAAAAATGAAACAACTTTTACGTTGTCTAGGATTCCAACCTAAAACTCCAGAGACCTTATGTAATTCTCTAAGTTCCTAAACATCAAAGAACTGAGGTAATTATACTGAATTTATTTAAAGATGGGATCTCTTATTTTCCTAAAAATATATTTTATTTAGTTTGTGTAATTAAAATACTATATGCTAACTATTTAGATCAAGAATATTTACTTCCAAATGATTCTTTTTATTATTCCAAACACTCTTCTACAGCTATTTATTTTCAGCTATAGCTAATTAATTTTGTTTCTAAATCATGGTTCGAGTCTAGTCTCGGGAGTGCATAATCTTTTCTGCGATAACTAGGAAAAATTAAAGTATTATTATAGAACATTTCTTTGTGAAGTAGTTGTTAACTATATGTTTTAACAGCTATTTGGCTGGAATTTACCTACCTAACCTGATTATTTTAGTTCAGGGGTTATTATATACTTTGAAATCAGCTAGTTCATGTTGTATCGCATGTTCTGGAGAAAAGTGTAAGGTTTTCTCAAAGATTTTTCTTAGTGTTATTAGTGGAGACACTAAGGAATTTCAACGTAGCCCAATAGGGGGTAATTTTTAGTTTGGTTTTGAGTGGTTTCACAATCTAGTTTTGCGAAGTAGTTTCAAGATCTAGTTTTACCTAGTAATTTCAAATGTTTTGTAATAAACAACAATGCGTGATCACGTTTTGGTGTTTTGAATATTTGGCTGGCACGAGTTCTATGACAAATTGAATAGTAGTAAACCTACATTTACGATATTTGAATACAAGTAACATTTATTACCACTCCTTGATAGTTCTTGGAATTTATAGTTTTTAAAATAATTTTCTAAATTTATTCTTTAGCCCGTCACATTGTGTCTAGTTGTTAAGCGACTTGTTTTACTTATTAAGGTATATTATTTAGGTATTAATAAAAATAATATATTACGTGTCTGAGTATATTACGTCCTCATGAGTTAAGCAAAATATTTTAGTTCCTACCAAGACATTTGTTCTTATCGATTTTCGAATTTCAGTCTTACATTCAATTATATAGTAAACTGATTGTTGCTTTTATGTTGCTGCTAGATTGGTGACTTTTGTTTAATCTTGGTTAATTCCCTTATCCATAATTGTTATTCTCAATTATCCTTTTGTCAATAATTAATTATTGCTTACTTATATACTCGTAAAATAATTTGTTTGGTGAAAATATCAATTCGTATTATATGTTATTTTGTTTTGAAGATTTATTTTTATTGGTTAGTGGTAATAATTGAGGAATGGTACCTCAATCTACCCGAGGCAGTTTGTAGACTGGTTGGGAGCTGCTGGCAGCTTCAACCTCTCTTCCTGAGCAGCCGGTGTTGTTGGTAAACGTAACTTGAAATATCAGAAAACTACTCTCTGCTAAAAAACATAGAAATATTGTGGCAATGCATGCGATCCTCGGCTTATCAAGAAACTATCCAACATTGGTATCAACGGATTCTAATTAATTCTAATTGATTGGATTCAGTCGTCAAATGCAAAGTGAATCGTTTACTATTTTATTGTTAAAATGCTTCCCTTGTTATTTTCGTTTATTTTTTGTTTTTTACATACACTTATATATTTCTATACGGTATTACTTAGTGCAAATGTTTTATAAGAAACCTGACTTTATATTTTGACATACACTGTTTTTTTACCTTATTTTGATTTTGGTTTGTATGATACCAAGTGTACACTATGTTATTTCAAATAAATAACTACATATTCATTATCAGCATTCAGACACTCCTTTTATTAAAGAAAATGAAAAAAAAAACAGGATTTATTTTATAATTAATCAAACAACTTATATTAAATATACCTGAAGCATTCCTTATTATGATTCCTTCCCTTTATCAGGGAAAGAAAAGTATGCCATGTATAAATTTTATTATTTTTCACTTTAACTTTTTCTTTTATTTCGTTGATAAAAGGAAGGTAGTATGTGAGAAAAAATTTCTACTAAATTCCGTTACAGAACGATATTATCCAACGACGCATAATGTATTCTTTTTAACCAGGAAAGTGAAATATAACACAATCTGTCAACAAGGTCGCTGGTATCTATGGAAATGGTAGATAATTTCCAAAAATATCAGAGCTGGCAACAAATGTTTGAGGATTTTCAAAAATTTATCGAAGTAGAGAAAAACTAATTATACAGGATTGGTCATAAAGTCGCGGCAAAACAAAATTGTGTTTTTTAATGGAACACCCTGTCTATTATATACTCATCAAATGTGTCTCTTCTTGTCGATTATAAATATACCCGGTTTGATGCCTTTGTCTTTAAAGACACCAAATTTGAAAAACATCTTGCCATAAGAGGCAATACATTCCTATAGACTGTACTGTGCTATAAAGCGTTTTGCGTCTCTCCATAACACACTGCCTCTTAAGGCAATGTTTTTCTTAAATTTCTCGGATGTTTTTAAAGATAAATGTCATCAGCAAGAAGAGACCTATTCTTCGATAATACTTGGACTAGTAACAAAGAGGAGACTCTAGATCTTCCTCGCAGCACCCAGGAGGGGGCAATTAGGCCGCGATCGCAGAAGATATGCCTAACCCTGAAGCGGACTGGCATCTTGCTGGAAAAATTGTGACTGAGTTCAGTCACTATAAAGCAGCAGATCCTAATAGAACTATTCTCGTAATGATGCAGGCAGGTCTAGACACCCTTTTCCAGCGTTTGGACAGGTTTGGTCGGGCAAGCATAGCATTGTGCTATGACCCTATAGCGTGGAGATTGGCAAATGTGGTCTTTATCCATAAGACAGGAAGGAAAGACTACAGTGCCTCTAAGCCCTTCAGACCAATTAGCTTGACATCTTTCCTAATGAAAATTTTAGAAAAGATGATTGACAGATACCTAATAGAGGATTCTCTCATAGAGTACAGTAACCAACATGCATACAGCAAGGATAGGCCAACAGAGACTGCTCTCCATGCTGTGGTACAGAAAGCGAAAAAGGCTATAGCAGACGAGGAAGTAGCACTGTCACTCTTCTTCGACCTAGAAGGTGCCTTTGATAATCAAGACATCAACCATTTGCGGAGCCTTTTAGGCCAGAGAGGTGAAATCTGCGCTTCTAAGTCATAGGGTTAGTGCTTCCATGTGAGACTGCTAAGTTGAGGCCGTAGTGCGAGGCGGCTGCCCTCAAGGTAGTTGTATCTCTCCACGCCTCTGGTGTTAATGGATGGACTTCTGAGGAAACTACAATCTGAGGACTTTTATGCGCAGGCGTCGGCAATCTCAATCAATCCAGATAACATAGAGCTCAGTGAAACGAATTTAGTGAGATCTAGATTATCAATCCTCTACCAGAGACCTCTGCCCCTGAAGCAGGTCTCCCCAAAGGTCCTCCACTCTATACTGCGGTCATCCGACCGAAGATCACTTACGGATCCTTGGTCTGGTGGCAGGCGGTGAAAAAGGTTACATATTGCCAAAAACTGGCCGGACCTCGAAGACTGGCCTGCTTAGGAATTGTTGGAGCAATGAGGACTACACCAGGCGCTGCACTCAATGGCTTTTCCAGAGCTTCAGATATAGATCAAGAAGGAAGCCATGCCCTCGTGCAAAAGGATGGACGACTGCGGAACTTGGCATAAAAATGTCCGCCATAATCCGCCAGGAGATCCCCATTCTGTCCTCTTCAAGGAAGAATTTTTCATTAGCCTTCGTAGATAGTGGAGTGAGGTGGGTGGTAGGTGGGACCGGGGTTTGCGAAAAGGGCCTTTAAGACCTACTTGCTGGGCTTCTCCCCCATCTTACTACGCCTTACATTGTTAGTTATTGCAAGTAAAAAAATGCAAACATTTTTGCAAAAGTTTATTACTCGGTTCATTAAAAAGAACAATTATGTAAAAGTAAAATATAAAAATGAGGCTATCCTGAACCAAAATAGTCTTCATGATTTTTTCCCTAAATGTGATTGGAGAGAAATCGATCTAAAACATTTGTTAATTTTCGCTCACTGATATCTTGATAAGACAAAAATTTGACATTGTAATGCCGTCGAGGGCTAAATTTAAAACAACTCAAAAATCAAACAACATAAAATTATTGTTTCATCAAACATCAAAAAATTATATTTTGATGTTTAAAAAATGTATTAGAAAATGAAAATCCGAGGCTTCAACATATAATAATTAGTTTTTATCTGCATACTTTCCGCATCGAAAACCTCCTCAACCATGTCTCCTTTAGAAGCAGTTTTCCATTTTTTCTTAGAAGTTATCCAATTTTTCGACGACTTCAAAATCGGCCATTTTTTTTAAATCGCTTCTTTCTTTTTCTGAGATTATTTACTCAGGTTCTTGTATATATAAAACCATCAAAATCAAAGATGAATTTACGATCTTTCTACTTATTATACTTAGCATCGTCTTTTGTGTACTCAGAGAAAATGATAGTTCACACGGAAAACACTTCAGCAGCTGCTGTATATGTACAGTTCGTAGATAAGACTTAATTATCACATGTTGTAGCCCCGGATTTTCCATTTTAAATTAATTTCAAAACATAAAAAAATATAAGTTTTTGCTGAAATTATTAAACATTTGGCACTGTTGTCGTGTTGACAGGAGACGTCAGTGGGAGAAAATTAACTAGTTTCCGATCCATTTAGGTGTTTAGAAAAAATATCATAAAAACTATTTTGGAATAAGATGTTTGGACGTTCATTTTTTACATTTACTATTTTTTCTGAGGTTCGACCTGAAAATTGGCAGCGAGATTACCTGTCTACTTGTATAATTACTTGTATTTATATCCATTTTGAAATCAAAGAACTTGCTTGATATACTACCTTTCGATTTGTCGAACTCTCAAACGACCCTTCCTAACTAAACCAAGCTGTTAAAAATATATTCGTATCAAACCATGACTTCGTTCTTTTATAGATTACCCATCCAAATCTGCTGAGACGCCATAAACTGATTAGTCAAATATGTTTATAGAAACTAAGCAGTGTCGCAAGATACTTTGAAAGTACCTACTTATTTTCAAAATATTCATACTATTAAAGAATAATGCGTAAACCTGTATCAACACACGTTTAAACCACCTTTGACGGTTTTTACTTGAAACTTGAACAACGCGCACTATGTCGTCGTTTTTGGTCAAAAGTCGGTCGATTCGTCCCAAGAACCACTTTAAAAGAGACATACAAGAAAAAACATTTTAAATTAAATTTACCAATTACGTGCTTTTTGTTATTCAAAATTATTATTTTTTATTTTTGAAATTGCTAAATAATTAAAAAAACTATTACTATGTTATACTTACTTAAGAGGTACGAATTTTTTAATTAATTCCGCAGCTTGCCTATAGACTCTGCTAGAGTCGAACTAAATATGTAGTACAACAAAAAGTTATTTAAACTAGCTTAAAATAAGGTATGATTCAAAATAATATTCAATCCATAAACCCCTAACTCTTGTACACCAGATAACCTTCATAACAAAAACAATAGATGTATAAAATTTTTACATTCACCATTATATCAAGAAATGTATTTCTGATAATTGACATGAGTAATTTTATTTAGAGAACATCAAATTTCTTAAAGGAACACAGTTGGTTTTTAGTTTTAAATGCTTGGTAACATTTAATTATAAATCAGTAAACTTGTCAAACATTAAAAAAATTTAGTTCGAATAAAAAATCTGCTTTTTATTTCGTTTAGCATTTTTAATAGTTCCTCTTCACTTTTACAAAAAATCTATCTAGCTCTGTGGTAACATTTTAGCTTAAATGTCGATTTCATTAGCCAATTCTGTTATAACAATATAATTTGTTTAAAGAAGTCATCGAATTTAAGGCTAATATGTTCAAGGCAATGACTTGAGTATAGATTACAGTCTTGTGATTGTATAAATTAGTAATAGAAATAATTTAACTAGGTAGTTGCTTCAGTTTTTACTGAATTATCAGTATTTGAATTTTCATAATTGTGTAGTAAAACATCTTAAATACGCTTAACAGCAAAAGCATTCACAATTTTAAAAATCGTAAGAAGTTCCGTTTGATTAAAATATTTTGATAGTACCTTATAAATTTATATCTATTTGACAGAAAAGAGTATTTTTCGTACTTTTACACGTCTCAAAAATTATGACGTAATAACCTTATGCTTTTCAGTTATTTTTGCACGGTTTCTAACTTACAGTTAAAAACTACGCAAAAAAATCGGTAAATTTCCTTTACCTGGAACTTCCCTCGTTATGATTTTTTTCCGTTTGTTAGGAATAGTGAAGTGCAACTCAATTTAGTTCAGTACATAATCACAGTACATTTGTGTTACATATACTGTCTTTTCAGACAATTTTATTGGGCGCCATTTTGTTCCATCTGGATTCCAATTAATATGTTACCAGTTTCTTTCTACATATGCCACACATGATTTTTGGGCATAATTTTAAATAAATTCAATAAGTAGTTTTACATCGAAACATATCGCCATTTTGTTACGTCATATTGAATTCGTAGCAGTTTATCCCATTTTCACATTAATTTCTCTGTAAAATTTAAAGTCAATTGAACAAGGTTTTTACTCCCTCGTAAAAGGGAAGTATTTTAATCCTGAAAAAATCACCCTCTGAAATGTTTTCAGATCTTCACGTTTGAGAGTCCTTAGATGACGAAAAACATGTTTTTTAATTCCGTCTGTCTGCCTGTCTGTCTACCTCTCTATCTGTCTGTCTGTCTATTCGCGGCATAACTAAAAAACTACTTACCCGATTAACTTCAAATTATGGTGAAACATTAAGGGTCATATAAGGGGATGATCTGGAAATATTTTGGAAAAAATTCAATATGAAACAAAATGGCGGCCTAGTGAAATGTTAAGAAAATTATTATTAAACAACTACTTATCCAGCTTATCTCAAATTTTGCAAAAGCATCAAGTATTATGTTGGAATCAACATTTTGATGCGAATCCAAGATGGTGGAACAAAATGGCGGCTTAATAAAATATTTGAAAATTCAGCCTGAAAAACTGCTTAATGGTTTAATTTCAAATTGTGTGCCATAACTAGTTGTGGTATAGGGATTAACTAGTAAAATTGTGGTACTAATTCAAAATAGCCGAACAAAATGGCGGCCAAATAAAATGATTCTAATCATGAAAAATCACCCTCTCAGGTTTTACATATCTTTACGTTTTAGCGTTTCTAGATGCCAAAAAAAAATGTTTTATCAATTCCGTAGGTCCGTCTGTCGGTCTGTCTGTCGGTATGTCAATTCGAGGCATAGTTTAAAATCACCCTCTCAGGTTTTACACATCTTTACGTTTTAGCGTTCCTAGATGCCAGAAAATATGTTTTATCAATTCCGTAGGTCCGTCTGTCGATCTGTCTGTCTGTTTGTCAGTTCACGGCAAGTTTAGAAACTAACCTGATTGACTTCAAATTTTGACGAAAAATTAAGGATCATATGGGGATGATCTGGTAATGTTTTACTAAAAATCTAGTATGGCAAAACGAGATGGCGGCCTAGTGAAATGTTAAAAAATTATTATGAAAAAACTACTTATCCAATTCATTTCAAAATTTGCATAAACATCAAATATTATGCTGTAATCAACTGGTAAAATTTTGGAAGGAATCTAAGATGGCGGTTATTACAAATTACATTACAAATTCAGCCTGAAAAAGTACTTAATGGATCGCTTTAAAATTGTGTGCCATAACTAATCTTGGTATGGGGAACAACTAGTAAAACTGTGTTTCTAATTCAAGATGGCGGAATGAAATGGCGTCCAAAAAATTGTTTGTAATCGTGAAAAAATCACCCTCTCAGGTTTTACATACCTTCACGTTTTAGCCTCCCAAGATGCCAAAAAACATGTTTTATCAATCTCGTCGGTCCGTCTAGGGGTCTGTCATTTCGCGGCATAGCTTAAATACTACTTACCCGATTGACTTTAGATTTTGACCAAAAATTAAGAATCATATGGGGGTGACCTGGTAATATTTTAATAAAAATCCAATATGGCGGAACAATGTAAAACATTTTTTGTTAAAGTGGTGTATTATTTGGGGTTAAGATCCAGCAAAAAAATTCAAAAGTCATTTTAAATTGTTGGCGTTTTGCAACTTTATTGTTGCATCCTCAAGACACAAATATAGTTCCTATACGGCATGAAACTTATGTTATCAGTCTTTACTTACTCCATTGGTCCGCAGATAATTCCCAGATATTAACTTTCTAAATAGTTTTCGTTAACGATTCTCTTGTTGTTGTGTTAGAGTGGTGTATTATTTGGGGTTAGAATCCAGGGCACATATATAGATCCTATATCCCGTGTGAAACCCAGCAGATATTTCCCAGATAGTAAGTTTCTAAATTCGTACCTTAACTTTACCAATTTATCTCTTATATCACACTTCATTCTTGCACAAAAATTGAAATTAATTTAATAAGTAATGTTTTCGGGATGATTTTTTAAATATTTTATTAGGTTGCTAATTTGTTTTTCTACCTTAGATTCATATCAAAATGTTCCCAGTTCATTCCTTTGTAACACTTGATTTTTGTGCAAAATTTGAGGTAAATTGTATAATTAGTTATAACTTTTAATATTACCAGATCATCCCCATATAACCCTTAATTCTTGACTAAAATTTGAAGTCAATAATCTGATAAGTAGCTTTTAAATTATGCCGCGAACTTACAGAGAGACAGACAGACCGACAGACGGACCGACGGAATTGACACAACCATTTTTTTGGTATCTAGGGACGCTAAAACGTGAAGATATGTAAAACCTGAGAAGGTGATTATATTCACGATTACAAACATTTTATTTGGCCGCCCATTTGTTCGACCAACTTGATTTAGTACCACAATTGTACTACTTGACCCCTATACCACAATTAGTGATGGCACACAATTTCAAATCAATCCATTTAGTAGTTTTTTCTGAATTTTTAAATATCTTATTAAGTCGCCATTTGGTTCCGCCATCTTGGCGGAACTAAAATCTTACCATTTGATTCCCACAATATTTTAATGTTTGTGCAAAATTCGAGATAAATTGGATAAATAGTTTTTTAATAATAATTTTTTTTAACATTTCACTAAGCCGTTATTTTTTTGGATTTTCACCAAAATATTACCAGGCCATCCTTATATGACCTTTAATTTTTCATTAAAATTTGATAGTCAATTGAGTAAGTAGTCTTTAAGCTATGCCGCGAACTGAGAGGCACACAGACCGACAGACGGACCGGCGGAATTAATAAAACATATTTTTTCGCATCTAGGGACGCTAAAACCTGAAAATATGTAGAACTTGGGAGGGCGATTTTTTTACGATTACAAACATCTCATTAATTAATTTTTGACCAAAATTTTAAACAGATAGACAGACAGATAGACAGACAGATAAACAGACAGATAGACAGACAGATAGACAGACAGATAGACAGACAGATAGACAGACAGATAGACAGACAGATAGATAGACAGATAGACAGACAGATAGACAGACAGATAGACAGACAGATAGACAGACAGATAGACAGACAGATAGACAGACAGATAGACAGACAGATAGACAGACAGATAGACAGACAGATAGACAGACAGATAGACAGACAGATAGACAGACAGATAGACAGACAGATAGACAGACAGATAGACAGACAGATAGACAGACAGATAGACAGACAGATAGACAGACAGATAGACAGACAGATAGACAGACAGATAGACAGACAGATAGACAGACAGACAGATAGACAGACAGATAGACAGACAGATAGACAGACAGATAGACAACAGATAGACAGACATATAGACATATAGACAGACAGATAGACAGACATATATACAGACATATAGACAGACATATAGACAGACATATAGACAGACATATATACAGACAGACAGATAGACAGACAGATAACAAACAGATAGACATATATACAGACATACAGACATATATAGACAGACATATAGACAGACATATAGATAGACATACATATATACAATATAACATATATATACAACATATATACAGACATATAGACATATACATATAGACAGACATATAGACAAACAGATAGACATAGACAGACAGATAGACAGACAGATAGACAGACAGATAGACAGACATATAGACAGACAGATAGACAGACAGATAGACATATACAGATAGACAGACAGATAGACAGACATATAGACAGACAGACAGACAGACAGATAGACAGACAGACAGATAGACAGACAGATAGACAGACAGATAGACAGACAGACAGATAGACAGACAGATAGACAGACAGACAGATAGACAGACAGATAGACAGACAGACAGATAGACAGACAGATAGACAGACAGATAGACAGACAGATAGACAGACAGATAGACAGACAGATAGACAGACAGATAGACAGACAGATAGACAGACAGATAGACAGACAGATAGACAGACAGATAGACAGACAGATAGACAGACAGATAGACAGACAGATAGACAGACAGATAGTCAGACAGATAGACAGACAGATAGTCAGACAGATAGACAGACAGATAGACAGACAGATAGACAGACAGATATAGACAGACATATGGACAGATAGACATATACAGATATAGACAGATCAGATAGACAGACAGATAGACAGACAGATAGACAGACACAGATAGACAGACAGATATAGACAGATAGACAGACATATAGACAGACAGATAGACAGACAGATAGACAGACAGATAGACAGACAGATAGACAGACAGATAGAAAGACAGATAGACAGATAGATAGACAGACAGATAGACAGACAGATAGACAGACAGATAGACAGACAGATAGACAGACAGATAGACAGACAGATAGACAGACAGATAAACAGACAGATAGGCGGCGGTCACAGGTAGGGTGAGGGGGATTAAAACCCTCCAAAAGCCTTTGACCGACTCACTCTTTTCCTCTTACTATGATTTCACCTTGCTTCAACTGGTCTTTAGGTGATATCACTCTTTCCTATCTTTTCTACCGGCCTCTCTTGGCCAACTCTTGCTCCTTCTGATCCCGATACTATTAGGAAACTAGAGCTAGGGATCACTCACTTTCATCCTTAACCGGACAGACATACAAAGACAACGATGGTGCAATCTCAGGACATGAATACAGGTATGGGATACTTGATGAAAAATTCTAAGTATGGACCTGCCTGTGGGTTGCCCGGTTCCTGAAAATACATTTTCGAATCCGGGAAATGGTCGGGCCCACCAAATAACGGGCCAAATATGGAATGGAAGAAAACGATTCTAACCAGGGCGGTGGGGACTTTGTGGCTGGGTCCCTTCGGAGCCGCTCATCGGATCAGCCACCTATAAACGACCCGGCAATGGAAAAGGAAAAAGGAGTTATTGGAACATTCTTGAATATTACTGAAATGGATAAAGACAACCCTTTTGCGAGACGGGATTCTAGAACCAGAACCCCCCCAAGAGGAATAACCCTATCATTGAGCAACATTAGAATGATGGAACACGACAATAGAGGGACAACGGTATAACCAAATAAACGTAAGAGAACAGAAAAATACTCCTACACTTCAGGTGGCAAAAATGCTACGCTGTTAACGCTAGAAAGTTCGTTGGAAAAAATATTTGAACAGGTCAGACAAAAAGGAACTAAAAGAGGTGTCAAGCAGATTAACGCTGCAGATCGAGAGGCTGGAAAGAGAAAAAATGACTGAATGGATAAATGACATATATACAGAAAACGAAGAGAGAAAACGACAGACGAAAGTTTTACTGGGGTGAAACTCGGTGACAGCAGACACTCAAACGGATACGAAAAAAATCACGATCGGAACGCAGTGTGAATACACGAGAAATTGAACTCAAATCGCAGCAAGCTAAAAGTGAAAGGGACATTCTAGAATGAATAGGATTACAATGGCCGGAGAAAGTATATAAGAACACAGAAATAAAAGCGGGTAACCCCCTATATGAACAAGAAGGGGACCTTGTGGTGTATGTGGAAAGCCAAAACGTGAAAAAGGGCATAGAAAGAAAATTCAAAGAAAGATTTCCAGAACTGATTGAACAGTTGAACGGACAGACAAGAAATAGCATACATTAAACTTACAACGGAGATGCCAAAAGGAAAGGAATACAGACATAAGGAAAGGCTTATTTTTGGATTGCAAATATCCAACGAAACAAATACGGAAAAAGCAGATAAAATAGCCACTTTTCTAAGAAAGACGAAAAAACTGAAGGAAAAAAATAGAGGAAAGTCCGAGACAAAGAATAAATATCACGGCGCCAGAAAATATATCAACTGAAACAATGAGGAAAGTGCTCGAAGCCTTATTCAGTGGAATGAACACTAAGATTACAATATATTATCCAAAAAACAAATAAACAGATAACAAAGGACAACTATAGTATGGCACACGGTTCTGAAACAGCGACGCAAGGGTGAGGTGAGGTAAAATCTCGCCTGTTTCCTCTCTATGCATAGGCGTGCCTAAATACTTTAGCTGAAATATTAAAAAATAGAATTTAGGAATTATTGTGTATTAGTGTATTGCTATATAAGTCTAGCCTGCTTGCTGTCTATTCATAGGTGTGCCTGAAACTTTAGCCAGAATATTGAAAAATAGAGTTTAGGAATTGTGTATTAGTGTATTGCCATAAAATTAGAAGAAAAAATATATCAGTTGCCAAAATATCTGTCTAGATAATACATAACATTTTAAAATCGTTTTTAATTTTTTAAGAATATAGGTTTATATATACTTAGATACAGAAAAAAACGTAATCAACTAATAATGGACTCACTTTTAATAAGTGCTCCTCGATGCCAAAAAAAACATGTTTTCTCAGTTTTATAAGAAATAGGTATACAAAAAAAACCCAGTGGATGTGGAACAATGCCAGCAAGTAGTATTACAATTACTAAATAGCGGCATATATAAAATACCTTGCTTTTTTTCCTGCATCTTAGAATCTATCATCATATCACAAATACCTAGAATTATGAATTAACTACTTGTGTAGCTGCATTGAAAATAATTTTGGAAAAAGAGAAAAGAGCAACAAAAACAAACATAAGAGTAAGAAAAAAATACTCAGTATTACATTTGTACTTACAGTTTCTACAACTACAGATTAAAATACGTATATTTACAGAGTAAAATACCTACATTGTAACAGTTTAATTTTGTTATAAGTGCATTTCATTGTATGATTAATTTAATATTATAATCTACTACTTTAGTATTAAGTTTAGTGATTAATATGTACGCCTTGTTGGTTTGATTTACTTAGATTTTAGTAGTTTTCTTATTAGAAGCGGTTACATTGTTCATATTTAAGCGAAATATAAATTCAACACCTTTTGCAGCAAATTTCGGTACACACAGTGTCACCTCTCGATAAGTAGTTAATTTTCTACCTATATCTGAACTCAAGATATAACGGAATAATTTTCAGTAAATGGTATAAGTTTAGCGTTCGTTCATAGATGTCGCCAAAAAAAAATCAGTTCAAATATAATTGTTGGATTTATTTAATTTTGCCGAATTTAATAATTATATACTGTATAAGAAAAACTTCAAATAGCACTTTAGACAAACTATTTATTTCCCATATATTTTACAGAGTAGATATAAATTAAATTTTATTAATTTTGAAAACCTGTTTTCGAGTCCTTTATACAAGTCTTGGGATTTTCGTTTTCTTTGGCTAGATATGCTGCATTTTTAGATTCGAGCGTGTATTTTCTATAACTCTTCTGTCGCTGTAAAAAAAACCAAATCATTAGTACCCCAATAAATTCTTTGATATAAAGTCGATATTATGTATTAATATTGAACTGTAAATACTTGTATAAAAAAAGGTTGCCTTGATAAATATTTCTTTTCAGATATACATAGGATTATTTTTAGACTATAGATACTATATAT
Organism: Kuschelorhynchus macadamiae; assembly: GCA_030620095.1. NCBI lineage: Eukaryota > Metazoa > Arthropoda > Insecta > Coleoptera > Curculionidae > Kuschelorhynchus > Kuschelorhynchus macadamiae. Next base: position 106,398 of record JAUTXW010000011.1, on the reverse strand, counting down.
ACACCACGTCATATTTTCTCTTAAATCTACATTTTATTATTCGTGTTCCTTTTTGCTGTAAATATGTAACATATAGTTAGACATAAATAAACCAAAGGTATTTCTCGATTCAATATTAATATTCTTACCTTTTTTTTTCCTGAGACTATATAAACTACAGCCTTCTTATAATTTCTATCAATGTTTGATGTTCCGAAATTCAGATTGACTTTTGTTTGTCCATAGTTGCATAGTTACTTGGAGCCTATTATAAACTGAAATTTCGTTACGTCTGCGTCTGATGCATTTCCTAAAATAAATAGTTAATAATTGTGTGAATAAATTCCTGTTTTATGGTTAAATAATGAGTTTATACAGTTAAGAAAATTCTATTAAATTAAACTCAACTTACGTTTCATTTTTATGGCATTTAACTACTGCTGCATTAGCACATCATTTTTTGACTCTTTGGTACTCTACTCCGGACTAATATTTGACTTTTCTGAGTGGTCCTTTTCCATTAGTACTAGAGTAATTAATTAAATAGTATTTGTTTATTTACATTTCCATTTCGCCTTGGCGTTGCTTTTAAATTTCAGGTTAGTTGTTTCTGTCAATGTTATTATTGCGTCGTCTCGAAACCCTCCATCCGGTACTTCCTCATATCAAGAGCGCAGGCATCTTTTTCGCTGTTGCCAAGTGAATTCCTGCATTATTTCCTGTATCTTTCTCAACCAATGGAGAGTCGTTTTTCTTGTCTAACATGTTAATCATATCCTTGTTTTATTCCGTCTATGTGCTCTTTTGGCAAGGTTGTTATCACCTGACATATTCTAGCCAATGTTATTCCGCCACCTTAGTTAACCAAAGTTCTAGATGGAAAGAAAGCTGGGGGAACACTTTTTCACTTTTCTGGTCACCTGCAGATAAACCACGGGTCTTCAGCGCGGGTCTGAGGAAATAATCCAGGAAAATCTTGGAAATCCGTTAGCGGGATTTTTCCTCAATACCGCAATAGTTTTTCGGGCACATTATAGTTTGCACTGTGAGTGTTATTTTTCGTGCTAGAAAATCTCTCTAAGAGAGGATTTGACCTGAAGATTGGACCAGACCGCCATTTTCCATGCCCTTGTACTTGGCACGTGAAACCACTTTTTGACTAGAACTGAGTGACCCTATTGGATAGGGTTCAAGTCAGGGGCCAACTATTAGTCACGGTCCTAATTTCAAGTCTGGGGCCAATTGTAAGTCACGGTCCTAAATTCAAGTTAGGGGCCAACTGTAAGTCACAGTCCTAATTTCAGTCAGGGGCTATTTGCAACTGCAAGTCACAGACAATTTCAAGCCACAAACTTAACTTCAAGACTCGGGACTAATCCCATGTCACGGGCCTAGTTTGAAGTTAGGAGCGCTAGGTGCTGCTGGATTTGGTGACACTTATTGTTTACCTTTTTGTTTATGCCGTAATTGATAACATACTTATTGTTTATATATTTTTTTTTTCTTTTATACAGTAACAGATAAATAGAATTTTTTTTTCTTAACTTCATTTGTGTGTTTTATTTAGCTCACTCTTTTTCTTTTAAAGTATCAAGAGGAAACAAGTGCCGCGAAGATCAAGGGGCTTTCCAATTTAAGCCATTATAAATTGGTGGCGCTCATTTCTTTTTTTTTCCTTTAAGATTTCTTAAGTTTTCCCACGCCCTACTCTCCGGGTTAATTGAGCTAGGGCATCTACATTGCACGCTCTGTTGAACACGAGCTGTAATCTTGATACCATTTTGTGATCGAAATAATTTAAAATTAAACAGTAATAATAATTATTAAATAAGAGCGTAGCAATCTTGCACCTTGGTTTTGAGAAAATCCAGGGTTACAACATGTCTAGTGTGGCAACAATAAGTCAGGGAGAGAAAAATTCATTATATTAATTTATTTTTATCAGAAGCAAAGTATTGTGTAAAAGGTCTTTTTACCTAAGAATTTTCTTAATACATTTAATTTTTGTTTAGGATTGTACGTAGTGTACGTACCTTCACTAGTACTCCATTAAATGTCTTTTTAATTGAGAATTCAAATTTTTTTTGTAACTATCTGACTATTTATCAGAAAGAAGGTACGGATGGAGAGACCCAATATGCATTGGAGATATACATGACATAAGGAAATATCGCCAAGAAGGTCGAAATATTGTTTATATTGATGAAACTTAAGTCGATAATGATTTAACCTTTAAGAAGCGCTGGCAGAGTGAAAAGGTTTTTTCTGGTGGGATATTGGTGCCTCTCATTACCATAAATACTTTTCTACAACTATCCGGCAGTCTTAATTTTGAAATAGAACGAAGACACCTTTTTTGCAAAACAGAGATTCTAGCAACATCAACTGAATTTTCCCCAAAGATAAGGCCATATCTTATACTTGATAGAATAAATTCATGATAAGCAGATAGGGCAGCATCCTGACCAACCCTCTCAGCCACAACTTTTAAGACATAACAGTATTTCCAAACTTTTAAGGCCACACCCTCAATGTGTATCTTCCAGTCCAGTCTTCTGTCTATTTCAACTCCCAGAAAAGATATGTTTTCCTTTGCTATTAACTGTCCATTATTGTACAAAATATTGAAATCATTATTAAAAGAATGCACTAAGTCTTTCAGTTAAGGGTCATATAGGGATGAACTGGCAACATTTTGGTAAAAATACAATATGGCGGAGCAAAATGGCGGCATAATGAAATGTGTAAAAAGCTACTACTAAAAAAATACTTATCCACTCTATCTGAAATGTTGCAAAAAAATCGAGTATTACGTTGAAATGAACTGGTAAAATTTACGTACGATACTAGGATGGCCTAATGAAATATTTAAAAGTCGGCCTGGAAAACTACTTATTAAATTGATTTGAAATGTTTGGCAAGAGTTAAGTGTAATAGAAAGACAAACGGGTAGAATTATGGTACGAATCCAAGATGGCAGAATACAATGGCGTCCTAGTAAAATGGTAACATCAAGATATGAATCCAAGATGGTAGAAAAAATAACGGCTTAATAAATTACTTAAAAAAAATCAGTTTAAAAACTTAAATTAAGCCCAAAAAAACTGAAGTAATAATGTAAAAAAAATATTTGAAAATACAGTGTATATTGGTTATTAAATGAATATGGGCGAAACTAAATTGGGCTACACTTCCCTGTTCCTTGTAAAATGAATCATAACCAGGGAAGGAATTTAAAGTAAAGGAAATTTATTTATTTAATTAGATTTTTTAATTTTTTTAAGTAAATTATGTGATAAAATTTATTAACCAAAGAAAACAGGGATTAGGTGTATAAAAAATATTTACTATATCACTATATATATATATATATATATATATATGTATGTGTTTACATATATATATATATATATATATATATATATATATATATATATAACGCCAGTCATATCAGTTTCGGTTTGGTCCCAAAGATCTTTAGCATTTTATAAAATTTCAATAGAATCGGGTCAGTATTGTTTCTAATATTAAGTTTTAAAGTTACATAAACTGATAGTAGAAAAATATTTACAAAAAATATTTTTTTCTATCTAAAAAACTAAAAGAGGCGCAATCAATTTATTATTTACATTTTTATTAAGTACCGTTCTTGGGTTTTTTGTGCAATGTTGAAAAATCCAATTCGTAAGTTACAGAGTGGTAATTTTAAAAATATACAAAAGAAATTTAAAAAAATTGAGTCGGAACCTAATTTTTTTTCCCAGTCTTATACCAGTTTTAGGTTAGTCCCAGTTACCTCTAGTACTGCGCAAAATTTTATTACAATAGGTTCATTAGTGCCTGATATGTACAGTCCCTTCAAACAATTTTATTAAGCGCCATTTTGTTTCATCATATATACTTTATCACAATATTTTACGAGTTTCTACCTAAACTAGTAATTAGGATAAATTTTTTTATTCTGATTTTTTAAGACCGCCATTTTGTTCTATTATGTTTATTAAGATTTTCATATTTTTGAAAACAATTATTTAGCTGCCATTTTGTTTCCCCATCTTGGATTCGTACCACAAATTTACCACTTTATTTCTACATCACATTTATTGCTTGTACAAAATTTGAAATTGATCCAGTAAATAGTTTCTATAGGCTGATTTTTTGATTATTTTTTTTGGGCCGCTATTTTGTTTTGCTATCTTGGATTCCAACCAAAATATTACCAGTTCATTTCTATGTAACATTTGATTTTTATGCAAAATTTATGGTAAACTGGAAATAAGTTTTTTAGTAATACCTCCAAACTATCACCAGGTCATCTCCATATAACCCTAAAGTGTTTTCCAAAATTTGAAATTAATTGGATAAGTTGTTTTGTAGCTATTTCGCGAACCGACGGATATAAAGACAGGATGATACAAATGAAAGTACATATGTTTTAATACGTAGGGAAGGTAAAACATAAAACCTGGGAGGGAGTTTTTTTTTGACGATTGCTAATATTTTATTTAGCAGCCATTTTCTATCTTGAAATCGCACCACAATTTTACCATCTATCGCTATATGTTAATTAAGTATCGCATACCACTGGTCAAAAAATTCCGCCCGGTAGTTCAATTTTCCGATTTGAAACCCTGGCCCGTTCATAATTCAATTCAAGGCATCTTTTATCTTCGTTTTTTCCACGTCAGCCTCGTCGAACATGCCTATTTCTCTCTGACAATAATTGATCGTTGAACGGGCCGGAGTTTTGAAATCTGTCAATAATAGGTATCCTGACTACCTTGACGTCTACCGATCCCTATCAATATTATTTTTGCTATTTTATTTCATTTCCTCATGCATTAAAAAAATAATTTGAACGGACCACATAACTAGAATAATTTTATACCCGCATTCCCTTCGGGCGTTCAGACTTATGTTCCAGACTTTACAGAGAAAAGGACAAACTATCAATAAATTAGATGACACAGGAACAATCATAGTTAAGGCCAAAGGAAGAAATTTCACCGAACGTCCTTAAAACCGTGAAATACGAGATCCAAGAAAGCAACCAAGAAGTCAAGGCAGTCAAGAAAACTAAAGAAGGGGACCTGGTACTAAAGACCAAAGGCGGAGAAAACGGAGCACGAAGGATCAAACACCTGCTAACTGAAAGAATAACGGATACTGATATATTCATAAAAGACAAGAACAGGAAAAAAAAACAATTCACATAATGGGTATAGACGGACTGGCGCCTAAAGAAGAAATGTTGGAAGCACTACTACAAACAGGAGTGAACCCAAGCGACGTTACAGTAAAATCAATTAGACCGGCATAAGGAGGACACCAGAATGCTACCGTAGAAATGAACGACGCGGCTGCGCAAAATATTCTTAGACAGGGAAACACAAAATTAGGCTGGATTAGCTGCCAGGTCAAAGAAAGAGTTACCTCAGAAAAATGCCCGAGATGCCAGGAATATGGTCACGGAGCACGAACCTGTCAAGGCCCAAGTAGGGAAGAAGGCGGCGAAGGAATGCAAAAATGATACTTTCTGTCCATGCTGTAATGAGAAAGGACATAGAGTCGACAGCATGAAATGTCCAATCTTCAGAAAACTGGTAGAACAAAAAAGAATGTTCGGAAAGAGGAGATATCAAAGCATGCAAAACATAACGTTGCAAGATGGCTAGAAACGACAAAAGAAAAGACTCTATTCCACGCACGACGTACCTCAAAGTGATGCAAAGCAACCTAAATCGGAGGAGAGAGGCTCACGACCTGGCCTTTGCTACAGCTACAGAGAATAAGATAGACCTACTAATAGTCTCAAAGCCCAACAAAAAAATAATTGAGGGAAAAGGCTGGATAGCACAGCATAGAAAAAATGTCGCAATATACTTCAGAAACAAGCAAATTAAAGTCAAGAAAATCGAAGCAGGCGAAGGAGTAGTTACCATCCACTTCAAAGATTTTAATATGCACTGCTGCTACAGCTCACCAAATATCCCATTTGAATCTTTTAAAAGAGAAATAGATGATATCATGAACAAATGCCGAGACCCCCAAGGAGAATGCATAATCGCAGGAGATCTGAACGTTAAGTTCCCACAATTGGGATCCCCGAATACTGACGTTAGAGGAGAATACTTCACCTAATGGACATGGTCATACATAATACCGGAGTAACACCCACATTCGTGAGGGGGAACACAAAATCATTTATAGACATTACTTGCTCAACACAAAGAATAGCAACGCGTAGTACATATTATACGGATGGAAAGTTTTAGACTTCGAAAATCTGAGTGACCACCGTGACATTACATTCACAATTGAAACTAGGGGGCAACCGATCGGAAAAACTAGACGAGAAACAACGGTCGACTGGAATGTTTTTAAAGAACTCATAACTTGGAAATTAGAAAGGGATGGGGAACAAGCTACGGCAGAATTCTTTGAAAGCACTGTAAAGGAGGCGTGCAGAGGTAGCACACAAAGCGTGCTGGGAATACAAGGGATGCCGTACTGGTGGGACATTGATATAGCAACGAAAATTAACTAGGATGACAGGAGACATAAATACTACCAAAGAGGCTAAAGAAGCAGCTACGGCTGAATATAAGAAAACCACGAAGATACTTAAAAAAAAATCAATGAAGTAAAAAATAAATACTGGGAAAAAATATGCAAAGAACTGGACGATGACATTTTCGGACAAGGCTATAAAATAGCGATGAAAAAATTCAAAGCTTTTGCGCCATGCGACCTGGACTTGGGCACAAAAAAAGTCGTAGTAAGGAAATTGTTCCCGACAAGGGCACTAAGACCAAGAAACCAAAGGCAACCAGCACATGTAGAACTGTTTTCACAGGAAGAGCTAAGCGACGCCCTCAGAACACTTAAAATCGGTAAAGCACTCGGCCATGATGGAATCCCGCCCGAAGCTGTTAAGATAAATGGCAAGATCGCACCAAACGGGTACTGGGCATCCTGAATATGCTAACAAGCGGGCAGGCCTTCCAAAAACCTTCTTCTTTCTACCATAGACAAGCTGTATGAGAAAATGGTTAAGAAAAAACTGGAAGATGAGCTTGAGAAAAGAGAGGGACTATCAGAAAGTCAGTTTGGATTCATGAGAGGTAAATCCACCCCGCATGCAGTGGAAAGACTAGAGAACATGAAAAGAAAAAATGGACTACCCTGATAACCTTAGATGTTAGAAACGCCTTTAACAGTGCAGGGTGAGGAGACATCATAAAAGAAATACAAAGAAGGGAAGTACCAGAGTACCTTAGTAATATTGTAAATAATTATCTGCAAGACAGGTCTCTGAAAATAGAAAAAGGGGAAGAATACCAAATTACCGCCGGAGTACCACAAGGCTCTGTCCTTGGACCCTTATTATGGAATTTATTGTACGATAAGGTGCTTAAGGAGAAAATGCCAGAAGGCACTTGCACAACGGGCTTTGCCGACGATCTGGCTCTAGTAGCGACAGCGGATGGACCAGAAGAATTAGTAAATAAGACAGAAGATGCACTGCAAATCATAAACCTGTGGATGAAGAAGCATCTCTTGCAACTTGCTCCTGAAAAAACCGAAGAGGTAGTTTTTAAGAGGAAGATAGGAAGAAGAGAAATAAAATTCAGACTCAGTGAAACCCAAATTGAATCAAGGAAACATGTTAAGTACCAAGGAATAACAATAGACGATAGAGGGACTTTTAGCACACACGTTAAAGAAACTCACTAAAGAAAAATTATTAAGAGTTATAAGAGGGTACAGAACCATCTCAGCACGTGCTGCACAAGTAGTGGCGGGAATAGACATACTAATCGAAGAAAGGACAAGACTGCATAACAGAGAAGATGGAAATACGCAACAAGCTAAAAGAGAGGAGAGAGAGAGGCAAGTCTGGAAAGCTGGCAAGAAAGATGGGCGAACACTACAGAAGTAGTCCAGTGGACGAAAACCCTCATCACGGACGTAGGAACATGGACTAAATGTAAGCATAGAATAACTGACTATTACCTAACTCAAGTTCTGACTGGGCACGAGTCTACCTACCTACACTGTTTGACTGGGTAAAGGAGATGACATATGCAATTATTGCGTTGATGTAAGAGACACGGTAACACATACAGTATTCGAATGCGGGAGATCGGAAAATGACAGACAGAGAACAAACATGCAACTGGGAGATATATTAAACCAAAATAACATGATTGACATGATGATAGGAAGCGAAGATAAATGGCGTACAGTTAGGAAATACATAAGGAAAATAATGAAAAGGAAAGAAGAAGAGGAAAGAGGGCAATGAATTGTAATAAGACAACCTTATAGACAAACAAATCCGAGCCCCTAATCACGACAGGTGGACGGGGGACGTAGGCAAGAACAGGAAACTGAGCTAAGAAGAAAAGACAGCCCCGTGTACCGGCCAGGTCGGCCACATGGGCGGTTCGGGAAGGCCACTTGTTCTGTGCTTGCACAGACTACGACGCCCAGAAAAAAAAAGACAGGCAGATAGACAGACAGAGAGATAGACAGACAGACAGACAGACAGACAGAGACAAAACTTTTACCCTCGTATTCACTAAAAAGGTTTAAAAGTTAGACCAGGTCTAGTTTCCATGGTACTTAAAACTCTTAGTTCGCCAGGTATGTTTGGCTTATGTCACTGTCATTTTATAATTGCGACATTTAGAAAAATTATTTGTTCAATTGTTAAAAATGTCATCTTAAACCTACAACTGTCAAGTTAGAGTCCAAATTTAAACCTCTTTAGTAGTGTAAAAGTTTAGAAGTGTACTGGGAGCCAAATGGTTTGATTTTTGAATGTCATTCTTTGTGTATCATATTTTCATATGCTTTTTCTAATTACAAATGCCAGATGGAGACTTTTAGTTCTAAAGACGCTTCCAGGCTTTACATTTGGATTGATTTATTATATATATATATATATATATATATATATATATATATATATATATATATACATATATCAGTTTAAACCGGGAGGTCAAAACCGTGAGAAAGTAACCAAAGTATTCAGGGCCTATAAGAATATTATTCACCTATCAGTAGTATTTATGCAGAAATACAGTTTTTTTGGAGAATTATCTGCTAATTTATTTATATGATCTTACTTAATAGATAAAGTACTCAAGTGGGCATTAACTTAGAGCGAAGGACCGCTTATCAGAAGATTTGTACCAGGGTGTCCAAAAGTTAGCATCTCCTCAAGGAACCGCGTCCTTTAAGATATCGATCAGGTTCATGTAAGTAGAGATTCTGCAAGAAGTCTTTATAAACATAACTCCCTACCTAACTGTTGCTGGATTCGGTCTTGACTACGGGTCACAGGTGAGGAAGGAAGGCTGAATTCGACCGAGATCATATAAACTAGATGGAAGGTGACTGAGCCAGAGCGCTATTTTTTGATGAGTCAGGTTTGTTCGGTATTCTAATGTAATGTATAAAAGTACTCAGACATGATAGAGATCTATATGCTCTAAGCAATATACTTTGCAGAGTATAAAGATTAGTTATGCAATGATATTTGATAGAGAGGTCGGAGTTGCGTTTTATTCGAGAACAAGTCTTTAATTGCTCAAAGATATACTGAGTAAATTTGGGAACTTCCCACCAGATCTATTTTATTAGATCTAATTTTCTGTTCTTTCAGGATAATACGCTCTCGGTATGTTGCAGATGTTCAGGATTATTCGAAAAAGGTGGAAACTGAAACTGCCAGAAGATCTGACTTTAATCATACGTAAAAGCCCAAGAGCTTTTTTTTATTGGATAGATTTTTATTTTTTACGAAAACTAGATTGCTTAGAAATTTAACGAGATCAAACGAACTGATAAAGACGCGACTGGAGCGTTTTTATCTAGTACCGTTCGTTTGAGTTTAAATTGCTGAAAAGCAATCTAGTTTGAGTTTAGTTTGAGTGATTTTTAGCTAGATAAATTCACGAATCCATGCATGAATAAATACTAAAAAATGATACTAAATCACTGAAAAAAAGCGTGTGACAGCATCAATTTTGATTATAACCATATTATGTTATGTTACTCGATAACAGTAATATAAATAAATTATTTTGTAATTGACAATGATTGAAGAAACGTAAACAAAGCATTTTTTTTCCTATTTCATATTATTTTATAGATGAACCGTTCTTTTTTTTCTGGTTTTGATGCTAAAATTTGGTAGAACTGTTTAGTGAGTCTGTTTGAAACATGAGAACTTGTGCTATCAGGAGATTATGAACTCAATGTTATACAGAAATTCCGGAAAAGAAAGTTCCAATTAGAAAAAGAGAGATATTTGAAAAACATTTATTTCAGTTTTTTCAATATATTATGTTGGACCCAAAGAAGAATTTAACGAGAATGGCTACTCTCCTAAATTATAAAAAAAAGTCTGCTATCCAGTGAAAACTATTTTAAAATTGGGACATTCATTGGATTGTTTCATTTATGCACTGAAACCTGTAAGTCAGTTTGAAATTAAAGTGTCATTTAGGAAATTGTAACATATTTTTTTTTGAAAATACCGTTTAATGGTATTTAGTTGTTAGTAGGAAGTAAATATCAAGGAATTTTGAAAATCGCTTACTCTATTTACTGGTATTGCATATTGTGCAAGAAATATTTTTTGGTGTGGTAATATTTGTATAATTCTCTGAATTTTTTAATTTGAGGCTTTTTTTTAATATATCTTCACAACTGCGGATAACGTGCTTAAAATCGGGTTAAAAATGTAAATACCCTCAAATCCATGTCACTGTCAGATTCCCAAATGGTTGCCGAATGTTGCATATCTGTTTAGAATACTTGAAGTTGATTTAATAATAATTACCCACATAATGGGAAATACAAAATTTTGTATTTCATTTCAGCAGATATGTGCAGATTCGACGATTCTGGTAACATATTTAATTTATAGTTATATAGTTACATTATAGTTTATATTGTATTGATGTATGAATATAAACATATATATATATATATATATATATATATATATATATATATATATATATATGTTTTTTTTTTTTTTTACTTTTTCTCTTTGTACGTTTAAGTAATTGTCGTTATATTCTATTAATTACGTTTAGGCACACTGTTGTTCTCCATAGCATTTAATGAGAAACAACTTTTTTCATTCTTGTTCTTTCAGCTATTTAAATTGATACATTATTCTCAGATCTAATACTTCATATGATAATTTGATTATTAAATATTTTATTTACAACAATTACCTATTTTCTGCCATTTTTTGCGGTAAATGATGGAGAAATGTGTAAAGGAAGGGCATCTAAACGCCAGATCTCTAATGACGGGCTTTGATCATTTTATGGAGCTAGTACTCATTGAGAAATAATAATTTAATGTGCGTTACGGAAACATGGTTAAATCATATTGTTCCATCAAGCATCGTACACATACCTGGTTTCCGATTGTTCAGATCAGATAGATCAACACGAAGGGGAGGGATTGGCATCTTTATTAGAGATGAAATAGACGCAAGGGAAGTTTTCAAAGAATTTTCAGGTTCCGACGGTGTTGAGCACTTATTGCTAGAGGTGAGGTTTGGCAAGTCAGACATAATTTTGAGTACAATATATAGAACTCCATCAAACAATTTGTTTAATTGTATACAGCATTTGGATAATTTGTTATCTTTCATTTCGCCACAATATGAGACCCATAAGAATTCTCCCCACCCTCTCAAAAATTCTCGAAAAAATAATATATGTTCAACTTAATGATTTTGCCATCAAAAACAACATAATTTCTCAGTCAGGTTTTTAGAGAGGGTCCTGGTACAGCTACGGTTTTGATGAGCGTTTGTGATAACATAATAACATCGTTGGATAAGCGCGACAGTGCAAGTGCCTTGATTCTATTGTACCTTTCGAAAGCTTTCAACACGATTAATCACGCACTTCTGTGCGCAAAATTGCAATATTATGGTTTCGATAAGGTGTCGCTAAGCTTTTTCCATCACTTTTTATCTGAACGAAGACAGAAAGTAATTTTGGGAAGGGGGGACGTATCCGAGCGAGTCGAAGTAACATCGGGAGTACCTCAAGGAGCAATACCTACGCCTATTCTTTTCTCTATGTACACAGCAGACCTGTTTAAAAATATTAAATATTCTAGTGTGCAAAGTTATGCTGACGACACCCAACTGTTTCTTCCTTTCTCACTACAATCTGTTGATATTGCTGAAAATCACCTAAATCAGGACTTAGCGTCTGTTACACAATTAAGAATAAAGATCAATGACCAACCTCTAGAAGTTGTTTCTTGTGCACGTAACTTGGGTCTTCTACTCGACAGAGAATTGCGTTTTAAAGAACATGTTAGCATGGTGCTAAAGCGATGCTATGCAGCTCTAAGGCTTCCCTACAATAATTACAATATTTTAAACTTCAGACTGAGAAAAAAATTATGTGAAAGCCTAATATTTTCCAAAATGACATTGCAATACTGTATATTTCCCCTGTCTGGACTTCATAAGAAAACAACGATTTAAAAAATGATCAACACCAGCTGCAGGTTCGTTTTTAGGATGCGTAAATTTGATCACATAAAATTAAAGAATTGAAATGGTTGAATGTGGATACAGCCTATAGGTATCATTTTTCTGTGTTTGTACGTAAATTAATAGTCACTAAAACCCCCTCATATCTATACGACAAAATAAGCTTCCGTTATCAAACTCATAATGTAAATTATGAAAAAAACCCAAACCAACTTTCATTTCCTAGATTTCGTACAACTCTGTTCAAAAGATCATTTTCTTATAATGCATCGTCAATCTATAACCCCCTTAATAAGGAATTGAAACTTTGCAATCTTAACACATTTCGTCGAAAACTTAAAGATATGCTTACTTCCTAGAAATTGTACTTTTATTTCTCAATATTTCTTTCTACCATGGACTATCTATTCTCCCGCTTTATTTATTTTTTTATTCATTTCCCTACTGTAGAAACTACTAAAACCTAACCTAACCTAAAATTCGAATGCCCCTTGTTTTGTACTAGTGTGAAGGGTGCCTATGCATACTTTTCTTATATGAAAAATATAGAAATTATTATATTAGCATTAGTTAGTGTTAAATTGTATGTAAGTCGTTTTGTAAATAATATTATTCCGGAAAAACGAGTTTCCAAGTAATATGTTTAACAAATAACATGAGCGTTAGTGTCCACTTCCATGAGTACTATTTGTTAAACAAATTTCTTAATTATATGCACGAGGAATATTTGGTAAGATTATTTCCTGAGTTAAACAAATAATATTTGATATAACAATATTTTTATTAAAAACAAGAGTAAGAATAATAATTAAACTAAAAAACATAATAAAATTTCTCTATACTCATTTTAACTAGCAATTTAACAGGAATGTTTCCACTTCCACTCCTATAGTCTTTTTTTTTGAGTATGCAGCATCACAATATTCAAGAAATAATTGAGATTTTTTGTTAAATTGCGATTTTCTCTTTAAGCATTGAATTTAGGTATAGAACATATAAGTATGAAAAAGTAGGTATTTTTATGATCATTTACATGAATAAAAAACATAGTGGGTGTTCTATTTAAAAAAATCGACTTTTCTGACTTTAAAAAGGTGCAAGATCGATTTCGTAGTATGTCCATCCTGTATAGATGTGGTCAAAAATTTTGTATTCCGTATTGCATTGATACTTTATAAACTGGAAATTACCACCCAAACGCCCAATTTTAGATTTTAGCTATTTTTTTATAGTGATTTGAAAAATAGCTCCAGTTGTAAAAAAACTATAGTTTAAATTGATAACTTATGTTTATTTTTGACAAGGAATCAAATAATGGACAAAAATATAGGGTGTCCCATTTAAAATTTTTTAGTTGATGTCGTCCCAGCAAAATTGTGACACCTTCTAATCATGGAAACATTATATTTTAAAAGAACTTCAAATTTAAAGGAACTTTTGTATGAAATTATAGTATAGTGGCTACTTATCTGTGGAACACGGCGTACTTAATCAAACAAAGCAATAATTAAAAGCAAACAATTAAAAACAGAGGTTTTTTTATGTAAGTGAAAAATATACTTTTATGATTACTACATACATAATTTGATCATCATTTATGTGTTTCCAAAACAATTCTATTATATTAATACAGACTGCTACAAATATCACTTACTATTTGTAATGATTTATTATAGGGAAGTAGAGTCAATGCAAGACTAACTCATGGACGAAATTCTTACGTTCACCATTGTATCAGTAATATACTATACATTTTACACTGATTATTTTAAAATAAATAGTTCAATTTATTTCTAATGATCGTATATTTATCAAAACATGAATACTAGAAACTAAATATTTATACCGTGAAATATAAAATTAAATATTTAATAAGAAAGCATCCTTTCACGAATCTTTACTGCCAGAGATTTCCAATGTTTTTTCCACGAGCACTAATTGTTCCTGAAGCTGTGAGAATAAAGGAGCAACTTCTAATAGTAATTTGACACTGTTTGGACTTATAGAATCATATTTTTTGTTAAAAATACGTTTTTCTACTACCTCCTTAGGAAACAACGATTTCAGCTTCTGAATAAGGGTACAAAATAGGGCTTTTTCTCCTATGGGCGGAAAAATTTACTTTTATCCCGGCAGGAAGGACATTTTTCCCCTACCAACCAAATATACTAATTAAAGTATTATTTTATTTTTCCGCTTTTTTGCAAATTTTTTATAAAATATCCAGCACTTTCTTTATATTTTCCCTCACAAGTTATTAAATATACATATATTTTTATTTCAGTTAATATCAACTTGTAATTAACAGCAATACCTTGGTAACGCTAATCAAGCTCAGACGATCGGACTATTAATTTGACTTTCTAGAATACAAGGTTATTTATTGAACATGCGTATAAAAGGTAGTAGAAAAATGTATCTGGATCTTCTGAAGTGAAGTGCATTCACTTAAATTTTAATGCCATTCGCTTCTCGTCGGGCATTATATATGCAAATAACTATTCTTTACAGACCTAATAAAAAATATATATTTTGTTAATAAAAATATTGGTTTTAGCAAATGCTTTTTTTTATAAAAGAGTGTTTTGTAAAGGAGAAGTAAAGGGTCAGAGAGTGCCGGGTGAAGGTATGGTATGGTACGGGAATGTAGCTAATTTAAGAAAATAAGACTACCTAAACAAAACTTACTTGAGAGGTATGTTTTGAGGTTTTTATTTTGTTTTATATTAAGTTATGTATTTTTTCTTAAGTATTGATTCAAAAACACATTCAAAAATATATTCAAATGTGCAAGTGTAAATAGGAACGCTGGATATTAATCAATCTAACCTTTAGCACGGTGCACGGCTAAAGTCTATCACATATAACTTTACATAACAACATAACAAAACTAGTTTAAAACATAATTTCAGATGTGTAATTTCACCCACTTACAAAGCTTATCTTGTATAAGAAGTTAACGAATTTGCCCGTGTCAGCTTATGTTTTATATGTTAAGGATATGTTAAGAGGGGCAACTAATGCTGTCAATATACATAATTATGGTTACCGGACTGATAAAAAAAGACGCCTATATATGAAACCCTTAGAAATTCACCGTATTGAGCCATTAAAGTAAAGTACCTAATTAATTTTTATTATTGTAATTCCTACCGCACTTTAACCTTTCAGAAAACACTGCTTTACCTGGCGTTGTATCTACTATTGTAGATGACGATACTGACAATGGTCAAGCTTCTCGGCAGAATGGAAGGCTCCGCACTTTTTTTTACCTGATAAAGGGTAGCCCAGATTGACGTCCTCGTGTAAATACTAATTGTGGGGCTTTTGGCGACTAACAAAAGAAAACAAAGGTCCTCGTTTTCTGTTTTATTACGTAATTGCTACCCTTCATGGAAATCGACGACTAAAAAAGAGGGCTGAACTTTGCGTGAGCATTAATTTTTTTTGTTTCAATTTAATTTAAGACGCTTCTGGATGCCTTTAGGATTTGATGCCGTGCACTATAAATTTCATGGCACATCGCGATACCCAAATTTTGTTCCTTTTAATTTCTTACTTTACGGTTAGTTCAAAGAGCAAGGTTTTGATACAAGTTTCAATAATGTAGGTACAAGAATTACAACAAGTACTTCCTGCTTTCAGTAGAACGTTTGTAATTCTCAAAGCCCTAAGCACTAAAACAAGGTAAAATTCGATATATGGTTATATATAGATATAGAATTCAAAAGTTCAATCTCTTGATCCTTAAATATTAAAAAAATTAGATTTCTTACTTGAAGCAGTAGTGTATGGCAGGAGTTTTCTGATAGGCTGTACAATGTAAGAAATATATACTAATGCTACATTATATGCAAGAAATATAATTCATATTTTATTTGCTAATGCAACTGCTAACAAATTACCACAATGAACAGGTTTTGTAAATATTTTTTTGTAGTTATACCATTGGTTTTACAGAAGAAGCCTGGTATATAACATGTTTTTGTTTGAACACCAATACACATTTTTAATAATTCTTGTATTCTAACTCAAGGCTATTAGGCTATTTTGCAATCCCGTTTAAATTTCTTTTATTGTTTACAATTTTTCATTGCAACGTTGCAAATATTAACCATTTATTATTCCATTGCTTAAACGTCTAGGATCACCTCGTTAAACTTAATAGATACCTTGACATATTCATACCTACTTATCGTTTCTTATAGGGGAAATAGAATAGTTGAATTTCACGGAGAATAAAGACAATCAAATTATTTAATAAACTTTAATACTTAAATCGTTTATAAACGAACCTTGAAGTATCAGGTCATAATATTCACAATAAGCTTTCGTATCCAGATACGTTCCAAGATGATTTCAAAAATACATTTTTTCCTGTGTGCCGTAATTTTATCTAAATGTGATAATAATCCTGTCTGTAAAATGACAGCCTGCCAAGCATTGGAGAAAAGCCTTATCCAGCTGACTGAATTTGCTGATAAAGTTGTAGAACAAAACCGAACCAATGATTATCTGAAGAACTTGGAAAGAAGGCTAAGATCCTTAGAGCAGCCAGGTTAGTGGAAAAAATCTAATTTATTGCTTATATATTCCTTTTTACCTAGGACATTTTATTCAGTGAGGCCAAAATATCCGATTTAGTTTAAATTTTAAGCATTTTTTTATACTCTTTTGGAGTACTAGCTTCTGATTGTGAATAGTTATGTCGAGACATTTAAAAAGCCATTAATTTGAGCATCCATGGTGAAGTTAATATGTTTTTTGCAATATATTAAACCGTTAAAATATGAAACAATGACTTTATTTGTGCCTGTAAAGCATGATGAAAATCACATATCTATCGTCAGTGTAATATACAAAAATTGTTTGTTTTTCGATGTGGTTGTGGTAATAGATTACCCACAATGAGAACTTTTTCGCTATTACAAAGGCGATAAAATACAAATAATTTATTTTCTGTTTAGAAAGTACTATATCAAGAGAATTTTTTGTACTTATATTTGTTTATTATTGGTAATACATTTTTACATTGTCTATACATGTAATTGGATAAATTACTGTATTTAATTTGACTCCTAAGTTTATCTATCGTGCTTGCGTTTTGCGTGTATTATACATAAATGGATGAACCATTAATCTTTGATGTACTCGGGTCCATCGAGTGGTTTTCGCGGTCAGAGTTGTTAGCTGACACGACGGGGGCTCTTGGTCTGCTAAATTATCCTTTACTCGACGTAAATTGCCCCATCGGCAACAGCGCGCTAAATCTTGATACGCATGTGAGCTTTTGAGAATCCACAGTTATCATAACTACGTAACCTGTACTATTAAGTTTATAGATACTAAAATGGAAATTAAAAACTCTATTTTTCAAAAAAAGAACAAATTAGTACACTTCAGTGTTTGTACCTTTCGCTAAAAACCGTAAAAATGCCTTCTGTATTAATACATTTTCGTATTCTAGGTTTTATTCTTATTCTAAATACATTTCAGGGTTCCTAATACCTGCTTATTTGTTTTTGAGATATTTCACTTTCAAAGAGAAAAAGAAAAAGAAAGAGAAAGAGAAAGAGAAAAAACAGTTTAGTCAGAATTAAAATTAAAATGGAAATGATGCAATTGTTTTTTTTATTTAATGCGGGTTCATGCAAGCAGGAATTTTTATATGAAACACACTCTATTGTCATAAACCACTTCTACGTTAAATTTTAAGTACAAAATATTGACATTGTGCTTTATACCTATTTTCATTTCTTTCTAAAATTTTGACTAATAATAATTTGAATATTCCCAAAAAATATGTGTTTAGTTACAAGTAATTAAAGAAGGCTATAACTCAGACGATTACATAAAACATTGTTGGGGTTATAGCTTTAAAGGTAGTTGCTCCTCAGCTGGCACCTACTGATTTACCTATGTAAGAAAATATCCATAATAAATTGTACCAAAAAATAACTGCTGGTTTATAATAAAAATTTAATTTTTTTATTATGCAAGTCATACGAAACGAAAATTATAACGTTGAAACACAATTTATATAAGAAAAAAATAAATACGTATTTGATATTATGTGCCTAAAATTTGTTTTTTATTATTTGTTACATCTTTTGTTTGTGACACATGGCAAATGTCAGGGAACTATAGCAAAGTTTTGACGTATTTTAATCAAACATATTATTCTTACCTTTTACCAATAGCAGAATAGTTATTTCTGGTACAGGGATCGAAACAACGATCATTATTACTAATCGTCAATATTATCAGACGAGGGGTCAGCCGAGGCTCTACCACGGCGCCCGGGGTGTCTCATAAAAAACTACAAAACTTTATCTTCTAGCATCGATTGAGTCAAATATTATGCCAATTTTGTTAAAAAAATTTCCGAAAGGCAGTCCTTTTCCCTTGGCTAAATTCGTTCTGTCAAGACTATAATGAATCCATTAGAATACTCAGTCCAAAAAAAAATTAAACGGATGGAAAAGAATCTTGTCCTGCATAAAGCAATATTGTCATAAAGAAATCATGCTAAATCCGTAACTGGAGATGAAGATACATAAATCAATGTCTTGGGTTATATTTCATTCTTCAATAGGCAAAATAACCACTATTGGTCTCTTGAAAGTTTCAATTTTTTGTTTCAAAGAAACCATTAGCACAAATTTATATTTTTTAAATATTTTTCAATTTATTTTCGATTTTGTGGATTATTTTACTATTTACCATAAAATATTGCAACACAGGTCTGGTATCAGTTAGGTGGAGCTTCAGCCCTTTTGTACTGATGACGTGAACTACAAACTTAGTAGTATGTTTGAACATTGATGGATAGGATATAATTGGAAGTTTTAAGAACTAAACAACACAAAATATTTTTAAGTATAAGTTTTAAGTAACACGACACGATACAAACTATTCTCACAGCAGGTATATAGCAAAAAATAATCGCTTAGCCCTTTCGTAGTTGCAAAATGAAAATGACCTGCTTTGCGAACTCCCGAAGAAAGAACAAATAAAGCTGCCGAGAAAATGGCCCCTGAAATGATAATATAAAAAAACCTCTCGTACACGAAAAAAATAAAAAATAAAAAAGGAACTAACCATATAAATTTTGAGATTAATAGGTATAGGTAAACTAATAAACACAAAACAAATATGAACTAAATATGCTCTATTCAGAAAAGAGCTAGAGACCTAAGACGACTTTGAGTCGTGGTCATTTTTTATTAATTTCACTTTAATTAATACACAGTTCTGGTATACTACTTAACAAAAACTCATTAAGGTTTTTAATGTTGTTATATAATAATGATTTTAGCTGAATTAGCACAGTTGCTAGTTGAGAAGTTAAATCATTTGAATATTTCTCCACTACTAACTGAGTTTCTTCCAAAATTTCTGAGTAATTTAATTTAACCAATATCTGCATTTAGATTTGAAAATGTTGAATAAACTGTTTTAAACCCAGAAAATTTTTTATCTAGCTTACTTACTATTGCATCTAAACAGGCAATAAGTACTCTCACTCACAAAAAATATTTTATTTGAATACCATGTTTAATTTGAAAGCCCCCTAGTACTACTTCTAAACTACCTTCAAATGAATTAGTATGTAAACGGTTATATTAGTGTTTCTTGTTAACTGATTAATACCTTCAATGCATTATTTTTAATTTTAAAGAAATTTATTTAAATTAAATTATAAAATTTGTGTAGCTGATAATATTTTATTTACTTAAGTAAACATTCAATATATCTGTTATCACAGTGTTATTAGTTTAATCAGAACATACTTTGGTTAGATGCAACCAGAATGCATATTTTTCGCGGCTATTGAAAATAATAGTCAAAACTTCAAGAAGGATTCAATTCAACAAAAGTTAATGTAGAAATATTTTATTAAAAAAATACAGAACGGTCCATATGAAAATTCCAACTTTTTGGGTGTTCCGATATAAATCACATTTTTGAAACACCTACTATTAAATCGACAAAAGATAAACACAGGCCTCTTTTTACATTTTTTCTCTAAAGGGAACACTTATTAAAATGTATTTTAACTAAAGTTTAGAATCCGAAATTGTATCAATATATAAGGAATATCAAAATTGCCGTCAAGGAAGATCTGGCAATATCTTTCAAAATACCTCCTTGTCAAATTAAGGTTTCAGTAAGCCGTTTTCCAGATACTTCTAATAGCCTAATTGCGTGAATAACCCTGATATATATTGTTTAATACAGTCTACATTCGCAGTTAGAATTATAGAACAATTTATTCAAAATACAAATCATAAAAAAGGCACTGAAATATAAAATGTCTTCCATTTATTTATTATAATAAGTTAAATTAATTAGTCTATGATTATTTAATATTACTATAAAAAGGAAGTGTATCACATGATTTGATCATGTTCTGTAATTCATAAATGTGGGATATGAGTCTATGAGTGAAATATTGACAAATACATACTTTGTAATGCTGTAGAATCTAAACTTTTTGACTTGACATGTACATATTTTACTTTTTGGGTCTTTATTACGGTATTCCAAAAATCTATTTTATTTATTTTTGTCAGAAGTTGACGCCGTATTCAAAATCATGAGAAATTAAGATGGAATGTGCTATTCGGTTTGCTTTAAATCAAACAATTTATTTATTACATCCTCTCAAAATCAAAAATTGGCAATTTTGGAAGGTCAATATTTTAAAAATAACTGGATATTATAAAATATGTATCACTTAAAAAAAAATAGATTGGTGTTTCATTAAAAAAAATAAAACTTGAGCATGACCCGTTTTATAAAATAACTTTTTTCTATAGTAAGATAGGCACGTAGCCAAGGGGGCCTGAACTCCTCGAAAATATTTTGGTTGTTTACACAATTTATTATACGAAAGTAAAATTCTAGTTATTGCTGATTAACAGCTCGAATTCGAATCTCGGGGAAAGTAGAAAGCAGGCTATTTTTTAAAATTGCAGCTCTTTGAAAACTCTTTTAAATTAGCCAAAGTTCACATTGCTAGACACTCTACAAGTGCAAACGTTGAAAAAAACCTAACTTCTTCTAAAATACTGTGGAGAGAGGATTTATGTAAATGTAAAAAATGAAGATGAGGAAATAGCCAAAGAAAAATCTGAAAATTGTCCCGGGGTCAAATTTGTTAAAATTCCACCAAAAATGATCGTTTCTCGATAGTTATGATGACTTTAAAAATTTTGATATTTAAAAATGAGAAGTCAATATGATGGATAGGACAACAGTGAATTAATCTTTGATTTCTTATGTACTTGAAAAACCAACCTCAGAAAAGAGAAACAAGTGATTTATAGAAGAAAGTTCGATTTTGACAGCCCTGAGATATATTTAAAATTCTCAAATATTCAAGACTAGGAGAAAACCCTGAGTGAACAGCAGACATTTCTAGCATTTTGTTTGCCGATGAGCATGAGTTTTTGGAGTAGTAAAACAATATATTTTCTCACACCTTGTGGATATGGACATAAAACTAATTTTTGCAAGTATTCTGCATTTTATTTACACTTGCAGAGAGTCTACAAGTGGCTAGATAAATCTGACACTATGAAAAGAATGCGAAGAACTGCGAAAATGCTGCATTACTCATTGATGATTGATTTAAACTCTGCATATCATGGAAACGGCATGTTTTTGACAATCATCCCCCTTTTGTTGCTGTCCAAGATCAGTTTGGAGCACTTTAACAATGCAAACTTTGGTTAGTTTAAAAGGCCTATCCTAAGTCTTGACCCTCCAATGAATGCACTATATTAATATTTTTTTGTTAGCTAGCATTCTTTTGTTATGACAGTATTGCCATATTTTTTGCAAGATATTCCAGACTACACAATGAAATGTAGCTTAAAAAAGTCAGGTTTGAATATGTCGATGGTTTAAAGCACAAACATAGCAAGTTCACTTTTGGTGTTTTTGAGATACGTCTATATTTAGAATTTATTAGAGATAACCTACTTTCCGCACACATATAACACAATACTTGTGCCCTTGACAAATAGCAGATGCAAAAAGTGGTGCAGTGGCTGGATAATCTGTAGCAGAGGTTTGGACGGTTCGCTGGTCGGTGATTTGCTTATTTTGTTAAAGATATCTTCTTAAACTCAGAAGACCAATTTGAAGCGATATATAAAGCCTGTTACAAATGTATCTCTGGAAGAGTCGTTGTCCATTATCAAGACCAAGCTTGGTGGAAAAATATAAAGAAGCTATTTGAATTATTTGTTTGTATATACTATTATTATATTATGCCATTATTTTGTAATATTCCTACTAAAAATATTCTTATTAAAATATATTAATAAAAATGCTTATTTTTAGTTAACGATGATACTATAATGACGTAAAGCCATATATTGTTTGTCTATACAAATTATCAAAAATTATATATTTTTTCAAAAATAATATTAACTATATGGGATATAAAATACATGCATTAAACGACTGTAAATATGTCTACCTACAATAAAAATTATTAATATTCATTAAATAGTTTGTAACCTTCTTCTCAATCGTAAAGCAAATATTCAATTTGCTTTCCTGAAAAAATAGCAAAATTGGACTTGCAATAATTGCCATCGGTATATGTAAGTCAAAACAATATCTAGTCAGCTATGAGATAAAAACTCTCTATTTCAACAAATAGTTGCACTAATAACATAAAAATAATAATAAAATACAAATAATACATTTAAAAAAACGCATAGTAGAAAAATCAAAATTAAGTTCAATTTAACCAACCAACGAACGAACCAAAATTGCAATCTAATTTATTGACAAAGAAAAAAGTTTTAAGTGTGAGCAACTTATTTGTTGTATCAGAGAATTTCATTAATTGTTTTTTTTATTATAAATGCAAAAATATTTCCTTCAAAAATGTTAATCTTTTTAGTATGGGAAATAGTAAAGGACGAAGGAAAGTGGATTGAATGCGCAAAAGGTCCCTGCAGATGTGAACTTGAAACAAAAACCTTAAGTTGTTGGCGGCAAAATATCATGCAAATACCATCTGAGCAAATATTACCCTATGACGTCAGAACCGTGTAAGTGCAATTATAAAAAAATCTTTATTGTGATATAAGTAATAGGCCATTTACCTCGAGGTTCTATTTTGTTGAAAGGTTAAGAAATGCTAAATGCATATTAGTTCATTTAAAAATAATAAGAGCCGCAGAAAATAGTGAAATACAAAAATTAACAATCAATTATACGCCAGTTCTCAGAGTTATTAAACACAATTAGAAATGGAGAGCTTTATAAATCGATGGGTT
Organism: Kuschelorhynchus macadamiae; assembly: GCA_030620095.1. Taxonomy (NCBI): domain Eukaryota; kingdom Metazoa; phylum Arthropoda; class Insecta; order Coleoptera; family Curculionidae; genus Kuschelorhynchus; species Kuschelorhynchus macadamiae. The sequence continues at coordinate 82,566 of JAUTXW010000011.1, read as the reverse complement.
AATTTTTAGGTGTAAACTGAGAGAATCTCAAAATACACGGACGAATTCAAACGAAAATACTAATAAATTGAATTTTTCACTTTTTTCACTAGATCTCCAAAGTTATGTAAGAACTGCGCCAAGCTATACAGTACTTCTCTTTTCTCTATTGAACATCAAAGAAAATGGTTCGATACTATACAAAGTTTTGGCGGTGTCAAAATTGGTTGAAAATATAGAAAAAAATGCTTGAAAATTGTTTTTTTATACTTATATTGCCTGTTCAATTGTTTCCTGTGCCTCGATCTAGAAAAATGTATAATACATTGATAAAAGTAGATTTTACAAATACAAAAACGAGATTTTACTGGATAGTCTAAAATCAATACGTCCGGAGATATGAAGGTAATTCGGCATGCATCCTTTGTAATTTTGAAATGAAAATAACACGAACGAGCTTTTTTCGCAAAGCAATAGAAATACCTAAGAAAATTACGTATCTTAACATGTGGACTAATCTACCGACGATTATATTTTCAGTAAAAAAGTGCAACGTTCCAGTCGAAAAGCGGACATTGTATGTTACGTTCTTTTTTTCGAATGCCAGAACAAAAATTGTGAAACTGTCGAGACTATTAATTATATTAGTGATGAGAAGGATGATGGTTTGAGAATGATTTTGAGGCTTTTTTATTTGTAGAACCAAAGATCTATTATAGTTTACGCCATAGATAACTCATTTAAATAGGACGCATTGCATCGGTCCGGAGACTGCGTTGAACTGCACCTCCAGCAGTCGACATAATCAATTGTTATTGTTTTGAGAATATTATGTTTTCTTGGAGTGTTTACTGCTTTAATTATTTCAATAATATGAAGTTCTAGGCGAATTCTATATTTAGTAAGTTTCTGCGTTTTATTTTATAGGTTTTATATGATGTTTGGCCAATCCTTTCTTGTCCAACAGAATTAGAAAGTATTTGAAATGCTCGGCGAAGGCCATTTTGTTGAATGGAATTTAGCATCACGTTGTTGAAGGGTCTCTTAAGGGCCACTTATTTCCAAACAAATTTCAATACCCCAGCTATATTTTTTTCTTTTCGTGATTGTCTCTTGGCCTTTTTTTTCAGATTTACATATCAAAGCTAGAACAAAGACAAGCTGTATTTAAAAGAGCGTAACGAGTAATAAAATTTTAAGGAGATAACATAGTAAAATTAGCAGTGCCCACTAGGGATTCGCAAGACCTTGAAAAATAAATGGGGCCTTGGTCTTGATCATAAAAAAATGTCTCATATTCGTTCTCATTTCCGTTTTTAGTAGTTTCATTATTAACGCTTAAAAAATATTATCAGTTTCTTGGCCAGCTGGCCTTCCCATGCAACAGTGGTTTTCGCAACTACATTTCCGGGATTCATACAAATATAAGAAACTATATTTATTATTTTTGACTATTTCTTATATGATTTTTAGTACAGGTACTTACCATCGTCACAAAAAGTAAATGGAACAGGATCATAATAGCTCTTGGACTAATATATACAATTTTTAGTGTCAAATATTTGCTAAACATTGCATTTTAGGTTAAATGGGACAAATTTACCATTATGATTTTAAACTTTTAATGAATAATTTTTGTCCCAAATACCTTTGGTGACGATGATACAAGCGGTTTCTAATTTTAGTTACATGACCAAGACCAAGACAAGAGCCTTGTGGCGCAGTCTTGGCCTTGATCTTGAGATTCAAGTCTTGGTATGGTTTTAAGGATTTTGTAAAATTAAGTTTATTACATTTACAAGTGTCAGTTTTGTTCTGCTACCTTAGTGTGTTGTCTGCACATATTTCATTAACATAAAATTATTTTTGAACTTTGCTTTGATATTTACGCATTCATGTTATTTCAAACACTTCATTAAAATTTATTTATTTCCTAACACATATTTTATTTTCAGAGATCTAGGAATTAACAGGTTGACCACCGTAAATAAAATTGCGTTTAGGGGTTTAAGGTACTTAGTGGAATTGGATCTATTTAATAATGATATCGATTATCTTCCACCAGAAATTTTCAGCAAACTACGGAATCTGATTTATTTGTAAGTATGCGGTGTGAGATTGAAAAAAACATTTCATTTTTGAGTAGTACAAAGTGATTATGATTTTGATATTTAATTTTGTTCCTCAGGAGATTGCATAGAAACAAGTTAGAAGAACTTCATTCAGATCTTTTAAAGGGCTTAACAAACCTAAAAACGTTTGATGTGTCATCAAACGTCCTCAAATCACTACCACCTAAGCTGTTTACTGACAATGAAAATGTTATATTGTTACATTTATCTAGGAATGAACTAAAAACCATACCAGACGTTATTTTTCGTAAGCTGGTATATCTGGAGGACTTAGATTTAAGCCACAACTATTTAGAAACTTTGCCAAACTATGTTTTTAAAGATTTATATGCACTTAAAAGGTTACATTTAGCAGAAAATAATATCACATTACTGCCAACAGGTAAGTTACCGTTTTGTTTTAGAACTACTTTTCATTCTGGGCTTAGGTTTTTCATCATCACAAGGTAAATACTTTCTCATGTAATTGAGGTTATATTAATTGTTTTGGTATTGAAGAAAATAAACTTATAAGATCAATTAAAGAAAGAATAAAATCTGATTAACAGACAGAGGCAATAGCAATTTTAAGAAGTTCTGACCATACCAATAAGATAAAGGAACTTTTAAAAACATTAACTCCATTTTATCTAATCATACATTAATAGAAAACATTATATCCGTTTGGACTTCCACTAATCACAATACAGATTGTTCAGTGTGCTTCCTATTGGTTCCTCGTTTATTTCCGTCCAGCAAGTGGAGTAAGTGGTAGGATACTTGGCCTTGGATGTAACGCATATGTGTTCGAATCTCCGTTGAGGCGGATGACTCTTTTTTAGTACAAATAGCTCGTGATATTTAAAAACCATAATAGCAAAGACAATACAGGGCTAAAAAAAAACGCAGTTTAATATTCAAAACAAATATTTTTTATAGTCATTTGTTTAACAAATAGAGAGCACTAGGTTTATATTATTGTTCTTAATTACGTCTTATTTTGTCAATAAAGTTAACTTTTAAACGCGTGCGCTCTCGTGTATTTTCCAAATAATTTTTAAAATATCCGTTCTAAGAGGACTGTATATTTTTAAATTGTTTTGTAACTATATGTTTTTAACAGTAGTTTCAATTGTGGAAATTCCGTATTGTTTATCGTTTTTTAGCGGATTTGATCATGGGCAACTTATACTTTGTCCGAAACTTGTCATCAATACAAAATAAATAGATAAAAAAATTGTGGGGAATTAAAATGTTTTATTTACATAGTCATTCACATACTTTCTAATAATATGCATAAACGTGTACACGTCATATGTCTTCAAATATGAACATTCGGAAAATTAGATTTATGTAGCAACAATTGCAAAAATTATGCCTGTTAGATTTTACGTTTCTTCGCACTTTCTCAACGAGTATCAAGGAGAGTTCAACGCTTATTTGCCTAAAGTGTAGAAAGGTATTAAGTTAAATGTTAAATTTTTTAAAAGATATTGTAAGAACACATCAAACACTGCGGAAAATAATTCTGTTTAAAAGAAAACTGACAATCCATAGAGAAATTAATAAATAATTTCTCTTTGTGACAATCCAATCACAAAAAGTTTTGGAGGAAGATCTTGACCTTGACTTGAGCAGACTTGACCGAATGCTTTAAATATATCGAGAGTAAACGTTTTTCAATAGATGTGAGTTGTGTTGTGAGTTACGAAGATAATAAAATCTGCTGTAGGCCTTTGGAGGCGGAAGCCGTATTGCTTGTCATGGATGAGTTTATCTTTGGAGGTAATGTATAACTTACTTTTCTTCTCATAACGGGGAAAAGTTTCAGATGATTTTTTAGGAACGGGTAAACGTTCAGATTTTCAATTAATGGGAAAAATGCAATTGTCATAGCATAGTTGAAATACTCTTGGTGAGAATAGGGGCCAGTTCAGAGGAGCAACTTTTAGGACTATAAACGGAATACCCTCAAGGCCCGATGACTTTTTGGTTTGAGGGTTTGAGGATGCGTGGAACCTTTTTAAACCTGAAAGTAATTTCGTGTATATGATATGAAAAAATCGGTACTGTTGAGAGAGGCAAATGGGGTTTAAAGATTAAAGTGGACTTTGTAGCAAATCCTTTTGCAAAAAACTTAGTATTTGCTTTAGACGTGAAGATGATTTTATCATCAGATATTATGGGTAGAAAGAAGCTTTTGCGGAGGTTTTGATTATTGGTTATGACAAGTGATCAAAAAGATGGACTACCATTTTGATAAGTAAAAAACTTTTGCTTTTTGCGTGTGTTAAAGGTTAGCATTGAAAATTATGAGACTGTAATGATTTTAGGCTTCATTTTTAGCAGTCCTATTTTCTGAAGTAGTATTCTTAAAACAATTGTTATGAGTACTAATTTTCTCTAGTTTGTCAATATCATAGGATTTTATAAACCAAAGTTTATGTTGGGAGGTTGCTAAGTCTTAACAGAATGTGGTATAAAGGATTCTATGCCCACTTGCATTATCAGAGACTACCAAATTTTAGGACCGCTAGCGCTCAGTCAGCGAAATTAAAGTGCCAAATAGTACGAGGTAGCATAGATTCTGCAACTTCCAGTTGTATATGCGACAAGAAAAAGTTATTAGACCGTGGTCACCAGAAGAGTGGAAACGGAACATTGATAAGGTTATGTGCTCTGTAGGGGTAGTGAGAAAGAGATCCAATGCATTTTTAGAAACTTACCTATTTGTAATGTAATTCGATTCTTCGATCATTTTTTGCAAATTCGTCAAGACGTCATCATAAAAACGTCGATGCTCCGACATATTTTGGAGAAGTTTATTTTCAATGGACAACAGCGATGTATGCGAAAGTCTCTCCTGCCCCGTTGAATTTCTCACGACATTTTTTATACGTTGTGGCAGGTATTGTCAATACTAATTCACACAATTTCGACACTTCGGTGTAGGCATCTTCTAGCTCCTTGTCTTTTAAAAATTGCATTAGTTCCTTAGCGTTATTTTTTACGCAGTAACACTCGGTCGAAGAACTAGCCATAATGAAGAAGAAGAGATTTAAACGCATCTTCTGGAAAAGTTTTTCCTTTAAATGCATCAAAACTGCAGAGCTCGAGGAATTTAAAATCATTTAAACCGTTAAATCTATAGTTTATTTGTTGCTGAATCTGATCGATTATTTCATAAAAGAGGCGTCTGTATGATGTTTGAACATCTGCCACCTTGTCTGTTCGAAGACGCTTGGCTTGTGGCTCTACATTTAACGGCATCGTTTTCTCCCAAAATAGGTCAAAGTTTAACGTCATCGTTTTCTCTCAAAATAGGTCAAAGTCATCTCTTTTTTGGCTTAACATGGACTTAAAATCATCCACTTTTTTTAGGCAAAAAGCAATATCTTTTGTTTTAGTTTGTAATATATTAAAAACATTGTCCGAGAATGGAAATATTTCTGAAAATATGTTCAACAAATAATTTAAATTAAAATCTCGTTTCAAACAGTCCAAAAACCCCCTCGAACTATTTATTGCTTCTGAGTCCCACGTTTCATTATTTTCTATTATATTCTCAAATAGTTCAATCAGTGATTCACAATTTTCAGATACTGTTAACACAAGTCTTCCATTATAGTTCCACCTAGTAGGAGCTACTTTGGGCAATCGTTTGTGGACAATGGAGTCCAAAGCTTGTGTGTACGTTTTGTTGACTTGTTGAAAAAACAGTCATGCCACTTAAAGTAACAAAAAATACTTTACACTCTTTAATGTTATTGATGGACTGGGATAAAACTAAATTTAATTTATGAGCAAAACAATAGACAAACACAGCACTTGGGAAAATTTCTCAAACTTTAGCTTGCAGACCCCCTAATTATCCTGCTATCACTGCAGATTCATGATAGCTTTGAGCAACTAATTTTTTCTCTCCATTAATTTCTTTAGTAACGTTATAAACTACGGTATATAATGCATCTGCTGTACGATTTTCGGAAACATTCTTAAAACCTAAAAATCGCTCTTGAATACTTCCGTCTGTTTTAACGTAGCGTATTACTATAGATAATTGGCTAAAATTAGTGATATCAGTTGTTTCGTCCAGAACAATAGCAATGAATCGCGCCTCGCCAATCTCCTGCTGAATTCTTTTTAGATTAATGGTTGCAACAAGGGAAATTAAAATATTCTGGATTCGATTCGACGTCCTGCGAAAAACGTTAGACTGCTCTAAATGATTTTTTAAGCAATCGTCATATTTAGCCATTAAATTAAGTAAATTTTTAAAATTTCCTCTATTTGAAGAAACCCTTGTTTCGTCATGACCTCTAAATCCCAATTCGTGCTGTCCGAGAAAACAAATAACATCGATAAGTCTTCTTAATATTTGCCAATTTTTATCGACTAGTTCATTGTGTTGGCGGTGACTAACTTCCAACTGTTTATTAAGGGCGTGTTCAATTCTGGCTTTGCCGAGAACTTTTCTTTTATGACGGCCTGTAAATGCGCTTTGGACATAATGTGTCTTTTTACAGCTTTATGGAAATTGTTTAAATCGGAAAAACCAGTGTTATTTCAGAGACCTTTTTCATTTTCAAAAAGTAAACATGACCAACAAAATAATTTACTTGTATTTTCACACCCTGTTAACCATTTAAATTGTTCGTATTGTTTTCTCGGATAAAAATGTCTAATACAGTTTTTCATTTTTGTGGTTAAATTTTTCATAGGCGGTTTTGCCCTTCCTTTGGAAATTATTTGAAGCTTATCAGCGAAGTTTAATGTTGAAAATCTCTTTATTATTAAGACACATACCATAAATTCACACACACTCTTCTTACTAAATTCTCCAACATTTTCAACGTTATTACCGACAGCCGAAATTGACGGTATTTGCATATCTACGTCCGTATTATTGTCTTCCATATCGCATGTGCACGACGCGACGTACGTATCACACAACACACGTATAGCCGTTCAAACAAAGAACTTACTCCAACGATAGCTTTCGTCACCACTTAAAGCACGCGACTGAAATGTAGACAGCGGGTGGAAAGTTCAATAACCTCTGGCTCGATTCACAGGAAATCAAGCATACAGGACTTGCCTTCAGAGAAGCTAGCGGCCCGCATAGGTTTTATTCGATATTCTATTGTGGCTGGGTCGAAGTCAAGGCCGCATTTATTATGGGCTTGATAATTAAGATAATATTTTAAATTTTTAAAACTAAACTAATGGTTTTCTATTTCAAAAATTACATTTTAGAAGATGTTTTGTATTTTTATTGGGGTAGCACTGCTTACCTTGCTTCCATGGACTGCACGCCCCTGTTTTGGCTGTATGTGACCACGCCTATCAAATAGGTAGGTTCTTTGATGAAGCAGGTCAGAGATTGATTACAAAGGTCTCTACTGCTACCTAGATCGGTTTAGTAGGATTTAGCCTTTTTTACTATAAATGTTAAAGTTTATGGGGATAATGATTTCAGAGAAATCTATCTGATTATTTGCGAAAGATTTTGGCTTATGTTTTTACAATTCAAGTTTTGATATATAATTTTTAATTTTTGAAGCAAAATTTAATACATTACGTATTTCTTTCATTATTCAAGAGTCTATTTTTATTTGTCGTTTCTTCAGAGAATATCTTTTTTCTTTATAAATGCCTGTAATATATGTTTTTTGGTTCCAGCAAACAAATAATTTTGTACAATTAAATTTAACAAACAGGTAGCCTGTTGCGTGATATTTTTCCAGATAATGACAACAATAAACACACAAACCCATTCTTGTTCAAGGAACATCCTGCCTAGGGAAACAAGTAACTGTCTCTTTTTAACCGAATTCAAAAAAGGAGGAGGTTCTCAATTGTACCTGTGTAAATTTTGTATGTAAGTTCGCGCATATTGTTTAAACGGCTCGGCCTGTTTAGATAAGTCAAACGCCAAATTGTAGAGGACGTTTCTCTGGTGGTCTCATATATTTTGATTTGACATCTGTTTACCGGTTTTTTTGTTATAAAAATACTAAAAAAACACAGGTATAAGGGCGATGAAAGCAGCGAGTTTTATAATTAACTCGACACTTTTTTTAAATAACCTATTCAAACTAAAGTATTGAGGTGTGTAATAGACATACAACCCCATTTGCTAAAAGGTATCTCTTTTGCTATCCCATTATGTAATTTTGTTAATTTGAAAGTCTTGAGTTTCAAACTCAATTCAATAATTACATTTGAAAGTGAAAAATCGCTGTTTTGACGGGTGCTAAATATTTCAATCCTTGGTCGAAAAACGAGATTTATTTAAAATGCAAATGCGAATTTATGAAAAAATAAATGGTTTTGCGTTAGGAGCGTACATTAAAAAGTTTGTTGGGTAAGTATTGAGATTTTTCTGTCTTCTACTCCTAACTTTTTTTTTCGGCATGGTTCTTGTGTTTATTAGCGCTTTAACGTCTTGCCTGGACCACACAACATAGTCACCAGTAATAAGGTGGCTAGGCATATTCAAACTTGTTTAAGTATCCTCTATGTTCGCAGCAGCTTGCCGCATACTATATGTTAAAAAGGTAACATAAGATATAGATAAGTAGGAGCTACGTGGAATAAAAGACCGCTTTAGTTATTGACAACTAAATATCTTGAGCTCTTTTTCAGGTAAATATTACTTTTTTAGTATAAAAAGGAGAAATATTGTTTAAATTTTTTAGGTGCGCTTTTTCATTAAAAACTTTGCTCTTCCTAGCTAACAAAATATTATTACTCATGCACGTCTGATGCAATGTGATTTAATTACATTATTTTGTCATACTAACCTTATAGAAAGGTTTTTATCTGATCTAGGAGAATCGTTAAAGACCTATTAATGTTTATACAACTAGCAAATTTGTTGTGGAAAGATGTATCGGCAACTAGACAAAAAAAATTTTCCGCAAAAATGTGTTATCTTATTAAGTTGTAGTTGCTAGTATATATATATATATATATATATATATATATATATATATATATATATATATATATATATATATATATATATATATATATATATATATATATATATATATATATATATATATATATATATATATATATATATATATATATATATATATATATATATATATATATATATATATATATATATATATATATATATATATATATATATATATATATATATATATATATATATATATATATATATATATATATATATATATATATATATATATATATATATATATATATATATATATATATATATATATATATATATATATATATATATATATATATATATATATATATATATATATATATATATATATATATATATATATATATATATATATATATATATATATATATATATATATATATATATATATATATATATATATATATATATATATATATATATATATATATATATATATATATATATATATATATATATATATATATATATATATATATATATATATATATATATATATATATATATATATACTAGCAACTACAACTTAATAAGATAACACATTTTTGCGGAAAATTTTTTTTTGTCTAGTTGCCGATACATCTTTCCACAACAAATTTGCTAGTTGTATAAACATTAATAGGTCTTTAACGATTCTCCTAGATCAGATAAAAACCTTTCTATAAGGTTAGTATGACAAAATAATGTAATTAAATGCACATTGCGTCAGACGTGCATGAGTAATAATATTTTATTAGCTAGGAAGAGCAAAGTTTTTAATGAAAAAGCGCACCTAAAAAATTTAAACAATATTTCTCCTTTTTATACTAAAAAAGTAATATTTACCTGAAAAAGAGCTCAAGATATTTAGTTGTCAATAACTAAAGCGGTCTTTTATTCCACGTAGCTCCTACTTATCTATATCTTATGTTACCTTTTTAACATATAGTATGCGGCAAGCTGCTGCGAACATAGAGAATACTTAAACAAGTTTGAATATGCCTAGCCACCTTATTACTGGTGACTATGTTGTGTGGTCCAGGCAAGACGTTAAAGCGCTAATAAACACAAGAACCATGCCGAAAAAAAAAAATTAGGAGTAGAAGACAGAAAAATCTCAATACTTACCCAACAAACTTTTTAATGTACGCTCCTAACGCAAAACCATTTATTTTTTCATAAATTCGCATCTGCATTTTAAATAAATCTCGTTTTTCGACCGAGGATTGAAATATTTAGCACCCGTCAAAACAGCGATTTTTCACTTTCAAATGTAATTATTGAATTGAGTTTGAAACTCAAGACTTTCAAATTAACAAAATTACATAATGGGATAGCAAAAGAGATACCTTTTAGCAAATGGGGTTGTATGTCTATTACACACCTCAATACTTTAGTTTGAATAGGTTATTTAAAAAAAGTGTCGAGTTAATTATAAAACTCGCTGCTTTCATCGCCCTTATACCTGTGTTTTTTTAGTATTTTTATAACAAAAAAACCGGTAAACAGATGTCAAATCAAAATATATGAGACCACCAGAGAAACGTCCTCTACAATTTGGCGTTTGACTTATCTAAACAGGCCGAGCCGTTTAGACAATATGCGCGAACTTACATACAAAATTTACACAGGTACAATTGAGAACCTCCTCCTTTTTTGAATTCGGTTAAAAAGAGACAGTTACTTGTTTCCCTAGGCAGGATGTTCCTTGAACAAGAATGGGTTTGTGTGTTTATTGTTGTCATTATCTGGAAAAATATCACGCAACAGGCTACCTGTTTGTTAAATTTAATTGTACAAAATTATTTGTTTGCTGGAACCAAAAAACATATATTACAGGCATTTATAAAGAAAAAAGATATTCTCTGAAGAAACGACAAATAAAAATAGACTCTTGAATAATGGAAGAAATACGTAATGTATTAAATTTTGCTTCAAAAATTAAAAATTATATATCAAAACTTGAATTGTAAAAACATAAGCCAAAATCTTTCGCAAATAATCAGGTAGATTTCTCTGAAATCATTATCCCCATAAACTTTAACATTTATAGTAAAAAAGGCTAAATCCTACTAAACCGATCTAGGTAGCAGTAGAGACCTTTGTAATCAATCTCTGACCTGCTTCATCAAAGAACCTACCTATTTGATACGCGTGGTCACATACAGCCAAAACAGGGGCGTGCAGTCCATGGAAGCAAGGTAAGCAGTGCTACCTCAAAAAAAATACAAAACATCTTCTAAAATGTAATTTTTGAAATAGGAAACCATTAATTTAGTTTTAAAAATTTAAAATATTATCTTAATTATCAAGCCCATAATAAATGCGGCCTTGACTTCGACCCAGCCACAATAGAATATCGAATAAAACCTATGCGGGCCGCTAGCTTCTCTGAAGACAAGTCCTGTATGCTTGATTTCCTGTGAATCGAGCCAGAGGTTATTGAACTTTCCACCCGCTGTTTACATTTCAGTCGCGTGCTTTAAGTGGTGACGAAAGCTATCGTTGGAGTAAGTTCTTTGTTTGAACGGCTATACGTGTATTGTGTGATACGTACGTCGCGTCGTGCACATGCGATATGGAAGACAATAATACGGACGTAGATATGCAAATACCGTCAACTTCGGCTGTCGGTAATAACGTTGAAAATGTTGGAGAATTTAGTAAGAAGAGTGTGTGTGAATTTATGGTGTGTGTCTTAATAATAAAGGGATTTTCAACATTAAACTTCGCTGATAAGCTTCAAATAATTTCCAAAGGAAGGGCAAAACCGCCTATGAAAAATTTAACCACAAAAATGAAAAACTGTATTAGACATTTTTATCCGAAAAAACACTACGAACAATTTAAATGGTTAACAGGGTGTGAAAATACAAGTAAATTATTTTGTTGGTCATGTTTACTTTTTGAAAATGAAAAAGTCTCTGAAATAACATTGGTTTTTCCGATTTAAACAATTTCCATAAAGCTGTAAAAAGACACATTATGTCCAAAGCGCATTTACAGGCCATCATAAAAGAAAAGTTCTCGGCAAAGCCAGAATTGAACACGCCCTTAATAAACAGTTGGAAGTTAGTCACCGCCAACACAATGAACTAGTCGATAAAAATAGGCAAATATTAAGAAGACTTATCGATGTTATTGGTTTTCTCGGACAGCACGAATTGGGATTTAGAGGTCATGACGAAACAAGGATTTCTTCAAATAGAGGAAATTTTAAAAATTTACTTAATTTAATGACTAAATATGACGATTGCTTAAAAAATCATTTAGAGCAGTCTAGCGTTTTTCGCAGGACGTCGAATCGAATCCAGAATATTTTAATTTCCGCTGTTGCAACCATTAATCTAAAAAGAATTCAGCAGGAGATTAGCGAGGCGCGATTCATTGCTATTGTTCTGGACGAAACAACTGATATCACTAATTTTAGCCAATTATCTATAGTAATACGCTACGTTAAAACAGACGGAAGTATTCAAGAGCGATTTTTAGGTTTTAAGAATGTTTCCGAAAATCGTACAGCAGATGCATTATATACCGTAGTTTATAACGTTACTAAAGAAATTAATGGAGAGAAAAAATTAGTTGCTCAAAGCTATCATGAATCTGCAGTGATAGCAGGACAATTAGGGGGTCTGCAAGCTAAAGTTTGAGAAATTTTCCCAAGTGCTGTGTTTGTCTATTGTTTTGCTCATAAATTAAATTTAGTTTTATCCCAGTCCATCAATAACATTAAAGAGTGTAAAGTATTTTTTGTTTCTTTAAGTGGCATGACTGTTTTTCAACAAGTCAACAAAACGTACACACAAGCTTTGGACTCCATTGTCCACAAACGCGTGCCCAAAGTAGCTCCTACTAGATGGAACTATAATGGAAGACTTGTGTTAACAGTATCTGAAAATTGTGAATCACTGATTGAACTATTTGAGAATATAATAGAAAATAATGAAACGTGGGACTCAGAAGCAATAAATAGTTCGAGGGGGTTTTTGGACTGTTTGAAACGAGATTTTAATTTAAATTATTTGTTGAACATATTTTCAGAAATATTTCCATTCTCGGACAATGTTTTTAATATATTACAAACTAAAACAAAAGATATTGCTTTTTGCCTAAAAAAAGTGGATGATTTTAAGTCCATGTTAAGCCAAAAAAGAGATGACTTTGACCTATTTTGAGAGAAAACGATGACGTTAAACTTTGACCTATTTTGGGAGAAAACGATGCCGTTAAATGTAGAGCCACAAGCCAAGCGTCTTCGAACAGACAAGGTGGCAGATGTTCAAACATCATACAGACGCCTCTTTTATGATATAATCGATCATATATATATATATATATATATATATATATATATATATATATATATATATATATATATATATATATATATATATATATATATATATATATATATATATATATATATATATATATATATATATATATATATATATATATAAGAAAAAGTAAGTTAAGTATTTTCCACTGTACAGAAATTATAAAGAGGTTTTATTTCGGGTCTAGCGGTCCGTGGAAAAAAGAAACTCTTTTTATCTTATGTGCTCAATATTTCGCAAATGTTTATTAGCTTCATCAGGAGCAACCTCAAAAATTATACAGAATAGGTCCAATTAGAATTATAATTTAAATGACAATCAAAAGAATACAATTTTGTCTGGATATACACGGTCAATACATACTTAAAATTACTGACAAGATGGTAGAGTCAATAATTTTTAAATTTCAACATTTTTACGTTACAACAGTTCAAGTATTGTGGCGTTTTTGTCCCAGCAGTTGAATTGCAAAAAAGGAGAACAAAACATATTAGCTACACAAGCCTTAACTAGATGTTAATAAATTGTACGAGGTGAATTATTCTACGGTGTGCATTTAAAAAGTATTGTTACATAAAATTTAAAAGATTGCAATAAATATTGCTCAGCTGATTGGTATCTGATTTATAATTAATGCAATCCTTGTTCTTCTTTATGTGATACATGTCTAAGAATAACCTTTTTTTTGTAATTCGATTCTCCAATCTCCAAAATTTTAACTTTGGAAAAGTCAAAATTGTGGCCTGTTTTTTGATTGTGTTCAACCAATGCACTAGAGATTGTCCCTAAAGGGCAATCACTTTTATATATATATATATATATATATATATATATATATATATATATATATATATATATATCAGCCAGGTAAAGACAAATATTAAATCTTCCTAAAAATCATTGTGTATGTTTAGCTTGTTTTTTGAGAATTCAAGTAGCTTGCATCAAAGGATTAAGCTTTTATCTCATATAAACCTTTTCATAATATATATCTTTATGTGGAATTTGGACTAAATTAGGTGCTCCTTTTTAGAAATCTTCTTTACACTGGGAAGTTTAGAACTACTAAACCTAAGAAAAAACAAACTGACCAAATTGTCGCCAAAAATATTTAGTGAATTAGATAATCTGAAAATATTACAATTGAGTAATAACCAAATAACTCAGGTAAGGACACATGTACAGTTCATTGAATTTATCATAATTATAACATTTTAACTTGCCATATCTCCTTTAGTTTTAAAGTTAGTCATATCGACCAAAGAACAAATTGTAGGGTTGCTTAATAAGTTTTTTACACCTTAAACTTTCTTTTTAACTCGCTGCCGGCGATGCTGGGGTGTGGACGAACTAACTCTGATTTATATAAGATAAAATATTTCTGGGATCCTGTGTCGGAATTGGGCTTGACCGATCTTATGATACGTTATGTTTTTTTTTTCCAATTTATTAGGACTGGTGAAGTGTGACTCAATTTAGTTCAGTATATAGTCACAATATATATATGTGTTACATATACTGTCTCTCCAAACATTTTTATTGGGAGCCATTTTGTTCCATGATATTGGATTCCTACCAATATTTTACCAGTTTCTTTCTACCTACGCCATTCTTGACTTTTGGGTATAATTTAAAGCAGTTTTTACAGTGACACATACCGCCATTTTGTTACTTCATATTGAATTGGTTTTCTCCAATTTTATATTAAATTTTTCTGCAAAATTTAAAGTCAATTGAACAAGATTTTTTAAGTTTATTTTTTAAAAATTTTGTTTCGCCGTTTTAAATTCGTATCACAACTTTACCTTATTTCTATATCACACTTAATTCTTATGTTACCAGTTCATTCTTATGTAACACTTGATTTTTGCGCAAAATTTGAGTGATTAGTTTTTTAGTAATAATTTTTTTAACATATTGGATTTTTACCAAAATATAACTAGGTTATTCCCATATGACGTTTTATTTTTGATTAAAATTTGAAGTCAATCTGGTAAGTAGTTTAAGTTATGCCGCGAACAGACAGACAGACGTGGACTCTAAAACGTGAAGATTAGTAAAACCTAAGAGGGTCATTTGTTTCACGATCACAAACATTTTATTCAAATTAGTATCACAATTTTACTAGTTGCCCCTATACCACATTTAGTTAGGGCACAGCAATCCATTAAGTAGCTTTCTCAGGCTGAACTTTTAAATATTTTATTGAGTCGCCATTTTGTTCCGCCATCTTCTATTCGTACCAAAATATTACCAGTTGATTCCAACATAATACTTGATTTTTGTGCAAAATTTGAGACAAATTGGAGAAGTAATTTTTTAAATAACGAATTATTTAAAAATTAACATTTCACTAGGCCGCCATGTTGTTTCGCCATATTAGATTTTTACCAAAATCTTACCAGGTCATCCCCATATGACACTTAATTTTTGACCAGAATTTGAAGTAAGTAGTTTTTTAGCTATGCCGCGAACAGACAGATAGATACACCGATGGAATTGAGAAAAGATGTTTTTCGCCATCTATAGGCACCCTGAAACGTGAAGATCGGAAAAAATCTCGGAAGGTAATTTTTTCACGATTATAATACTTGACTTTTACGGGGGAAGTAAAAATCGGTAAATTTACCTTTACTCACAATTTCCCTCCTACAGAATTCTACTTGTTGCAATAAAAAGTCTATATATACATATAATTATTTGGTAATAACTTCACACAAACCTTATAAACTGTAATTTATTTCAGTTTTTTAATTTTTTAATATATTAATTACTATTATTAATATTACTTATGTTTCATAATATTATTTACCTCGATCACTCAAATTATGTTTTTTCTTATTTCCTTACATAAGAAGAAGGTTTGAATCCGGGAAATGGAACTTTACGGAATATTTCATATTTAGTTTCATTTGGCCGCCATTTTGTTTTGCCATATAGGATTCGTACTAAAAATATACCAGTCTAACTCTGTTTACTACTTGATTTCTGTGCAAAATTTCAAGGCAATTGGATAAGGAGATTTATGGTACTGTATGTTGCTACTGGGTTAATTTCATTTACCCTCACAGGGCTATTTCCACTCACTACTAAGTTTGTCATAAACTTGGTGTTTGCGATATTTATTTTAAGCTCTACCGTTCGGGAAGTATGGTGGACTCTTTCCAGCATCATAATGGCTTTATCTACGCTACCCGATATGAAAACAATATCGTCCGTAAATCTTAAATGGTTTAGATTTTCTCCATTTACGTTTACTCCTAGGTTTTCATAGTTAGTTTGTTCAAACATTTATTCGAGGACGGTTATGAATAACTTTAGGGATATTGTACGGCCTTGGCCAACCCCACGCTGTACTTTGAATTTGTTTGTATATTCACGAAGTCTGATATAAGCTGTAGCTAGCTGTTTCATAAAACTTCTTTAGTTGTGCGATGTAGCGAAGGTCAATTCGGCAATCTGCAAGGGCTCGTAACTTTTTCAGATGATCTATAGGTGTCGAACGCCTCCTCATAATCAACGAATATTAGAAGTGGTTTGTTGTATTCTACACACTTTTCATTCAAAGATTTGATGAATTGTACGTGGCTATTCGTTCCGTACCCAGAGTGGAAGCCAGCTTGTTCGCAGGGTTGATAGCTATCTAATTTTCCAGTAGTCTTATTCGTTATTATTTTTAGGAAGATTTTGTAAATGTGGGATGGCAGGTTTAGAGGTTGGTAGTTTTTCAAATCAGCAATGTATATTAATATCATTGGTCCAATATTGTGGAACAAAATTGCGCCCAATAGCAATGCTTGAAAACATAGTTCATATATGTTACTAGATAACTATGTTCGGGCCTAATTGGGTCACATTTCACTATTCCTTATAAAAGGAAAGATTTATAACGAAAAAGGGATTTAAATCGTAATATAAATTAACCACATATTAATGAAGCAAAAATACAGAATTCTTATACAGCTTTA
This sequence comes from Kuschelorhynchus macadamiae, assembly GCA_030620095.1. Taxonomy (NCBI): domain Eukaryota; kingdom Metazoa; phylum Arthropoda; class Insecta; order Coleoptera; family Curculionidae; genus Kuschelorhynchus; species Kuschelorhynchus macadamiae. Next base: position 65,198 of record JAUTXW010000011.1, on the reverse strand, counting down.
CCCCTTAAAAAAATTAAAAAACCACTTCATCTCAAAAAACAAAAATTCAAATATGAGTAGCCGTCTATTGTAAGGTTTATATTGAGCTTATAGAAAAATCAATCACATCAATCTTTGATTTATATTAATAACAGCAAAAACATTTCTTTCAATTTTGCGGGTTTGGTAAAATCTCGATTTTTGACCTTTTTTTTATTTTGTTAGAAAGCTTACCTTAAATTTACTATATTTAAGCACAGTGGCGGCTCTTCCATTAGGTCATATGGTCAATGACCCCCCAATAAATATTTCCAAACAGAAACAAATAAATAAAATAATACATAATTTATATTTTTTCAACTTTTTTTCTCTATTATTCTAAGCGTATAAACTTGTTGACCGTTCTTTCAATTCCACGACACACTACCGATGCCTCGCAACGCGATCTCCGGAGGTTTCGTTTCGTTGACCGATTACGGCTGGCGGCCCGGGTTGACCCGTTTTTCCCGAGTGTTCCCCATCAAATTCGCATAGGTAATATTCGGCTTCCGTTGGCAAAGTTTGGGTCAACAGCAGCGCTGAGGAAGCTTAAATATTTTTGTCAGTTGATGTGTTTAATGTGGATCGTGTGATAGGTTGTGGTTACGATTGCGTATTTTTATAGATTTTATTTTGAAGACTTTACATTTTGTGGTTTAAATTAATGTTTTAAAGAAAGGTGGCCACATTGGCTGAACTAAAGTAAATCGTTATTTTCGTAGAAATCTGTACGATTTATGAGACTGGACATGCGGTTGCAAAGTAACAAAGGCATTTTATTGTTTCGTGTGTCTGATTTTTTCAGACGACTCTTTGTGGCTTAAATGTATTGGCCCCCCCTGAAAAGTAGACCACGAGCGGCCACTGTTTAAACAAAAAAAATGTGGATGAAGCATTTTCTCTACAGACAAAATTAATACGAAAAAACTTCAGAAATTTCACTATTTTTCAATGCTAAAATTGTCAATTATGATGAATTTGATAAAATTATATACAACGTTGCCAAACTTACTTGATTTTCTTCAAAATATGTCTTTTGTATTAATGTTAACTATAGTTTTATTAACAAAGTGCGAACCCGGTAGCAATTTTACTAAATATAAACTGTTACAACGCAATCTTTATTGAGAGCTGATTTTATGGGTTTAATGATGGTTTTATCGACGAACCTGAGCTAACCTAAAGTTAATAGAACCGATCTACCTAATATTACAGGTTTTGTTAAAAAAAATCGTTCCGCGCGTTTTCTTTACAGCAAACCTAACCAATCCTCACTTACCCTAGTCTACATTTTTATTAATTACAAGTTTTGTTAAACTAAAAAAAAATCATCCGCTTGAACGGGGATTGGCATACATATGGCAGCAGCGTTTGCTGCCTAACCAAAGAAATTAGAAAGAATTCATATTTGTAATTTAAAAAAACAATTCTATTATCATAAATATATACTAGAACTAAATAAAACATTTAAAATACAAATAAATAGTAACCTAGTGTAACAATCACATGCATGAAATGTAATGGAATTTTAAGCAAAACGTATTAATAGTGCAGTAGCCCGACTTGAGAATTTACTCTTTTTTGTTTGAATGTAGTAAATTAACGATATGCTTTCTAATAGAACCCAAAGAGATCAAAAATCGAGATGTATTAAATTGTACGAGAACCCAGTTTTACACCTATATTACAGCTATTTGTTCCTACAGTCAATTTTCGTTATTTGGTCAGACTCTCATGGATTTCTTCAACAACAAACCTCATCTTGTTTTTTAACACTGGGTTTTTGTAACTGGGTCTGCCCAATTTCTAAATTCTAAAGTGTTATTAGTTATTATTGCCATTTTTACCAAAAAACTTGAATCTGGCATTATTTTGCAATTCATAAAGCAAAAGTAATATGAAAAATTAATAAACGTCAATAATTGATTGTGCTGTTTTAACCATGATACCATAAAATGCAAAAGGTAATTCAGGTAGATGAACGACGACAAAGAACGATTTACAATAAAGCATTTAGGCTGTACGGATTTATCCTACGTCAATTTGTACCTACATACTCAGAAAGTATTTTTTTCTCCTTTAAAAGAAGTACAAAAATTAAAAAGTAGTTATTATTTTATATAAAGCGGTCCGAAATTTATTTAAAAACATCGCTGACCTCGTCTAATTAATTACATAATAATGCTGCATATCCAATTAGATGATTTTGCTAGCAAAAAAGCATTGATTTCGCCTTATGCCTTAGAACAAAGCTCGGAGCAAGGGCAGGTTTACCCCACTGTGCCGAGAGTTAGCAACCACTTAAAAGATATACAGTTGATATTGCGTCTAAAGCTTATACAGAGTCCAGGGTCGCAAGGAGTCAAGACCGGCCCCGGTGGTCGGTAATAGCAAATTCAGCGGGTTCTAAGTACTTATATAATATACATAAATAAACGCTTACAAAAAGTCAGGAACAAACCAAACCTACTACTTTTTTACGCAATCCAAAAAAATTTTTAACAAAAATTAAAGATCTGAATAAGCTTTCCACGAAATATTTAGTGTGACGGTTTTCCAGTGGTTGTTAACCTTCAGCACAATGAGGTAAACCCGGCCTTAAGCCGAACGTTTCTTGCCCCACATTTAATATATTTTTTTAGAGTAATCATTTAATTTGTACTGTAGCATCGTTATAATGTAATATATAAGGCGTTGCAAACAAAGCTTTTAAATACATTTTGAATCGTTTTTTAATACCTCTTTTAAACGCAAAAAAATACTTTCTAAGTATACAGGAAATTGTTTTTAAAATGTATTTATTTTTAAAATTTAGTCTACAAAGTAACACGTACAGCTACCTACAACGTAACCAAATTAATTAATGTTACTTGTGCTTACACTATTATAGTACTAGTACCGCTCTTGAATTTGTATATAGAGTCTAAGGAACCCGTGAACTTTTGCTCTTTATTCTCACGTATATGTGGTGGCCTAACAATGTGGCATACATTTGTCATTTATTGTGAGTAATATCTTATCGAATATAAAGAAAGTTTGTCTTGCTTTGGAATCAAGTTTGCTAGCACAGTGGTAGAGTGCTCGATTAGCGTTGCGGACATGCCGTGTTCAAATCCTAGCTCGAGCGATGACTTTATTTTAGTTTTTTTTAACAAACATAATTTTACATGTAGTTGTGCTTTAAAAATCGGATTGGTTAGCCCTGGACAGGTTTTTTTTTGAGATGACGTAAAAAGTGAATTTATGTAAAAAAAATCGGACTGCGCTTTGATTACCCCTGGTTAGGCCATTTTTTGGGTTGACATAAAAAATTATGAATTTATATAAAGCAAGTTATGAAATTACTTGTTATTTAGCCTCTCGTTTAATTATCTGCGTGAGCGGGAGTAAACAGGAAAAGTTGCACGGGCTTTCTAGATTCTTGTAGAGTTGTGTGTCGATTCAACAACCCCTACTACTTGATGTTTGATTTTATGCTAGTTCCTTGTGGGAACTCTTACACAGTTTTGGAATGAGTGTGCCAAGTAGGTTTTTTATTTTCGTCCTCTAGGTAATTTTTAAGGATTTGGATGAGGGGGGAAAGTGGGGGAGTTAGGATGGGATGGGGGGTTGATGGGGGGAGTGTGACGATGACAGTGAAAAAATAAGAATAAAAATTATTTGTTGTTAATTTTGATTGTGGTTGCTAATTTGAGCTTTGAAGTTTTTGTACCTTGAGTTTAAGTTTATTGGTCTATTGAAGAGTTCTGTAATTATCGGGTTTGTGTGATTGTTGAGTGTGTTTATTAAGTGGGTGTGTTTTTGTATTAGGTAATCGTGTATTGTGTCTATGTTTGTGGCTTGTTTTATTTCGGTGTTACGTATATACCATGGGGCTCCTGTTATTTTCCTGAGTATTTTATTTTGTAGTCTTTCTAGTTTCTTTTTGTTGGTTTTCGATGTGTGGCAGAATGCCATTGCTCCATATAGTATTTTTGGTCGGATGATTTGTTTGTATATTAACAGTTTGCTTTTTCTTGTCATTTGGCTCTTTTTTCCAATCATTGGGTGTAGTTGGCTGAGGAGTGAGTTGCCTTCTGATATTTTAGTTTGCAGATGTTTATTAAATGTTAGTCTGTTGTCTATATGGATTCCTAGGTATTTTAGGTGGTTTACCCATGGTATATCGTTGTCTTGAAGTGATAGGTTTTGGATGTATGCTTGTCTTTTTCTGGTTATGAGGATTGCTTGTGTTTTTTCTGTGTTGATGCGTATTTTCCAGCGGGATGCCCATCCTTGTATTTGGCTTAGGTGGTTTTGGAGACTCCTGTGTATTTGTTCATGGTTTTTAGATGTAGCGAAGAGGCAAGTGTCGTCTGCGTATATTGATAGTTTAGAACATTGTGGTTTTGAGATGTCTGCGGGGTAGAGGTTGTAGAGAATTGGGGATAGTGGGGAGCCTTGTGGGACTCCTGCTTGCATGAGTTTAATTGTAGAGTGTTCGCTGTGTATTTTTATGTGGAATTGCCTGTTTGTTAAAAAGTTTCCTATGAATTTTATCATTGGTAGGGGAATATTAAGAGCGTCATTTAGTTTTGTGATGAGTCCTTCGTGCCAGACTCTATCGAAGGCTTTTTCTATATCAAGGACTACTATTCTTGTGGATGGCCATTCTTTTATTTGGTCTAGGTGGTTTTGGAGACTCCTGTGTATTTCTTCACGGTTTTTAGATGTAGCGAAGAGGCAAGTGTCGTCTGGGTATATTGATAGTTTAGAAAATTGTGGTTTTGGGATGTCTGCGGTGTAGAGGTCGTAGAGAATTCCGTGGAATGTTCTTTTTTGAAACCGAATTGTTCGTCCGATATAATGTTGTTGGTGTTCAGGAATGTTTGTAATCTTATAAGGAACATTTTCTCCAGTATTTTTGCCATTGATGACAGCAGGCTGATGGGTCTCCAGTTTTGCGGGAATTTTAGATCTTTGTTCGGTTTGGGTATAAGTGTTATTGTTGCTGTTTTCCAGGTTGTTGGGTAGTAGTTGTTTTGTAGGCATGTGTTGATTATTAGGCTGAGGTGATTTAATGCTATATCTGGTAGGTTTTTTAGTACTTTGTTGGATATTTTATCTGGTCCTGGAGCTTTTTTGCTGTCTGTGTTTTTGATTATATTTCTGCGGCGTTTGTCTGTTGGATCATTTCTTGTGTTTGTGTGTTGAGTATAGTGTGGGATCTATTTTCTATGTGCTCTTGGTGTTCTATGTCGTCGTCTTCTTGTTGTTCGTTTAAAGTAAATTGGTTTTCAAGTGAGAGGGCGAATTTTTCTGCTATTTCATTGTGGGTGTATACCATTCCTGCTGGGCCTTGTAAAGGGGGGTATTTCGTGTAGGTTTTCCCTCTTAAGGCTTTGCTAAGCTTCCATACTGTCTTGGGGGATAGGCCTTCTAAAAATGATTGTAATTTTTCGTTTTTGTGGGCTTTTATTAGTTTTTTGATTTTGCTTGTTAGCCGGTTTGCTTGTGTGTTTATTCTGTGTTCTCCTGTTATTTTGGCTTGTCTTTTGAGTCTGTTTCTTTCTATTATTCGTTGTCTTATTTCAATTGGAAGATAGTATATGTTGTTTTGCCTTATGTGTACTGTGGTTTTGGCGTGTTCTGTGCCTGCCTTTATGTTATTTGTGAGAAGATATTCTATGGCTCTGTCGATTTGTTCATTTGTGTTTATGTTCTCTGGTTCCTCTGTGTTTTGTGTGATGTAGTCTTTTAGCTTGTTCCAATTTATGAATTTTTGTGTATAGACTTCTTGCTTCTTGTAGAGATCTCCAATTTTGAGGGCTATTGGGGTGTGGTCTGATGATCCTAGTTCGCGAATGTTTTCGATTTGGGTGTAGTATGGAAAATTTTTTGTGAGTGCTATGTCGAGAATGTCTGATGATATGGCGTGATAATGAGTGGGTTCTAGTGGGGCGTGTATGGTGATGAGTTCTTGATTTGTATAGTTGTTGAGTGTTGTGCCTTCTCTGTTAGTACCTCTGCATCCCCATCGCCGAGATTTGCTGTTTAGGTCTCTTGCTAGAATTGTTGGGTGTTTTGAGTTGAAGAGTTCGTCTAGTTCTCTTATGATTAGGGGCAATGTTGGTGATTTGTATACAGAGTGAATTTTTATGATATTATCTTGCATGTGGATGTAGATTCCTGTATGTTCGATGTTTTCTGTGTGGGTGTGTTGAAAACGATCATGTTTTATGTTGTTTTTGATGATTATGGCTGTTCCGCCTCCTATCCTGTTTGGTCCATCTGTTCTGTAGATTGTGTAGTTTTTAATGATGTATTTTGTGTGTGGTTTTAGGAACGTTTCTTGTACTAGGGCGACGTCAACTTTGTTTTCCATTAGGAAGGTTGCGAACTCGTGTCTTTTTCGGTAAAGTGAGTTCGCATTCCAACTTATTATGAATAGTTCCTTTGGCTTGATTGTGTTAACCATTTGTGATGTTTAGTAGAATTTTGAACATTGGCCTGTTTTTGATTAATTCTTCTATGTGTGTTACTCTTGTGTTCAGTTCTTCTTCACTCATTGTTAATAGTAGCATGATGGGGTTTGTGTTCGTGTTCCCTGTATGTGTACTTGTTTCTTCGTTATTGGTGTTAGTGATGTTTTTTGTGAGTTTTGCGAATGGAATGTTCTGTGTTACTTGTCTTGCTGGGGGTTTGGCTATGTTGATGTTTGGTGGTGGAATTGTGTTTTGCTTGTTGTTTGGGTTTTTGGGGCATCTTGTGTCGCTGGCAGGATGTTCGCCGTTGCAGTTGCAGCACTTAGGTGGAGATGTGATGTCCGGTTTGTTACAATTTTTGTAGAAATGGTTTCCTGCGCATCTGTGGCATTTTGGTGCGGCATTACAGTTTGAGAGTGAGTGTCCATACTGCTGGCATCTGTGGCATTGTGGGATGTATCTATTTTGTGAACTTTTTTGAGGTTCTATTATCACTGACATGTGACATATTCTGTTTATGTCGTAGATGTGTGATTGCTCCTTTGGAATTAGGCATTTTACCATGCTTGATTCGTAATTTTTCTTGTTTCCTAGTTTGAACCATGCTACTTCGCTCGGGGAAAAGCCTTGGTCTTCTAGATCTTTCTGAATGTCTGTGATGGGAATTTTCTTGTTTAATCCTTTGATAATTATGTTTAATTGTTTATCTTCTGGCAGGAAGTACGTGTGGTATTCTATTTGGTTGTTAAAATGTGATTTGCCTGTGGTCGTTCGGAGTCTCCGGTGTTAGTGAAATTCCTAATTTGTGTTTTTTAGAGGGGGACAATTTTATCTTTTTCTCCTTTAGGGCAGAGTGGATTTTTACCCAATTTGGAGTGCTTCTTATTATAATTGGGAATATTTTGGTTTTGTGTTGGGAGGTGGTGTTTTCTGTGTTGTTAGGTGTGTTTTGTATATATTTTTTGAATATGAAAATGGGTTTCTTAGATTTTGGGATGTTTAATGGCATGAAAATTGGTCCTTGATTGCTTTTGATTTTTAGCGTTGGGAAATCTTGGGAGTCGTCGATTTCCATTTATGTGTTTGTGTTTGATGTGTTTGTGTTTATTATGGGTTCGGTGTGATTAGTGTTGATTGTGGGAGTGTTTTTGTGGGTGCGGATTTCTTCTATTAGTGTGTCTATTTTTTGGTTTAGTGTTAGGTTGGTGTCTGTAAGTGTTGAAATTTTTTGTGTTATGTTGTTATTTTGTGTTTGGAGTGTTTGTATTAGTGTTTCGAAGTTTTTAATTTTGTTTTTTAAATCTTGATTTTCTTTGAAAAACTCGTTGTTATACAATTTAATGTCTTTTGTTTCTTTTTTAATTATTTTTTCAGGGTTTTTTGTAATTGATACTTTTGAAATGGATTTGTAGGGTAGGATTGGTGAGGCTAGGATTGAGGAGGATTTACTTGGCTCACCCATTTTTTTAATCAGCTTTCTTCTTCGGTAATGCGGTATGTAGTGGATAACTTTTTGTGCGAACTCCGTGGATCCCGGCACTTCCTGGTTCTTTGTTTCACTACTGTTTTGAGTTATTGTTTTTGTTTTGACGAAATCACTACTCACTTGACCGTTATAAACTTTGTTCGTAAGGTACGTACACTGTTCACTAAGGTTGTCGCTCGACTATGAAAGATATATAATAATTCAAAAACTCCTAGAACACAAGGAGAAAGTGCTTGGACGTGACGCCATCGGTCGTAGGTGAAAGTATGCGCAAACGCGGCGTACACTATTACTGTTTTTAAGCAAGATCTTTACTTTAGAATTGATTATTGGAAACAAGTAACAGTAATTAAGAGTTAATTCAATTTTCAATACACTAATAAAGGTGTAGAGAGATACTGAGATGAAAAACAGCCATATATAATAATGTAGATACATTTTAATAATTAATTTATGCAAGTACAAGTACAAGCTCTAAATTTATAGTTGCAAAACGTTTATTTTCTAGGTAGCTCACTTATTAAGATTTAAATATTTTTAGTTTACTCATTACCAAGCTTATTGGTTATAGTATAAGTATATAGTACCTCAATGCTAGAAATCTCAGTAAAAATACCCTGAAATAAATATATTTTTAAGCATCCTCAGACAGCAAAAGTTAATTAACCGAATAAATTATAATATTGAGAAATATGTTATGCAATTCATCATTGGATTTTAGATATGTTAGGTATATATTTTTTAATATGTATCTATTTATTAATTTATTTTATTTAGAAAACAGTTTACAGATTGGTGTCTATTCTATAAGCTGCAAGTACAAGTAGTCTGTCAATGCAAAATATAAAAACACAATTATGTCGTAAGTTGTGTAATATTACATGCAAGTAGAAACAAAACTATAAGTAGTTAAGTATTAATTACCGCATCACTTTAAATAAACGTAAAGTTTTTTCTTACCTGAGCGTTTACTCATCCGATCATTTTGCTTGCTTCAGTAATTTTTTATAAGTGTATTTGAAATACTCCTAACTAAGATATTAACAACAGTTTCTACAGAATGCATTCTGCATCCTTCAAAATAAATAAAATGTTCTTGTTTTAAGAGGTATTTTAAAATGAAAGCAGATAAAAGCGATTTTTGAGAAAAAACTTTTAAAAATTGCTCTTCATGTTCACTAAGTAGTCTTTGAAAAATAATATAAGAAAGAATAACAATTTCTACCACTGAATCACGAGAATATTTAAGTCCGGCTCTATTTAAATTATTTATTAGATTAAAATTATCCTCTACAATAAGTTCCTCATTGTATGTTAAATAGTTTTTGCAAAATTTTGTAGTCCTTCACCATCATATTGATTAAAAATTTTTAATGCCAATTTAACATTTTGTCTTTCAATACTAGAAGGATACAAAGCTTTTAAAGTTAAGGTATAGCCAAATTATACTAAACTGTCTTGTTCTAAGTCAAACAATTTTTTTAGTGCGGAAAAGCACACAAATTTCTCTTCTCCAGTAGAAAAGTCTGGATAAGTAAATACTTGATTGGGTTTTGTATTAAGCCAGTTGTTAAAAATTCATTTTAGAAGATGGACCGAGTCGAATAAATAAAACAAGGAGCGATTAATGTCTACAGGGTTTTGATACACAATACTTAATTCTTTCTTTGGATAAAAGTTTCTCATAGCTTTTCCATTCACAGAATTATTGTCACTTAATACAAAAAATATTTTATATCCGATGGTCTCTAAACGAGTTATAATTGTTTTGCTAAAATTAAAATGTAACTGATGGTCAATTTTTGAAACCGGAGCGATGTGAACAACTTCTTTAAAATTAGATGAAATACTCGTAATCATAAATGTATATACAGTTATTGCTAACAAATTGCTGTTTAGTTGTTAAGAAAGTATCGTCCTCTATTTTAAGTCTTTTAGAAACATCGGACATAAAAGTCAGTACTTTGTTAAGCCTTAAGGCATCCGTGCTATTATTACTGTCACAATTGGGATTTATATTGTCATGTTCGGGATTTACACTGGAATGATGAGTGACTTGCCATTGAATTATCAATTGTATCAAGTAAATTTCTTATCTGATCCAGATTACTTGTCAAAAATGGTGTATTTAGTGAATCTACTTCTATGCTTATAGATTGTCCATACAGAAATGTCATAGTTTGCAAATTGTTATTTATTACAACAGCCCAAGTGATAGTAGGGCCAGGAGAATGCTCTTCTTTAAATATAATCATCTTAAGACTGTCATTAATAAAAAACCATCCTTAATTAACCTGAAAACATTGAAATAGTATCTTAAATTCTTCAAAATTTGTGATTTCACTTAGTTTTTTATGCTGAATATATTCATGTTTACTTTCTTCAATTGCCTGTTGAAAACGAATTTCATCAATTTTTTTAAGTTTAACGTCTTTTTCTGAATGAAACCTTTTTTAATAAATATTTGGGACACCTCGGAAATTTAGTAGGTACGCTAGTTTCTTTTAACCGTGGCAAACTTAATTTAATTGTAACGATCTCACCAGTTTTGGAACCCTGTTGTCAAATTGTCCGAATAAAATCCTCAGGTTCGAAACGGCACTCACAAACACGGTTATTATCAGTTGGAACAAAATTGTCACGGTGGGTAGCTTTTAACTCGTCTCGGGTAAACCGAAAAACTCTGGCTTTAGTGTCTTTGGAATAGTTTCCTTTGCAAAAAGGCACACAACACATATATGGCATAATGCTACACTGTTTATTTAAATCGCCATTTAAATAAAAACCACTAAAACACAAATGAAATATAGAAGTTTACATACATCAACTCTGAAAGCCGTCCGGCACAAAGCAATAACACAAAGACTAGGTTAGGTTACTCGTCGATTTGGAGAATTTCTGCTGAGACGTGTGTCGTTGAGAAACTTTCACCGCCTTCACTTAAAGGAAATAAATGATGCTTAATTATTTAATACGCTGTACTCTATTGAAATTTCAAATATATTTATAAAAAAAAATCGGTAAATTTTCTTTACCTAATTTCCAGTATCGTAAAAATTTCCTTTTATTTTGGCATCTATGATTGCTAAAACTCCACGATTACAATAATTTTGTTTGGCGTTATTTTGTTCGGTCACTTGAATTTGTGACAAAATTGTACTCTATTATACCACAATTATTTCTTGCATTATTACAATTTAAAATCAATCTTTCAAGTAGTTTTTTAGGCGTTATTTTAAAATATTTTATTAGACCGCCATTTTGTTCTACATCTTGAATTTACCTAATACCTGATTTTTGTGTACATTTTGAGATAAATTGGATGGGCACCCTTTCAGTAATATTTTTTAACTTTTCACTTGGTCGCCATATTGTTTCGACATATTGGATTTCTATCAAATTATTTCGAGTTCATCTTCAAATTACTCTAGTTTTTTTACTTTTCTTGATTGCAATATAAGATGGTAATATTCCTAAAAAATATCTTTGATTAACAAGAAAACAGATCCTGGTATTAAAAAAAACTTGACCAGTCTGGCAACGTTGCTGCGAAGAGACCTCGGTAGCAACAAAATTCAAGATAACCGTCCGCGCGGTAACCGATCACAAATTCGTTAATCGTTCACCTACGTAACGTGGTATATATATATATATATATATATATATATATATATATATATATATATATATATATATATATATATATATATATATATATATATATATATATATATATATATATATATATATATATATATATATATATATATATATATATATATATATATATATATATATATATATATATATATATATATATATATATATATATATATATATATATATATATATATATATATATATATATATATATATATATATATATATATATATATATATATATATATATATATATATATATATATATATATATATATATATATATATATATATATATATATATATATATATATATATATATATATATATATATATATATATATATATATATGTAACTCTAGCTAAGTTTCATGTTTTTATTGACGTTTCGGCTGGTTAACCCAAGCCTTTTTCAAAAAAATACTGAAAAGAAAGAAAACAAAGAACAGCTGTCGGATGCAAGAAAACTTGTTTGGGAGTTTTATCTTAAAGTATTTTTTACTTTTTTTTTATTATGTTTATGAGATATGCATCTTATTTTTGTTGATTTTCGTAGAAGCTGATCTATACCGGGTTGATTTGAAAAACTAATTCTTTTGTATGGATTTATTTTAAGTTGTTAATTAATGAGGTTATGATAAATTTTGTTTAGATTTTTAGTATCGGTTTTTGCGTTTAAACACTGTGGATTTTTTTGTATGTAGATCAGTTCATACAGCTCTTACTCTCTTGAATTTGTTTCAGTCTTAAGTATTTGAGTTTCTTCGTAGTTGAATGTGTGGGTGTTTACAGTCATGTGGTTTGAAAGGGCAGTTTTGTTTTCAGTTTTTTTTTTAAATATTGCTACTTTGACCTATATATACCGCCTCACAGTTTTTACACGGTATCTCGTAGACAATATTGCTTTTTTTTTTCAGTTGGTAGAATGTTCTTAATTTACTGAAGTTTTGTTTTGAAAGTTTATGTCCCTTGTGACTAACTGTAATATCCCGGTTTTTAAAAACATTTTGAATTTTTTCTGATAAATTTGGGACATAGGGTTGTGTTAAAAACTTTTTGTTTTGCCTTTTCTGTTTTGGTATATTATTATAAAATTTATATATTCGTTTTTGAAAATGGAGTCAATCAATTTTTGTTAATTGTTTTGTCTTAAGGCGTGTTTTGCATTTTCGTTTTTTTCTATATTTCGGGTCAGATATTGCTCTGCCAAACTTAATACAAATGATTTCTTTTGCGATAAGGGATGCTGAGAATTGAAATTTAAGTATCTGCCGGACCATTCTGTTTTTATTGTGTTATTTATGCGATATAAAGTTAGGTCCAAGAAATTTATTTTGTTGTTATTTCCGATATCAATAGTGAAATTTAGTTTTTGATGGTAGCTATTAAACTGGTTTAGAACGTAATTACATTTTTCTTTTGGTATATATAACAAACAATCGTCCACGTACAGATAAAAGAAGGGAGGGTTAAAGTTTAATTTGTCTAAGACAGTTTTTTCTAGATTCTCAAGCACTATTTGCGCAATAACGCTTGATATTGACGAGCCCATTGCACAGCCTTCTATTTGCCTATAATATTTGTCTTTGTATAAGAAATAAGTGGAGTTTAAGGTAAGTTGGACAGCGTTTAGAAATGCCTCTAATGGTATGTCTGTATGTTGTCTGATTTGTTCCTACTGTTTTCTTACTATATTCAAAGTTAGACTCGTTGGTGTGTTTGTATAGAGTGACACTACATCCAGGGAGAGGAGAATATGGTTTTCAGGTAACGTTACATTCTTTATTTTGTCTTTGAAGTGCCAAGAATCTTTAATATAGTATTTGGTGTTGTTTACGACTTTACTTGAGAGACTTTCAAGTGGACTTTGAATACATGAAACAATGGGTCTCAAAAAAGTTCCTTCTTTATGTGTTTTGGGTAACCGGTATATTCGTGGTGGTATAAAATTTTTGAGTGTATTTTAAGTTCTTTTAAGGAGTTAGGTGAAATATATAGTTTATCCTCCCATTTTTTATTAGGTCATTTTTTCTTTTTTGGAAAATATTAGTAGGATCATTTGTCATATCTTTGTACGTAGTGTTGTCTGCTAGTAGCTGTCTCATCTTTCTGTCGTAGTTTGTCTCGTGCATTATAACGGTCTTATTTGATTTCAGAACTATTAATTGAGGGTTTTGTTTCAAGAAATTCTTTTGTCTAACATCCTTAAGTAGTTTTTTATTGATAAGCTTTGGCTTGTAGTTGTTTTTGTAGTTTGTAATTATGTTACAGCAAGTGGATCTAATTTTGTCTCTTTCTTCGGGTGGAAAATCTGAGAGCGATATTTCAATATTACTAATGATTTCGTATATCGGTGTTTCTGTTGGGTTTTCTATGAAGACTGCGAAGGTTGATCCTAGCCCTAAGACGTTTAGTACATTGTCAGGTATTTGTGTATCAGTCAGATTTTCTGTCCATTCGTTTTTAGAGACGGTAGGGGGGTCACCGATTTTTTGTTTCATTTGCAATCCGTTTATATTTTTCAAATTTCGATGTTTAATTCTGTTAAAATCAATTTCATTGTTATGTGTTTCCCTTGTTATAAATTCCTCAAAAACATTATTTGGCAGTGTGTTCTTTAAAGCACAATAAATATTGTATATATTGTATATAATAATTTTTTGTGAGTAAAACATTCAGATTTTTTGCTGTATCCGTTATTAGTAAACCCATTACGTCTACTTTAAATCTTGTAAGTATATGTTCCTCAAACTTCCGCTGTAGATAATTACAATTGAAATTAATATGTTTTAAGTTGAGGTTTAAAAATACAGGTGTTAAATTTCCACAAAAATTGATTGACTACATTTTCAAAAAACGAATATATAAATTTTATAATGCAAACTCAACACCAAAACAGGAAAGGCAAAACAAGAAGTTTTTAATGCTTCCCTATGTCCCAAATTTATCAGAAAAAATTGAAAATGATTTTAAAAACCGAGATATTACAGTTAGTCACAAGGGACATGAACTTTTAAAACAAAATTTCAGTAAATTAAAAACATTCATACTAACTGAAAAAAAGCAATATTGTCTACGAGATACCGTGTAGAAACTGTGAGGGGGTATATATAGGTCAAACTAGGAATATTTAAAAATAAACTGAACGGTCACAAATACGACAAACAAAACCAAACTGCCCTTTCCAACCAGATGACTGTAAACAACCACTCATTCAACTACAAAGAAACAAAAATACTTAAGACTGAATCAAATTCAAGAAAGCGAGACCTCTATGAACTGATCTGAATATAGGGTATTATATTGTAAACTTTACACTCCCTATATCTAAGAAACAAAGCATTCTATATACTTAAAAAACTTTTCTCTTATTTTGAAAAGTACTTCACGTGAAATATGTTGAAAAAACTAATTTTGTGTTATCCTGTTTTCCACACATGTATTTTGGAGAAGATTTGCGCAGAGTTTAACATGCTGTATCTTAAAAACTAGTCATATTATAAGATTATGCCAAAGAACTTTTGTCAGGACAATACGAATTACTTTAGAGAAAATTTTCTATAAGAAGTATGAAAGGTCCTTTGCGTTTAAACAGGCTTGCCAGTATCTATGACAATTGAATTTGGGTACATTTGTAGTAGAATTAAGAAAAGGCACAATAACTACAGGATTCCTTATTGTAAAACACTTTAGACATATCTCATTTTTGGGATACACTGCTAAATATCTTTAAAAAAATTAATTAGGAATTTCATTTCTTAACATACTTTTGCAAGTATTAATCTCCAAAGGCCTCAGATGCAAAAATAATGTGTTAAAATTCACTATTTCGCAGAAAAAATCTTTTTAGAGAAATCAGAAAACTTTAAAATCGGCAAAACGTCTGTCTCGATGAATGACGGCACAACGTCTCGAAAAAATGTATTGTGTAATAGGCAAATCAACAAAAAATATACATATTTTCTGACACAAGTAAAGCTCAAAAAAATGATGTTTCTAAACGCCGATAGTAAAACATTAAAATGAACCAATACCCTAAATTTCAGACGCGGAGCGATGAGTCCACGTACAGGGTTGTTCAAAAGAGATGCACAAAATTCATATCTACTGTATGAGTAATTTTTCGCAAAAATGCTGAAACACGTGAAGTGGTTTAAATGGTTATTCATCACCCCAACTTTTTTTTTAACCTAACCTAGGTCTATAACAAAGTTTTCTAAAACTGAATCCTTTACTAGCAACAAATTAGGGGTCTGCTCATTTCGCAAATGACAGTAAAACGAGTCCATATAAGTTTTTAATTATACTATCAAAGTAAATCCTTACAGTGTAATGCGGAACGACCTTGGTTACCATCAATTATTAGACCCCATCAACCAATCCAGTGACTTGGGAAAGTTTCATTGAATTATCTTAAGAGGATTGATTAAACTATAGTGGTATTTATTATTGCCCCATAGGTTAAGAAGTAACTTCCTAACATCACAAATCTTTATATTACAAAATAGAGGTAAAAAGGTACCCGAATTCTTGAAATTCTAGGACAGTTTTTTCCATCATTTGGTTGTTTATTTGGCAAATACCTACACACACAAAATAGTAAATTCAGTTAATCTTTCAGTTTGATCCTTGAGTTGCAAGCAAGTGTTAGTATTTTGGAACTTTGACACTTTTGAATTATGGTGCTCTCAGAAAGGCGGTGTATTTAAATTCTTATATTGTTAGGTTGTGGAGATAAACTACAAAGCCAGGATAAAGTTTGTGATTGTTCAATGAAAAGTATCCCGAGAATACAATTATGCGGTCGTGTGTGAGTATGATATTCCACAAATTTCAAGAGTATGGGGCAGTTAAGGATTTACATAAAATGGGTCGACCACCCGCTTTAAATAAATACAAAAACCTGATTTACTCCTACTAGTACAAGAAAGTCCACATTCTTCAACCAGTACCTTAGCGCTAAATAACGATGTTAGTAGAGCTTTTGTACAGCGATTATTGAAGAGCCAAAAGTATCACCCGTATAAAGGGCATGTTTACATAGACTTATTAAAAATAACTACGATAGGGGATTACAATTCTGTGAAAAATGGTGGGAAGATATGATGAAATTAACATATTTTTTCAAAATATTACCTTCTCCGATGAGGCTAAATTTTATTTAAATGGAATGATCGAAAGACATAATTATCGATTCTGGTCTGAACAAAATCCACAGTGGATCATCATCGTTTCCTAACGATGATGATTCATATAGTCCCCATGAAAGAATATGATTTCAACAAGATGGTGCACCACCGCATTTTGGTTTAAATGTTCGAAGGTACTTAAACGCAATTTTTCCAAATCGGTGGATATGTCGACGGGGTCTAATTGAATGACCACCAAGTTCTCCGGACCTTACACTATTCGATTTCTTTCTATGAAGGTATTTAAAGCAAAGAGTGTTTAAAAATACACCAAACAACGTTGAGGACCTATAAGATAGAATAAGGATGGAGGTTACTAATTTACCATCTGAAAGTATTCGAAGTGTGGTAGATAGTATTTACCACATACACGATCCAGCAGAAGGTGGAGATCGCTTTCAACATTTGTTACATTGGCCGAATCAGCTGAGTGCTAAGGATCCCCCTTGAATATTTATATCGAATAAAAACCTTATGTGGACTCGTTTTACTGTAACGAAATGAGCAGACCCCTAATTTGTTGCTAGAATCGGATTCAGTTTTAGAAGATCTTTTCATAGAGCCCCCACACGACTTAGGTTGCCATTTGAAGAACAATTAAAAAAAAAGTTAGGGTGCCTACAAATTAAGGGGTTACACGGGGTGGGCCGAAAATATTACAAAAAAGACGAACAACCATTTAAATCACTTCACGTGTTTTTTGTCAAAAATTACTCACACAGAAGATATGAATTTTGTGCGTCTCTTTTGTACAACCCAGTATACTCCTTTTCTTGGAACTTCACCACTATTGCACCAACTGGAGAGTTTAAAAATCTAGGAGAGGTATCTGAATTTCATTAGTAACTTTGTGTCAGGCAAACTTTTTCTGTCTTCCGCGTATACCGAAGAAAGCTTTAAAGCATTAATTTCAATACATTTTAGGTAATTGCAACTGGACTCGGCCCGGTACAGTTTCGATTCCCCACTTTACGGATCACTCCATACAAAATTATAATATTTTAAAATGGTCTCTGGGGTGAGGTATACCGGACACGGCTAGTTTCCTTACTAATTAATCTATTAGTAAGGCAACTGGCCTAATTAAATAGACTTAATCTTAGGCATAAAATGATTATTTCTGAAACACACACCTATCGAGTAATATTTGATGAAAATCAAATCTATACCTGCTGTTTAAATTAATATTTAGGAAAGAGGCTATTTTTATTCTCAACAGTCGCTCTATTCAGAAAAGTACCGATATAATTTTATTCTTTTACAATTTTGTAGTTTTTTTTTAGACAACACACACAAAACAGTAATAATTAATTCAATCTAAATGTGTTGACTTTTGCAACATTTTTATTCATATTAGTCTAGTCTGTTACTTAAAAACTAAAATTCATTTAATTTTTTTTGTTTCCATGTATAACCTCATATCTGCGGCAGCTAACTAAATGACTAAACAATTATATCAAATATGTTTTTCTTGACCAAAATAATTATATGCATTTCATTAACTAAATGATTATTAAAAGTACTTGTTATACTATAACTTTAGTTTTTTCGATTAATAATTTATATGCATGTATGTAGTAATGAGCAACATAAATGTATACTTTTTTAATTTTAGCTAACTGGAAGCGATTTTATGGGTTTAAAAAAATTAGTAGAGCTCCATCTGGAGCAAAACCTCATTAGTGATTTGCCAGAAAATACTTTTATTGAAAACAAAAATCTAGAAAAATTGTTTCTGTTTTCCAATAATCTTGAAGAGCTAAAGGAAAAATCCTTCAATGGACTTGTTAGTCTGAATTGGCTGTTGATAAACAATAACATATTAAAAGATATCAGTCCCAGAATTTTCATTTATACACCGAGTTTGCAGAAACTGTACGTACTGTTTTCATTATTTTGGTTTTTCTTTTTACAACCTTAAAATATATGAATATGCAAAATATATCAAAAATTGTTAATAAGTTAAAATACATTCATTATGTAAAAATTAATTGTTCACCAGTGAAATTTCTACATTGTGTAAAGCTATAAAAATGTATAAGGCAAGTCAAAAATGATTACAATAATAATAAAAATTATACAAATAGTAATTATATTAGACCAGTCATTTGAGAGTCAAACCTGAGGAAAATTAGGAAGCAGACCAGTTTTCCTTTTTAAATTGTAATTGTGTGAGTAATTAGCCAAAGTTTATATTACTAACCCTCTGTAAGTTCAAAAGAATTGCCAAAAGATTTCATCTCCATCATTCATCTGGCCGGAATTTTCGAAAATCTCGTATACAGTAGCAAATAAAAACCTTAGAAATTATGATATCGCCTTATATTTAGTATATTGGAAAACCTGAACTCCCGCCATGGTAAGTAGTTATAATAGGGGAGCGCCTCCTCCTCCTCCTCTTCCTCTCTCTCATGTCCCTCATTCTTAACTTCCTCCCCTTTTATTCTCATTCGCATCATATTTTTAATTTTTTCTCTTTGTTCTCCCACATTTGATTTTGCATTCTTAAGTCTTATAAATAGGTGCATCAAGATCATTTTAGTATGTTAAGGTACGAGTGACTGTTAAAAGAAAAAAATCTGT
Organism: Kuschelorhynchus macadamiae; assembly: GCA_030620095.1. NCBI lineage: Eukaryota > Metazoa > Arthropoda > Insecta > Coleoptera > Curculionidae > Kuschelorhynchus > Kuschelorhynchus macadamiae. The sequence goes on along the minus strand of JAUTXW010000011.1, from coordinate 45,798 downwards.
TGAATAAATCTATTAATAATAATATTAAAATAAAATGAGTGAATCAGTTGGAGAAAGAAATCGATCCATTCCGCTTCAGACAATTAGCCTCGAAGAAATTATACCAGGAGTTCAAGAAGAAAATATACCATTAGTTCGAGAAGAAAATAATGGGATTGTTTTAAAAAATTTGAATAAAACTGAGAGTGAAGAGAAAAAAGTGTTTTGTGCTATTTGTTTTGAAATAATCGAATATTATGATTCATGTAGACCAAATACATGTTCCCACATTTTTTGTTTAAAATGTATTTTAAGATGGAATGATGAAAATGGTTGTTCTATAATGGTAAACAATTGTCCTGTATGTCGCACTAGATATTACCATTTGGTACAAATCTTCAAAGATGTAATTAGACATCATTTTGTTGTAATTTTAAAAAGAGGATAATATTTTTTTATAATTTGTGTTTGTGAAAACTCTGGTAACAAATAATTTTGTAAAAAAAAGTAAATGTAAATATATATAATAATTGACACACATTTTTTCCTTTTCCTATATTGAAACGACAACAATGATCTAACAAGTTTTTTAATACATACTAATTTTCACATTACATAACAAAACAATTGGTATGGGTTTACACAAAAAGTGCCACGCCCTAAAATGGCACCACTTTTGCAAATGGAAGCTTAAATTTTCTTATGGGAATTTACATGTAAAAATGACGGTTTTGATTGTCGGACCGGCATAGCCTAATCTACTACTTTTTAATTATACTAATAATATTAATATAATTTGCATCAAGTAAGAGAAAACTCAATTGAATACAGAAACAAGCGTTAACAAAATGTTATATGAGTGCTTCTAGTAGCAGTTGACATAATCGACACTTTTTTACATATGATTAGCTATTTCATTTAGAAATACAGTGTCAGATGTTAGAATAAAAAGAAATATTTTGCATATAGCACTGAAAATATATAACCGCTTATAGTAACAGTTGACATTTTTTAAAATTAATATTGTTGACGTATTCTACTTATTATCTTTACAATTTATGTTTAAAATTATTATTTTTGACATTATCTACCCATTACGTTTATAACCTATATTTAAAATTAATATTGTTGAAATAATCTACACATCACCTTTACAAACTATGTTTATTATTAATATTTAACAACATAATCTTCTATCTCTTTTTTTTCATTTTTATTGCAGTAAAAGCAAGCATGTTCAGGAATTAGTAGAAAAAGATGTGTCCTACAAATAGCACAATGTAAATCAGAAGCACTAACAACATAAGCTCTTTTGTAGTGGCAGCTCACATGATCGGACTCCCCTCTCCGTAAATATCTCATGTGAATTGCACTACAAGGAAGGCAAATAGCAAATGTTCCTAGTCTTCGACTTTCAATTTTAGAGTAGCTTTGTATAACACATACATCTTTTTCTTCAAAATTATTAAATAATTCACTAGCCCTAAACTTGCTTACTTTTACGTCAGCCTCGGTTCCTAAATTTAGCAGTTGTCCATCCATGTCCACTCCTTCGTCAATTTCCTGATCATCTTCCTCCATCTCTTCTTCTTCCTCCTCAATATAATTAATGTCGATGTTAAACAAGAATGATCTTCTAACAAGTCTAGATGATTTGTCCAAAAATGAATGTTTATAAGTGATGGAATCGCCTTCCAAGTTAATAAAAATTTCTTCTCTTTCTTCAATTTGAGCGGCGTTCTCCACATTATTTTCTTCAATTTGGTCAGCGTTTCCAATCATATTTTCTGCCATCGTTAGGAGCTTTAGATTTAGATAGATATATTTGATAAAAAACAATTTTGGTTATAGCTTATAAATAATATCGACAACTGATATTACAGCGAATGATACTGTATGATCGTCGAGTGGATGTTCTTAAGTATATATCCCATCGACCACCACTTTTACTACCTGCAATACTTAAGTTTTTTTTTTTTTTTAGAGATTGTCTTTTTTCGCTGTCCCTTTCCCTGTCAGTTTCCTCGGGGGGGGGGGGGGTTATTACAAGGGGGGCTTCGCTCTCCCTTTTTGTTTAGTGAAAATTCTGATTCGGAAGAAGAACAAATTGATCAAAATTTAAGTTTGGCTATTTGTCCTACTAATTCACCATATGATATTGTAAATTCTGATTCGCAAGAAAAACAAATTGATCAAAATTTAAGTTCGGCTATATCTTCTATTAATTCACCATATGCTATTGTAAATTTTGATCCGCAAGAAAAACAAATTGATGCAAATTTGACTTCGGATATTTCTCCTAATAATTCACCAGTTGAACAAAATTCAATTTCGAAACCATCATTTATCATTAAAAAAAAATTTAAAATTAATAAAAAAAATAAAAAACAAATAGCAAACCTTAAGTGTCTGGGTTTCGCTATTCAAAATTTAACTAATTTGATCACAATTAAAAATGGAGACGAAAGTACGGTGAATTATGTTAAACAGGCCTTTGACAAATTAGTTGACTCATTTGAAGAAATGGATTCATAAAGTCAATTAATTTCTATTGCTTTTTTCAAAATTTGACTATAACTAAATAAAAATGCACAATATTAATTTTATTATTATACAAAGAACTTCAAAAATGCAATTGCTTTTTTCAAAATTTGACTATAACTAAATAGAATTGCACAATATTAATTTTATTATTATTATTATGCAGAAAACTTCAGAAATGCATAAGTGTGTAACATGTAATAAAGTCTTTACTAGAAAGGATAATTTACTGCGACATATTAAAAAACATGTTAACGGAAATTCCACAAAACTCAACAGTTGGTTGAAAAAACCAAAGCTTGTTAAAGGTAAGAACATTTTATTTTTCATGTTATATTTTGTAAAATATTTTTTTCTTAATTTATATAGATTCTACAAATATTGTAAAATATTGTAAAGAATGCAAGAAAAATATAAACCAAAGTCTATGGGGTGGACATCTTCGATCTAGTGTGCACAAGAACAATTCCAAAATAGGCTTGGAGGAAGGTGTTGAAATTATCAAGTCAGCATTCAGGGAACGAATAATATCTTATAGGATTTCCTCACACCAAAACTTGATAAATGTGAAAGAATATTTTCAACATTTGGAATACAAAATTGCACATCTAATAGATCAAGAACTGTAGAAACATAAATGTATCAAGCTAAATATGGAACTGTTCGGTTTCTATTTTAACCCCAGCAGCGACAGCTATGATGTCAAATCTTTTAATGCGCCGTTCCAAGTCATTTGCCAGGGATATCAGAAAAAAGAACTGTTAGAGCAAATCTGCACCATTATTGACCAGAAAGCTGACGAATTTGCAGAAAGAGATTCAGGTAAAGAATTTATTTTCGATTTTACAACAACAACAACAAAAAAAGTAATTTTTTAATTTTTACGTTGCAGGATGGGCTTTGATGAATTTACTTCATTTGGAAATTAATGTTAACAAGCACAATCCGCTGAGAGCCTCATCTTTTATCGAACTTCCTCAAGAGATCAAGAGACGTCAAGCTGTGATCAACATTAGGAATGATGACAACTTTTGCTTCGCCTGGGCAGTTGTGTCTGCTCTTCACCAACCACGCGGATTAGATTTTGAAACTTCATCCTACCCACACTACTCTTCTGTTTTGGATATGTCAGGTATAGAATTTCCAATGTTGCTAAAGAACATTAAGATTTTTGAAGAAAAAAATAACATTTCTATTAATGTATATGGATTAGAAATTATAAATCCTAAAAAGGGGTATGAAGTAATTGGTCCGCTTTATTATTCATCGAATAAAAAAAATCAACATGTCAATTTATTGTTAATAAGTGATGATGATGAAAAAACTTTTCATTATTGCTATATTAAAGATTTATCAAAACTAGTTTCTGCACAAATTTCTAAACATCACGGAAAAAAATATATTTGCGATGGTTGTTTACAATATTTCCCTACAGAAGAAAATTTATTACAACACAATAGCTATGATTGTGATCATTTACGAATTAACCTACCTTCTAAAGAATTAATAAAAGATAAGTTTGGAAACTATTCATATGATAATATTTTGAAATTTGTAAATTATCATAAACAAATGAAAGTTCCTTTCGTGGTGTATGCAGATTTTGAATGCATTTTAAAGCCTTTAAATAATGACAATGTTGATAAAAATCCTAATACTTCATACACCTTAAAACAATATGAACATATTCCACATTCATTTGCCTATTACATTAAATGTTCCTTTGACGATAATTATTCTAAATTTGAAAAATATAGAGGTCAAAATTGTGATACATTATTTATAAATTCTTTAGAAAGAGATGTGTATAACATATACAATAAATATTTAAAGGCTCCTAAAAAAATGATCCCTTTGAACGAACTGGACAAAATTTATCATAACTATGAAAAAGTTTGTCATATTTGTAATAAACCTCTTTTAAATGACAGGGTTGCAGATCATTGTCATATAACCGGTCTTTACAGAGGTCCAGCTCATTCACTCTGCAACATAAATTACAGAATACCTAACTTTATTCCAGTTTTATTGCATAATTTGCGTAATTATGATTCTCATCTATTTCTTAAAAAATTATGCTTAAACAAAGAACAACTAACAGTTATCGCACAAAACAAGGAAAAATATATTTCATTTGAAAAGCTTATTCATGTGGATAACTATTTTGATAAAAAGACACAAAAGGCTAAGAAAAAAAATATATCATTAAGGTTTATTGATTCTTTTCAATTTCTATCCCATTCTTTATCAAAACTCTCTGAAAGCTTAAAAGATGAACAATGTAAGGAAATAAAAAAAATTTTCAATGATGAAGAAAGATTTAAACTTATTCGGCAAAAAGGTGTATTTCCTTACAGTTATATTGATGATTATTTAAAATTAGAAGAAACAACTTTACCTCAGAAAGACCAATTTTATAATACTTTAACGGATGAGCACATCAGTGATGCAGAATACCAAAGAGCTGTAAAGGTTTGGCAATTGTTTAAATGTGAATCTCTTGGTCAATACTCCGACGTTTACTTACTCTCTGATACTTTACTTTTGGCAGATATTTTTGAAAACTTTAGAAGCACTTGTTTATCCACATATAAGCTCGATCCAGCTCATTTTTACACTTTTCCAGGTTTATCCTGGGAGGCGTGTTTGCGTTATACTGGAATAGAGTTAGAATTGTTAACTGATCCAGATATGATACACTTTTTCAAAAAAAGCGTTCGCGGTGGTGTGAGCTCTTGCATTTGTAGAAAATCTGAAGCTAATAACCCATTTCTTTTAAATTTTGATCCTTTAAAGCCAACTAAATACATAATTTATTATGATGCAACAAATTTGTATGGTTATGCAATGTCACAGCACATTCCAACGGGAGATTTTGTTTGGTTAACAGATAAAGAAATCAATGATTTAAATATTATGAATATTTCTAAAAAATCTAATAAGGGATATGTTTTAGAAGTTGATTTAGAATATCCTACAAGTCTACATTCCTATCATAACGATTTTCCGTTTTGTCCAGAAAACTTTAAACCGCCAAATTCTAAATGCATAAAATTAATACCCAATTTAAATGATAAATCAAAATATGTTATTCACTATCAATTATTAAAACAATGTTTGGAACATGGACTCAAGTTAACTAAAGTTCATAGAGTTTTACAGTTTTCTCAATCTGATTGGTTGAAAAAATATATAGACTTGAATTCAAGATTAAGAAATGATTCAAAGAATGAATTTGATCGTAATACTTACAAGTTGGCAAATAATAGTATTTATGGCAAGACTATGGAAAATGTTGATAGGAGAATTGACGTAAGACTTGTTACAGAGTGGGAAAAAAATAGAAGAAAAGATGGTGCTGAGAATTTAATTGCAAAACCATATTTCAAGGACTTAACAATATTTTCTGAAAACTTGGTAGCTATTCAAATGCAAAAGATTCAAGTTACTTACAATAAACCAATATATGTAGGCTTCTCAATATTAGATATATCTAAAACTGTCATGTATGATTTCTTTTATAATTTTTTAAAACCTCTTTATCAGGAAAATATTTCACTTTTATACACCGATACCGATTCGTTCATTTTAGAAGTCACAACTCCAAATATTTATTCTGACATGATAAAAAATATTCACAAATTTGACACATCTAATTATGAATTTAATAATATTCATGAAATGCCTATTACAAAGTCAGTTATAGGAAAATTCAAAGATGAATATGCTGGTGAACCCATTACTGCTTTCTTTGGTACTGGAGCAAAAGCATATTGTATTAAAACGGAAAACAGTTTAACAAAAAAAGCAAAAGGTGTTAAAAAAAGTGCAATTAAAAAGCAGTTGGATTTTATTCATTATAAAGATGTTGTTGAAAATCATTCTAAAACCTTTTGTTCAATGTATGTTTTTCGATCTAGACAACATACAATTTTTACAGAGTTAATTAATAAATTGGCTTTGAGTTCCGAAGATGATAAGCGGTATAAAATTCCCTATAGTTTTAATACATTAGCTTGGGGACACCAAGATATTGCTTTGTATCAATGGAATGCAGAACATGAAGATTTAGATATATTTATGTAGATATTATAAGGTATTTAAATTTGTTGTTTTTGAAACCAAAGTTAGTCTTCATAAGTCTTTCACAAAATGTGCTTAGAAACTTTTGACAAAGAAATTGATAACAGTTATTTTAAAACATATGAAAAACGACTTTCCACTTTTAAAAAATGGAAAGGAAAATTCAGACCAGAAGTGTTAGCTGGAGCTGGCTTTTACTATACTTCAATCAATGATATTTGTAAATGTTTTTATTGTGGTATTGAAATTTTTGATTGGTTAAGTTATGATGATCCTATTGTGGAGCATAATAAATTTGCTAGGAATTGTGATTTAAATAACTGTTTATGGAAAAATAGGAATCGAATAATTGTAACCATTCAAAATAAGTCTTCAAGCTACACATTTTATATAGTATTATTAATATCCTTATTTATGAACTTTTACATATATTTAAATTAAGTATTTTATTGTTATTTTTTTACAACTGCTTTTGCTTTCGTGGTGAAAGTATCTGCTTAATGTTAATAAATTTGGAATATAATTATTAATTTGTTTTAATGACTATCAGTAGATCTCAATTTATTCTTCTTTATTTTATTTTCCAAAATGTTTTTTATGTTCATCATCCCCCTGGCGTAACACAGTGTGAAATATGTTTTTCTAATAAAACAGACGTCACTCTAAGTAAATATGGTAAATTTATGAAAATTGGATTAATTAACAATAGTACAATTAGTTGGATGGAACGAATAAATGGAAATGAAAATGCAAGTAAATTTTTTAAAATTTTGTATCATTATCCAAATCGATCTATTTTTGATACAAATTGGATAGAAAGGTTAGAGTTTAAAAATAATCAGTTACAAATTTTAACCCCCAACTGTACCAATTATTATGACGGATTCAAAAATTATTACTTTTCCATCATTAGTGTTACATTAAACTTTGCATTATTTTTATACATTACCATTTTAATTATTTATCTTTATTACAAATTTCAAACTGGAAATCTATTTTTTCATTAATCCATTTTAATCGAAACTTTAAAGAAAGTGGGGATGAGAATATTTAAGTACAAGAATAACACAATATGTTTCAGTCTCGTTTAGTCATTATGAACAACGCCGTGGTTCATAAACCTTTGGAAACGCTTCTTAATTCAAAAATTTATTTTTTAAATAATTCTTTGTCAAAATTTGTTCTTGTTGGCATTAGTTTAAATGATTTTTCTCCAAAAATTGTAATTGGTGGAAAAACTGGATTTTCAATCGCACTAACCGAAGAAAATTGGAAAGACATTTGTGTTCATCAAGGAATTATTGTAAACAATTTCTACTTTCCTCAAGTTGATCAAACCAGTGTGAATATAAACAACATTCATCTGCAGGTTCAGAAAATAAATGATACCCCTGTTCTACAAATTACAAAAGGCCCAGACTTCATATACTTAGGACAAGAGTCTTTGGACAATTTGTGGCGATTAAAGGAAATTATTGATTATAGATTATCTATACTTAAAAGGCAAGAATTCAATACATATTTCAAAATATTTCAAAATAATATTTCATCTGATTGTGGCGACTTGTGTACGCATGTTTATAATATAATAAGTCCAACAGAAAATCCTAACAGTGAAAATGTTTCAACTATGATGGAATTACTTGCTTTATATCCTGAACAAATGGAAAACAAATTGAAGCAAAATGGAACAAAACGAAAATATTACGAAGAAAACAATGAAAATGGGTCAAAAAGAAAATATTACGAAGAAAACAATATCTTTGCTTACAGACAAGCCCGTAGGAGTAACTTTCAGATGTGGTACTTAGATAGACTCCGTTTTGAAAAAAGAATAAATGATTGTAAACTTATTCTAGATTCGATATGATCTGAGGAACATAGAAATAAAATATATTTGACACGTTTTAATAAAAATTGTATTTGATGTTTTACTTAATAAAATTTTAGTTTAGTAAATGTGAATTTTATTTGAAATTAATTAGCACATTAAGACTTTGTAATTTGTATCAGCTAAAGCATAAAGTGAGGAACAGAAATAAAACAAATTTAACTAAAATTTAATTTCAATTTAATTAAACAATATTTTTTTTATCAATCCATGTATTATATTTTTTATCAAGTCCTAACCATTTCACATAAACTTTGTTTCCTTTCCTTCTCAAAATCTTCTCAATAAGATACACATCGGTATGCTTTACTTTTAGTAATTCTTGCTCATAAAAACCACCCAGAATGTCCTGATTATCTTCGTCTTGAATTAAATATGTCCAAGGGTTTGTCATCTTAACTTCTTTAATGTGGAATATCTCATTTGACCAATTTGGTGTGTAACCTTTTGAAAATGCCTCTCGATGCTTGCTTATTCGTACGTGATCACCCACTTTAAACTTTGGAGATTTTATATCTAACGTTTTAGCATGAGTAAATGAATATTTCAGGATTCTATTTTCATTTGTTTTATTTACTTGTTTTGGCTTCATTCCTATTGAAGAATGTTTTGTATTGTTATAATCTTTTACAATATCCGCTAATATATTAAACCATTTGTAATTTCCTTGAATGCTAAATATTTTCCACATATTATTCTTTAAAGTCCTGTTCACTCTTTCTACTATACTCGCTTTCAAATTGGAAAACGTGCTATAATGGTTAATTCGAAATTGTTGCATCAAATTTTGAAAATTTATATTGAAAAACTCTCTCCCTCTATCCGTTTGCAAGTTTTTTGGTGGAGTTTTTGCACTGATTAATATTTTTTTCATTGCCGCTGTTACGTCTTTTCCAGATTTAGATTTTACCGGTTCGGCCCAAACATACTTAGAAAATACATTTATGGTAATCAAGATATATTTAAATCCCTTATTAAATTTGGCATAGGGTAACATTTCAACCAAATCAGCTTGAAAAAGATCATTTAACCCTTTCACTACCACCCTTCTGCGTTTGTAGTTTTTTCTAGCAGGTTTATGTAATTCATTAACGACTTGTTGTTTAACGGTTGTCATGACAACAAACTTGTTTATTCAATTTTAAGGAAGTTCACTTTCTATGTTTTGTAATAATTCGAAATATAACTTTTATATGTTTTTTCCCATTCAATCAATTTATCAATTTGTATTGTATAACTTTTTTCATTTAAAATTTTACTAATTTTAGTAATCTCCTTTTCTAACGCATTAAAGGATTTTTTTATCTCTCCAGTTAAGAAAGTAGTTGATCTACTATCACTATTTTTTAATTCCTCCTCTGTTTTATTTAATTCTTGTTCTAATTTCTTAATTAAACTGGACATTATATTTTTCAAGGAAATATATTGTTGATTTTCTTCCAAAGTGAGTTGGTCAATTGTTCTACTGTTAAGAATGCTATTTTGATTTCTTTTTTTTTCATCATCTAACCTTTTTATAAAAGTTCTTAATTGTTTAATTTTTTCCTAGTGTTTTTCAATTATTACTTCTCTTATATTTGTTTCCATTATTTTATTAATTTTCTTGATATCATCACTTAATTTTTTGTCTTCCTTTTTAACATGTTCATTTAAAAACTGCAAATCTTTACTTATTTGATTTAGCGTTAGCAACTGTTTATTAACGTTTTCAATTGAGGTATAACATCCTTTAATCTGGTTTTCATACTTTAAAAAATTTTCATCAAAAACCTTAAGCTTTTTAGCAAAGATTTCATTATTTGTTTCATTTTCACCTAATCTCCTTTTTAAATTATTAATGTCACTTATTCTCTCTTGATTTTGTTTTGAAATATGGCGTCCAAATTTATCAACTGTCATGTTGAGCTTTCATTAAACAATAAATATGATTATATTTGATAGCTGTTATTTATAGTATTACTTTATCTTCTCTTAATTCTTCAATAATAGAGATAAACTCGTTACTATGAGCATTATTTCCCGCATCACTTGATGAAATTAATAAACGTAGCCTATCAACAATTTCGTTAACATTATTCCAGTATACATAGTCTGTATTTGATCTGTTTGTTTTCAAAATTAATCCCTTTCCTGTAGATTTGGCTCTAGTTGTTCTAAACGGAGGTTTTGGTTTGTTAAATGCTGTAACTAATCTTGGCAAGGTTTTTGTCTTTGTAATCCCCTTTCTTTGTAAATATGGTCCTATTATTGTAACATATTTGTGTGATGTATTTCCTTGAACTTGTTCATTTGAATCAAAATTCCTACGATATACATTTGTTTTAGCTAGAATGTTCATGTAATTATCTAAATCTTCCTTCTTATAACCTTTCGGTTCTTTTTTGAAAAGCAATTCGTATAAACCTGGCGTGCCTGTGTACGTTATTCCTCCCACTTTAATGTCTTTTCCAATAATTTCTACCGGTATCTGTGTTAAACCAAAAGAAAACTTATCCGTTTCGAGGTCATGAACTATTCCATAATAATGGTCAAATTTATGTTGTGTATCTTTCACACCCTCATCAATATATGATCTGGGTAATTCATGAAAATCTGCTAAGTAATCTTTATATGATGGTGTACCAACATAGGTTTGAATTGTTTTTCTAGTTTGTTCCAATATGTCTGACAAGTTTAAATTTGTTGTTGTGTCACTAGAAGGATCTGAAGTTTCTGCTATAACAGTTGATGACAATGGTTGTACTACAGGAGAGGAAGAAGTGATACTACTGTCATTTGTTGTTGTGTTGGTAGTTCTGTAGGGAGTGACGGAGTTTTTCCTGTTTTCTGAATATTTTTCCTCGGAGTTGATGTTTTATAAAGCTTTGTAGGTGTTTTGAAATCTTCATACTTTGAAACTCTTTCTTCTTTTAAATCGAATGGTTCGGATTAACCAATACTTGAAATTAGCTGTTTAAGTGGTTGTGTTATTGGTCTATAAGTTTGTTCTAATTCGGACTGAGCAGTAGAAGTAGCTAATTTCAAGCTTTGATATTTCTGCTTCACGGCTTGTCTCGATCTTATTAATTCTCGAGCTAAACGTTTATCCATGCTGTACAAGTTTTAAATGAAATAAAACTGCAAATTTTTTACTTTTATAAATATATAAAGGAATCGAATTTACTCCTATATCTGCCGTGATTTACTTCACAATCTTTGTCAATTACAAGAAAACCATATGGATCCATCCAACAGTTAGCACAAATATTTTTAAACTGATCAAATGTCATATCCAATATACAGTGGTCATTATATATATGTTTTAAACTCAAACAGTCCTGTTTAAATAAAATTAATAAGTTTGCATTTTCTCGAATTAGACGTTTAAGGATTGAGGAATATCCTTGAAAAATAAAAAAACAATCGGTGTTTCTATGCCTTCCATGCGTGAAATAGTCCCTAATAATAGATTGATTATGACAAGGAATATCATCAAAAATGATAACGGAATTATCTCATGAGGTGAAATAATGTTCTCATCGCTATCATATTCAAAGTATCCAATTTCTTTCATAGGTTTTAACAACTTTCTTAAATATTCATATTTTGGTTGATCTAATGACTTTGAATAAACATAGACATTTTCAAACCTAATTCCATTTGGATGCTCGAGCAGTGTAAGCATAACGTTGGTTTTACCGCTACCACTGCAACCAACTATAAGCCCTCTTTTTGAACCACCGCAAAATAAGTCACCATGCTTTCTCAACTGTTTACTTAAAATTTTTTCGTCATGATTATTTACTGGTAATGAGAATTTTTGTTTTTCAATCCTCATTCTTAATCACACTAGTAAATATTTTTAGCTGTAAAAGTATTTATACCAGAAAAATGTCAATGTGCTTTTAGTATAAAAAGAACTTCAATGACTGTGGGTCGCCATAAGTTGAAAAAAACTATTAAAACACGTAATAGAAAAGGCTCTGGTTTAGTAAATAAATTAATTAGCAAACTACCTTTTGAAGTTCATATACCAGGATATAATTATTGTGGTCCCGGCACCAACTTGGAAAAAAGATTAACTAGAGGTGACGTTGGTATAAATCCATTGGATTCCGCTTGCAAAGAACATGATATATCTTACTCTCAGACTGAAGATTTATCAAAAAGACACATATCTGACCAAATATTAGAAAAAAAAGCCTGGGATAGGGTAAAAGCTAAAGATTCTTCTATTGGTGAAAAAATTGCAGCTTTAAGTGTTGCAGGAATAATGAAGGGTAAAAGAAAGTTCGGTTTGGGATTAAAAAATACAAAAGGGGGTAAACTTAAATTGAGAAAAAAACGTATCATTCGAACACCCAAAAAAATTGGAGGATTTCTACCTCTTTTGTTTCCCATTCTTGGCGCCCTGGGTGCACTAGGTGGAGGCGCGGCAGGAATTGCTAAGGCAGTAAATGATGCTAAAGTAGCTAAACAGCAACTAGAAGAAACACATAGACATAATATTGCAATGGAAAATGCTTCTAAAGAAGGGAAAGGATTATATATTAGACCATATAAAGGAAAGGGACTATTTATTAGACCTTATAAAGGAGGATCCGTCAAAATGAAAGCAATCAGACAAAAAAAAAACTCAAAATAAGTTTTCCAAAAAGAGCACTTACGAACAATGATATTATTAAATATGTAAAGCTGTTAAAAATAACTGGCTTTAGAGGTGTTTTTATGCTCGATGAACTTCCAAAAAAAATTAATCTGAAAGAATGTGGTATTGTAAATTTGGATAAAAAACAAAATAAAGGATCTCATTGGACTGCTTATATTAAAAATAACAAAAATGTAATATATTTTGATAGTTATGGAAATTTAAAACCACCTTTTGAACTTCTCAAATATTTTAATTCGAATGGCAAAGTGGATGTATTTTATACTTATGAAAATAAACAAAAATTTAATTCATATAACTGTGGTCAACTATCCCTAAAATTTTTCAAAAAAATATATAAACTCATTATTTATTGTAATATCTCATTCATAAATAAACTGCAATGTCTACCACAATTGCCATATCAGGAAACAGTTCTGTTTTGTCTGCTGATTTTAATCCGCCCATATATTTAGAGGATGAAAAACAATATTACCTGGGTTTAGCTGATTTTGAAACGTTTATGACTATCCCCAATATAAAAGAAGGATATAATAAATTTTATATAGATAAAAAAGTAATTGTTATTCCCGACGGAACTTATGACATTACAGATATAGAAACATACATAAGAGAAAGTATAGAAGATTTATTTCCGAATGAAAAAATTTTTTTTCTTTTAAAAGCAAATGTTAATACTCTAAAAACTTTTTTAATGTGTAGTAGAATAATTGATTTTACCAAGGAAGATTCGAAAGGAAAAATGTTGGGTTTTAATAGCAGGATACTAGAAGCTATGAAAGAGGAAGAATCAGATAATGTTGCAAAAGTAACTAAGGTGAATGCTATTTGTATTGACTGTAATATTTGTGTCGGTTCTTACAATAATGGTAAACCTGTTCATATTATTCACCAGTTTTATCCAACTGTAGCTCCAGGGTATAAAATAGTTGAATCTCCTTTGCCCATTTTGTATTTTCCAGTTAGCGTCAAAGCAATTAACAATATAACAGTTAAAATAGTTGATCAAGACGGAGAACTTATCAGTTTTAGAGGAGAAACTATAACAGTAAGGTTACATTTACAAACAAGTGAAATATAAAATAGTTGTTAGATATAATAGAGCCCTTGGGATGAGATTTGCCCCTACCACTATCAACAAAGTAAAAACTTATAAAAAGAAAAAGCCTAAACAACAGTTCAGTATCAAATCCAACACCAACAAGTTAAGACGAGATAATCGTAAATTTCTCACATCCTTGGGTTTCACTGTTTTAAAATAATGAACATATTAAACGTAAACGAAAAGCTTTATGTAGACAATTCCATCGTCAGTTCTGAGCTTCACACATATCAACCATATATTTCTTCAAAATTCGATTACAATGATGAAATAAGGATCCCAATTCAAGAACTCGATGGTTACACTCTACCATCAGATAGTTTACTTTATATCGAAGGAAAATTAACTAATACAGAAGGTAAATATAAGAAAGAATTGCTATTTATTAACAATGGTATAGCCTTTTTGTTCAGAGAAATCCGCTATGAACTAAACGGAATTACTATAGATTCAATAAGAAATGTTGGATTAGCATCAACCTTAAAAAGCTACCTTTCTCACAATACCAACGAAAGTTTAAAACTGGAAAATGCAGGTTGGTTTCCACATCGGAAAGTAGGTGATACAATTTTAGTTGATAATGATGGAAAATTCTCCGTATCCATACCACTAAAAATGCTTTTAGGATTTTTTGAAGATTACAGAAAAATTATTATGAATATGAAACAGGAATTGGTTCTTATTAGATCAACTGATGATTTAGATGGTGTTATTTTCAAAGAAGATCCGGCACACCTTGTTACTGCTCCTGACACTCCATTGGTTACTTTCGATAAAATTTATTGGAAAGTTCCTCACATTCTAGTTGATATGCCACAACAACTTGCTCTATCAAAAATATTAGAATCAAATAAAGATATATTGATAGGATTCAGGAGTTGGGAACTTGTTGAATATTCTTCTCTAACCGAAACAACCCGTCACACATGGCCGGTAAAAACAACTAGTAAACTAGAAGCTCCTCGTCATGTTGTGATTGGCTTTCAAGAAAACAGAAAAGGGAAAATTGTTAAAGATATGAGTAAATTTGACAATATTACTTTGTCAAATATTAGAGTATATTTAAATTCTGAAAGATATCCTTATCACGATTTGTACTTAAATTTTGAAGAAAACAAATTTTCTGCTTTATACGAAATGTTTGCCAACTTTAGACAGTCTTCCTATGGTGTTCCAAATGAACCCATTTTTAATCCTGAACAATTCAAAAACATTAGTCCTATTACACATATTGATTGCTCCCATCAAAAAGAAACAATTCAAACGGGATCCGTAGTAATGAGAATTGAATTTGAGACACACAATGCAATTAAAAAAGATACTTCTGCTTATTGTCTTATTTTACATGACAAATTATTTAGCTACAACCCTCTTACTAAAATTGTGAAACAATTATAAACTTTATCCCCACTATTTTCATATTTCGATTTAATTTAAAGAAATTTTCAAAAGCTTTTAGTTTTAATCATGACATCAAAACTACAACTACAAATTGAAAAATTTATTTTTAAAATTAATCAACTGAAAGAAGAAATTGCAAATTATTCAAGTAAAAAAAGTCTCATTAAAAAATTTGCTGCTTTGAAAATATGAGATTGGTTATAGATATTCAAGGATTCAAAGATGAAAAAAATAAATTTATACCGAAAGAGCTTGCAGCTTTTGATGGTTATGAAATGACTCATTACATTTTTAAAAAGCCTTTTCCAATGGAGTTTCTTTCACCTTATTGTCACAAGCAGGCGGTATGGTTAACGAAAAATTATCATTGCATACATTGGAATAATGGATTTACTCCATTACATCATTTCCCAAAAATAATTGAAACACTTACGAAGAAAGCAGATTTTGTTTTTGTAAAAGGAAGCGAAAAAAAGGATTTTATACAGAAATATTCTAAAAAGCATGTGATTGAAATAGATGAACAACCAGCGCTAAAGCTAATGGAACCAAAATGCTTCTATCATTCAAAATCACCTTGTATGTGTGCTTTGACAAATGTGTTATTTTTATATGACAATTGTTTTATGAATGAATAAAAATATAAAAAAAACTTAATTACCTTTTTATTTTGCATTAACCAACCATGATTGAATACAATTAATATGATACCTTAAATCTAATTTTCTAAATTCATTTAAAAGTTCATACTCATTTTTATTTTTTAAATAATCATTATAAAATTTAGCGGCTAATTTAGATTGTTCCATTCGATCTATATTATTAACATATGCTGACAAATCTTGTGCTTCTGCGTCTTCTTCGCCTACAATTGATAAATATTGGAAGTATGCAGCAGATATGAATGAATGTTAATATATGTTAAAAAATATTATGTTAAATAAATTTCATTTATTTAACATAATAATATTTAAATATGTAGGGGGACGTCTCTTGCGAATAGGATTAACTTTCTTTGATAATACCTGTTTTTTATCTTCGTATAATTGAAACCTCTTTTGGGTTGCAATAATAGCAGGTATAAATTGGCAATCTTCTCCTATAAATTCTATTAGGTGGCTTAATTCTCCTACAAAGTATGATTTCCCAAATGTATTGAAAAACGTAGTAAGGCTTATAATTCCTTCTAAATAATCATCACAACAGTCAATTGCTTCCAAATAATCTCGTTTCAGTGGATAAAACAGCTTGGTGTATTCATCTTTCGAAATCACTTCAAAGAAATTGAGATATTTAACTTTTAACTGTCTGATAGTTGTAGTTAATTTTTCGCGAGTACACATAATTCACTTATTACTTGACACATTTTTTCTTTTTGTTTTATACAAAATTGGTGGAAAAATTCAAAAATAACTTTTTACGCAACTCGAGCACAGCTTAGTAAATGTGTCTCGGCATACTAAAATGATCATGATGCACCTATTTATAAGACTTAAGAATGCAAAATCAAATGTGGGAGAACAAAGAGAAAAAATTAAAAATATGATGCGAATGAGAATAAAAGGGGAGGAAGTTAAGAATGAGGGACATGAGAGAGAGTAAGAGGAGGAGGAGGAGGCGCTCCCCTATTATAACTACTATGGTACTTAAAACTCTAAGTTCGCCAGTTATGGCACTGTCATTTTTTAATCGATTTATCTCAGAAACTATCACATTTAGAAAAAAATCACATACTTTTTTTACATAATTGCACTATCACCAGTATTTTGGCAAAAACATATTTTATGATTTTTGTTAACTAACATGACTTGCAATGTAAACTCTTGCTAATTAAAGAAAGCTCTCAAAGAGCCACAATTTTTAAAGGAGTTGGCCTGCTTTTTGGACTAATATTTGATAAATAAAGAATCAAGAAAACCTTTCATTAAATATAAATGTGTTTTTTGCTGAATATATTTTTAAAATGTTATTAAATCACTTATCCAGTCTTGTTATAACATTTAATACCCAAATATTACAGAGTTTTTTGCGCAAATCTGAACATTTTATGGTTTTGTATCCGTAGATATAGTTTTTTATAACTATAAATACTTATTTTTATATATATATATATATATATATATATATATATAAAAATATATATATATATATATATATATATATATATATATATATATATATATATATCACGACTTGATAAATTCATATGCATGGCAATGTAAAAATGTTAACGTAGCTTTCAAGAAGTTCTGTAATTACTTAAATCCTAATACCACTTTTTAAAATATTTATGCCCTTGGCATGTAAGGCGAGGAACCATACTGGGAATATGCGAGTCGATAATGCAGTATTTTCAGGACACTAATATACACTTTTGCTCTGATATTCCCTATAATATAGCAGGAAACACTTAATTGTTTAGTTTAGGATATTTCTCTGTCATTTTTCGTCAGTGTCAAAAGTTTAAAAGTTTTAAGGCTACTAAAATTTTTAATTAGGAAAGAATAATTGGCATACATATTAAATCCATTATCATGTAAACAATGAGGGATTCACTGTAATGTTTGGTTTCCACGCACCTCTCAACTGAAACTTCCTTTCATAACATCCTGAGAGCGATGCAAGAATCTTGGTGGCCCTTACATTGATGATGTGCCCTATTGAGAGCTGGTGTTTGGCCACAGCAGATTGAAAAATTTGTTTTTTACTTTACATCATTCATGTTCCTTAAGTCTAGTAGAAACACATCGTCTAACTATATATACACCTTACCACAGAAACAAGAAATTTTATAAACTTCTTCTGATTGTAACGTAATTACTATTATTACTTATCTTTCAGCATTGTCCAGACTTTGCATGCACAAACAAGAAATATTATTGTCGATTTGACATTTCAAAATCCACATTTTCCTTAATCATACGTGCTCACGTATTTTTTTGGCAATCGTCTTAATTGATGGCTATACAGCTCGTTTGCCATTTTCCTCATTTCGATTTAAATTAGTTTTGTATCCTTATACAAAACTTAGTTGGTCAAAATTCAAATCTTATGAAAAATATGGATTCGTATTTACAAAAAAAAAGTTTTAGTTTTTGTAGGAAGAAGGTAACATGAAGAGTTTCCAGTTGTTGGAAAAATGACCCGTATACCTTCTATACGTGTCTGGAATAGGCCATATGCGCAATCATTTATCGTGACCAGCGGAGATCGGAACTACTGTTCTTAGAGTTTATTATGCTGCCATAGACTAACGAATTCCATGTAGGATAAATGCAAAACAATGAAATTACACATTGTAGTCCCTCCCGCCAGTTTATCGCAAGCCACCATAGTATATTTTTCTGAAGCAGGTTTTTCTTGATGATTTTCTCCTACATTTGATTAAACAGAAATATTTTGTTGGTACTAATTTTTGACATGCCTAATTCCCCTATAACAAATTAAGTAATTTCAATTTTTAGATATTTTTTGCTGCTATTTATTATGTTATTGTTACCTTTATATAAGTTAAAATTTTTTATAATTTAGAATAATGATATACTTTTGTAGACAGTTAGACAGCAACAAGTTTCACTTTTTGCCTGCCAAAATATTTGATCCACTTACGGAATTAGTGTCTGTAAAGATGTCTAAAAATCCATGGCATTGCGACTGCAATATCCTATATTTATCAGTGTAAGTATGCTATATTAATTTTCACCCAAATATATATATATATATATATATATATATATTCTTCTAAAATCTATTATTAGCCAAATTAAATCACGAAAATTATGGGATATATGATCATATTTTGAAAGTTCATATATAAAGCGGACACACGCATTTTAAAACCTCTGCACACGCAATTGACTCTCACCAGTCAGACACCAACCATACACAAAGTCACAATAATTAAAATTAGATAAGACTATATAAATAAAATTTTTCTCATTGTTAAATTCAAAACATGTCCACTATTATATAGGACCTTTAAAGCCGAATTTTTTAAAATGTTTTCTTTACATGTTCTTCAAATCTCAAATCGGTATCTAAAATAATACCAAGATTTTTCGCATAGTCAACTACGGATATTCTGTTTCTATCAATACTAATATTTAAACTATTTTTTAACGCACTAATTTTATTTTTAATACCATATACAAATGCAGATGCAAAATGCCAATGAGTAGGATTTAATTTAAGTCCTGATTGATAAGTTCTTCAGTTTCTAGATGATCATCCGAATTAGAGCAAAAATAAATTTGTGTGTCATCAGCATATACTTGAACTTTACAGTTTTTTATAGATAGAAGAATATCAGTTGAGTAGAACAAAAAAAGTAGGTCTCAGAATCGATCCTTGATAATATCTGAACTTGATCAGAAAATTTGCCGTTGGAAAGTACAAATACTCATCAGAACCATAATATCATAATTTAAATACAAGCTGGTGATTAATTGCATCAAATACCCTAGGAAAGTCTAACAAAATCAGAGTAGTAATAAGTTTTTTTATTATATTTCTGTTTAGCTTGTAACGGTGTACTGTCGTGCGTTACGGTCAGACAAATTATCATGTTAGTAAATCTATATTTTTTTTTAGTAAACATATTTAGTATTTAATAATTTAAACATTTTATTGCTTACAGACCTATATTGCGCGTATTAAATTTTTCTAGATTCAGTTAAGCTTGCGGTTGGACGTAAATAGGCTAATTATAATTATTGTGTATATTTAAGTTGTTATATCACTATATTTCAGTATTTATTTGACGCTAAGGATGCATGAATTCTTACATTTGTGATATCATTTATTTAGTTTTTTTTGGATACCTACGAATCTCCCTCGTATTTGTATAAATTTGGCAGCCAATAGGCGACACGTTGTTCACCGCGTGGTGTAGACTAGTTTTTGGCTTTCCTTGTTCCTCTTAAGGCAGATTTAAAAATGCGTTCTTGTCGTACACTCAATATTGCTTACTTCGTTGGCGAATAATTGCATGTATGTCGTTGATCATAGTAATTACAAGGGGATTTGATATTTAATATTATTATCGTTCAATTGGGAAGATAACATAAAGATTAAAACTTATTTTCTCTAGTTATTTTTCTGTTAATTTTGGTTTGTTGAATTATATTATTTATATAGCTTATAATTAATTGAGTTAATTAAATTGCTCTAGTATATATTTAAGCAATAGTTTTTCTTTTCATTTAAAATCATTTAAGACATACGTTTACTTTGGGGTTTTAGTTGCGCCGTCAGCCCAGCAAACCTGTGTTGAGATTTGGCTATCCTATGTTAAAAAAAGGGAACCTTTTTTTGAATTCTTGTTTCTCTGCTAAACGTATTGGTTTCACGTTTAGCAAGCCATTTTATCTTCAGAACTTTGTGCAAGTCGGAAGCCATTTTGACGGGTCAAACTCTTGAAACGTAATTTCTTAGTTTTTCCCAGAGTTACATCAGTCAGGTAACGCATTAAAATTTGTAATTACATTATTGATTATTTAGATTAATTTGTTCAAAATTTAAGTGTGAATTTTTGTATTAAATTTTTATATTATATTACTGGATTTCGAGATCACGCCATGCCATGCTGACGCCTATTTTTTTCTTTTCCTTTCAGCTCTACACCGACTTGTCCTTTTGCCTTGCCTTTTAGTTTTCTACAAACTAGCTTTTTTTAAAAAAAGACTATTAAAATTGAAATCTAAAATTTCATGTCATAATTTTGTCTTATCCATTTTGAATTCAGTACTTCAATTTCTGGATAAGTTTTTATAGCTAGACGCCTAACTAGCCGCCTTTAGAACTAGCCACTAGTTGCTAGATAATTTTTTGTTGTCTACCACAACTATATATTTAGGCTCGCCTAAATTAAATATTGGATAGAATTCCGTTCCCAATTGCATCTTAAATTCAATTTTGGTTCCGAGAAAATAAGGTCATGCCGGATATAATTCGTCATAAATCCTGTTCGAGAACCATTGAGGGAGAGGAGTAGGTAGGCGTTAAAAGAACTGATGCAGCCTTGAGCCGTCCACAAAGGTTGTGGGTTCTCCACCACGTGACGCAGCAATTGAGAGTTTTGGTGAGAAATTTCCATTTTTTTTTATTGACCGAAAATTTTAATTAGTTTATTTCATCCGAAAATTTGAGTAATTCATTATCTTAACAGTGTTTAAATTATTGGCCAATTAGGGTACATATATTTTAATATTAGTGACCGTAATTTTACAAATTATTTCACAAGAATTTTCTTTTTAATAATTGCTAATTATTTTTAAATTATTAAATAATTCACCATCTACGTTGATTTTGAACATTTGTCTTAGTGTAATTTAATTATTTTGTAATAAATTTGGTAACTTGTTGTTTAAATAGGTTTTTTATTTTTTTTTGATAAAGTACAGTTAATAATTTCGGAAGAAGGATTTTCCGCAAAGTCCGTCTTATAACACGGCAGCACATTTATTTCTTTTTTTATTGCGGATGGCGCCCTTTTAAAAATCTTACTTAAGCTCCGTGTTATAAGACGTGTCTTCTGAAAAGTATATTGTATGCTTTAAATTATCGAAAGGGATAGAATGAATAATTAAATAAGTCAAAATAACCCCGCCTGTCAACTCTTGCCAGAGCCGGCAAAAGGAGCTGTCGTGCCTAGGCCCTTTTATGAGGTTTGCCTAGTAAAATTATGTTCGTTAAAACACCCATACGTTACAAGCTTTCGTCGGTAAATTGAGAGATTCTAGAGGATTTGCCGACATTTGTTTGATTTAACGGCTGAGGGTTGTACTTGTTCTTGTTCTCACAATTGACATTGCGGTCTCCTGTTTCTTTTTTGTTGACCATTAGCGCCTGTTGTCTAACTTTTTCATTGGGTATTTGCACGAAGAGATCAATAGATGAATTATATGATTTTAATTCGCAAAATTGTGTATATTTAGAATGTTTACTAATTAATTAAAAAATGTATAAAATAAATCATAAAAAAAACAAAAAACCTGATAGCTTAGATCAGACTGTGAAAAATGTAAATAGCCGGCTAAAAATAAATTATAGTTTACAAAAAAAATAGGAAACACGCGTTTGTCATTAGCATACTAAAATGTAAAAAATAACATAATTTACTTAATATTATGCTGCGACATAATATGCACTCTACTCCTGACAATGCCAATGATTATGCCAAAAAGCGTGGGGCGTTTTGTTGAAATTAATTAAAAGGACGCTTCTCAAAGAAATGTAATCAAAAAGCGCCCCATGATTTTCACATATTTATTGAATTGCATATATCGTAAAAATATTTTAACTAAATTACATTATTTTGTACGTTTCAGTATGTTACTGAAAAAAGCGGGTTTCAATTTTTTGACTATAATTTATTATTTGCTTTTTAGTCTTAAAATATCTTTAACATATTATTGGTAATGTATTAAACTCATCAGAATAAACCAAATGAGCCCAAATTCGAAAGGATTACTAGCTGGTACCAGCGGAATCATTTAGTACCATCGAGCTGATCAGATCACCAACCAAATTATTGTATTGACAACCGAACTACATACAGTTGCAAAAATTCAAATCCATACGACAATTAGAGTAGGTTATAATACGTAGTTAGATACATACAAGTGAAGCTAATAAAAGCATGTTAAAAAAAGAAAACAAGACATTATTTCAATGTTGCAATCATTGCAAGCGGGAACTTTTATATCTACTATATTTTTCAGTCCTCTCCTGTCGTGAGCAACACTGAAATAAGACAGGTTTGCTTTAATTAAAACATTTTTACAACGAATCCCGTTCAGGAATGAACGTATCTAATCTATTTTCTAAATTGATAATTTAATTTCTAAATTAAAACATTAATTTCTAATTTTTATTACTAAATTTACGCATTTAATTTCGTCTTAATTCGGTGTTCAAACTCCAGAGAGAGACAAGAGAGAACTAATTGAGAAGTCGGCCCACAAAGTGTGTGTGTTCTTCATCCCGTCATTAAGGTTTAAGGTAAGACAATTTGAAGTTGAATTTTGGGGACCGTTCTGGTTATCTATTTAAAATTTTTCTATTCCCAATATTCCTTGTCTTTTATTCCCTTTTCTGTACTTTGCGTACAAAACCTTTGAATTTGGAGGCAGGGCCCGATTTAAGGGTGGCAAGATGGGTTCTTGTTAAGGGCGGCAAATTTTAAAGGGGCAAGTTAGAAATTTGATAGCAACGCGATATTTTCATTTTTGGTTCAGTTGGTTATAAAAATAAAGGCAAGAAAATAATTGAAAACCTAAAGGCCTGTATACACGTCAGGAAGCAATGATATAAAAAGGGTATGTCAATAACATGTATAATATCCAAATTGAATCTCATAGCAGATCGCTCTCTAGTCATCAGCAATGCTACTCGTCAGTCAACAGGCGCAAAGATAGATGGTTTTCAGACCAATGTATTTTGAAATCCTGCATATAACAAAGACAGAACAAATGTTGGTGAGCACCAAATTACATTTTTAAAACTATAATTGCTTAAAAGCAGCAATCTTTTACACAGACATAGTGAACAGTCAAAATTCACTCATAATTTTACACCACCATTTTTTTTGAGATTTGAGTTTATTGCGGAACTTTGTCGCCTGGTGTTCCAAGAAGAGTGAAAGGAAAAATAATATTATTGAATCCTATATAATATTATTCGATCTTTTATTCTGCTCCGGATTCTGTGATTATGCACAATGCACATAGCACGCTGTAGTAATAATATCCAAGGTTTTCGAGTTATTGAGGTTTGAAAATTGTTTGAGAATTGACTAGTTATAAACTAAATGAATTCCATTGGTAGTTTCAATATCAACTACAAATATATAGTGTGTACGGATTGGAATTTTGGCAACTACTATGAGAGGAAATGGTTCAATGGGAAATTTTTTGACAATTCTTTACTAGATTACTGCCACCCGTTGTTGTTAGAACTAAAGCAACAGCAGTGGCGTTTTCAATCTCATTAAAAATATTTTAAATATATTAATTTTTGACTACAAAAATCAAGCATAATTTACTACATAATAACGAATAATTGAATAATTTCGTTTTATTTTTACCTTCCAAACATGTTTTGCTCTCCAACTGCACTTATATTACCTGTTTGATACATTATTTATGTGTATATATAAAATGTCAATGAAATAGATTCCCGCTAATTCTTGATTTCTTGTTAAAATGTACAATCTACAATTCTTCTAATATGCTTCGAAGAGGCATAATTACAAACTATGATTTAGCCTTTTATTTTTTTTTCTTAATGTTAAATATAAGAGGGGTGTTCTAAAATCACACCAAAAAATTGATATCAAAATACAAAGGCGGCAGAAAGGGACTTTGCCTAGAGCGGAAAACCGGAATAGCGCCCTGGTTGAGTTAGAAAAGGGTAAAAAGCTTGAGACATGTCTGAGTAGTCTGAGAATATAAACATATGTATGAACCGGAATGACACAATAATTGTGCTTGAAATCGTAAGCTAAGCTTATACAGGAATAAGAATATTAAATAAAATGCATTCCTTTTTGTGACATACATTTTTACTAAAAACCCTAAACCAAAAACTTTAATAAGTTATAAAATAGAGAATAAAGTTTTTCTAAACTGTTTCTAGATGGACAGATGCGAATCAAAACAAACTCTGGGATTCAGATCTTTCGTGTAGAGGACCTGGTGATCTCGGAGGACTTTTGCTAAAAGACATGACATTTGACAAGTTGTGCGAAGGACAATGGGCAAGTATGATGAACCTTGCTGCAAGAATTCCTGTAAAACAGTCAGAAGCAAACACGACTAAGACTACAAATTTGAACGTTGCAGATATCTCGGAGTGAAACCAGAACATTTCAGATATTGTATGTTCTATATAAAACTCATAAATATAAAACATATGTTTCTATGTGCTTAGAACATTTATTTTAATTTCAACTGTTTAATTCTAACTTTATAGAATAGTAAATAGAAATATATTATAATTTTCTTTTACTTAGTTTAAAGTACACTCCTAAGATTCTTTGAAATATAAATTATTTTCTTTATACATTTTTTTTATTAGGGCTTAAAGTAGCATTCTTAGCGAATGTGGCTATGTCATATTATTGGGAATGGAAAAAACAAAGGATTACAATATTTTTTTTTACAATTAAAATTTTGTAACAAATTTATTATAGAGAAAAAATACTGCAACAATATTCCAATTAAATTTTACAATATTATTTCTGAAAAGCAAATATTACGCATTAATAAGTTTTGTAAATATTTCAATAACCGTTAAATGTGAGATGGGAAAACATTTCTTTAAGACGCAAATGTAAGGTCTACGATAGACTATCTGTAATCTTTAACTTGATATTAAGGATTTCATGTCAGCGGACACTCGGTGAAAATTCATAATATTTTTATATATAACGTAAAAATAAAAAATAATTTGCTTCATTTTTAATATACTTGACATAAAAAACTATCGCTATAATTTATCTTAACGTCAAAGAAAAAACAACTTGCATATAAGGTAAATACTAAATAGGCAAATAATAATAATAATAATATTTGTATTAGGTTAAAAAAGGTTAGGTTAAAAGTGAGTGGATCAAACCGACCCTCCACTGCGACTTTGTGGTCTATTGTGGCTCACACCTATGTTTACACTTCCCCGAGCAACTCTAAGTCCTCAATGAGTCTAATTATTGCCTTTGGGGAGGTATTCTTCAAGTCCTCGGTCAGCAGAATATCTCTACCGAAAATAAAGAACCTGATCCTGGCAGCTGCCGGGCATTCATATAGCACATGTCTGGCTGTCTCGTCATCCTCCATACATAGGCGGCACTCGGATTCGTCTTCAAGCCCCATCCTGTACATGTGATGTCTTAGACCACAATGGCCAGTGTATAGGCCTACTGCTGTTTTGAGCTTAATTCTGTTCATATTTAACAGACATTCTGTTATCCTCTTCTTCATAGAAAGGGGGATAAATGCCTTTGCATGGGACTGGCCTGGCAGTCCAAGCCAATAGATTAGCTTTTTCCCCAACCAGGTCCAAAATTGCGCGCTTGGCCGTTTCATGGGATACTCCTAAAGCTGGTTCAGGTCCCACGAATCTCGTCTCTGCTCCGTTCTCTGCTAGAAGGTCCGCAGATTCATTTCCCTTCAAACCTGCATGTCCTGGTATCCAGATAAGAGCGATTTTATTGTCGCTCCCCAGGCCAGCAAGTGCCTTTTGGCAGTTCCAGACTGTTTTGGATGTACAGTGCCTCGCTTCAAGTGATTTAAGGGCCGCTTGACTATCCGAGAATATTTTTATCGTTTTGTGTTGTTTGTTGATCCTGCAACATTCTAACACACAATTCGATAGCATGGACTTCTGCTTGGAATATTGAGGTGTTATTTCCCAGGCTTACTGACAGATCAACCTTCGGTCTTACCCCATGTATTCCAGCTCCTACACCTTTATTGGTTTTGGAGCCGTCCGTAAAGAGGCACAGCTCTCCTTTAAGGAGATCAGATTTATTCTGATCCCACTCCTCTCTCCCTTGGAAGATCACGGAGTAGGGTTGCTGTGCACTAACAGTTTTTGGTAGCAGGTCCAATGGCATTCTCAACATGTAGTAGTTTTTCACAACTTTCAGCATGTTGGATGATTCCATGTGACTCGTGCTATCCACCATGCTGTTGGTAACATGATGGAGTCTGTATGTTGTCCTCATTGCTTCTCCTTCCACAAATAGGTGGAGTGGTGGAAGTTTCAAAAGGAGCTCAATGGCCGCTGTCGGAGTGGAGCGAATCGCTCCTGTAATTGACAGGTAAGTCTGTCTCTGCAGTCCATTCAGTTTGGCTTGGTCAACACTTTGTTGTCCCTTGCTCCAACAGGCTACAGAGCCATAGGCTGTCATTGGTCTTATGACGGTTAGGTACACCCAATATAGCTGTTTTGGTCTCATACCCCATACATTCCCGCAGATTTTACGGCAGGTCCACAGGAATAGTTTAGCTTTCTGAACTATTTTATTCAGATGAGCATTCCAGTTCAGCGTTTTATCCAGGATAATTTCGAAATATTTCACTTCAGCTGAAAATGGTATTACCTGTCCCCTTAAGGAAGGTGGTCGAAGTCTCTCCAGATTCCTTTTCTTTGTGAAGGGGACTAGTACTATTTTTTTAGGGTTGACATCTCTTCCCTCTCACACCATGTTAATGTGGTGTTCAGTACTTCCTGAAGGGTTGCTGAGATTTCGTCTTCAGCCTTTCCTTTTATCATGATGACTAGATCATCAGCATATGCCTGCAGATCAACCTCCCACAGCCGAACCACAGCCAGCAGATTGTCCACCAGTAGTGACAACAACAAGGGCGATAACACTCGTCCCTGTGGACACCCTCTAGTAGCTCTAAAGCTCACTGTCTCGTCCTGAAGAGATGTTGCTACTTTCCTGTTTCAAGCATTGCCTGTATCCAGCCACATATAAGGGGTTCTACCCCTCTTTCAGTAATTGCATCATAGAGTGATCCAGAAAGGGGATATCTAAGAATGCAGCAACTGCAATTTTCTTGTTTTCTAGAGAGTTTTTTTATGCTCTCAACAAGATTGTTGAGAGCCAGTTCTGTTGATTTGCCCGTTTGGTAAGCATACTGATGCTTACTCAGCGGATGCCGCTTAAGAGCTACGTCTCTGATGTGTTCATCGAGGATTCTCTCCAGGCTTTTCAACAGAATAGAGGTTAGACTTATTGGTCTAAGCGAACTTGGTAGAGGATCATTTCGACCCACTTTAGGTATATATATCACCTTAGTTCCAGACCATCTGGCCGGTATATAGTTCCATGCCAGACTTGCTCTGAATAGTCCTCCTATGTTATGAAAGAGGAAGGAGTGCGTCCAACCCGTTTTATATCAGAGCTGGAAAGACTCCATCCTCCCCAGGCGATTTGAAGGGCCGAAAGGAATTTACGGCCCTTCGGACCGCCCTTACTGTAATTATTTTGTTGGCAGTCAGCGTCATCTCTGTGTGTGTGTCGATCTACGAAGTGGAAAGTTGACCGCCTATCCATTATAAGGCTACCTGGGAAGTGATTTAGTGCTAAAAGCTCCAAAGTTTCTTTCCTAGAGGCTGTAAAGGTTCCATCTGGCCGTTTTAGCGATCCCAGTTCCTGAACAGCCTCCCTGGACAGAATCTTGTGGTCTCTGGCACTGGTGGGTATATCTGATATACCCTCACAAAACCTTTTCCACGACTCTGTTTTGGCTTTCCTGATTGCTTTATTTTAGTTTGTTAAAGCAGTTCTATATTCGTCCCATTTACCTGATATTTTAGCTCGATTGAACAGTCTACGAACTTCTTTCCTTAATTTATTCAGGTTATTGTTCCACCAAGGTGTATTTCTATTGTCCTTTTTTACCTTCAGTGGACAGTTTTCGTGATATGATGAGATTATGGCGGTTGTGATTTGGTCTGTCACAAACTCTAGTTGTTCACGATTATTGATTGGGGTGGACGCGTGGCAGAGATTGGATTGTAGAGACGTTTTATAGCTGTTCCAATCTGTGCTTCTTGCGTCACGATATTTAACCTCAGGCCTGGGGCCTACTATTACATCAAAACGGATGTGTCTATGATCTGAGCACGAGGGTTCAGGTAACACCTTCCAGTCAGAAATTTTATTGCTAATAAAGCTTGTACTAATTGTTAAATCGACAACCTCTCTCCTAACTCTAGAAACAAAAGTTGGTTTAGACCCCGAGTTATTTACAACGAGTCCCTCTCCCACTAAATAGTTAAAAAGTGACTTACCTTTTTGGTTGATGTCCGTGCTTCCCCATGCTACATGGTGTGCGTTGGCATCACATTCAATCACTAGCCGCAATCTCTTCCGTTTGCAGTGCGCGATTAAGTCGCGCACTGCTTTCGGAGGCGGTTCTTCTGCTTCCCTGTCGCCGGGGAAATAAGCAGAGCAGACGATTAACTCAGTCTTGCTCTCCCTATCCGGCAGTGAGACGTGTATAGCTGCCACGTCTTTTGTGCAGAACTCTGAAAGTAGAAAATAATTTATGTTCTTCTTGATAAGGATACATGCTCTGGGTTTTCCATCCGAGCTGCACTTAATTAACTTACCAAGAGATTTATCTAGACCCATGACTCGGTCCGAAGTAGATGTCCAGGGTTCCTGGATAAGGGCAATGTCGATTTGCTCCTTATTAAATGCATTGCTCAGGACATGTGTAGCTGCCCTGGTTTGACTTTATTATTTGTCAAACTGATGCAGGCGGTTACCTTTTTCCTTGTGGCTTCTTCTCTTTTGGGGAGCCGCCACTAGGTCCTCCCGAGGCGCCAGGAGGTGGTTTGAGATCACCAGGACCTTTCCGGTTCTTGGGGTTCTTTGGGTCCTTGACGTTCCCATTGCCCTTTTTTAGACCTTTCTTCTTGATAGGCTTCCTGGCCGGAAAGGCTTTGCCTTTTCACAGACTGGGTAGCCTGTTTAACGTCGCTGCTTTGACCTTTTGCTGCCTCCTTCGGTTGCAGTCTGGTTTGCCTTCTTCGGTTCCTGCAGCCCTCTTTCTCTTGGGCGGAATGTGACCCGCCCAAAGCCAAAGTATGGTCTGTAGTCCATACTTCGTAGTGCTTTCATGGAAGCGTCATCGATGGAGAAAGTCCAAGTTTGACCAGGACCCGAATCCTCGCGGTGTAGGACAACCCACTCTCGAGTATCCAGGTCATGGTTCATCTTCCTTAGTCCGAGAAGCACATCCTCCGCCAACAACATTATACCAGGCAAGTCGTCCGGAAGATATACCACGCAGCCATGAGGCTTAGGAAGGTCTTTCCCTTTCACAAACCTGACCTTTGCGCCCTCTGCTAGTTGTAATTGCTTAGCCGCATCTTCCAGCTAGTTCAGGCTATTTTCGTCTGCGCAAGTAAGTTGTAGCCAGCCAGGCCTTATTGTACAGGCCTGGAATCTTACCCTTCTTCTGGGATCCGTCGAACAGCGCTCAGCACCTCCAGCCGCAGGGCGTTCAGCTGATCCCTGGTAAAGGTGTTACTGAGATATTCAGGGTAGACCAAACCGGCCCTGGACCCCCCAGCAACAGTCCCATATGTGAGTGCAGATGGGCCCGCCCGAGCCCCCTTGTTAGAAGACTCAGGAGTGCTACCATCTGACCTCAGGCGTTTGCTGCCACCTGCAGCACCGGAATCGGTTTTTTCCGACTCTGGCTGCAGGTTTTGGCGGAGCGTTTCACCTCTGCCCTCGGAGGTTTACTCTTTTCTTGCTGAGGTGTCTGCTTCATTTGCAGCACTTTCTCTAAAGCGGTGTGATATGGTACACCATTCTTTAGGAGATTGGATAACTCCCTTCGTAAACATCGAGGAAGTCGTATTCTTTTGAGTTTGAGGCTCCCTTCATCCTGAGCTTTGTTTCTATCTTTAACCTGGGATAAGGATTTTAAGAGTTCCCTCTCCTGGTCACTTGAAATTGCATCCGTTGAAGGCGAGACATCTCTAGCCATCATTGTTGGTGACGGTGGAACAACTTCCATAGCCTCCACCGAGGAAGGTTCTTGTCTAACCTCAGGTGTTGGCAGGATCAGCTGATCCATCACCGTGGTTTGTTGGAGAACAAACCACTGCCTGAAGATCGAGAGTTTGACCCCCTCGTTTGGGTTTTCTTGGCCCATATTTTTTTCCATACGAGTCCCACGAGTAGCTCGAGAAAGGTTTGTCCTCCACGGCAGAGCCCCGCATTACCATGGCAAGGCAATTTTTTTCTCAGGGAGGTCGTCTGGTGTCCCAGAGGCCCCGTTTACGACACCTGATTTGGGCACAGATGCCATCTATCCTTTGGCACGGGTGCACACACCTTAGAATAATTTGTATTACCGGATGTCAACTCTATCGATTCCGTGAACGAGAATGATACGTATAAATCCTTGGAATTCTAACAGGCCATACGTATTCAATATTGATTCATACACCGCCGTCATCGGGTCACCTAGAGAGTGAGAAATGTTATGAAGTCAAGTTTAAATGGAAAATATCTATTCAAAGCAATAAATATCATTTATATTCTAAACTTGACTTATACATTTGTTGTTGTTGAGTGGTCGAACACCCATATCGCGAACGTTGAGAGAGTCACACAAAACGTTATTTATATTCCAGAGTCAGCTCTGGAACCGATTGCTTTACCTTGACATGAGGGAGGACGTGGATTGTTAGATATTGATAGACTATGTAAAAAGTAACTTAATAATGTCCAAAACTACTTTGCAATGCAGATTATCAACGTTAGTCGAGCAGTCTGACATCAGGTATTCACTATTAAATTTGTATCTGTATGGAGCAGAGGAACTACTACAAAAAAGACTGATGAACAGTATTTCTGCCGACCAAAACAGGACTGCGGAGCAAAGGCACTCCACGGCCGGCATTTTGGTATGCTCGGTCTCCTTCACGTTGTTTCTAATGCAGCAAACAGCGAGCTGGAGTTTGCTGACATCTTTTCTGAGACAGATGATCTAAAATACGTTGAAAGGGTTAATCTGGCGGACGACCGTTGTATGAAAGGTTACCAGCAATGTCACACAATACAGCATATCAAAAATGAATACCTTGCAAGACAGAATGAGGTTGCCAAGATCGTTCACTTTATACAAAAGTAGTATGATTTTCTCTGAACAGTGAGGATTTGCTAAAATAAATGACAATTTATATATTTGCCTTATGGCAGAGATATTGTTAAGTTGCTCTGTTGTCTTTAAAAATAAAGGTATTAAACCTGGTATTATTATAATCAGCAAGAAGATTTCAATTTATTGAAATAATAATGTACAGTGTGGTCTATTTAAATAACAAATTCGATGCTCATTTTTTACTTTCTAATTGGCATTTGTTCATATGGTTAGCAAATAGTGACGGTTCAGAGAAAACCATCAACTTTTTTCATATAATAATTTTTGATAACTGATAAAATTGATAAAAGTTAAGCTTGTAGATCTCATTTAAAACATAATCAGACACCCTGTATACACCCGAGGATCGTTCGGTGATGTCGGATTACACAATTGTCCTAAATAGACCAGATGTATTCTTAATGGATAAAAAATCTATCTTTTAGATGTGGCAGTATCCAA
The DNA here is from genome assembly GCA_030620095.1 of Kuschelorhynchus macadamiae. NCBI lineage: Eukaryota > Metazoa > Arthropoda > Insecta > Coleoptera > Curculionidae > Kuschelorhynchus > Kuschelorhynchus macadamiae. Next base: position 13,012 of record JAUTXW010000011.1, on the reverse strand, counting down.
ATATTACAATATTCGGGATACCTATGCCGGGAAGTAAATAAAATATCTAGGGCAGGAAATTGAACGTATGTGGCACCCGAAGTTTGTGTTTGTGGTCCCAATAATAATTACGAACCCCGGGGTCGTACCTAAAACACTTTATTCCAAACCTATTTAAGTTAGGTATCACCGATAAATTTGCCAGTATTCAAAAGGCTATGATGTTTACCCCAACAATGATAATAAGTTCCTTTCTGAACCCTCCCGTATAAATATACAATAGGTGTAACTGTCTTGCTAATAAAGGCCGACACTTGCAAAACTACTCTCCTAAATTTATCAGACAGCAGTAATAAAAATAATAATAATAAATAATCATAATAATAATAATAATAATAATAATAAATAATTGTAATAATAATAATATTAATAATAATAACACACCAGGAAAAATCATAAAAACCTTCACATTGGTTACATAGATTATAAAAAAGCCTTTGATTTGATACCCCACAGTTGGCTAACCAGAGTGCTAGAATTATATAAAGTCAATCAAAACCTCAGGCAACTTCTTACGCAAATCATGAGTACGTGGAAAACTAAAATCAACCTGAGAACACAAAAAAAACATATCGAAACAAAAGAGATCTACATCAGATGAGGTATATTCCAGGGAGATTCTCTTAGCGCCTTGTGGTTCTGCCTCTGTCTCAATCCACTCTCACACAATGTATAATTAAACACCAAAAAAATAACATACACAAAATAAACCATCTCTTGTACATGGATGACATAAAATTATTCGCAAGCACAAAGGCACAGCTAAAGGAACTCCTTAAAACAGTGGCGGCTATTCAGGTGAAGTAGGTGAAGTGCTACTTCACCAGGAAAAATACAAGCAAACATCTAACTATATTTATTATATATCTCTTAAAATTTTAGTTTTTACATTCATTTATTCACCTACTTGGTAAAAAATAAACTGTACAACTCGAATAAATATTTTACTTGACCGTTGGCGGCATGTCTTTTTAAAACTTTTAATCAAACTTTATTATAACAACTATAACAGTGGCGCAAACCGCTTTGACTTTGCTGGAGGTGCTATGTTTAGTTTACGATTTTCCTAGTATGTTGCCATGACAACGCGTATCCGATGACGTCGAGCCCAGCGCCATACAACGCTCTCGGTGAATTGCAGCAATACCTACTAAACAACGAGGCCTACCAGCTAAAATTAAAATAGGCCTGACGTCACGTCATCTAGGCCTGGAATTGCCTCCGTAAGAAGTGCATTAAAGCATAGACCAATGCAGTTTTGCTTATGTTGTATCGTGATAACTGGCCATTAGACGTCTGGCCGACAACCGGCACTTGCTAACCGAAAACAAAACAGTGTGAAACATGATGTCGTTGTTCGTGAATTAGAGTAAATAAAGTAGTTTTGTCTCCATTTTTGGTGAAAATTTAATAATATTTATTAGTTTTTGTACGTTTAAATTCACGTAAACATATCGTTTAAGTGTTGTGCGCCTGACTGCCGGAGTAATTACAAAACCGGACCAAAAGTACACGTGTTTAGTTTCCTGAAAGTAATTTGCAAAAAAATGGCTACGAGCAATTCCGCGGGATAATTTAGTGCTCAATAAAAACACTAAAGTGTGTGGCTACATTTTTCTAAAGGTAGTATAATTTGGGATATTTCAGAACAGGATCCGAGAACAGGTAAAATTATTTCAGGACATTTAAAAAACTTGGAGAATCTTTCAAAGTTTTGAAGAGTTTTTAAAAGTATTTCTAAATTTTAATTTAAGGAAAGGGTGGTTTTCGGTAAAGGATACAAATAAAATAACTTTATTTAAACTTGAATATACTCCTGGTCCTCTAATAACTTGGGCAATTGTTATAAATAGCGATTAAAAATTGGAAACATTTTTATATGGTCAATCTGTTTGTGTTTCAATAATAAATTTAAAATCACCATTTTTATCTAGCAGTTTGGATGAAATAGAAAGTTTGACACAATTGACAATATGATGATGATGTCAATACCCATAAATCTTGATAGCGATATTCCCGATCCTAGAGAAACTCGTGATTTACACCATATCGAGTCAAGTCACCTCCCCAGTACTAGTGAAACTCCCACAGAAACTCCCAATTCAGATGAAGTTGAGTCTGACAATGACAATATAAAAAATTTTAAATTTGTGACTGATATTCTTTTAAACTTAAAAGGTTCTGACGAACTCACTGAAAATCTAAAATTTCTCTCAGAACAGTTAAGAAGTGTTAAGTACTTCAAAAGAAAGGAATCAATATTCACCAATCACCATTGTGTTATATTCAATTTTGTTTACAATAAGCCCTCATTGCTATAAATATTTGCGAAGTCATGACCCTATTATGTTACCTCATCCTAACATAGTAAAATCTATTTTTGTAATAGATTTTTAACAGATCCTCATATCGATGAAAGAAATTTTTTTTAACCTGTGCTCCTGACATTTTTCAATATTTAACAGATAAAGAAAAATATGTTACATTACTTTTTGATGAAATTCCCATCGAACCCTATTTGGATTACAAGGCAGGCAATACCGTAGGAACATAAATAAATAATAAAGATATCTTAGCATCATCTGCAGTAGCATTTATGATCACTAGTCCTTGCTCAAGCTTTACAGAAGTCATTCATATATCTCCTGTGGCTAAACTTAATTCAGAAATATTACATACTTTTATCAAGACCATTATAGAAAATTTAGAAGAAATTGGGTACATAGTATTTTGTACAGTTAGTGACAATAATGCAGTAAACAGTAAAGCAATGAGTAATTCTTTACACCTTAATCAACTCAGTATAGTATTCCCACATCCTATTGACCCAGTAAGACCCTTATTTTACCTTTTTGACACTGTTCATTTACTAATATGTGTCTTTAACAACTGGCTTAATTCAAAACCTGACCAAACATTTTTTTATCCCGATTTTGTGACAGGCCTAAAAAATGTGCTTCCTTTTCTGTGATCGAAAACCTATACGAACTAGAACAAGACAAACTATTGAAGCATGGTTATTCACTTAGTTTAAAGGCTCTATTTCTATCATCTCTTGAAAGACAAAATGTAAAACTACCTCTTAAAATCTTTAATCCCTTTATTATAGAGGCTCTAAAAGGTTTTGTTAAAAATTTGTTACATTCAGAAGATGCCGCAGACTTTATTAGTATTATTTTGACATGGTGGAAAATTGTGAACGTAAAAACTCCCCTTAAGGGAAAACATTTGTTAGATAAATATCAGGAACCTTTTACCAAACAAATACTAACAGCCCCCAATGATGATCCTAAATTTTGTTTTTTGCTAAAAATGCAAAATTGGCTAGATACTTGGAGTCCAACTAATTTTACAAATACACTGACTCGACAAACCTACACTGCATTAAACCATACCATTCTTGAAGTTACTGAATACTGTTTAACTGAGCTTAATATGAATCATGTATTACTGGCCAAATTTCAAATAGACCCATTGGAAGGGCGTTTTGGAAAATATAGGAAATTAGCTGGTGGTCATTATCATATCTCAGTTCGACAGCTATATGAATCAGAAAAAAATTTAGAATTCAGTCTATGTTATCTCATCTCTAAAATCTAGACATTATGGGGACATTAATATAAATCATTTCTTCGAACCTCCTGAATGTGAAACACAGTCATTAGACACCAATTTAAATTCTGAACGTGTTAATAATTTATTATCTAAAATCATAGTTACACAGTCTGATACCGAAGCTATACAATCGGAACTCCCAGTAATAACCTATTTAAGCGGATATTGCTGCCATATTGTTTAAAAAAAAATAGTTGTACTTTTTGCAAAGAAAACTTAACTCTCAATGAACCCTGTGTTGTAGAGGATTCTTATAATTTAATTAATTCCTTAAGTAGAGGTGCTCTTTTATATCCTCGAGAACAGGTAGTAGATGTAGTTTCAACCGCATATATTATATTTAAAAACCTAATTGATGCATTTGAAGATACATCTTTGGATATTTATAACAAAAAATCTTTTCTTTGTGAGTTGTTTTTATTTTAATAAAAATACACTTTCAACTCCTTTTGAAAGTTGTAAAAGCCACCTAAAAATTAATGTTTCAAAAATCTTTTTTAGTAGCATTTCAAATACGTTTCTCAATAATTATTGCTCTAAACATAATCATAATTTATTAAATAAAAACAAAAAAAGGAAACTACAGACTTTTAATAAATAGGTAGTTATTAAATTAAAATTTAGTTAGTAGTTTAGTAAAATAAAGTTTCGCATTTTTATATTGCTAGGAAGTATCATCAATACAATATTTTTCAGAATTTAGCAAATAACAGCTTGTTATATTCTTGATCATATAGACTCACCACAGCACAGGCATATACTTACTTATACTTACACACTTGCCCACTTACCCAAGCTCGAAACCATACCCGATTTTGACAAGTCAAAATAATAAGCTATTGTATTTTTGATCATAAGGACTCGCCACAGGCATATATTACTTATCCAAACTTGAAACCGTACCCGATTTTGAGAATATAAAATAATAACCTATTATATTCTTGATCATATGGACTCACCACAGGCCTATACTACTTACCTGGACTTGAAACCTTACCCGATTTTGACAAATAACTGGGCTTTGACAATTTAATAATTGGCTAAAATAGGACAATCAGTAAGCAAAAAATCATACCGACATCTGTTTGAAATTTTGCGGTAGATCCGGGCAAACGTTGTCGGGTAAGAACACGGAGGGGTTTAGTGGGTAGGGGCTTTACCGAGTCCCACATTGTTCTGGAGTGCTTTGTGCATAATAGCTCCGTGCGTAAATGCATTCCTCGTCGTGTAACAAAAAAAAAACAGTAATCGTTTAAGAGTCGCCTTTGGCATTTTAATTCTATAGCGAAACCGAATAAATTTGACAGCTTTAAAAACTCATAAAATCAACCCTATAAATTGATGTTTAGTTGCTGAAATCAAAGAAAAATGATCATTTAAATATGTCCCTGTAAATAACCCGTACCTTCTAATGAAGGCCTTGTTGTTTAGTAGGCATTGATTGCAGGCGCAGTACACTACACTTACGTGTCGTTCAGTTTGCGGTGGATGTTTATTTTTATTTTTGCGGATTTCGCTGCAACCGGTGAGTTCCTTTGCAGTTAACTTTGTGTGTTGACTGTTTGTGTTATATTTATTTATAGTGTTGTTACAACTTCAAATTCGAAGTTAGTAAATGTGATTGTTCAAGACCGGAATAAATTAAAAGACGTCTTTGAATTTATTACAAACTGTGACAAATCTGATGAAAAATCAATCCGCCTTGCGAAAGGATTTTTAGGTGAGATGAACGATTTTGAATTCACGTTTCTGGCATTAGTGTTTAAAGACATTTTCTCAACCGCTTGACATTCATTTTTGCATATCCAATATAAAACGTTGTCGTGAAGCGCTCTGTCAAAAAAGAAATGAACATTTTTTTAATACCATGTTTGATAAAGCAAATTCTATTACAGAAATAAATCATTACAAACGTGAGCTTGCTAAGCTTTCACCTGAAGAAATTAGAATCTTTTTTATGAAATATTGGGCCATATTTTAATGGAAGACTGTGAAAATCTTACATTTTCGTAGTTTAAATTTCATGACTGGCCCGTTTGAAAATTTGTTACAGTTATATGGGGAAATATTTTTAAAAAGTCAACGACTTTAAAATGAGCTTGGTCTTATTTTTGCCAATGGGAGTAATTATAATATACCGCTGCAAGAGCAAGTGAAAAAAATTAATAAAAATAAATAGATTTTTACCGAAGCATATAAATTGTTTTCCCTTATTTTGACACTACCGTCGACAAGTGCTTTAGTGGAAAGAAGTTTTTCTTGCTTCAAATGGGTAAAAACTTATTTAAGAAATACAATATCTCAAGAAAGACTTACTTCTCTTGGCAATCTTTCAATTCAAAAGGAATTTCTGGAGGAGATTAGGGCAACTCATTCATTTTATGAGGATGTTATAAATAAATTTGCTACTATGAAGGATAGGAGTATTGATTTAGTATACAAAATTTAGGTAAGTCGTAAAAAATATTCTACCCCCTCCACATATAAAAAAATTCTGGAAAAAAAATTATTGCGATATTTTCTTGCTTCATTTGCACTTCACTTACTTTTTCACTCGCGAGCCGCCACTGCCTTAAAATCACAGAAACGTTTACCCTGGACATTAACATGGAATTTGGTATAAGTAAATGCAAGCTACTCCATATCAACAAGGGACAGTGGAAATGCCACCCTATGACGGAAACAATAAACAACGAAACCATAGATAACATGCTCAAAGAAGAAACATACAGATACCTAGGCATCCATCAAAGCACCAATTCACACTCATGTCAAATCAGACCTCAAGGCGGAATTTAAAACCAGAGTCACAAAACTACTAAAAACCAAACTAAACTCCAGAAATCAAACGAAACACAAACACACTGTTGGTAACTCTGGTGTGGTTTTCTGTATAATCTTGGCGTTAGATGTACTCGTCTCTTAACTAATTGACTGTATTGATGAAGACCTTAAGTCAGAAACACACACGTGTCTATAGCTGGCCAAATTTCATTGCTTTAGCGGGCATCCCAAAAAACTTCTCTTTCCACTATATAATAGTTTTTGCCGCGTTAATATTTTCCTACTTTCGATTTAATTACTCTTCGGTTTTGTTGGGTTATAATTTTCGCCACAGGTAATGCCCTGTAGTAATAGAGTATCAAGTCCGGCGAAGATTTCGGATGTTCTCTTGATAACCACAAATGTCGGTTTTGCTCCTGTTGGTGACTCTGGTGTGGTTTTATGTATTAATCTTGGCGTTAGTTATACTCGTCTTCAAAGTAGTTGACTGTACTGATGAAGACCTCTATACTGGAATAAATTGTTTAAAATAACTAACAAAACTAGTTAATTTTCCTCACGATCGTTGAAAAAATAAAGTGTGTATTGTCATTGTTATTGATAATAGAAATTTAGACTTAGGTACAAATATATTCATTTATGCGACGCTTTTTTTTAATTACAAAAGGGAAGATGTTCTGTCCAATTTGTTTGAATAACAAAATTGACAAGCTGTCCGCGGACTGAACTGAAACTGCCAAATTTCGAGCTCTACACTGAACATTGTTTAAGGCGATTTTTAGCCATTCTGTTAGTGGAATGTGGAGTAGACAGTCTACAAAAGATACTGAAGGTTATGTGGACGAGTCTTTACAAAACAAAAACTAAATCTGATTTTTTTAAGACAGGGTGTATAGTATACTAAGCACGTAAGAAAATTTCGCCGCTTCGAACGTTTTAGCGTAGAACCGGTGCGGCTCCTGGATTGTTGTACTCTATAAATATGTATATATATATATATATATATATATATATATATATATATATATATATATATATATATATATATATATATATATATATATATATATATATATATATATATATATATATATATATATATATATATATATATATATATATATATATATATATATATATATATATATATATATATATATATATATATATATATATATATATATATATATATATATATATATATATATATATATATATATATATATATATATATATATATATATATATATATATATATATATATATATATATATATATATATATATATATATATATATATATATATATATATATATATATATATATATATATATATATATATATATATATATATATATGTATATATATATATATATATATATATATATATATATATATATATATATATATATATATATATATATATATATATATATATATATATATATATATATATATATATATATATATATATATATATATATATATATATATATATATATATATATATATATATATATATATATATATATATATATATACATACACGGTGCCCCAAGCTCACTGGTCTATTGTAAGTATCTGGAAAACCAATGAACAGATTACTTTACTAGAAAATTTGGCTCTGGCCATAGATGAACATAATCTCTCTCAGATAGCAATTAAAAATAAACTTTTAAATAGATATACTCCACCACTTGATGTGTGTTTTGGAAAACGATAATTTAATCCTATATTGGGACATATCAATAACCACAGACACCAAAGTTAATTATCAGGTTAGAATAGTACCTATTAAATAGAATAGAGGCTTTACTATAGACATATCAGCACCACTTCCCCAGAACATCTTTAATATGGAGACCGAGAAGGTGCCTAAATAGGGGAATCTGGCTATATCAACAGAAGGAATTGTCTCAACAACAATTTTGGAATATCTGTAATCCTTCCTTTGGAACCCTCATAATAATGAACTTATTTATTATTATGAAAAAATAAAAAAATCTCGTTAATCCGGACATTTAAATGCAAGGGGTTTGTCGGATTACCGATTTTTCTGGACTACTGGATATTACAAAAAGATTTACATAATATTTTGTTGTTATTCAGTTCTTAATCTATATATATCTTTATTAAACATGTAATACGAAAAAAACATTTTACATACGTTTTTTTCAGTAACTTTATATGCTGCGGTTTTTTATTATATTTACATACAGGACTTTTTAAAAACCATTAGAAAGTTCAAAAAATGTACATTACTTATTTGTTTTAATGACTGTATTATTATTTCATTAAATGCTCCTCTTCATACCGATTATAAAATACCAGGTTTGATACCTTTTTCTTGAAAGACAACCGAGAACTGATAGAAAGTTTTCGTAAAAGTGGCACAAAACTCTCATCTAAAAAGCGTTAGCTCTGGATATTAAACGCTAATATGAAAAATAAAGTTCGAGTATAGCGATTTATATTGACCATTCCAGTCTGTTGTTTGACAAAATGACAAAGCAACGGCCTGTTTTTTACTGCCACAAATCATACCTGGACAAAATCCTCCCTACCTGGACAAAATCAACAAGATAGTTTTTCAGCGACAAAATTTTGTTGGGTTAAAGTAAAAAATTGATCTTGTCATTTTGACAAGCGTCACCTAGGTCAAATATCCTTGGTTGCTAATTTAATTAATTAAAATTAAATGTTCTTTCTTGTGGTAATATATATGAAAAATTTGACCCCGGTTCCCTGATTCACCAAGAAACATCTCTAATAAAACTACATTTATTTTTAGTCACTTCCAAAATCAAGCTCAGAAACAAAATCAGATCAGAGATACCACAGAGGCAGTTTCAGAAATCTGTCATTATTAGAGTGTGAACTGCGACTAATATCTTTATCAACGAATACTATTATCAGTATTATAACTAGGAGTGGTTTATGATTTCACACTTGGATAGATTTTGTGCTGTTATCTTTCCTTTCCAAATATGTTTCTAAATTTAATTATTTGCGTAAATGCCTTCTTCTCTTAAGTACTAAATTTAGATAAAGGAGTACTAGGGTACTAATACGCATTTGAAAGTAGCAAATCTAGCCCCGAAAAAAATTTCGCAGCTTCAAACGTTTTAGTTTAGGACCGGTGCGGCTCCCGAATTGTTGTACTGTATATATGTATATATATATATATATATATATATATATATATATATATATATATATATATACATATATATATATATATATATATATATATATATATATATATATATATATATATATATATATATATATATATATATATATAGATAGATATATATATATATATATATATATATATATATATATATATATATATATATATATATATATATACAGGGTGATTATGAGGAAATGTCAATACTTCAGGTACATATTCAGGACCAAAAAATAAACATAAAAGCCTATATAAAAAGAAGTGTCCGCAAGGCTTTAGTTCTCGAGATACAGGGTGTTAAAGTTTTTATTTAATTTTCTTATTTTTTAAATAAAATCTATGATAATGTAAATAATGGATAGGAATTGATAGTAGGGTTTTTTGGTATGACAAATTCGAATCTAGTATTAGTATTGCTCTTACTTGTCAGGGGGCGCCACCTACATGTCTTTCTACTTCTTCGAACAATGACAACTTTTTGGTGCAGTCTTGTATTACATTTTTGAGCAAAACAAATTATTCCCTTGCCATTTCTACGTCAAAAAGGTATACCTGTTAAAAGTGGATACGAGCAACCGTTTTCGAGATATTTGGATTTAAAACAGTTTCGGCGCATGTGATTTTTTTATCAAATTCACATAAAGTATGCGTGTATTGTAAAAAATAGAAGTGTGTCTTGCCGGACAGAACAACTGCTAGTTGGTGTTCTCATCGTTTTTCCTGTTACTTAGCAATAGTAATGTCAGTTAATAATAAGATCAAATTTTGTCACTGTCAATTTCTGTTCATAACTTTTATTATCTGACAATAATCATTTAAGAAACTTTAGATCTAAATACGTCAATATGCCTGTGATATTCTCGCATCGTGAATATGCAGATATAATATTCGTCTATGGCTTCTGCAATGGGGTCGCACAATTCAAGCAGTCGCGGAGTACCAGCGTCGTTTTCCAGATAGAAGGGTGCCAGATAGAAGAGTTTTTCAACAAGTTTTCACTGCTGCAGGAGAATCTGGGATGTTTACAAGTGCGAAAATTGTATCTGAAAGGGAATCGGGACCCAACGTTGGAGAAGAGGCTATACTCAATGCCGTAGAAAATGATCCAAGCATAAGCACTAGCGGTGCAGATACTTATCAAATTACACAATCGTCTGCTTGGAAAATCTTCACATTAATTGTTTATACCCATTTCATTTACAACCGGTTCAACATTTACAGAGAGGGTGATTTTGATTTGAGAATGCAATTCTGTAACTGGATTAATGAAGATCAGGTTGTATAGGTATGTTTTGTTCACTGATGAAGCACAGTTCACGCGTGATAGTATAAATAATCTTCACAATGAACACCGCTGGTCCTATGAAAATCCTCACACTACAGTAGAACATAATTTCCAACATAAATTTAGCATTAATGTGTGGTGTGGGTAAATGGTTATTTAATTGGACCATTTATATAATTGACGGTAGTCTTAGAGGACAAGTATCAAACTTTCTTGCTAAATCACTTGCGAAATCTATAAGAAGATGTTCCCCTTAATGTAAAACAAAATATGTATTTGCAGCATGATGGAGCCCCTGCACACTACAGTTTACTTGTAAGAGATTTTTTAAACCAAAACTTTCCTAAACCTATGGATTGGTTGGGGACTTGTCCGTTTAATTGGGCTCCAGATCGCCAGACCTTAATCCTTTGGATTATTGTCTTTGGGGATGGTTCAAATCACTGTATATTCATCAAAGTCAATACAAGAGAAGCATTATTGGATCGGATAACAAACGCAGCACAAACACTAAGAAATGCGCCCGAATGTATCCACAGAGCAACCCGAGCTATACACCATAGAGCTGACCTGTGCTTAGAAGCAAATGGTAAAAATTATAAAACGTAACCTAGATTTTATTAAAAACAACTTAATAATAACAATTTTAATAAAAATTAAATACCTTTTGTTTAGTTTATCTCTGAGGCAATACACACCTCAAAAAATGTGTTAGCCTTTCATTTCAAAGCTTTTGTGCCAAGATGCGTTTAAATTTGGACAAAATAGCAAACTTTTAAAATTTTGCGATAAAAAATTACATGCGCCGAAATTGTTTTAAATCCAAATATCTCGAAAACGGTTGCTGAATCACTTTTAACAGGTATACCTATTTGACGTAAATGGCAAAGGAATAATTTGTTTTACTGAAACGTAATACAAAACTGTACCAAAAAGTTGTGATTGTTCCAAGGAGTAGAAAGACATGCACCTAGAACTGACAAGTAAGAGCAATACTAATATTAGATTCGAATTTGTCATACCAAAAAACCCCCGTATATCAATTTTCACTCCATTATTTACATTATCATAGATTTTATTTTAAAAATATGAAAATTAAATAAAAACTTTAACACCCTGTATCTCGAGAACTAAGGCCTTGGGGACACTTATGTATATATATATATATATATATATATATATATATGTATATGTATATATATATATATATATATATATATATGTATATATATTTATATATATATATATATATATATATATTTATATCTTGTTAATAGGGTCAGTTCCAAGGGTTCCCTGGACCGAAATTTTTGAGAAATTCTTGTTTTTTGAGATTGCACGCTCTTATAGCTGGGTGACGATACATGTGGGAAGAAGTGAGTTCAAAAACAAATTGTAGAGATTGAAGTTGACGCGTCGTTTGGTGAAAATAAAATTTCGATGAACTTTCATAATAACTCAGCAATGGTGTCCGATAGGGGCTTTTTTTTTGATATCCCGATAGTTCAAAATGCAGGTCGTTATGGTTAATTTTTCGAGATGGGACATTTTTTATCGGATTTCTCGTCAAAAAATCTCGGAGAAGTTCGTTAACAGGAAGCATCTGTAATATTAAAGGTTGCTTAAAAAAAAACTTATTTTTTTTCGAGAGGGGTGCAAATTGTTTAGGGAACCCAAATTTCCCCAGGTGTTGAAAAACCATAACTCCATGGTTTTCATATATTTTCCTATGATTTCACGGTTTGGCCCTGTAGCATATGAACGGTTGAGAAATTTTTGAATTGTAGCCTGCACGAATTTTGTTTGCCATTCTTTAGCCCTTCATAAAGTTGTATCGGTACCATCTGAGATAGATGTACTTTTTTTATATTAAGTCAAAAAATTCTGTAAAATCGAATTTCCAATAACTAGATAATTTCCATTTGATAGAAAACTGAGACATAAATATATATATATATATATATATATATATATATATATATATAAATATCTGGTTATTAAGCCACGATTGCCTAAAAAAGTCGGTTTTACGAAAATGTTTTAAAAATAATTTTCTATTCGAATTTAAATACTTTTTAAAGTATGCTTTGGTGACA